>OY755063.1:15126002-16326002 GCA_963576755.1 Noctua janthina | reverse complement strand
GTTCAGTTTACATTTTCTTTCCATTTTTTTTCAAACTTTGTTTAAAGAAAAGAGAATTAACACAATATTTACTAGCTTTTAATAATTTTACCATGAAAGTAAAACCTATAATAGAAATAATTAATTCGAATTTAGCTCATTAGGAATAAAATAGGAATAATTAATTGGCCAACCAACACGTAAAGTTAAACAAAGTAAAGCTGAAAAGTAGATTAATTACAGTAAAAACAGATCTCAAATAAAATCATTTCATTGTCAACGTACGTAGGTATGCGTGTAAAAATAAGTTTTTTTACCACGGTACACTATATTTTTTTACGAAGAAATGCCTAATATGTTACAATTTTACTCATAATAAACGAAAAACATATTTTTTATTTTTTTTTACTGTAGTTTACCGCGGTAAAACACGTATAGTTTTACGAAAAATAAGACAGACACTGGTATTGACGATTACGACTTAACAATACACACTAAAAAAATAAGTCTTTTTAAAATCCTTACAAACTAAACTTACATACTAAATTCAAATCCTTGGAACTTCAATATCTACTAAGTAACATATTTACAAATAGAAGGATGTATCAGCCGATTTTCGAGATAATTTTCGTCTTTCGAAAAATATTTAGTTCGCGTCGAAATAATTATTATCGAATTTTAGGTGAACTCGTTTTTTCGCAAAGACTCTGGAAGAATAGAAATAAAGGATCGATCTCGTTATTCGAAATTGTAGTTTGGGATAAAGTTTTGTTGCTTTAATTTAAACTAATGTTTTTTTCTAATTTACTAAAAAAGAAATTAAATCTGTCAAATGCAATGTGGAGGAATGTGTTAGTAAGAAATGATATGTCTTTAATATGGCAACATTTTTGTACTGTCCACAGAAGGTAGTAGCAAAAAAAGTATTGGAATAATTCCGTAACAAAAAACTGCAGCACCGTCCACGGATTATAATAGTTATTTTGGAATTTTTCGTTTTTTTTTTTGCATTTTCATATTTTCTCGAACATCCTCGTCGTGGACGGTGGGTATGCGAACTTTAGCCCAAACTAATCGTCTCGAAGTAGTTCTGTCGTTTCGGAGGAGAGGTTCCCCGCGACGGCCAGGAGGCCAGCGAGACTATTAGAGCGGATACTTTTGAGGAAGCTGCGTTTGACTTCACCGTGACTGCCCTTACGACGGCCGCGCTCCAGCGGGACATCGAACACGGTGTCGTACTGGTGCGGGATGTCGGCCGTGGACGTGAACATGGGACAGAGGAGGAAGCGGTTGCGTCGCGGCGACGTGTTCTCGTACAGCAGGTCGTCGTGCGAGCCGCTGCGCTTGCGCGGGAGCTCCGGGCGCGCGGCGCGCTGCGGGTGGCGCGGCGCGTGCGTGGCGGCCGTGATGGCGGCCGTGACGCCGGCCGTGACGGCGGCCAGGCGCGGGCCCTTACCTGCGGAGCGCTCGTGCGGCGGCAGGTCGGGCGCCGAGCTGCAGAAGCGCGCGTGGCGCGGGCGCGGCAGCGGCGCCAGCTGCGCCAGCGGCAGCTGCGTGCGGGAGCGCTGGTGCACCGTCGACGGGCCCCACGTCTTGCCCTTCACGCCGTCCGCTGGCACTGGAATACATAACGATACTATGTGTGAGGTGATGTTCTTCACGAGTCAGGTGCGGAGTACTCGCTACCGGCGTGCGTGTCTGACCAGATGTAGATGGAGCTTGGAGAAAGTGAAAGTAGTATGTAAGGATCGTAGCAGGTAACGTTCTCTAGTTTCAAGAATTCTTTCACTGTTAGAGAAAACTACGCTTCTGTCAAATGTCAAAAGACACGTTCTATGTAATATAATAAACTTTACGCGAAAGAAATCCACAGCATAAAATAATATTTTACGAAGGTCTACTATTATGAGACTTAAACATAACAGTACCATCAACCGGGCACAAAATACAGACTCTGGGCTACTACTGATAAATTCCTAGTAGAAAAACCCAATAACACTTTATCAGACCTGGGAATCGGACCCAGAAACTCATGTTCAGCAGTCGTGCTCTCGACCAACGAGGCAGATAGATTATGGTATTCCACATAGGCAATTTTGTTATCCCGGTAGTATGTTCCCGTGGAATAATTCCCGACTGTAACGCGAGCGAAACCGCGGGCAAAAGCTAGTTAATAATAAAGTGAGACCTACGGGCAATCGCCCTCATGATGGCGGGCGATCCGGGCGGCGTGTCCTTGGCGACGGCCACCAGCTGCTTCACGCTGGACTCGTCCTCTGAGGGTCGCACGGTCAGCGTGTGCCGGAAGTCCAGGGGAGACGAGATCGTGTCCTTCTTTAGGAGCTTTATCTTACTGAATTTGCCTGTAACAAGGGAGTTTAATGTTAGGTAATTAACAAAAACAGCAGGGTTCACGAGAAACTTACTTCATGGGCAACTTTTTCGTATAAAAGTTGCGAGATGGTGATATTAAAGTGCATATGATGAAACTTAGACACCGTCGTCACCGTCTTTTTACGTCTGATTCTGCATCATTGTCAAAATCAGAGTGATCTTAAGCTAGTTGCAATAAGGTTGCTGTTGCCAAGAGTAAAATAACAGTGAAAAGACTGTAAGCTTTATTATAAAGACCTCACTGTATTGAGATAATTGGGACAAAGTAGCGGAAGTTTTCTCAAACTAATCAATCGCCTAATTCGCCTATCATGAATAAATAAGCAACTTAGAGCAATTAAGAAGCAAAGTAGATTTTGATACTTTACTCTCTTATTTTAATTAATGTTTGAGATTTTACACATTAATTATTGGGTCAATTCTTTTCTACATGACAGGAGGAATATGAGAAAGTTATATGTAACTTTTGACTGCTTCAAATGACGACGACTAGTTCACATCCATTAAATAAAAACCCATTGAATTTTCATCACACATAACATTTTACAATTGCACACTATGACTGTCAAACTGTCATAGTCAAGGTTACTAACGAAATCATGACCAAGGGCGCGTCAAACCCCGAACCGTGTCACTGGGTCAATGAGATGCCGCACTGAGTCATTGGAGAAAACCCACAGCACTTACTAATATTATTAGGTAAGTAATATATTATTAGAAATGCAAGGCCGTGGTGTAAGAATGTGTTACTTGTAAGGGTTGGTCAAGGCTTATATATTCCTTGAATAGGCACGATATGCGAAGGTTACATTTTATTTCTGAGCAGGTACAGGTCACATTTTATTTATTCTATGCTTTGTAATAATAAGAAATAATAAAATGGTTAACATTTTACTACTTTTGAATGGTATTTCTACATCAAGCAAACTCTTTTGTAGAAAACGATTTTGAGACACGCTAACGCAAATTGCATATGGCAAAATATGCCCACCAAACAAAAACGTAAACTATTCTCCACCTCCTATCCTGCCCTCTTAGCCCAAAATCAAGCAGCCGAAGTGACCTTTACGCTGCTAGCGATGCCACCGTGGAAGTGGCGGAGTTCTGGGCTAACAAAATATCAATACTGTCCTGCCAGCGACAAGATGTGACAAAATCCAGTTTTTTTTTCTTTTTGTTAGCCTTGACTGCCCCAGTCCTGGGGAAAGGCCCCTTCCTTGCATAGGTGGATTTCAATCCACACGACAATCTCTACTAGTCAACCTCCATTGTCATCTGGAATATTTCAGAGCAATTTTTGTCAGACAAAATACTGATACTGGGCCAAACTGGCGGATGGCCGACGGAGACGAAATGTTCTTAACTGGTATGGCCTCCCAATAGGTTGACCAATGGTGAAGGTCGTGGAAATCCATTGGATCAGAAAAGCATGGAACCGATCGATAAGGGACGCGAATGAGGCAAATTATTGATTTTAGTTATAATCAGCTTACTAACTATGGCCGGTAGACAACACTTTAGGCTGTAATGATGATGACTCGTGAGGATACTTATTGCTCGCGAGGATCAGTATGTATAGCTCCCGGGCCACGAGGTCGATCTCTCTCATAACCAGCCCTCTCTACGTACAAGCTGGGCTGAGAAGTCATTACTTGATCATAATAGCTTGAGACGCGGTGGAATTTGAAACTACGATTAAAATGTATTGAATTTAAAAGGTGCATGATTTTTCTAAGCAAGCAGCGTCACCCGTAATTTTTATTTACCTTTTCGTTTGTTAGGCTGCGGCGGTTGGTTAGCGGACATATTGCTCGCGAAGATCAGTATGTGTAGCTCCCGGGCCACGAGGTCGATCTCTCTCATTTCCAACTCTCGTTCTTTCTGTGCGAGGTTCTGTTCCATGAGTCGCTGCTGCAGCTGGGCTCGTGTTAACTCTTCTTCACGGCAACGGAGCTCCTGGAAAGATGAGGAGAATTTTAGAATATTTTCGTGTAAATGGCGGGGTCAATTGGTGACTAATATTCGTTTTCACTAACAATAGGCGAAATGTAACTTGCAATAATATGACGGAATTAATTTGATTTATTTAGTTAAATTCCTTGTTAGTGAAAATGGGCATCCTGCAAGAAATTCCTACAGTAACCTTTCCGGCATAACAGTTAATTCAGTATTCGATTAACACATAGGTACAACTATATGGCAAATACAAAACACACAAACTATATTTCCTTCAGATAAATAATAAATATTAATATTTACAGTTAAAACTACAAAATTAATAATATTTTGTTTGCCTGGGAGGGATAACATTATTATAGAAGCGTATATATAACTGGCTGGAAATAGAAATGGCATTGATACAATTAAACAATAATAATGTCACAGGTACACATGCAATAATAAAATGATAAATGTTTGTTCCAGTACTCTCTACTTTAACAAACAGCTGTTTACCATATAAAAAGCTTAAGATTGAACACATAATTCGTACAAAAAAACATAATATAATATTTGTAAATGCACACACACAATCTAATACATCAATCACTAACCTCTTCAATAGTTTTGCATTCCTATTCGCAAGCATTGTGAGAAAATACAATGTATTAGTACCTAGTGGTTAGTAGATGGATGAGAGTAAAATCTATGTTAGTTAGTACATTCTATCTAGTCTACAATAAATAGAGAATAAATAAATAGATAGGTTTAGTAACGAAAATTACGCATTCATAATGTCGACAATAATCTAGGATTTTTCTTCAGTCTGAATTCTCTTTTTTTCTTTTTCATTAGTTTATAGTTATAATAATTAAAAAGTTCTTAGAAGTATTAAAAATTCATAGGAAAGAATCATCATCATCTGCCTAGCTTTTTCCCAACTATGTTGAGATCGGCTTTTAGTCTACCCAGATGAAGTTGAACATCAGTTTAGTATGTGGAGTGACTGCCTATCTGACCTCCACCACCCAGTTAGTCCTGGTTACCCGATACCCCTTGGTAAGACTGGTTGGGCACACTCTCTGGTATGCATTAAGCTAACAGCGTTTTGATCTGTAAAAGTTTTTTAGAAAAAGCTAACTGTCCAATTTATGCATTGATGTGGTGCAAGTGATGGCCGGCAGTTTTACAAGTTCGTATAAAATGGCTTGTGATTAGCAAGGACTATGTGTAGCAGCGGATTAGCAGTTATGGCTCTCGTGGTTTAGGAGGTCAAGCTGATATTTTTAAAGGGATCTCCCCTTTCTTTCTAATCACTGGCACTATTCACAGCGTTATCTAATTTCCGTCATCCACAGGCAGGACATTGATTTCATTGTAAATTGGATGGTACGAAGAGACTAACGCCGCGCATGAATATGGCTCCTTAGGCCGAATTTAACCAAATAAACTAACCGCTATCTGCACATCTAAACCGCATTTAAGAGCAGTCATTATCAATATTCCATAGCAAAGAAAAGTGATGGACAGCTCCCGAATGCTGTTTAAATTTGCTGATATTTCTTTTGGTGTTTGCTGTTCAGTTCTTTTTGGTAAAAATCGGCCCTTACTCGAATTCCTCCAACACTTCACCATACCTTCTCCTTTCTCCTGAGATCTCGCAGCACCTCCTCGATCTCCAGCCGCCAGCCGTCCTGCATGGTGTGGAAGGACTCGTGGGGGGCGCGCGTAAACTCAGACTGTCTGATCCTTTCCAGTTGTTCTAGGATCTCGGGGAAGAGAGGTCTCTCGCGAGGGTTTGATCGCCAGCATGCTGGGGAGAAAGAGATGGGTAATGTTTTATTGGTATTCCAACCTCAACATTCGGTCACAAGGAGCAATGAACATCTGGTCCACTCATTAAAACTATACTTTTGTGTGACAATTTTTTCGCTTTTAATTAAATGTTAAGCGTAGCAAAGTGACACCAGCAGCAACGGTAACTTAAGTTCCATAGCTGAAGTGTTCTGTGATTTCTGTTGTCGACTGTCGGCCTATACAGAAAGCGGAAAGTACACTGGTGAATTACGGGTAAGTGAAGCATCACGGTACTTTTAGGTTCTCCAAGGAGGTCCTTGAAGAACCTACATATCTTCCATTAGCACTCGCCAGGGTGGTGCTGGGTATGGGCAGCGTCAGTTTGTTGACGGTCACTCCGTAGGCTAAGGCTAGCTCGTCGATGTACTTGTATGGAGTCTCCCCCTTCTCTTAAATCTATAGACCTACCTTCCATCAACACCCGCCAGGGTTCAGGACAGGTACTGGGTATGGGCAGCGTAAGCTTGTTGACGGCGACTCCGTAGGCTACTGCTAGTGCGTCGATGCCCTTGTATGGAGTCTCTCCCGTGAGCAATTCCCATAGCAGCACGCCGTAGGACCACACGTCTGACGCGTGGGAGAATGTTGAGTGTTTTATCACCTGAAATTGGAGAGGAAGCGGTTAAGCATACGTGTTAGTTTAACATAACATCACAAGGGAGTCTCATCAGTTACCTAAGCTATGCTTGAATATAGATCAGATTGAAGGAATCAGAACTTTGAACTTTGCAGATTCCATATGATATTTCCATTTGTGTTGCAGTCTTTAAAACATTTTTTTTTAAATACCATTATGATGACAACATTTGTTATAACCCCTGGCACATCAGCGACAAATGTTATCTGCAAGCAGTAACAATTCAGTAGCAATAAAGAGACGGGCTTAGAATTATCTAACAGGGGCAGTGACAGTTAAAACATACCCTCCGCAGTTGTAAATCGTAAATCTTTTTATCTGTTTTACTCCGTACCGGACCAGCACTTCATAAGAGCAACACTACAACTACGCCAAAGCCACATACGGTACCGAACAATGAAAGAACTATCGATAGCGTATCGGCACTTCGGCAGTAATTAATTCATAACTAACGTATTTTAGTTCACGGTCACGCGGTGTGGGCAATGATTTCGATCTGCCCGTCTCACCTTGGATTTCGTAGGAGTAACATAGTTATTGGTCATGTACGGAGTCTGACATGTTTTATTGTAATTAGTTTTACATCTCATGAGCCTGAATGTAGGCCGGTAAGAAGATGAAGATAAATGTTGACATCTGAGGGTCTCAAAACGAAGACCGAACCAGAAGGACCTCCTTCGCAGAGGATAGAGAAATGGTTCGTGCTGTCTTCACGAGTACCAAAGTGGTGGTTAAGCTCATAGCACACTTATTAAGCGCTGCATAAGATCGGAATCACCTCATCTCATTATTACTAGCTGATCATGGTCCGAAGCGACGCCGTTACGGTGCTTATGAGTCTGCGTTGCAGTATGGAATATCATAGAAAGTATCTCGAATGGCTCGAGTCGAGGCGAGGTGCAATGCTATACCTGTTCAGTGTGCGTAGACCTTTGAGTTGCTGTTACCATCTACTCCAGCACATTAATCACCATCTCATGAACGTTTAAGCGAGAATTTACGTCATGAAGAGCGGTTCGTTTCAACCTCAGTATTCTTTTACCTAATGAATTTGGAATATTCCATCAATAGGCTTCATTCAGACTCGCTAACGTAGACTCATCTTTCATGGGGTACTGTTTGAGATGCTATAATAAAATTCCACAAACTATTCTTGAACTGAATGAAACGAAATTTAAAACATGCATTAAACGCACACTATGTAAGAAAGCATATTACAAGTTCGACGATTATATCACTGATAAAAATGCTTGGCTCAATGCCGGTCCTGCTCCACAAGAACAGGGGCGCCTAAATTGATAGCATTAAATAGTATTGTTGGAGCTGCTGAAGATTGTATAACTATCTTTGCATTGTATAGATTCAATCTCTTTTGTATTATATAGCCGCCTAGCCCATATTGTGTGAGTACTATGTACTAGAAAGCTGTCATTCGCTGGAAACCTGCGTCTTTTTTTGACTTGAATGTGCCCTGGCGGTTAGGAGTATGTCATGCTCACTCAAATGTCTCGCTGATGGTGGCACGTGTGTTGGATCATTTAGTTCCCTTCAAAATGGTTGAGTTGAATGGTGCTGATACATGCGTCATGTTCGTGAACGGGCGCTGTCAGTTGTGACTGGTCATCTCTTATTTGCCACGGCTTATTTGAATTAATTATTTTATTTTTGAATTGTTTTTACTATGGACACTTTTAACATCTTGCTGCATCGTTCTCACATAATGTACCATCTCAAAATGAATGATGTAACCAAGGTTTTGTTAAAGTATTCTGATTTAAAAGAGTGTCCATGGGGTTTCTTGCCCGTTCTTCTCCATAGAGATCTACGTTAGGGAATGGGCAACTACAGTACTTTCACAGTTTTTGTGCCTTGTGACTGGGACTGTAGCTATATTTTACTGTTGTCTTTGTTTCGACAATTCAAAAGTGCCTGTAACTGGCCTACTTGAAATAAATGCTTTGATTTTGATTTTTTGATTTTGAATGAACTCGATCTTGCGGAATAAGGTTCCTCTCACCTCAGGCGGCATCCACGCGTACGTTCCCGCGGCAGACATCCTGGTGGTCTTGTACACCTCCCTGGCCAGACCGAAGTCCGTGATCTTGAGAGTTTTGTCCTCCAACTGGTCATCCGGCAGGATGGCCTCGCTCAGTAACACTGGAAATTGAGTAAGAGTATTTGTAGGTATTGGGAGGTTTTTTTCCCTAAAGCATTTTGAGCATCAACTTTGAGAAATCGTTAAGCAATAGAACTTAAGTTAAGACCAATCTTTTGAGCTCCTATTTTAAGAAATGGGACAATCGGCGGCTATAACGCTATGCCTAAAAAACCAAGAACCAAGTCGATTAACATTCTTGTTAAAATTCTACTATACTATGGTATTTCGAAGCTATTTATGAAGGAAATAGTAAAAGCGTATTCAAGAAAAGGATCTTAATAAGTGGCGTTCTGTAGTTTCTGAAAAAGGTGTGAGTTTTTTTACGTATGCGGTATGTGTATGGATATTAATAGTCCGTAAAAATAAGTAACCACCCTTGGATTTTATGGTCCAAAAGTTGTATGCAGTTAAAAAGACCATTTCAAAATATCCAAAGCAAACTTTTGATCATTTGCATTAATTCAAAATAAACCAGCCCAACCACCCTCTCCATCAGTAGCAAGAGACTGAATTTGTGGGTACATTACCTACAAATTCAGTCTCGTTTTCAAAGTAGTCCACATGCAAAAGCAACATAAATCGATCCGCTTTATCCGAGTCGTCTGGCCGACTTTTAGAAGTGTTAAGCCAAATATAGACTGGAGTTGGGCCACACAAATACATTCCGTTCGTTTAAGGAAGGAGTTACTTGAATGGTAGGCAAAGTGTGAAGTGCAATCGAGTAGAATTAAGATTGGTTAAGAGCATCTTTGTAAACATTTGGCAGTCGTTACGAGTAGTCAGTCAGAAACCAGAAAGTCTGACCACTAGTCTTGGTAAGGGGTATAGTGTTTATCCAGTTACCGGGTTGTGGAGTTCAGATAGGCAGTCGCTCCAGGTAAAATACTGGAATTCAGCTGAATCAGGTGAGACTGGAAGCCGACAGCGACAGAAAAAGATGATGAAGCATCCTTGATGTATTTCAAAAACTAAGTTGAAAGCGCTGTTAACACAATTTATCGGGTCTTCGTCTTCCAAAGATGTCTGCTATGAATGCATTTCACGGTTTTCTAGTCTTAAATCATTTCTCATAATAATGATTACATTATGTCGCATTAAATCAATAATATAAGTGGTTAGGCAAAAAAAAATAAAAGTTAATGACAATAAAGTTCAGAAAACAAGTTTTTAATAACAAGACTGACAGTAAAATATCTAGTTAGGTGAGGTTATGAGGTAATAATTTCGAGCAGGCTAAAGTTGGTATAAAAAACGTAATGAACAACTTAACTGAGACTGTCATTACGACGACAAAAAACATTATTCAGTACTTACACCATTTTTATCGTTCAGTGCTTATTTGCTACTTAATTTAGCTATCGTCAATCATTTGGTTATAAAGGTTTTTAAGATAATAATAAATAATAGAATCCCGCTGAAAGTTAACCTACTTAATTATTATTTGATGTGATAAATGACATTACGGGACAGAATATGAAACTTTTGCTCGCAGCTTCGCCCGCGAGCAGATCGGCAATTATAGCTCGGGATCGTAGGTACTACCAAAAAGTGCCAGTGTTAATCCTGGTTATAAACTATCTGTGCTTGAGCGTGAAATGGTAAGAAACATTCACCCATCCTCACAAACTTTCGCATTTATACTCGTATGTCCAAAAGGTTGGACAATACGTGAACCGATGGCATGGGGAAAGCCACAGGAATCCGATGTATGAGAGATGCAAAGGACTGGTCGACATGGCGGCACTTGGGGTTTGTCAGTGGACATCTTTTGACTGATATGATCATGGGAAATGTTATTGAGACTACAAAAAGAAAAATTACTTTTTCACTTCATATTTTTATTCAAAATCCTAAGTTGTACAAGTCAAATAATGAAATAACTGAAAGTTAAGGCAAGTATTTCGTTTAAAAGTAGTACGCAACAGAAATCAATCAACATCAACGATAATTGCACAACAATTGCTGCAATCGTCGCGAGCGCCAATTAAGTGATCAGATCTCTTCATCATTTAATCGAACAAGGCAATCTTTATCTTGGCAAAGATTTATTAAAGGATAACGATTTTGATATAACGTATACAAACTCATATATGAAATTAATTAACTCATGTAACTGTTGTCTGCAAAAGTGTGCCTGAAGCAAAAAAAAAAGACTATACTAAGACAAATTTAAAACAAATCTTATGTAGGATCTAGAATGCGAAGATGTTAGTAAAACTTGCTTTTGCACAGAACTTACGATCTATTTTAACTATTGCCGGAATCATTTCAGCTGAAATAGTTTATCCTTCACACCCTGACCCAGTAAAAAAGGATTACCATAAGAATAGCATCGATCTCCTGTTAGACATAAAGTATAGCGCGCCAAAATCGAGAATCGTTTGATTTATGGATATCCGCCGAGTTCTGGCCTGTTTCGAATAAAAAAAAAACAGGAAAAAAGGAAATCCGGAATGTAAGACAAATGAACTGAAGCTTGGGGTAAACTTTATTCTTGGCGGAGGTCGCCAAAACGAATCAATTTATCTCTAGTAACTGGGTTCGTGAAAAAATCTGGCCTAAATACAGACTGAAATCTTGTAGGCGAGAATTTTTACGCCTACGTTTCCATAACATAATGGACTGCTTTACAGAAGTAGTTAAGTTACTAAACTAAGTAAAGTTAAGGATTGAAAGCTAGGGTTTGTTTACTACGGACATTGAACTGCACACGATCATCATTCTAAACCGCGTTTTCGAGCTGTCAGAGTCAATATTCCATAGTAATGATGACACCCACAGCTCTTGAACGCAGTTTAGATCTACAGATTGCGTTTCAGCAATAAAACTTCAGTAGTGGAATCTGCGCTAAACAGTTCAATATCCAATAATTTACAAGCAGTGCGCAATATTTTCAAGTAGTATTGTGAAATGATATCAAATGGTCACCTGACATACACAATAATGCACATACGTACAAGTACATACGATTCAATTTCTCTTAATTACATAGTTGCGTGCACTCAACAGAATTCCTGGCTTATCGTTTACGCTATCTAGATATTATATTATGCAGTGCTATACAATGTTATCTATAAGTGGTTGCAGGTATTCCCTCGAATTGATTAGAAGGTTCAATTTTGAACGAGTATGTAGACTTTGCATGTCATGCTAGTAAGTACTGATCATAAAATGTTGTTCTTCTCTCGAAGCGGCCATAATTTTATAATATCACTAGCTTTTGGCTACGGCTTCGCCCGCGTGGACATCGCAAATTACTTCTGGGAGACGTATTACCGGGAAAATTATCCTATGTGTTGTCCTAACCCACGTCATGGTCTACTAAGTATGTGCCAAACAACCATCAAAACCTTTCAGCAATTAAGGTTTGAAAAGGTACAAGAGAAGAGACAGATAGACTAAATTATTTTCGCAGCATTAGTATGGTTGTAAGAATATTAGCTAGCCAGCCAGCAAGTTCGAAGCGGAGCTAATACTGCCCAGATTGGGCAGAACGTGTATTTAAGTAGGTAGTTTTTTTTTACATCAACGCGACTCCTATAACCAGCCAAAACTTCACACGCTAAATATCACAGACTCAATAGCAATAACCAAAACACGACCTTCATATAACGTATTTTCCATGCCACACCGTATCACCATACCCATAAGGTGTGGAGACGTGACCTGCAACACAAACACTCGAGAAGGGAATACGTAACGAGCTCATTGAAAATTGACACTCCTTTAGCCTGTGAAAGCATTAACATTGTAGACGAAGTAATAAAGAATGGTACATGGTACGCACGATATGGTCCCTGACATTGGGTTGTAGCAGTATTTTAGGGAATATTCCATATATCTCATATAGAGTTAATCAGTAGTTAGTAGTTATATCAAAGCATTTTTTGTGAAGCTTTCACCCAAAATTAGACATTAACTTTTTATTTTGTAGATTTCGCCTTTGAATTTTATTACTTGAGCGATAAAATGAAGGTTTCACGTACCCTTCATATTGATTAACTAAAAATAAAAGTAAAGGGTGTACCGTTTTCTGCTTTTTTATGGTATTTTCAGCTGCGATCAAAATAAGAATTGGGACTGCTTTAGAATGAAGGCCAAGTTATAAATAAATGAGTACCTTGAAGAATTTACTACTGCGCGTATATCTTTTACTACGACATTTTTTTCGTCAAGTCCCATTTCAGGTCGTATTCCGTGGTGCGGTATTGGATGACCTTCAGCAATTCCTAAGGCCTAAATTCGCCTGAAGTCGTAAACTTCAGCTTCAATAACCCTTAGCCAATAGCCTTGAAACATATAAGTATGCTCGTTCAAAAGCCAATCCTCTTGACTACAGAGCTTTCAAGTTATAGCAGTAATACCAGCCACGCCTCTTCGCCTAAGTACCAATAACTGAAAAACGAGCACACGAAGTAATTTTAAAGAAAATGTCGCCGGGTCTTTATATCCTCTGATGATATATAGGCACCGGCCACGCCTCTACGACATAACGACTAGTCTTGAACGAAATTATGCTTGGAGCGGGTTTCATCAGACTTGCATCGAGTACGGTTAATTATTAGCCTCTTCTTGTGTTGGATTTATTGTGCCGTCGTCAAAGTCCCCCTTTTTATGCATATCTTGGTTACATGTTGACTATTAGAATTTTTGCGACGCCAGCACACTTATGGGTACACCCCATCAACGAAGGCATCGACTTTATAAAAATCTTAAATTCATTCATTCACTGACACAGCGTATAGGGTAAAGCCAGCGGGGCTTCGTTAGCGAAAGATCAAAGAAGGAGTGACGAAGGAATGCTTTCTTTCGCAAGAAGGGTTTTTGTAAATTCATCCCCTTAAAGTGTTAAGCAGGGGATGGAAGATCGTCAATTTTGCCTATGGGAAATCCCATCAGGGCATACGCCTTGTCGCTACGTTATTTTGAAGCTGAGAATGTAAAATCGGCGGCTTAAGAAAGTTCCTATCAGCCCAGCAGTCCTACCATTGAATATTCTAGAGTATTATTGTGATTTTGTTACAAGTTAGTTACCTCGTAATAAGACACTTCAGACAAAGCAATTACGTTATTTTGGGGTATTCCTTTCGACACAAAGGTGATGAATTGGTGAATAATTCCAAATTCTTATCCTTCCCTGAAATTAAGGAAGTACATGTGGAAAAGAAAATTTGTAATACAATGTGTCAACCGGTGAGTCAACATCATTATTAATGGTCTTAAATTATTTTTCTCATTACACAATGTAGGCTTAGGTGTTAGACATTAGTTATGTTATTTAGTTTCTGCTTGCCTACAAATTATAGTAGTTACTTTACTTTTTGAGGAGGTTAGATAGGCAGTCGCTCCATGTAAAATACGGTATTCGGCTGCATCCGGTTAGACTGGAAGCCGAATCTAACATAGTTGGGAAAAGGCTAAGCAGATGATGAGGATGATTTACTTTTGTGGAAAACTTCTTTGATGATTACATAAAGTGAAAATGGCTTTAGCAGTTTTCCCCTCCTAAAGATTCACATCTTAAGACCTCATTACCCACAGCAACAGGTTTCTTAAAAGCATTCACCGTACATCACATTACCATCTCACAACACACACACACACAAACGAACACACAGTCAATTCATACGTCCATCATCTCACAAAGGGACAGGCAGGCTTGTCAGTCGACTGACAGCCGATTGTAACAGTCCGTAATGAGGATTAAACGGTGATATTTTGATGAGCAATTTGTACGAAAACGGTGACATGACGATATTGTTGCTGCTTCGTGGATAAATTGCTGGCAATATTTTCTGCAGAGTTGACAGAAGATAATTTGGCTTAAGTAGTCATTATTCGTTTGCTGTCGGTGTTCAGTCATTATTATGTCAAGTAAATGGGACCAGCTAATGTCCTATTTGCCGGTTGACATAATGATGATGATAATCTCTCAAGCTGAGTGAAATACTTCAATATTATAAGTATGTAACGTTCATAAGTTCTGTAGCTTAGAGTATTATTGTAGCAATAAGGATCAGAAAGGGTTCGCCTAATCACGACAAATCATGAAAACTCAAGCAGTTTCGTCAATACATTTGCATCAATATTTTCGTGTCGACTCAACACTATAACCACTCGTAACGTTGCTTCCTTTTTAAGAGCTAGGTTCACCTATCCATGGAACTCACGCACTAGTTAAAACAGATTTTCAATTTTCCTACAACTGTCGTCTTTCCAACAATCGATTTTACGATAAATTATTCATAAGAATATTAAAGCTTTTTCTTGTAGCCGTCCAGAGTCCACGTTATAAATCTACTTCTTAGTAATACTCATATAAACCTAGATACGGTGCCAGATACCAAAAATCGAAGACTTAATTTTGAAGCATACAAAAATTAATTCTATAACCCATTTTCTGAAACGGAAAACACCAGCATTACTTTCAGAAGGAATGTGAACGATGACGGCTTTTCAACAGTATTGGATTGATTCACCAATTTATCAATGACTTGTCGAAGATTATAATCAAGACAGGAACTGGGAACTCCCAGTTACCAAAATCACTCATCGTTCAAAGAATCTGTTTCATTTCGTGACGTCAGTAGAGTGGTTTTTTCTCCATTTTCTCTGAAATTGTCGTGTGCTGTTGCATTAAATATTCATTGAAATTCAGTTCTTCAAAACCATATTTTTGTAATTTTTCCTTGATGTTATCATTACCAGAAACATTTTCATTTAAGACCTGTGCAGACGAGAAACTTTGTCGGTCTTAGAGTGTGCGAGATTGACCT
This sequence comes from Noctua janthina, assembly GCA_963576755.1. Classification (NCBI taxonomy): domain Eukaryota; kingdom Metazoa; phylum Arthropoda; class Insecta; order Lepidoptera; family Noctuidae; genus Noctua; species Noctua janthina. The sequence continues at coordinate 16,310,263 of OY755063.1, read as the reverse complement.
GATTTGTTATTATTATTGCGTTTTGCGTTGCTGATGATTATTACATAAGTAGCAAATCATCACGCCAGTTTTTCCTGACGGGTTTAGCTGAGGTGTACTGTACTACTGCTCCTATGGCAATTATTTCTGTCGCCGAAAAAACTCCCTCTCCCGTCAACCCAGATTTAAGGTTTCAAGTCACTCCCAAACCCATGTGTAGCCGTCACAACTTTTTCCTGCGGCATAGCGTTCGCTTCTGATGTCATCGTCCAAAGAATCAGTTTCACCGATCCGCCGTCAATCAATGCGTTGTGCACGCGACTCGACGCGTCATGAATTATTCAGCGCGGGAACCACCGACAGGATACAGTTCCGGTTCCTCGGTTCTGTTCGGGAGATCTTTGAAGAAATGTATTGAGGAAGTAAAGGATGGAAGTCGTAGACAGGTTTTATCGAATGTTTTATGGGTTTTGTAATGATGGATTATGTAATTGTCTTTGGGTGGATTTTAAGTCAAGGCTAATTGGAATTTAGGAGCTTGAGGCCTATATCCAGTAGTGGGCGAAGTCGGGCTGTGGATCATGATTATGAAATACGGAATTTACTTTACCTAGGTAAAAACACACGATTTGAGTCACACGTGCCCGTCAATTGAGTAAATTGCTAAACAAGGACCATTGACATTTGACCGACAAGTATTCAGAGTCAACTATTTAGTTGCTTAACGTATTTTAATCCAAACAATACTCGAATTTGACCCAGATTGAAGAAGCCCGGTTTACAGAAAGTTCACGGACGTAGTTTTTAATGAAATTAACGATGTAACTTTAAAAATTAACTAAAGGGAAACTGAATGTGGAATAAGTTAGGCTGATAACCAGCACTTTCAGCCCTTGCAAGCCTTTCACTATTTGTCGTTTAGCTGGGGAAAAGATGTGGCGGAACTCATATCCCAGCACCATACGTGCCTATTAAATTAGAATATCGGTACAAATCTAACACAGCTTAGCATACAGTCGAAGCTGTGTTAAATTGGGAGATAAATTGATACCGTATTTGTGTCCGGATTGATTCGAGACACGTGTAACAGCGGTAGGGTTTACCTGTGTGCATACGTAATGTTTCCTCCGAAAAGAATACACAAGTGGTTTGACGACAAAAATATTGGAGATATTGTAGAGAACATTATATAGTTTGGTTTATTTTTTAAAAGCAAGTGTAGTGCGAACTGTTTTTGCGCTGTCTGGGATCGAGGAAAATTTTCATAGGGCAGGTATTAACACTACCTATAACGAGTCCTAGAGGAATTCTGAGATCAGGTTAGGTACTAACCACACGATAAAGAAAATAATAATAAAAAGGAACGGTTTTATATACCTATTTGATGTCGAGTTTAGTGTGGGATAGTCTAAAACTGAAATTCATTAATTTCCTACGGTAGCTCACGGTATCACGCGAGAAGTATTAAATTCTGCATCATTTTTGCAATCACTCATGATAATAAAACACCAAAGAACACATTGAACATTTTACAAACTTAAAGTTTATTCTGCAAGAACTCTCGTCAAGTAAATCCCTACTTACGGCACAAACAAGAAACCCATACAACGTTGTTTTGCGACTATTTCTAAATAATCCAATAAGAACGAAGATCACGGCAGCGGTTGCAGACTTAGTTAATGTTCTAAGGAAGAGTGAGACAGTATTTAAACTTCGTGGCTTCCCTTTCTCGCAGACAATGGCTGTTCATGACGTTTTTAGTTCCAGAAAGCCGTTGTATATAATCTAGCAGTGACCTTATGCGTTGTAGATAAGGGCTACCTGATTATAGTGAAGTCTATTTCTAGCGCGGACTTATCTGAAGACGATTGAATACGTAATCTTTATTAATAACTATCGGTAGGTCTAATTATTTGGTTTTGTTGTGCATGATTAATTAAGGTAAACAGGGTGATGTTATTGGTTTATCTTTGTTGTGTATATTATCTTTGACGAAATTGACAGCCTTGTTCGGTTACTGCTGTTTGAACTAGCTTTCTTTTACTGTCCGTGTTTTTTCTGTTATTTTCGTGTACCTAGCACAGTTCATAGTTCAACCATGTTTAGGGTGTTTTAAATATTCAAAACATATTGTAACAGTAACCCTTGAAATAACACCGAAACTAATAAAGCTCTCAAGTCGTGACAAGCCTACTTATGAGAACCATTAGTAACCCACACGCGTCTCAGTTGACACCACTCTTGATGATTAACAGCCGACACGGTGTTTTCTTTCACCAAGCCATAACAGAACACGAAAACATTACTTTAATACTAGCAGTTGGCTGTGGATTCACTCTCATCCGAGGGGAACTGCCACACGTAGAAACCCGGATTAAAAGGATCCTAAATTGTTTACACGTCTGCCAGAATTTCATCCAAGTCCGTACAAATATCATCAAAACAAACACTTATACGTAGGAGGATTCAATCTAAAACATCAGGAAAGAATTGTAAAACTGCTGAATATAGCGGTTCTAAGATAATCCCACAGGCAGACGCTGCCCTATTTGTAAAATAGATTACACGGAAAACTTTAGGATCGTATCTTGCAGTTTAATCCCTAGCGTCTGTTATTTCTAGCTGAGTTTTAGAATTTGTTCGGTATAATGTTGTACCCTAAAATACCCGTCGGTCGGATCGAAAATGGTCTTACCGTGGCATTTACATGAAAAGGGCGAGGGAAACGAGGGTGCATTGTTTGTATCACCTTATACGCGTCGAGGAAATTTTATGTACCGAAAGGGTAGATAATATGGAAATAGAGGCGTGTTCGGGATGTTTGAAGTGAAATTGGGCGTACGATGGAAGAATAAAGGGCTTTGTTTCAAACTTCCGTACCATTCTGCCCTAATGGGTTTCTGGTGAGCTCCGTTTTTGTTATAATCCTACGCCTCAAAAGACTTTGTCATTGGCAGAAGGTTAAAAGGAGTTTTCTGAAAACGTCGTTAAACCGGTACCAGCCACGGCAAAGGGTTATTTTTCACACAAAAGTTGTGACAGCTCTCATAAAATACCTTTATAAAAATAATTCAAAAGAACTTCCAACAAAGAAGTTCAGAAGCCCTCCGCAGTGGAAGTGGTTTCAATGTTTGCAAATATCCTATAAACTGTACTATTAATGCCAAAGTTTGGAGCATTAAGGGAGAGTTGAGTTTATTTGGCAAAATACTTTTAAAGTTTGTTAGGTATTTTGTGAACAAAGTATGCAAGAAGCCAGGTTTGTCTGTGGAGTCTTCGAAATGAGAATAAGTTACTTTCGGGTTCAGATTGATACGAAAGTAAAAGGAAACAGGCATTTAAATATATCATAAATACGTTATTTTAGAAAACGTGTTTTCAAACTGAAAGGTAGATGGAAACTTGGTAACTTCGCAATCGAATTCCTCGGCTGTTACGAAAATATTTTTATTGCTCACATTACCGGCAGACCGGCAGACGTAACCATCAAATATGTGCTTGCCAAATTTATACACGTTACCGTGTTGCCTTTACTTATTCCTCTACTTGTTCCTGAATAAATATGAACTTATTTGAATATTTTCCAGACGGCAGTTTACGTTTGCGTCTTTTGTTTGCCGTCTCTTTATAATATCTCACTGAGGCAGACAATAAGGGATGCGATAGTATCTCTGAACTTTTCTATGTTTACGAGTGCACAAAATTGTATTGTCTTGCATACAATTCAATTCGTTCTTCTGAAGAAATGGGCCACGATTTTCTTCTAGTTCTTTCCAAGAAACGGGACCTACTTAAATTTTCAGCAACTCTGTTACTTAGACATAAAATGCATCCAATAGGCGGCTAGAGACTTCTAAATTCAGGTTAAAAATTAATCAGCGCTTTGCAATTGTATCTGCTAGAAAATGTGGGAATGGACAGGTGGCTGACGGAGAAAATTGCTAGAATTCGATTTCTACTGCAATTTTCTGTAGCGGTGTAAGTATTTTTAAAGGAAATACACATTTCCCCTGTTAAAAGTATTGGGTTTCCTATATCTTCGCGTTTGTCGAGTTGCACGTTAACAGGAAAGTTATTTCGTAGCCAGGATATATTTTGTCGACAAAGTAAAACCCTTGAGGGACCGAACACCCTCGTATATTTGTTTCTAATATCCGCTGATGGCAATTTATCCGTGCGTCGAGAGGTTGGCCTATATTTTTACATAAAAGAACTTCTAAAAGGAATGGAACGTAGTAAATAATTTTTAGGGTCTGTCCCAAACGACCGCATATAAAATTCTCGTTCACAAAGTTATGAGTTACTTTGGTCCTAAAACTATACGACAGAAGTTATAAATTCATAACACCTTGGGTTTTTGTCGAAGCAGGGGTGCCATGGCGACATTGACAAACGACTTCCTAAAATAAAACTTGTGTACGGGAAATGTTATTGATGGCAACAATCTTGTGCTATTACTTTCTTTCTTTGTTCCCTCGAGAAACAGTTTGTCTGTCGTCCCTGAAAATGGACTTTGGATCCTTGTTTTATTGCCGGTAACATTTGCCCATTACGAGGGTTTCCTTTGCGAATTGGATTTATTGAGAAAGCTGACGTATTAAATCTTGAAAAATACCTTATTGATCTTTAAGATATTGACTTCGAAGTGTCCTTTCTTCGAAGTTTATCGGTCCGAAATGATCCATTCGACAGTTTCAAGCGACATACGATTATCTTCCAGAAAAGTTAGAACCTTGCTTAACCCCAACATTTCCACTTAATTACTCCCCAAGTCCTTAGTTGCTAATAGAGTCCTTATTAATTCGCAAACAACACACGTCTACCACAATTAGCATGTTGGGAGTGCAGCATTAATTATGTCGCGGGAACATTTCAGAGCCCCGGGAGCGACTAGTACCAGAGAGACAAAAACGAGTGGAGATGAGTAGGTCTTCAATTAAACAGACTGTGGGCCCTTGTATTAACGAGCTGTGCCTGGATCTCAGACGCTATTGTTTGGTAGAATCCTAGCTAGAATTGTTATTAAAGGATTTTGCTTGGTTAGGAGGAAATATTATTGTTTAGTAGCGCATAAGATAGTGAATGTTAGAAATATGTGATCTAGTTGATAATTAAATGCTTTCTTTCTACACGTCAAAGATCTGATAATTGTAATACAAATTCGCCATTTATGTTCGAAATGTAACTAGATTAAATTCATGATCGTCCTTTCTTTCTTACTTCAAGATTTTATTAGAATAAAAAAAGAAATGCAATTTGTTTTTCAGTCATACTGAATACAAAGCTTTTCCCTAGGCTTTGGGTGCTTCGTAAAAGAAAAGTCTGCAGATCCCAGCTTATAGGAATATCAATGTTCGGAGCGTGTGGCAGACTAAGTCCGAAGGTTTAGGGAAATATAGGTCTAAGAAAATGGAGATTTGAAGTTGAAAATACAGCACATATGACCTAGATTTTACATAAAGATACATCCAAGAAAATTCTCACCAAGTATTATTTTGCTTTAAAGATTCGTGCTATTGGTGAGTTTCTTCGGTTCTGCAATCTGTCTTAAAACACAAAGGGTCGAGTTTAGAGATCATGTAGATGACCAAAGTAGTGAAAGAAAATGATGAAGTCATGTCAGAGAAATGTATACATGTAGACATATATCACCTACAATTTAGATCAAGCTACATCAATGTGTGCCTAGATAATTAAAATACGCACCTAAAAGCCAGTTCTTTCTCGCAAAGTGTAACCTGAGACGTTCTAAGACCCTTTCCCCACAATATACCTATGTATGAGACAGAACCGTTACATAATATAAAAGCTAACATTTATCATGTAAAACTCGGAACCCATACTTGCAATGCAAATAAGTATAATGACAGATTGTGGGTAGGGAACTAACGGAATTGGACGGACTTTGGCTAAATATGCTGATTGCCGTGTTGCGGAAAATACTACAGGAAAATACAATGTCATGCAAAATGTAAAAATTATGGTGTAGCCGTGAGAAAACTTATGAAATTTAATTTCTATGATATTTGTCATAAGATAACAAAATCAAAGAAAGTACAGGGTTTTCCTTTATTCAGTGGGAATGTTTACCACATTACGATATCGAATCCATACTAAACATATAGAAACTACTATGTACTTTAATTACTTTTTACTTAAGCAGATACATCTCGCCATATTCGTCGCTCCCTTAGCTTGGCGACAGGAAAACGAGAATACACTCGTCACAATACAATAAACTAATTAACCATCTGTCAAAGGAAACAAGAACAGATGTTCGAATAGAACAATTAAAACCAAATAACAACAGTATTAGTAATAATGATAAAACTGCTTTAATAGTTATTGTTTATCAAAAATGTTGAAACATCATTGGCTTGCACCGCGGCGCCTCATCAGACCACCCACGACTTGTACTGCGGTACAACATTACATGTTTGATATACATCTGAATTGCTGTCTGTGCGTTGATCTTTTTTATGACAGGGGAATAGAGGCTCACTGTATGTTTACGACTTTATGTAAGCATTCGTGTTCGAGTTGTAAAGTGTGTAATATAATATCCTGATAGGATTTTTTATAGTGCTACTGTTAAATGGTATAATAAGCAAGCTGCATTATGTCGTAACTTAAATAAGTTTAAGGTCAACACTCAACTGAGAACTGGCTACAACTCTACAGAACTTTGGCTGATAACGATTCCTATTATTTTATTCAAGTTTTAGCCAATCTACAACAAAGGAAAAGAAATGTGCCAAGATTAAGTTGTACCATAGCTTTATTTGCTTTTTTTGTAGCTGATAAAATAAACGTTGAATCCAAAGTAATCATTCTTAGTCACGTAATTGACATTTACAATAACATAAAGAGAACACCAATCGAACGAAATACAGCAGACATCTTTTTTCAGGTTCTACAAAATCTTTCAACAACATACCTATTAGAAACTATCGCCAATTAACAGCCGTAAAAGCTAACAAAAAAAACTCTTTTCTCCCATAACGGGAGGTTAAGCGTCTGAACAAAACCGGGCTTTATTAATAGCTGCGCTTGCGCGTGTAGGTACGGAGTCGTATTTATAATCAGGCGCCAGCGGTGACAGACGGATAAACAGGCTTCTGTTCTGCCGGTCATTGAATTCGAAGCCAGTTGTCACTAAGTCGCTATTATTTATAGCCCGCCTTTGTACATGTAAATAGGTTTCTAATGTAATAAATTAACAGTTTTCCCTTTATATTGCTGTTGTTTCGGTGCCGTTTGATACTCGGTAGGTCTGAATTAAGTGGTCAGTTTGAGAGGCAATTTCTGCTGTCGTTATGGTAATTAAATATGAAATAGAGATTTATTACAAATCCCTTTGAAAACAAAACTGACGTGTTTTAGCCTACTTATCAAATACATCTCTAATATTGACAACAATCTAAACAGCGGCAAAAGCTTTTCCACAGGATGAGCAAAACCATCAAACCCGCCCGAAAATTCCTAGAATCCAAAACCTTCTCACGACCAATTTTTTCACAGGTAAAAACAAAGCTTTCTAAACCAGAGCCAGACAGGTCGATGACAAAGTCCATTATAGTATCACAAAGCATCGTGTAAGCGATAGCAGTTTTACGAGCGAGTATACTTTACTCCGTCATCGTTGGCTCTATAATCGCTAGAACAGTAGTAAGCATGGCTATTAAAACGTAAACATATTCGGTCAGACCGGTTCTAAGATGGCGTGGGTGAAATATGAGCATTTCTCTGTCAATTTTGTGCTGAGTTTTGCCAGGTTATAGGTCTGAGCATGACAACCATACAGTGGCGAGTCTAGAAAACAATTGGCGTCTTGTGCTGTCCCTTGTAGTCTGACCCCCGGGCCATGGCTTTCTTGGTCATAAAATAAATACGCCATTGGTTAAGTACTATTTGGTTCAAAGAGAAACCCGTTAACGTCATTCGAAGGATTCGCATGGCTGAATATTGGGTTTAACACTCATTCCACCTGGGCGGAACTTGACTTGAACACTGGAAAGAGGATTGTAGCAGCTTGCTTAGTTTTTGCTCTGCTAATACCTGACAACTATGATTATCCCCGAGTTCCGATTGCATTAGCTGTTGTATATGACAGGTCAATGATGATGATATGGTAGCTTCAGCCTAAATATTGTTAATTGTGTGCTGCCAGGACTGGCCATAAGATATTCCCAATAACCTACATAGTTTCAAAGTAAAGCGAGGTTCGAACGACCTATATTGGAAAACGATTAGCGCATTTTAAAATGACAGTTACTGTCGGGGCGGTTTAGCGTTCATGCGTCGAATTTGCAATTTAAAAAACGGAGAACGGAAATGCTGACAATTCCGCTGTCGACGAATGCTTTACTGCGTTTTTCGTATCTGTCCGATTTGATTGCAAATGTCACTGCACAGCTGCATAAAACCTTTGAACAAATTGTTACAATTGACGGCGTACTTTGACATTAGATGCTGCTCATAGTTTATAAGCACAACATAACACACACAACAACATAATCTTATCCATTTACTGTTGACGTTTGCTGTTTTAGGGATAATTTCACCAAATCGTGATAAGCATACCTAAATCTAAACTGCTCAAGAGCTATCGGTGTCCATATTTCACAATATTAATAACACTGACTAGCTCTTGAACGTGGTTTGGATGAGCACATTATGGACAGTACGGATGTACATTATGGATTGCAATAAATAATTTGAAATTTGAATTTAAGCTCATCGCGTTCACTTTCAATAGTGAAATTCAACCTAAAGGAAAAAATTGTATAACAACTTTTGTAGCGAACCAAATCTACCTTATCATAATATTCATCAGCAATTTTACGTCCGCTCCCGATTATCTCGCCTCGCTCGCAAAGCGTGAAACTTGAGAAAATCCTTGCAAATTGTGCCTGCTTTTAAATCTTGAGAAATCGGAATTTAAATGTTCACTTTGTTTTTAACAACCTACTTTAAATACATTACGGAATGCTGTTGAGGAGCTTTTTTTCCGCTAGGACAATTTTTCTTCATTGCGACTGCGACAAAAGTGTCGGGAATAGTCGGGATAAAGAGGCTTTATGGATTTTCACGATGAAATGCAAAATGTTTGCAAAGGTTTTCAATATAAAATGAATTTATATGAAGAAGAAAATGGCTTATATCTATTTTACAATTTACAAAACGCTGAGCCATAAATTCAGCCAACAAAATAGTAATAGGCATCAACGGTTCTAAATCACTGCCCATAAAATCGATAAACGCCTCTTTAAAACTCAGCAGAAATGGAAATATCTTGCATAGTAATCTAATATGGCAGTTACGGCTTTAATAACATTACCTTATCCGTTTATACACGAATTCTGCCACCTCGATACACGAATAGAACTCACACCATGCGTGCAAAAAGACGCGAATGTCATCACGTGTGAAAAAAATGCTGTTTTCGTGCGTGGTCTGAGATGTTACCAGTCTTAAGAGTTTCTGAGAAACGAGTATAAGATCAATGTTCTATAAATGAGGCGGGTCTGTTTCTTCGACAATGTATTATGGTAATTAGATAGGCTAGGCTTAGTATACTTGAAACGTTCTAGGAGTTGTATGTTGTGTCCAACAGTATCGACTTATTGTTCAATACAATTTTTTGTCCCAATCTTGGATATATTAAGTAGTACCTTTTACTAAAATTGTTCTGGGCTCGCAAAAAACGAGGCCTTTTGACATATATACCTCGTCATTAGACATTTCTTTAGGCCATCAAATAGACGTATAAACGTTAATAGCCTCTTAATTGGTAAATAATCACCGGACAGTCCATCGAGGTGATTACAATCGCCATAAATAGTGTACGGTCGAAAGTTAATAGTTCTGCCTGAGCCACGATCAAGCCTTATACAGGTCTTATGAAGTCTTATCTTAATTGTGCTCATATAACAGATATTTCGCTTCATCTGGCTTTTGCTTATATTGCGAATAGTGTGTTATTACTAGATATTGATCGGTTTTACGATCATTTGTCTTCAGAAAAGTTATGAGATTATGAAAGTTAATAAACAGAAAGAACTCGTATCTAAGCAACCAAGAACATCCGCAAAATTGTAAATTATTTCTTGACCAAACCAAACCAACATCATCTATCCTCACACCTGTCTGAAGATGACTCCGAAATCATTGGACTATTAATAGTTTTGCCCAACCTACCGTGCTAATACTCAGACTTTAAATCTTCCACTAATTACGCACACGAACGAAGATCCTTTGAACAGTTAATATGCACGAGGAGCCGTGTCTTCAAATTCTTAAAGCTAAGTTTACACGAGTTCGTTCCGGATAGATATTTGGGTGTAGCTTTGTGGAAGTCTAACATATGTAGTAGGTCCATGTAAAATATTGGTATTCAGCTGCATCTGGTTAGACTGGGAGCCGATTCCAACATAGTTGGCGAAATATAGGCATATGCAGATGATGATTATTGTGGACGTCTAACAATACAAGAAAACTCTGATGATATATACCGTAACAAATGGAATTAGAACATTTGGTAACAAAGTATGTTCTAGAAAACAGAGAAATGAGACCGAGCACACCCGTATCGTGTCAACACACCTTTAGACAAGGCCTGTCTCCCACATACCTTATGGGGCACTCCAACGTTTCGTCAGGTTTCACCCGAGAACGTAAACAATATGCGTCGTCAATGCAAAATCGATCTTACGGTTTTACATTCAAGGTTGTTTGTACTGTGAGGTGTAAGTGCATGACGAAAGAACACACATTCCGAGTAGTCAGACCCCTTCGATAGGACGTAAGTTATTGTATCTTAGAGAATTGTTTACTAATTAGTTTGTGGGGCAAGGTGGTGTATGACAACCGTGAAAGTGGTCGATGTTAAGTGCGTTTAAATGTCCAAGTATGCTGTGTAAAAGATTGTCAGTATTTGTTGACATCTCTTCGGACATTATCCTCCACTTGAAACTCTAGTGTTGATTTAGAATACATTTGAATCTTTGAGCAGGTCATTGGTCTGTTTTGATGAACAGTTTAAGATATTGTGTATTATAAAAAATATTTAAAAGAGAAATCGCCTGTGTATATTAAAGCTCGTGGTCCTTTTGTACGAAATAGCAGATTATGTCGGAGTAATCTTACTAAATTATGATGATCGATTAGTCGACAAGTTTGATGGTTTACCTGTAACAAGAAAAAGAAAAGTTAAGTAAATGAGGCAAGCATTCAAGTAATTCTTGATTAATGTGTGGAAAATTATGCTACTGTACCAATAAAGCTATTATTTTAAACTTTCATGGTCACTAAAATTATTATAACTAGAAGACGGGCTGTTGCAAGCACCATGATCACGGATAAACGATCGGTTTATCCGTGATCATGGTGCTTGCAACAGCGCCGAAGTATCGGGAACTCAAAGAAAACAATAAACATGGTAAATATCCCGTCTTCTAGTTATAATAAGCTATTATTTGTTCATCATACCCTCTTTAGGGGACTTCAAAACATAGCTGGCGAAATGTGGGTGTTCGATCGGTGCTTGTCTGCCTCGAGGCGTGTAATGTTTTTACACGTGAGCCAAAAATGAAATCACTCAATCCAGAATATTATAACATAATAATTAACACATGATATTGAATAGCACAGATATTATTCGGTATGCATTCGCTATCAACAACCACAGAAACGACTAGTCCTAAATTGACTGCTGAAATTGAATTTCAACCAATTCAATTGATAATGGAGTCAAAATGAACACGTGTAAAGAAATGCAAAACATTCGCGGCAGACGGCTGTCGGTGACATTTTCGCACGGCACAGCGCCGTCTACTAGTGTTGAGAATATTACGTCGAAACGATTGCCTAGACGTTTACCAAATAAACTTGTTTTGAAAGTTCAATTTGACGGCGCGGTTGGCGCAGTGGCTTAGCGATTGACTGCTGCGCTGCGTGTCGCGGGTTCAATTCCCGCACGGAACAAATATTTGTATGGCCTACAGGTAGTTGTTCCGGGTCTGGCTGTTTGTGTATGTGAGTTTAAATGTTTGTAAACGCACCCACGATACAGGAGAAATTCCTAGAGTGGGGCAACGTTTTTTTAAAAAAAAAAAAAAAATTGATTACCCGAGCAACCCTTTACAGGTAGTTCCAATGAGGTCCTGTATGACATTATCCCTCTTACAAAGCAAAAGAGGAGAAGATGAGAAAAGTAATGCAGGGTTCTGACTGTACTTGCCTATAGATTTCTCGGTATAAAAGCTTTGGTCATACCATGTCAAAACGACTGCTGTGTTTCAAGAAAAGATAGTTGGTTGGAGGTGAGGACTATGATTATTTGAACTGGGTCATTATGAGTGACTAGGATAAAAATATTTTAGAGGTAATTAAAAAATAATAACAGTAACAATGATTTATTTATTTATGTACACACAAAATACTCAACAAGACATAACATTAAGATAGAAGAGCACAAAGTTACTGCTTATTTCATGCGAAATCTCTTCCAGCAGACCACCATAACCATTTGGCGTTATTTTTTTTTACTGAGCTACAGTTTATTAGGGAATAAGATTCTAGTAACAAGTACACAGTCGTAAGAAACTAATAACACCACGCTGTCAATCTGACATATTATCTAGACAGGGCCCGAGGTATTATCGACAACTTTCCCTAGTCACACACAACATATGGAGCCTTGTTCAGACCGTGTCAAAAGTCGAGTACAGCACTCGACTAGAAGACTTTTTTACATCACTAGCGCGGACCGGCTCGCCACCAGTGCCGGGCCGAGCATGGCACGATCGGCCAAGGTTACTGGTACCGCAGTAGCAAGACTACCGCTCGTCACGTTTCAGTTTTAGAAGTATGGATTGAGGATTAGATTGTTGTAAAGAATATTAAGACGGGGAAGTGTTTCCGGAATTTGAGCGGCGTTATGGAAGTAATACGTAACTCAATGAACGTGGTGCTGTTGATAAAGTTATCACGATTTGTTGCACTTACGCTAGGTGATATCGGACACAAATAATTTTGCCAGACTTCGAATTTTGTTGTGATTTTTGTTTTGGCCTCAAGCCGCAATGGACGTCAATGGAGTGTTTACTTTTACTACAACCAGATCAAAATGAAACTTAATCGAATTTAAATCAGTCGTGTAATGTCTAATTATTTTACATGATAAAACATCTGTTAGCCCTCAAATCAAATTTGATATCATAAACGATAAGCTATCATTGTTATCACTCAGATCACATAATCCTACGTATCAATACCTTATCAGAAATCAATCCGGTTGTTTAATAGTTCATGGCAATTATAGTTATCTTCTGCCGTGCAGGTATTTACTTGGATCAAGATAATATGCAAATACCGATGGAATTAACTGGTTCAAGAATTCTAGATAGTTCAAAAGTGGCACAGTTTGTACGCAGGTAATAGATTAGTTTTGCAAACAGAGCTTTATTGCAAAACGAGGAGTGAAGACGATGACAGGAAAAAAACAAGATATGAAAATGTACATCATTTTGGAGCATCAAGCAGCAATAGGTTGCTACAGGCCGATGATGACGACGGAGCATCAAGAGTATTACATCATACATCATACATCTTTGGCAGTCTTGTGCCACCCAATTGTAGAGGTATCCACGGGAGAGACATGACATTAATATTGTATTACAAGTGTACTGTGTGATATCAATAACACTCCATTATACATTCAATTTTGCTTCGATAAGCCTGACACTGATAAAAAATATTGAGCAGTGATTGATTGCAATTGTCTCTTCTGTCCTAAACTATTCCGCTTGGTTTTCGACATGCCATTCAAATCGATCCTCGGCTACTCTCATCAAGTTGCCACCTGCCTTCAGGCCAAGATCATCGTTCTAGCTTGAGAGCTCTCTAGCCTACGGTTGCCGATTTGTGGCCTCTACTCAAGGACAGGTCTACTACATCAGTTCTACAGGTAGTATGGCCGGCCCATTGCCATTTTAGTGCTTATTCTGTGAGCTATGGCGACACACGGCTCTTCCGGATCACTTCACAATACACCAATTTTTTTTTTGTTGATCAATTAATAATATCTCACAAAATAAAAAGCAGAGGCAGATTTTATACGCAAGGTAACAAATCAGATAACAATGTTTGCTAATAACTCACGGTTTTCGGAAGCCAGGCCAACGACACAGAACGGTGTTAAAAAACCGAGTCACCATGACATTAAGTTTTACCTTACTAACTGTAAATAATCCGATGTATGAATAGCTTTTTTAATTGTTTAAGTCCAAAATTCTGTACTTTTGAACTTCGCAATGTTGGTACTACGTCAGCCAATGTTTCTACATATGTAAAAAGTAGAATCAGCTATAATGAATATAGGCGAAGTTTTAATAACAGAACCGATTTACGAAATATTAATACAAACAGCACAGACTATACAACTTATACAAGCTAGGTTGATGAAACAGATCATAATGATGAAGAAACTGAAACGAGCATTCCAGAAAATAAATATGTATATTTATATAGAGTATTATATAAATCCTCCATTACTAAATACAAATAATACTTCTGACAAGGATACGGAAGATATAGAGAAAGAATAAGCCGATAATGGAGGAGAGGATACCAATTTATCACAACTCATTACGCATTATTAACGAGTCAATGATCCGTTTCCTGATTGGGCGAGGAATAATATAAAACAAAATTACTGTGCTGGGATTTATTATCAGCCGAAAAATTTCGGTTCACAACCTTGCCGCGTGATCAGTTTCAGTTTGAAACGATTTGGGGAACCCCGATAAAACACATGTGAGTTTGTTCAAAATAACTATCTGATGAAGAACTTTAATAAAACGATTACTTACGTAGGATACTAGGAAGTACCAGTTTTGCCCACGTCAGCGTGGTAGTCGGAAACAATACACCGGGATTCCTCCAACTTAAATTTGTTCAGATGTCAAAGCGTGATTGACTAACAAACAAGACAAAAACTTTATAGCATCAGTGAGCAAAATTTATATTGCACTCATGTGGTAAGTGAAGATATACATGAAGAAGAAGCAAGACTTCCAAGTCTTCTCCATCTCAAAGTCAACAATGCATCCGCATCCACACAACATCACCACTATATGGGCCGTATTACCCAACGGCACGTGAACCAACAACGCGTGTCTACAAGCTAACGGCGACCTCGAATATTGAATCAAATTCGATATGGGGAAAACCCATAAAGCAATTAGTATTAAAAATTCACTTGACCTTTGAAACACACGAGCGAAACATACGATAAACGTACGATGCATCATACGATTCGTAAAGAGTAGAGAATTGAACTCAGTGGCATGATATTTGGAGAGTCCTATGTCCAGCAGTGGACTAAAACGCAGATAATGATATCATCCACGGTTGCACAATGAACAAAATGGTTCCCACTTCAACGTTTCATCATAGTTCCTAGAGCTGATATGAATATAAAAGACTGCAGTAGTCAAGTGGATACCGCTCACGTTCCTAATATAATCGTTCGCTCAGCTCCTCATGACTACCATACTACAGAAAGCAATTGGGTAATTGATTCTTCTTACGCGAGTCACTCTAGATGAAGAACACACTACAATATTATTTTCAACTCAGAGCTATTTTCTAACAGATACAAATCCAATCACGATAAAGATAATATGTTACTCCGAAGCAATAAAAGCTGCCAAATTCGCTAACATAAAGATAAAATATGTTCCCACTTGGACAGAATACGATATTGCTTAGAATACTAGTTGAATTTGTTTGGATAGGCTATAAACTATAACCACGGGGTCGTCTACAGTTCGTCTCGCCACAGTCAAGGTTGAACATTAAAATCGTACGATGTTAACGGTAAAGGATTCCGAGAATTTGATACTCGAAGACGATACAAAGAAGTAAACAACTTAGAGATACCGTGTGAACTGCGCAAATATTTCTGGTCAATATCAAAAGATAACGATGTTTGGAGGATTCATTATCGTAATGCTGCTAATTTTTAACCGATGAAAGAAATCAAGATTCTAATCTATCATTCGTTTACTAATACAGTAAAAATATAGTAACCTATCAATATAAATAAACACGCGTATTAGTTGATAATAACAAATAAGTAATTGATACTGGGTTGACTTGTCTAAAGGACAAATTGACTCATTACTTCGTTGTAATTTCTTGACTAGGAATCTTAATTATCAAACAATCTTTGGTAATTACACAATACTACGAAGTAGAATGAACATTGGACATTAACAATATGGTTTCGTTAGAATGTCATAATATGCATAATATATCACATTAATCAGAACTGGTTGAAAACAAACAATGTAACATCAATATTTCATATAGCTAGTGACACACCTGATACAAAACTATTATAGAAGCTCGAAACCATTTCTATCCATGATCACATTATAAATTCTATGCATCAACCCAGCCAAACTTCGCAAGATTGGCCAGTCGAAAGTGATTTCTTCCGCGATGAATCATCAAGATTTAAAAACAACGCTTTCTGCGTGACTCAGGCAGTCAAGCTAGGCAGGTTTCGTACATTTGGACCACTTGAGCTCCTGTACGATTGTGGTCACTAACTGGTTATTTATAGATTATACAAACGACTTGTAATTGAATATGTGTCACGGGTTTAGTCTGTGGCTGGATTGTTACGATTACGATTCCTTGTTTTAATTGGCTAAGGAATTATAAAATTAATATTTTAATAACAGATATAGCAGAACTTGTGTGAACACATGGATATCAGAAAGTTAGATCCCTAAAGAATTTGAATTTTGATAGATGTGATCATTCTTTAAACATAAATCAAATGACATTGACTGACTGTTGAAAAGCGAAAATTAGAGCGAGTTAGAAAGATGAGCTTTAGTGAAAACTGTTAAGCTTAAAGGTGATACCGTATAGGTTGTATGTAGGTACCTTATATCATAATATGATATGCTAAGAACCCAACAATTATTACCACATTCAAATCTCACAACGGACTTAAAATGAGCTGGTACGGGTCCCAAAAGAGATCACTTAACAACGACACGGCTTGCAATTTAGCAAATGATCAAGGAAAATCGAATATTTATATGTCCAAAGAAATTCTGATCCATTAAAATGTCGTAAAAACTCAATTAGGGATCCCGAAGTTCCGTTTACTTTTTAATCAACGCCAATTTCTGTTTGTGTCGCCCAATTTAACTACAGGCAGTGGATATAAGATTGTTTTATAATACCTAATCGACTCCGGTTTCGATATACCCTTTCATCAAAGAGTTAACGGTACGGCGTCCAATTTTGTGTCAATTTGAAACGTAGAGACATTGAACCTATACAATTCGGAACGATCCTGCAGATATCGCAAGTAATTTCGCCTTGGATGTATTCAAGCCTAAACACATGTCCGAAGGTACTTACAACGCCATCCCACTGTATAGAAACTGATTATCCGATAAAGATAGAAGCGTGGGCGAAACAAACAGTTGTACCGCAGAATGGCAATAAAGCAAAACGAAAACCTAGACTAGCACATCCGTAATAGACGGTCAGATCCGCATTACATCCAACATGTTACTACGAATTGGGTACAGAAGATCCACCAACACAAACAGAGAATGCACAGAGCTAGATTCATTTATGAGCCCCCAGTTTAATCTGCTGATGTTTGATTCCCTTATTCACTACCCTTCCGTAACAGCTGTGGTTTTTATGTCCAGTAGCAAAATTTTTATAACAAACCTTTCGTAGGCTAGGGTTGGTCATAAAATTATTGATTCTTGACTTAAAAGACTGGTAGTTTCTTTTCCAGTGCTGTAAAGTAAGATGTCAGGATCAATTTTAGATCTCCCTCTGTAATACTTGCTGCTTTGCGGCTATTTATATCAACATTGAAGATGCAGGCCTTCTGCATTTCTTTATTCTGAGCGATTACTGTTGGCCTGTCTATCGATAAACATCTCTTTCGTAATCCAGTATTACCGGTGTACGTAAAAGCTCAGCCTCATACATATTCATCCGATCCATAACATAAATAGCGATCGGATTAAAGATCAAGTATTTGGATCCCACGGTACCTTCTGTCGCATTTGCAAAGTTGCATGACAGTATTTGATTTCGGCAATTAAGATTGCCTGTCGCCTGTTCATACATGTCAACTATTTAGGTCGTAATTAGCATACTTGTTGTTTAATTGAAACTGAACTTTGTGCTGCAAAGATTACGTATGATTATACAATGCCAAGAAATATTGTTGTTTGTTTCATTTGTTTAGAAATCTGATATGTATTTTTTTATTTAGAAAAGGTATTGTAAAGTCGCGAAAGGAATTGAAGGGCGGTTAAGTGACAAACGAAATGAAACGTTAACGGCATCGTAATTAAGCGTTTTATTGTTCTGCGAGCAATCACACTGACTGGGTCAGTCACCCACTAGTGATGGTATGTGGGCGTTTTAGTTAATTTGAAGTGTGTTTAAAAATAAAAACGAAATCGCATTGCAAGGAATGCTTTTCTTTGTTAGAAACTTTTTACAATTACGAATAACTCTTTGGTAGAGAATTCAATGGAATACTTTTCCTTTAAGTATATAATCGCGTGCAGTATTTTTAGTTGTTTACCTCAAGGTTGCATAGAAAAGCACAAAGAATCTCGTGATACAAACATTTTCCTTCTTTGAATATTAAAACCACATTAATTAATTAAGTAGTAATACTTAAAATTCTATTGTTTTATACCCGTTTCTTGTCACTCATTCAAACGTAGGTATTGATAACTCGTGTACGGTGGGCAAAACAGAAAGGATTGCATTTTAAACAGAACACCCCAGAGATATAAATCTGTTATCGATTTTTATGTGAAATTATTTTATGATCAGTTGACCAAAATCACGTCTCTCTCAACGCAAGTTTTCAAAAATTTGCGCAATAATCTTTGACAGTTAATAAATTACCGGTAAGCGAACGAACACTTTTGCCGTGTGTACCGAACCTTTGTTACTCTGTGTCAATCGGCCGTCTACCGGTACAACAGTACTGGGTTTTACCCATAATCGTTCATTTTGCATAACATTGGCGCATGCTAAACATGTTTTGAGGAAGCATGGACGATAAGGCAAATAACTGTTGGTACATTAGTTTACATTACTATTCTATACACAAAACAATATGATGGAGATGCGAGGATCGGCTGTTGGTATCAATAGGCTTACTAACATAAAATTTGACGATATATAAAATTTAGCTTTTGTCTTTGTTGAACAAAGAACGACGCGGTATCAAGAACTAAGTAGTGTGCAGTATTGTTACTGAGCTTCTCAGTTATATTTTACCTATAGGTACGTTAAGCTTAAAACTTGTGAGTTGTAAACATAACTGGCGAAAAGTGGATGGAAAATACTAGCTTGATTTTATTCTATGTAAATAAATAGTAATTTTTCAGTGCCAGACCACATCAAAACAAAAAATACATATTTTTAACTGTACTGACACAATGAAAAAATACTAAGAAATCATCCAAATAGGCTTTTAATATACGTACGTAACGGTAATTAAGCGACAAATACTTGAAACTGGTGAATTGTTTTCGCAAATAACATACCTACCTGTTTACGGAAGAGTACGTTAAATTGTGTAGAGGCCTTGTTCCAAGACGAATTATAGCAACCAATTGGTTCTGGTTGTTTAGAGTTCCGAGAATTATGGAGAAATACATAATATCTCAATCTCTTTAACTGCTTCGAATCTAGGCTGCAGACGCACTGGGCGGTCTAGCCGCGGCGTCCATAAAACTTGGTTGGCGGCATGGGCAGTAGTTGCGTGAACATAACAAGAACGAAACGAATAGACCCAATAATAGACATTATTTGCGATTGCTAGCAGACAGTTAGCACTGTTTCACAAACTAAAGGCATTTTAAAGAAAGCGCTGCGGTTTCTCAGCCAGCTGTTTGGATTGCTGAAGAAAGTAGAAGTTCTTTGTTATACTAGCGTAATGAGGTTTGCTGTCAGAGCCCAATGGCAGGTTAGAACCGCCTTTGTGCATAATCCTACTAATATTATAAATGCGAGTTTGTGAGGCTATATGGATGTTTGTTACTTTTTTACGCAAAAACTACTGACCTTTGGATGAGATTGGCACACAGATTGTGTATAACAAAACAAATAGGATACTTTTTATCCCGGTAGTACGATCCCACGCGGGCGAAGCCACGAGCATAAGCTACTCTGAAATATTGTTTCTTTGTAATTTAGTGTACCATATAGAATTAAGAACGTTGATAGAATACACGTCGCAGTTAAACCGCATAGTACGTCACTCACCTAAGAGATAAAGATACACATTCGCAAATTAATAGTTGCTTGACCTTGCTTTACTCCATCTACTACTCGCGAAACTGGTTAGTTCTAGAAGGGCTGTCCCATGTATGATGAAAAATCATTTATCAATCTCTAAATTCTACTGACCTTAGATCAGATGAAAAAATGTCCTGTCGTTACAGAATCATTAGATTATGAGCCCATTGGCATTGAAAACGCTGACAGCCTTCCGAGATCAATCTACATTATGCTATTATGGTACAACTTGACAACTTATGACGTAGTTTTTCTTAGAAAAAACAACACAGTACTGAGAATGAATTTATTTTCCCACGGCCCTTTGCTTGTATTTTTATTGGTCGGATGCTAATAATCGGTATTAAACGGTGACAATGAGCTGATAGTTTTTTTTTTCATCATCACTTTGTTTCTTCCCGGGTTTTTTAATGTCGAGATGTCATAATTTTATATCCAAGAGTGTGATTGGACTTACGCGCCATGGTTGCTGTAGGATCCCGATATTCTAATATTTAGACCGGGACGAAAGATCGGCTCGAAGGTAAGTCCAAAAACTTTGGTCATGTCCCGAAAGTTTCGGCATATTATTCGGCGTTTATTTTTTTGTTGTTTTGGCAAAAGCAACTAAACTCGTTTACCTTCAAGCTTAAAACGAAAAAAAAAACACAATTACCTAAACCAGTGAACCTGGTACTGCAGCCTATGAAGCCAAGCCCTAACACCAGACAATTTATTCCGTATCGTTAAACTGAAAAGATTAAAGGTAATGTGGCGAGAAACAGTGTTAAAGCTTTCACCAGACCGGCCGTAAAGCCGCGGTGCTAAAGTCAACAAAGGGCGTATAACCTAAACGCTCTCGTTACTGGGCGTTTCACAATTAACCTGCTTTACGATCTAGTCGGCCGACGGTCAGTTATCAGTGCACCGTATCAGTTTCTTTGGAATTTACAACGTGAACATACTTGCTCAATAGTTTTAAAGCACATAAGTTCTGGCACACGTGTACAGCTAAATGTATGACGAAGTAAAAGGATGATGTAGTGACAGAGGAGGCGCTTTAAAAGAAATTCTGCTAACCTCCACCTGAAAAACCTATCTATCCTATCCTTGCTATTGTCAAGTAAAAAAGTATGACTTGATGCAAGTTAACATAGCATTTAACGCAGCCAATCTGTAGAAAAATACTTGTGCTTAGAATTGCGTGCGTGTTTGGGTAAGATTTCAATGGTGGATCATTTCGCAGTAACACGGGTCCCTCGTAATTTCGTCATGTCCGCCTGTCAGGATATTCCATAACCATTTTACTCGGAGACTGTTTGAACTGTATTAATGAAAATTGGAGAGAAGGCGTCTGTGTTAATTGTCAATATCCTACCATGTTGGATCTCGGTAAACAAAGCTATGTCTAACAGTATCCAATTAATAATAATCAGTGTAAATTACAGCAAACTCTTGTTAACTACACAAAATGTAATTGGGCAACGTTTAAGTGTTTTAAATAGACATTTTTATGTTTTACGTGTAAAAATATATTGCATCAGGCGTGGCTAGTGACGCAAGTTCGTTCATGAGTAAAATGATCGGTTTAACAACTTAAATCTTTTTACCATAATAAACCATGCTTAACGGCATGGAAACCGTGACCACGTTTGGGTGAGTTGTTTGTTAATTATGACCCATAAAAGCTTGAAAAAATGTTAGAAATGTGTGAATATTCATGAGGTAGGTTAAAGGTTTATTAGAATTAAAACCAGCCAAACATAACGGAGTGACCACACTTTCGACTTCAGGTCAGAAACAGTATAAACAATACGCGAAAAGACATAATTCGCGACGCTTCGGTTAGGCGATTCGATACCACGTCGGACTACACATTTTCATTTTTTTTTTTTCGTTCTTGTTGTTGTGCTTGTTTTTATTGCATGGACCTGAAGACGTATCTAACCGCCTTAATCCGATTTTTACCTCGATAATCCTTTATGCACCACAGCCTGAACATCTCTATTTTTCAAGCAAATCTCGATGGATCATATAAGACCTGTCAAGATTACGGATATCAAACAACAAAATTTTTAAAATATTTTATAATATATGATGTTTAGTACGACACTAACACTAAAACTTCCTTTGACAAGTATTGTCCTGCATCAAAAGGTTTTACTTTCTTTGTCCCAAACCTTGACAAAGAGTACAAAATTGAAAATTACAAAAACACGTCGTGTTGAACATTAAATATCACTTGCATATTCCACAGTGCACTGTAATCAGAACAGTGGCATTACAGCTGGTTTCATTTTTGCCCACTTTTGGTAAAAACATCTTGTTACAATAACATGGCTGACACGAGTGGCGCGTGCGCAGAGTAACGATGTCTCGGGTAACCGGCCTGTTTGTAATTATGGTTCTTGACATAATATCGCGCCAGCAACCTCGAATAGGTTAGACAGAGGTGTACCTATTGTACACCCACATTTAGCAGGTTATGGCTATATCGCATGTAACAGGGGCAAGTGGGGATTCTTAAGGTTCTTCATCTTCTTCTTCCTTTATCGTGTGGTTAGATCCTAGCCTGGTGTCAGAGTTTTTATGCCGCCCATGGGCCTCTGACTTGGCTTAACATGCCGTCAAGAAACATCTCTCAAACATCGTAAGGTTCTTCATAATGCAGGTACGGTTAACTACACGCAGTCGTAACACGTGGTCGGTGAAAAGCGCCCTCTGTTTAATTATCATGATTGTCACTCTCTTATCTCATTTATTTAGGGTCTGCTTCTTCCATACATCTCCAATAGTCGTCATCTCAATAGAAGCCTTTTTGCCATTAATCTTTTCCACATTTTGCCCAATTTTGGCAAGACATTTTGTGTTACAATAACATCTGACACGAGCGGTGCGTGCGCAAATCAGAAACGATGTGTCGGCTAAAGAGCCTGTCATTCTTTACATGGCATCACTCCAGTAATCCCTGAAGGTTATGCAGAGGTCTGCGTGTAGTACACCCACATTTCGCCGTTTATCTTTAGAGTCCTGTGTAATAGGGAGCGAGCGAGGGCTGAGTTTCAGGCTTTTCATAATACTACCTTCATAAAGCCAGGGTCAACTTTACATACAAGTTGCACATGGACTATGAAAACCGGCCACTTCTTCATCATACTCTTTCTCTCGTCTGCCAGAAGTATGTCTCCTTTTTCCACGTTTCAATTAGTCGTCATCTTGTAGTCACCCCCTTTCTAGCCGTGGACGTGCGGTTGAAAGTACTTGTTAGGGGATCAAAAGGTTGAATGAATACTCCAATAACTTACGTGCCTTTATCTTTTTTGCGTTCGATGAATAGAGCTGGAACTTTCGAGCAAGATTGAATGGAAGGGAATTGCATTGCATCGCAGCTATGTATTAAAATTATCCATTATTTAAGTTCGTTTGTGTGCCAATGCGTTTTACTGAACGATCAGCAAATATGGCTTCTTGCCAAAATATTAGAGATACTTAATTTAATGAAAATGATTTAGAGGCACAATTAAATATTTTAGAGACTATTTGAGGAAAGTGTGCATTTTTGGACCAAAAAGAAACTACAGATAGCCAGTTACTACGATCCTTTCAAACGCCTTTTGCTACGACCACGTTCAAACGCCTGGTCATACATTTCTGAAGAACGACCAACAGAGTTGGTGTACCTTTATCCTATGTGAATGTTTGTAGATTATGAGAAAAACATCCGATTAACCATGTACTAAAACAAAATACCACAAAATAATATGAACAGCATCATTAGTACAAACGAGTAATTTCCCATGAGAAAATTCAGAACCACTAAAATATCATTTAAACAAAGTTAAGTCAGTTTCCAGCTACATTAACTTAACGGCAATATTTTAAGTTAATAGCCTATTAATCTTAACCACGATTTTAGTTTTCCCTTCATCTTATACCCTTTTTAATTACAGTGCTACGGTGGAACACCGCAATGCGGGTATCTTACGAAAGACCCGTGGTTCGTGGCTCTATGACGGTAGATTTGGTTTTAGTTGTTAAGTCAACTTCTTAATTGCTTTATCACCATAAGATTGGATGTCACTTGCACGTTCAAAGTAAGTGCAAGTTTCAGTAAAATATTGTCAATGTTTGTGAAGTAAATAAAACTTACTGGGTATTGTTAGTAGTGAAATGAGGAAAATGTCGTGAGGAAAGTTTGGAGTATGAACTTCTTTGAACTATAAACTATTCTGTCTTTTGGAAAGAAACGATGAGGAAACTGTACGAAAGATGATATGGCTAGAAAGTCCGCGACTATTGAGATGACCAGTCTTAGAGAAGCTTGAAGATGAAGACATGCTTCGCAGACACCAAATAAATCAGGACAAAGGGCAAGAAAATGATGGATGATGATGTTTAATGAAAAATGGTCAAGCGATTGCGAGGTCGATTAAACTTCAATCGGTCTTGACTTATTTTAACATCAATCAATCTGTTGTTTTAGTCGATTGTGTTGATGGTTTGTTGGTATTGTATTTTGTATGCAGAATAATGGTTGGTTTAATTGGAAAGGCTTATTTTTGTATTGGGTCAAGGACTTGGGTGCCTTTTAGTTCTTTAGTAAACATTAACTTGTAAGAATAAAGAGAGCAAATAAACTTATTCGCATAATCAGTCTATCTTGTTCTTTCGTGTCGATGGTAAGACTAGTTAAATTTCTTGGGCCCAGTCTATGGTGCCATTCCACTGCTGGGAGTGGTGGGACACATGACTTTTCTATAAGAGAGGGAATGGGCCGCGGGCCCAATGCGGGTCCGTATCACGCACTGACGAAAACATTTCGATCCTGGCGAAATCAAAGTTAAGTAATAGTAATTTTAACACTCGAGATATTTAAGAAACGTATTTTCAACAGTTAGCACTTTCAACGATTTCAATTTCGTTTGAATATTGCGATAAAACGAACCGGATTGTTTCGTTTTACGATCTACTTTAGATAAAGCTTAAAATTGGGAAATTCGAATCAAAACTGAAATAATCGAAATAACCGTTAAAGTTATCTATTAGAATCTTATTGCCTTTTAAATTAAGTTTAATGTTGCTCCCCATCGGTACTACACAATTTCAAATTGAAAAAACTACCCAATAAAAATTTGAAGATTTGGAGTCATTTGCTAGTCATCCCGTTAAACTGGAAGTCAACCCCAATATAGACATGTTGACGATGAAGTTCTAGTCAACAACTTTGCATTGTTGCTCTTCCATAATGACTAAGTGAGACAGCTGCTATAAAAGGTTAGCGGTAAAAGCGAGCAGACGCCAAGCGGACGTGTTATTAATGTCAACCTTTTGACGGCACGGTTGGCGCAGTGGCTGAGCGATTGACTGCTGCGCTTCGTGTCGCGGGTTTGATACCCGCACGAAACAAATATTTGTATGGCCTACAGGTAGTTGTTCCAGGTCTGGCTGTTTGTGTATGTAAATTTAAATGTTTGTAAACGCACCCACCGTACAGGAGAAATTCCTAGTGTGGGGCAACGTTTTTATAAAAAAAAAAAAAAAACCTGCAATTTCTTCAAGTTTATTATTAGAACACAGCAGAAAACATAAGGAAATATCTTGCAGGATACCGCCTCAATTCCTTGCAGAACAAATATTTCAATAATTCAAGCTTTAAATCAAAATGAATTTCTGTAACATTCCGATTTTAAAGATTAACGTGGTTAATTTGCACGCACAAATTGCTACCAACTGGCGATACGAGTTACAAAATCGGTATTTTAATTAAAAACTTAAATGGTTAGAATGTCGCCATATTCTCACGGTAAAACGAAAGTCGATCGGTATCCGCTTTTCTTCCGCCGATCGGTATTCAACAAATAAGGTTATTTAGCGGGTAATGGTCGCCATTTTGAAGATAAATGTGCTCTTAGATAAAGCTAGTTACATACTTTGGAAGAAAGATCACACATTTAATAGCGGTATAGTATTTCTCTAAAATTGAGAACTGATTATAATGTAACTTTTGTCTAATCTATGTCATAAATCCTGGAAACTAAGAAAAGAATAAGTAATAGTAACTTTTACTACAAAAACTTACAACCAGCCATACATCTTAATCGCTTGGGGGAGTCCCATCCATCATGACTTTCCTGTTATTATAACTAATAGGATTACTTCGATGACGATGCTACTTTTATAACATATCCCTCAATATCAAATAACCCCTGAATATAAGAGGGTTTCTGTCTTACAACAAAGATAAAGTCTTGGGTAAACTTTAAGATAAACGGTCTCAAACTCAATTTAAAACTTTCGAGAGGTCAACGTAGTAAAATAGATGACAATTAATTGGGAAACTAAAAGTAGTTTTGGCGAAAGACGACGAAGTTTTATCAGTACTGAAACAAAATGTAGTCAGTTCGTAACCAGATTTGTATGTTCTTTACAGAATAAAAATATCTCAAAATTCACCCAGGGCCGGGATCTGAAACAAATTAGATTGTATGAAGAAGGTTAATCAATTTCGCAAAAAAAAAAGGATTGGTAGGAAAAGGCCCAAGAAGTTGTGTTGCTTACAGAGAGGTTATATTGGCCTAAACTAATCTATGGCAAAAATCGAACATAATATGATCAGGTTAGTGCGAATTTTGCCGTCTAGCCACTTTTCAAGGGACCCGTTTGCGGCAGGATGTCAATAACATTCCAGATAAGCCTTTCCTGACGGAAGGGATCATGGTCTATAAAATAGACATGACGGATACTGTAACATAAAGGCTTTAGAGAAACCCCAAGCTGTTACGGCGACGGTTTGCGTCACACATGCTCAAAGTTGCGTACAAACGGATACGATTGGCCTTAGATCGCGGACGCCGCCGCGGATGTCCCATTTCGTGCATACGTAATACGGACACTAAGTGTTACTTCACAAGGCTGAAAATTAGTTTTATCTAATGCTAAGTTTTGTTAGAGAATGGATGGAGAGGTATGTAAGAATAATTATCGAAGTACTTTTCCCAGGATTGAGTCAGGTCAGTTAATTTTTATTATTTAGCATCATAATATGAACAAAAGCCCAAAAGTTTTACCACCTGGCTGATAAACAGTTACCAAGGGGAATCGTGTTACTTAGTTACTGGGTTGTGGAGGGCAGATAGGCAGCCGCAGGCCAGGTACTATGTAAAATACTGTGGCATTCAACTGCATCCGGTTAGACAGGAAGCCGACCTCAATATAGTTGGGAAAAGGCAGATGATGATACACTAATTTATTGCTAATAATGCTCAAATCATTCAAGTCTATCGTTACCGAGAATCAATACGCACTCGGTATTGTTTTAACACACGTCTCCGCTCGTTACGACATCCATTGAAGCCAGGTCGCATCAAATGTCAGAGTCGTAATAACCAGCTGTACCCTCAATCATTACCACGTCACTCTCAACACCACATGTGGTTCGAAGCCTTTTAGGTTCGAGCATTCTGTATTAATATTATTTTAACAAAATACCACAGCAGGCCTGAATTTGGCACGATCAATTATAAGCGGCATTATGTATTTTTTCAATAACAAGTTGACAAGTGAAAGTTTAACACAGTTTTTTGTAATTAGTGTAGAATTCTTTTCAGAGTGAACAGCAGCACTTGAATTGCATAAATCTCAAGGTGTTACCAATGTTTCTTCGCAATGATAATAGTACGGCGTAGTTAGAGGTAAGCTTTTAGTCTAAGAATCCTCACTACTGCGACATTTTTATGTTTGCATGTGATACACAAAATACTTGACCTTCATTGACATCGATTGCGGTTGATAGTGTTCACAACTTCCGTTCATGATGGTCAGGGTTTAATTTCAGGTCAAACAAAAGGCTAAGTAGCACCTGGTATTACAAAAGGTCCACGATGATAATTTCATCTTCGGTTCCTTGGTTATAAATATACTACATGAGAAAATTCTAGAATTCTAGACCTTTAACATGGTCTTATAAAAGCTTTATCGTGTAGTATTTAGCTTAACAAGGTGCTTATTAAATCCCAAGGCTGATGGTGAAGGATGTGAAACTTATGAAACAACGGATACGCGAGGAGATTGAACGGAAACGAGACCGTGACATACAGACAAGGTTGTTGCAGAAATGAGAAATGTTTGCGTTATGTTATGAAATTAGTGGCTAATAGATAACTGGTTTTGTTAATTAATATTATGATGGCATTTAAAAGATTTTCGAGGCCGGGATAATAGGCCATCGCGGAATTAACCTGGATGTGACTGGCACAGGAGAGTGGAGATGCAAAGGGGGACCAAGGGCACTGAGTGATGCTGACCTCGGGCAGTTAATAATGATGATAAGAGATGGTTTATATCTTTTAAAAGAAGAACTTAGAGTAGAGCTCATCTTTCTTCTTTTAAAAGATAACTTCGCACTAAAACACAATCCCTAGTTTCCGAACCTTTGATAACCAAACAAACATTGGAATTACATCAACCGGCTTCCAAAAGCGCCGTGTAATCGCCATGACATTAAAAAGCAGAAATGAAAATCCGTTCAAAATGCTGCCCAGAAATGTGCGATTCCGGTGGAAATCCGTATTTACGTTTAATAACGTCCAATTACGTGGCAGCTACGATGACAGGAAGCTTTCAGCTGATTGGACGGGTAAAAGGGTTAGCGCCCTATCCGTAGGGGCTCGACTGAGGGGAGAGTGAAATATTAGAATTTTCACCTCTCAGTTTGGTTGAAGTATTTCTTGGCAAGATACCGAAGACACTGAATCTTGCTCGCGTGTTTTTAATTTCGAAAGATTCTTTAAAACCTACTAGGTTGATTTCGCTGGAATTTTTACACTTCATAAAGATATTTTTAATTACAACTTGACTAATGAAATAAAGCGCTGTGCAGTTTTTTTTTCTTTAATAGCTAAAATCCATGCAAAAAGGCATCTTTGAATGCAAAATACTTCATTGTTTCCTTATCAAAATGGCACCTAACTGAAAGAGGCCTTATAACTAAGAGCTGTTTTCTAATTCGGACACGTTGCAAAATTTTCTTGTTTTCTCTACTCAATAGAGAAAACAAACAGTAGGCTAACCTACATTGCACTATTATGTAGCTAGAATAGCAACGTAGTATTCTTGTTTCAACCAGTGCTGAGTATATGCCTTACCCCCTTTTTATCTCTCCTATGCTAACCTGAAGTGGTCTGAGCGAGTCTCATCCAAGTCTTCCCCGCGATCTTCTATTATAAGATAGTACCAACTAAAACGAGCATGTAAAGTTTCGATAAGGTGTTTTGATTTGCTAGTCAAATGCATGCAACTTATATGGCAGATATGACGCCATGTTTTAATTTTACGTCACAACTTTGACGCAGATAGACCTGTGAACGTTGTTTTTGTTCGTCAGTAGTACATTGTGACAAAGCGTTGCCGTACCATCAAGAGAATGGCACGTATACCATAATGTTAAAACATACTCCTATAATGAGATCGCTATAATTTTGTCAAATCAACGTTCAAACAGCAGAGGCGTAAGCGCAGCAATGGACTGCAATATGCTGAGTTGATTGACTGACCGTTCAAACTTTTAAAACCAAGAATTTTGTTTGTTTTTTGTTCAAAAGAATGCGATAACGAGTGAGTTTCGCAATTAAGGTACAGTTCCATCGAGATAATTAGCATCTGTAAGCAATTAAACAGTAGTTTTACGAAACCATTAAGCCTTTATTATTAAAACACTCAATCAAGGACAATTACCGTCTGTTTAGCCATACATATTGTAAGTAAGTATTGTGGCTGTCGTTTATTCCGCGTTTATTACTAATAGGGTTAGTGACATTTGAAATGTAACCTTTGTTTACAAGCGTGGATCGATGAACTTAAGGTTATTTCAATATTGGCGACAGACTTATGGCCCGTTTTCGCTAACAATAAAAGACTCCTTAATATTATTGCTCAGTTGGATTGTAACTTCCACTCTCGACAATCAGCCGAGCGTCGAAAATCCACAGAGTGGTTTTACTTAGACATTCAATTAGGTGTCGCTTAGTCTAAGAGCAAACAGACATTGATTAAATTAAAAACAGTCGTAAAAATTAGTACACGTAATTATATTGTGGATTTACGCAAATCATAAAACTTTGTGGCCTTGCCTATACAACAGATGCCAATTATTAGATTTATTATTATTGTAATACCATGTATTAAAAATTATGATATGGCTACTTGTGACTATGCATGCGCTTGGGCATCGTCTGAGCCATTAATAATGTAAGGAATAAAATCTGGTATTTTAATAACGCCATTAATATATGCCACCTTTTGCCATATTTGTAAACAGTATGCAATGCATGTCCTTATTCATCTGGGAACTTTATAAAGACAAGATTCTTATGTTAACCGTGATTATTTTTCGTGATTAGCAAGTAAGCGGTGACGACGCTTAGACGCCGTGTCACAACGCCGCGTAGACATGATTATGTCAAAAATACGTCGCGTTAACGGGGTGTTAGAGGTGCATTTGATTAGCCTTTACTCCTTCGCTGGATCAACGATCAGATTGAAGGTATTTGTAGACATGAAGCAAATTATGTACAAGAAAGCATTTCTGATCGATCATACAGCTTTGTATGCAAATTTGCAGCAAGTATTACCCGTTTTGCAGCGGTGGCCCAGTGGTGCAGACCAGTAGCGCAGGGTCAATTTTTGTAAGAGGTAAGCCGGAGTACATATCTTTACTGTGATTATATTATTTGTCTATAGAATACTGACTGTGCCATTATTCAAAGGGAATCCGGTGGGAATCGAGTTGTATTGAACCTTCGCCACTAATGGAGACCCCGACTTACGAGCAGTAAGTCGTGGGTTCGAACCCAGCCAGGCGCATTACTTTGTGTAAGTTATTTCATCACCACTGCTCTCAAAACGGTGAAGAAAAACATCGTGAGGAAACCGGCATGTCCAAGAACTAAAAATTCGAAGACATGTGACATCTATCAACCCGCACTGGGCCCGCGTGGTGGATTATAGCCCATTCCCTCTCATAGAGAGGAGGCCTGCGTCCCAGCAGTAGGAACATTAATAGGCTGATTATGCTTATTATCCGTTTTCACTTAGACCTAAATGAAAGCGAGAGTGAGCTTGGATTTTCAACCCTCGAATCTGCAGACAGAGTTGAAACTCCAACAGTGCAATAATATTGAGTGTCACTTCAATGTTAGTGCCAACGAACAACTAGTGTTCAAATTACCTAACGAAATAAAGAATACGCAAACAGCTAGGTGTTACTACGATTGCACAATTATCTGACCAGTAAGGTGTACGCGACAAAAACTGCGTACAAATATAATTTGTTGAATTGTGTAAATCGTATGAAAAGAGGTCACAGGCCCTAGAGCAGGCGGAATGACACTCGTGGCCCAGTTCACTTCAGTAATGAAATGTACTATGTTAGGTACGTAACTAATACATGTGATAAATAATTGTTCGTGTTTTTATTGAGTTCTATATTTTTTAGAATCGCAGCACATGCCATTGTCAAAGAAGATGAGCTGAATAGCTGCGGTCTTGGGGCGGTTTCAGATTAGCGTATATTCGCACCCGTTTATTTTAACACGTCAAAACAAGCGCGTTTACACGCGCGTTCGCTTGTTGGAAGCACAAATTGTGACACGCGTGAATGCCAATACGAACTAACACGCGCCACAAAATACGCTAGCCAAAAAACACATTTAAAAAAAATAATTAAAAAGCGTTTATTCGTGGTAACCTCCAATTACAAAAAAAATATTTATAGTATCCGTCCGTATGTGTAGTATCGTCCGTATCCGTCTGTAGCCATATCCGTGTATAGGCTCTTAAATGTTTGCGTACAGGCCCGCCTATACGGCGTAGACGTCGTGTACGTAGTTTCGACCTAAATGTTGGTCTAGTTACCACTACGAATATTAAAACCGTAGTTCAAAAGACAAGCAAGCTAAAGTGGCAGTTACTCTGACACGTTTTTCGAAGAACCAGGGCGATCGTGTGAACGAGTCCTGGTGAGGAGACCGCGATTTCATGCATAGTATGGGACGCCTAGCAAACTATCGAGGTCAAGAGAAGACCCATTTTGCAAAAGGTAAAATAAATAAACTAGATGGATCAATAGCCTCTTCAAAAGGTGGCTGGGTCAGACTGAATGCCGAAGGCAGGACAGGGTGTTGTGGTGCCGCTTGGGGAGGCCCATGTCGAGCAGTGGACATGGATAGGCCGAGTTGATTGATTAATTGAATTCAAAATCTGGTTGCCGGCTGGCTTCGAGCTGGCTACTATTGTTTGCCTAACAACATTTAGATTTGTTATATCATCACATCACATCACGCCTGTAATCCCTGAAGGGTTAGGCATAGGTGTACCCTGTACACCACATTACGCTAGCTATGTTATTAAATCCCATGTAATAGGGAGAGAGCCTATTGCTTTGAGCCTTGCTATCAACCATGCACAAATCCAGACTCTGTGGCCGCTACTGAGAAATTCCTAATGGAAAAATTCAATAACACTTTGCCCAACCTGGGAACCGAATCCAGGACCTCATGCTCAGCAGTTCCTCTTGCGAATTCTAGACCAACGATGTTGTCCCCATTTATATTCTTCGAATACGTGACTGTTAACATGATTACATTACCACACTTTTAAACAAGCTCATTAAAGTAATCAATAAAAAGGCATTCATTAATTGTCCAATTAAGCACAGTTTCAAGAAGTGTCAATTATGCAGTCCCCAAAAGGTGAGAAAAATTCCGATTGACATCTGCTGCTTTGGCGCCATTTAAAGCATACAATAGTGAATAGCTGTACTTATAAGGTGGTAAGTAAATAACTGCAGGTGTTAAGTAATTATTACACCATACACAAAAATATCAAAAAACACAAATAATTATGATGTATGTGTGGTGTGTGCCCACTCCCTCTTACAGACAAGAGGCACATTGCCCAGCACTGGGAATCTTGTAGGTTGATTATGCATGTGTGTGGCTTAAAAATTATTTGTCAGTTTTTGTTCTCTGTAGGCGAGTTTATAAAAAGAGAATGTGGGTTGACATGTCAGTCTTGCGTAAGGGTCATTGAATATTTAAATTAAGAACGCTCTGATAGAAAATCAAAGACCTAGATCAATCTAGGTTTGTATGTAGGTTTAATGTAATCATTAATTAAATAGGTGGTACTGAATGAACAGGTAGGTTTGAAATAAGTTTTTTCCTTGTTTTTTTTCTTCCAGACTGAGATCATGGCAAAAATAAGAGATGATGTTGTATTTTGTGATATTCATTATTAATATAATGAATATCACAAAATACAACTAAATATTCAACTAATAATGTTGCAGTGATGAAATTGGTGTCCGATGGTACGGGACCTTAAAATGTTGGAATTCCAAAATTAGAAGAAAGTATGGCGGACATTTAGATAAGTTGTTAAACAAAACGCTATATAGGAAGGCTCAAAGTTAACAGAATTTTAACTGCCCTTCTCTCTGTCTACAAATGGGTGGGTCCAAAGCCAATTTTAATTCCAAACACATTGGTAAATCAATTTTTTTTTTATTTTGTAATCAATTTCAAACACCGAGCCATTAAACAAGTCTAAACAAAACCAAACAAAATAATCTTGTTAAGGCTTTACAGAAATTGATAAAAAAAATTGGTTCAAATTGGGCAAGGACAGCTGTCAGGAGAGTTATCAATCAGTCAATAGAGCTATCTCTATTGGAATGTGGACATTTTCCGTTTGATAACACAGCTGTAGATATAACCTTGGGTTTAACATTCAAGGATATTTGGCAACTGATAATTATATAGGTTAATGACATTTAAACAATATTATAAAGATAATAACTGAGATAAGCTGGAGTTTTCTTTTGTTTGATTACACAAAAACAAAAATGGAAAAGTTGATGCAAGAAATGCACAATATGCTTGAAAGCTGGGATTCAAGAATTTACAGACATTTATTTTATTTTGTTTTACAGATAATGCCGTAACAGATACTACTGTGTGTAAATGAGAAATGTATCAGGCTGATGTCTGCAATTCCACAACCAAAAGGCACAGAAGAAGGATTATAGTCTTACTATTATTATAAATGTGAAAGTTTGTGAGACTGGATGTTTGTTACGCTTTCACACAAAAACTACTGAACGAATTTGGATGAAATTTGGTACACAGATAGTTTATAACCCGGATTAATACATAGTATACTTTTAATCTTGATAGTACAATCCCGTGAGACAATTACCGAACTCCACGAGGGTAAAGCAGTCGGCATAAACTAGTAGTAACTAAATAACTAACTTGGCACAGAGTCACACACACTAGCTTTACGGTATGAGATTATAATGGAGACTTTGAGTTTTTTTTTTTTTATAAAAAACAGTTGTATTTAAGAACATGGCAGAGGAATTGAAAGTTTATTAAGTACATTATACGAATATCTCCCGACATCTGCTGATAACTTGAATAGTTGAACATGCAAACATACTATGTTGTAAGGAGTATTAAAACAATGTAGGTTACCACTAAACAACCTACAGTGGTGTTTACCATTTTGTTGTTCTAAATAACAACATCTGAATATGCTTTAGTTAAAACTTAGATAGTAATAGCCACTTACCATTAGAGCTCTTGAGGTCTCTGTGGATGAGGGACATGGGCGCTCCAACGTGAAGGTACGCCATGCCCTGCGCCACCTGGATGGCCCAGTCCACTAGGATGTCCGGCCGGATCTTCCGCCCCGATAACACCCGATTGAGCGGCCCGCCGCGTGCATACTCCATCACTAAACAGAAGTTTGGCTCCCCCAAACATACCCCCTTTAAAGACACTATATTCTCATGCTGCAACACCCAGAACAGTCTCGCCTCTTGTAACACACTCTCTTTTATAACTTCGATGTCTTCGTTCGCGTCCTGGCGCGCCGCCTTCACCGCCACTACCTCACCGTTCCAATACCCGCGGTACACTTTCCCGAAGCCGCCCACACCGATCACTTCCTCCAGCTTCAGCTCGGAGAACGACACGCGCGGCGGCTCCACGGCCAGGGGGTCCTCCTCAGTCACATATACGGCGGGGAATATACCGACGCGATCGCCGATCTTTCCCGTCCACCAGCCCTCGTCCCCCGAGATGTTGGCGTCCTTCGATAGCACCTCGACGATCTCGCCGCGGCGCAGGGAGAGCTCGTCCTCTCCCTGCGCCACATAGTCGTACACGGCGGTGAACAGAGCGAGCGGCGGGCGTTCGCTTTCGGCCGCCATGGCCGCGCGGCCGGCCGCTGGCCGCGGCGGCATCACCCCGGCCGCGCCCCCATCGCGCCTCTCCTCCTCACTCACGCACCCCGACACTGCTGCAGCCGCCGCCCACCACAGCACATAACGCTACACACGACAAAACAACGCGTTTGGTTATGATCACCGTATTATTCCGCCATCTTTGTTTCTAACATCGATCATGGCGGTGTTGTATCAAAGCGAGCACCCTTTTAAAATCACTAATGTGTTGTAACACGCGCGACGTTACGTTTCGAGGAGATACGAGAGGCGTCTTCGCTGCGATAAAGTTAATTATTTTCCATTCATCTATCACGTTATTTGATAGACGGACGAAATGACAACCATACCGTAGCGAAGTCAGTGACAAACTGACATTTGGTGTTGCTAGAAACTAAATACACAAATAAGATGCTTGCAAGTGCTAAAAATGATATCGAAAAAAACATTTTGCGTAAATAATGAATGTCATGCCATAAAATAATAATTTTAAGTTATACAACCGATATTTTTCTGCCATTCAGTTGGTCATTAATGTATTAATTGCTTTAAATACTAGTATTTCAAAAACGACATTAACAAAAACATATGATCAGTTATAGTTTTCATACTAATCGGTAGATGGCGTTGTTCACACAAAATTCCAAGTCACTGAGAGTGTTTCGTAAGTTACTGCCATCTAATGTGATTTCTGTAACTATTGCGAGGTTTTGGACCAAAATTGGGGAAGCGCTACTAGAGTTCATTTTTGAAAAGATTTGTGGTTTTTTTTGGTTGAATATTAAATAATGAGTTAATGTTGCAATAACTTTTGTATCATTATAATTGCAACGTAGTTGACGTTAATTTCACAAGAACTCACAAGCGGTCCCATGGTGTAATGGTTAGCACTCTGGACTTTGAATCCAGCGATCCGAGTTCAAATCTCGGTGGGACCTTGCGGAATTTCTTTTTTGGATTTTTCAATGATACAATATATTTTTTAAACCTTTTTTTGTAATATGAATGTATTATTAAAAAAATTGTAGAACAAAAACAGGAAAAAAACCCGGATTAATATAAATGGGAAAATAGAACGCTAGTCTGTGGGAGTCTGAAGGGATGCTGGGTAGGGAGCATTATTGATCGCGCGAAAATGGGATAGTCGTATCCATTCGCGGCGACCACCCAGCCCGCGGACGTGGGACCGGTTTTTCACTCTCAAAAACACGTTGATACGCCTTAAATATTAGATTAATAACCGAATAAATATCTAAAAACCTTTAATTTACGTACACGTGAATAAGAAAATGTACTAAACATTCAGGGAGTGTGATAAACCGATCGCGTTTACTCTAAACACCATAACGTGACTTGTCACTGTGAAAATGCTCTGAAATTTGCCTATACCTCGACAATACACTGGAATCATGTGAAATTACGCTAACACAGACTTTTAATCAACTGTGATAATTATTATTTAGATGCCAAAGCAGTGTTTAAGTTTGTTACGAGTGAGAATCAAAAATAATAATGGCCGATTTACTATCTCCGGGTTAGAATTTAAAAAATAATGTGGAAAATAATAAAAATGAATAGTTGTTCAAAAAGTGGGCTGTGTCTGAAGTGGCGTTGGCGTAAACGTTGGCATGAAATTAAAAAAATAATCATTGGTTCTTACGACGGGCGCGTGAATGGATCTTTTTCATAGCTATTTTGTGTTTCGACATAGTAATTAATTTAATAATACAGCAAAATGAATACTTTTAACGCGCCAACCACGCAGATAAATGCGATTGATAAAATGACAACGGTGAAATGCAAATCTGTTGACCTAGAAGGCTATGTTATTATTGTGGTGCAAACTAAGGATAATAAAATCAAGTTATACGGTAAGCTATGACAAGGTTTCTTTGTGAATTAAATATGAATTAATTTCGTAGCTCCTGCTGAAATATTTGCATTTAAAAGTGGCTTTTCTTCAGCTTTTCCCCGAGTCTTTTATGGTAAAATGCTGTGTGAATGCGCTAAGATTTCTGCAAAGATCTATCTAATGTAGTGTTTAGTGTTACTCTCCAAAATTTCTTTGATTTTTATTTATAATTTATGTGACAAACCTTTAATTAAAATTGTTGGTGGCAGAATACAACACACTTAGTTGGGAGTTCTCCCAGTTTTCAGCTTTCAGTCGATCGTGCGAGCAACAGTATTTTATGTCATAATATTTTCTTTCCATTTAAAGGTTTTTTTTTTTAAATAACTTCGGTATTTAGCTTCGTCTATCACGTAGAGAGTAGGTAACATCGCTATCTGTAACAAACTTTCTTTAATTTAAAATTCAAAACAATTACTGCCCCTTACCTACCTGTTATTATCCTCTATCAACCATTACTCTTTCGCCAATTTACTAGCGTTATGATACCTCCATGTTTACGATTAATGGCTTTACTCATGTGCACATTTCGGGCATGCTCGACTAACTTCGGACTCGGCTGGGCCCTTTTTCCTGGGGTCTAGTTGGAGCGAGGTCACGGGCTGAGTTTCCCAGGCCTGTTGTGTCAGTTCCGTAGGATTAGAATGATAATAAAGTGTGTGCGTTTGTTAACGGATACTTGAAGTCTGTTTTATATCCAAACCTACCTACCTAGGAATTAATTGCGAAAAAATATTCACTAGTAAAAATAACAAACAAAGGCGCATAATACCTAAACTGCATTTTTTTAGGATGTTATGCAAAAATAAAATAGTCAGGAAACCGCTTCTCCACATTCGTAATATGTGTAGAATCTGTAAAGTTTCACAAATACTACGAATTTTATCAAAGGCATATATTCACAGCCTCCTAGTTCTGAATAAAACAACGAACATCAAATTACTTCTTAGCAATCACTTTCAAAAGTTGCTTCACAGTATACGATTTCCCACAAAATACAAAGAGTACTAGATAGCCCGCTAGATATTGTTTTTGGTTAGCACTTTCATACATTTCTCTCTGAACAAGACCAGAGACAAACAATTAAAATTAGCGGCAACATTAAAAAAAAAACAATCCTGATGATTTAAACAAGTGCCCATCAACTACATCTAGGCTAACCGCCAAGAATAAAGAGTAGAAGATTGATTAATTTCAAGTAGACTACCTAGAAAAGTAGGAAGAGGCTGTTAGCGAAGCACTTCATTATTTACATTGCTTTTATAAAGACACCCTCCAGATTCCGAGGCTATGCCATTTCATTAGGCTAGTTCATTTATTATTTAGGTGCAGACGAACTGTAAAAGTGCGGTGGTTTAACTTTCATATCAAGTGGATTCGTATTTTGGTTTCTATTAGGTAGAAGCTAGTGATTTTTCAAATAGATTGGCAACGTCTGGGAACGTACCTAATCCTATTTAATCATGAGAAAACCTGGTTCGTCTGAATTCGTTGTTAAAATCAAATCACATAATATCACATCAAGCTTGAAATCCCCAAAGGGTTAGGCAGAGGTTCAATTATAGTACACTACACCCACATTTCGCTAGTTATGTTTAAGTCCCATTTAATAGGGGGCGAGCCTATTGCCATCAACCGGGCACAAATCCAGACTCTATGGCTGCTACTGAGAAAAATCCTGATGGTAAATCCCAATAACACTAAAGCGAGCGAGCGAGTGCATGGTCTTTCGGGCTAAGAGGAAGTGTCAGTGTGAAGAGGCAGTTAAGCTCAACGGATGCCCACTTAATAGAGTAAATACTTTTAAATTTCTTGGACATTTATTGACCTCGGACCTGGAAGACGATGCAGACATTGAAAGGGAACGTAGGGCGCTGTCTGTTCGTGCGAATATGATAGCCCGCAGATTTGCTCGGTGTTCGAGGGGCGTCAAAATAGCCCTTTTTAGGGCATTTTGTACGTCCTTTTATACCGGTAGTCTGTGGCTGGATTACACGCAGAAACAGTACAGCGCTCTACGTGTCCAATACAATAACGCGTTCAGGGTGCTCT
This sequence comes from Noctua janthina, assembly GCA_963576755.1. Classification (NCBI taxonomy): domain Eukaryota; kingdom Metazoa; phylum Arthropoda; class Insecta; order Lepidoptera; family Noctuidae; genus Noctua; species Noctua janthina. The sequence goes on along the minus strand of OY755063.1, from coordinate 16,270,679 downwards.
TGGGGCTGCCTCGCTTTTGTGGTGCGGCGGGGATGTTTGCCGAGGCGAGTGTGGATTGTTTCTACACAGTCATGCGCAAGCGGTGCACATCCCTGGTCCGAGGGGTGCGGGCCAGCCGCAACAGTATCCTGAAAGCGTTTGCTGAACGTTTCGACTGTCAGTACGTGAACCACTGCTGCATGGTTCACGTGCTGACTAATGTTAATATATTGTTTTAATTTTATTTTTTAATTTTTATTTTGTATTTTATTTCATTTTGATTGTTTTTAATTTTTTTTTTTTTTTTTAATTTTAATTTGGATATTGTTTTAAATTTCATTTTGATTATGTTTTAATTTTGATTGTGATTTTAATTTCGTTAATTGTACCTATGATCCAAAGTTGATTGAAATAAAGAAATAATAATAATAAAGTCAATTCCTTAAATTTAATTTAAAAAAATCCTATGTTGCAACAAAGAAAATCAAAGAAGAAAACTGAAATAAATAGATTCATTGATTATATTTATCGTAGCCACATTTTCACACCAGGCGTAGAAAAAAATCCTAATAAAAAACCTATATGAGAGCAGCAGCCAGCGCGTGGGTTCAAAACTAGCAGTATAATTTGTATAAATCATAACAGTCATCATCACTGCTCTTAAAACGTGAAGGAACCGGTATGTCCTAGAATAAAAAATGTGAAGACATCCAATAACCAGCCTGCGTGGTGGATTACAATTGTCCAGCAATGTCCAGGCTATAAGAACTTTTCTAAAGCGAAAAAAAATCAATTAACCTTATTACTGGATTGGTAAGGTGGAAAGGGTAAAGTCAAGTTATTTACGTATATTTAATAGTAGATAATTTTCACAAACCTTCCTAGAATATCAATACAGAACTGAATTTGGTTATGCTAGCTAATCTGATGGCTGGTGACTTGTCAAAAGCTTAGAACAAAGGTCACGAAGGTCAGTGTAATGACTGAATAGAATGTACACAAAAAAAAACATGAAGTATTTTCCCAAATGGATAGGCAAGTATTACAAAACGCCAGCAACTGCAACCTGCGGATCGGACACAACAATAAACAAAATGAAATTGGTATTTAAGTTTTGTACCGAATCATGGCATTCAAGACTACACGGCATAAAAACTCTGATACCACGTGAGGTATTAACCACAGGAAAAATAAAGAAGGTGGCATTCTTAATTAAATAGGTATAGGTACCACCTCAAGTGCCCGCAAGCAAGGTAGCAACAACCCCTTTTTGAAATTACGTTACGCAACAAAGTTCAAAAGAGTGGCCAAAGTTACGAAAAGGCAGAATTACAAATGCTTTTTGTTTTGTACTTTGTAGAGGTATTAAATATCCTTAGCAACTCGCACTGGGCCCGCGTGGACCATAGCCCACTCCTTTTTACAGAGAGGATTAAACATTATACGCTAGATAAACTAAATTTCTGATGACATAGACAATTACACAATTCAGCTTGGTCTCTAGAAAGGGTTACCTACGCATCTGCGATACATATATTTCCACCCGATGAAAGCAACCCATCAAATGGGCCGGCGAACGGTTGCCATCCAATAATCATATAATAGCCTGTGCCCAACTGTGTTGGACTCGGTTTCCGGTTTAACCGGATGCAGCTAAATACCAGTCTTTTACATGGACAGATTACCTGCCTGTCAGGCACTACATAACTTGACTCCTTGGTTGTCAGATTTTCGGGCGTCTGACTTCATGTTAGGAATGTCAAAGATGATAAAAGACTTTGACTTTTTTTTCTGAAAATATTCTTTTGCTTCCCAGGGTCACCATCAGCTGGAAACTGGGACAACTTGGAGCTGGCTGATGAGATCATGGATGTGAACGAGACTCGGCTCGAGGACATGTCCAGGGCGGAGGTGCTCGGACATATACATGAGGTGAGGAACCGCAAGTATTTTCATGCTTCTTCAGCATCAAAAGATGTCAGAGGCAATGATAATGTGGTCCTATTTAACCAAAAGGTTGACTAGACTGTAGCGAATGCATTAGTTCCCCTAAATACAATTACTGCACAGTTTAAATAAATAAGAGGTGATGGGTGTCTCAGCAGGGAAGGGGCGTTATAAGCTATATAATTTACATTATAAGATGTGGTGCTGCATAGAAGTTTTTTCCAAGCATTGAAACAATGACCGGGACTAACACTTGGGTGGGACGTCGGTCCACAGTGTAAATAGTTGATTCTAGTAAATCAGTGGTTTAACAATATTTTTAATGTAGGTACTTAATACTAAAAACAGAGTCAAGTCATTTGACTTGACTAACATTTTTATTGAACCTACGAGAGTCACTTCATCTTCTGCTACTTGTATAGATAATGTTTTCTGCAATTGTGATTACTTAGATAAAACCATAGTAAATTGTTTGCCGTCTGACCATAGCGGACAAACTGTAACTTTTAGGTGTAACATACTCGTACCATTGCAAAAGTTCAGATTCAATTTAGACCTATAACTACTAATAATTTAAAGAGGTATAATATTTCCCTACAGAACAAGTTAAGTGTTATGAGCCATCATATGGACGATATTAATATAAATCAATTGTATGATAATTTCTTTTCAATAGTTCACACTGAATTTAACAAAACTTTTGAAAAGAAGACAAAATGTATTTGCCCTAAATTTATATTTAGTGATTGGGCAACTAGAGGTATCAGAAAAAGTAGGGAAAGACTATTTGAGCTTTATGGCCTTAAGCCTTATATAAACTCTGAAACTTTTAACAAGTATGTTGCTAAGTATTCAAAAATTTTTAGAAATACATGCAAGGTTGCCAAAGCCTTGCACATTAGCAACAAGATCAAAACAGCAGAAAACAAAATTAAGACAGTTTGGAAAGTCATAAATAACGAGACTAACAGGAAGAAAATACGTAACACTAGCTACACATTAGATACAGCATGTGGTCCTAAAAGCTCTAATCAGGAAGTAGCTCATGAGTTTGTAAATTTCTTTACCGATATACCGTTAAAAACTACGGAGGCTCTTAATTCCTCTCCTGAAGTCTCAATTGGTTTATTAAAGGCGAATGTGTCTGACTGCCCGGCTGAATTTAAATTTAAACTCATAAACCCTATGATAGTTATTAAAGCTTTCCGGCAAATAAAAGTCTAACTGACCGAAGATCTTTGGGGAATGTCTATCAAAGTTTGTACATCCATAATTGAGACTATAGCACCATACTTAGCTTTAATTTTTAATTTGTGTGTAGATCAAGGAGTTTTCCCGGACTTAATGACAGTAAAGTCATACCTCTGTTTAAATCCGGAGATAGTAAAGATACAAATAATTATAGACCTGTATCCGTGTTGCCAGTTTTTAGCAAAGTGTTTGAAAAGGTAATGCTAAATCAAATGCTCAATCATTTTAACACCAACAGAATCTTACACGATCAACAGTATGGTTTCACCAAGGGACGTTGTACAACTGACGTCGGTGTAACCTTATTAAAGCACATATTTACTGCGTGGGAAGAGTCCCAAGACGCCATTGGAATATTTTGTGACCTCTCCAAAGCATTTGATTGCGTAAATCACGACACATTACTTTTGAAACTTGAGCATTACGGACTAGGGAAACTTGCACTTAGTTTGGTAAAATCTTATTTGAGTGATAGACAACAACATGTACAAATAAATGGTGTTAATTCACAGGGTTTAAAAGTAAAAATGGGGGTACCGCAAGGCTCAATATTGGGTCCTTTCCTCTTTCTAGTATATATAAATGATCTCCCCTATTTATTGAAAAACCAACCTCAAAATATGGTGTTATTCGCTGATGACACTTCCCTAATTTTTAAGATAAATAGACGGGCCCAAAATCTAGATGACGTGAATAATGCCCTACTTCAGGTCCATAATTGGTTCACAGCAAACAATTTAGTGTTAAATGAAAAAAAAAAGAAATGCGTAAGATTTGCTTTACCGAATGTTAAAAGTAGCGATTGTGATATAGTATTGAATAAAGAGAATCTTGAATTTGTAGATAAAACGGTTTTCCTGGGGATTACGCTTGATTCAAGGCTACAATGGGGTTCTCATTTAACATCTCTTGCGGGGCGGCTAAGTTCAGCAGCGTATGCTATAAGAAAAATCCGTCAATATACTGATGTAAATACCGCTAGACTGGTCTATTTTAGTTACTTTCATAGTATTATGTCTAATGGCATTTTAATGTGGGGACGGGCTGCAGACATTGAGTCTATATTTATTCTGCAAAAAAGAGCCATCAGAGCCATATATAATCTTCGTAGGCGCGATTCTCTAAGGGAACTGTTGAAGGAAATTAACATCATGACGCTACATTGTCAATACATCTACGAAAACATAATGTATGTAAGAAAAAATCTACATCTTTTTAATAAAAGAGGTGACAGACACAGTTACAGTACTAGAAATAGAGACCAATTAGTTCAGCCGGGCTTCAGACTCGCTAAAGTAGACTCATCTTTCATGGGGTACTGTTTGAGATGCTATAATAAAATTCCACAAAGTATTCTTGAACTGAATGAAGCGAAATTTAAAACATGCATTAAACGCACACTATGTAAGAAAGCATATTACAAGTTGGACGATTATATCACTGATAAAAATGCTTGGCTCAATGCCGGTCCTGCTCCACAAGAACAGGGGCGCCTAAATTGATAGCATTAAATAGTATTGTTGGAGCTGCTGAAGATTGTATAACTATCTTTGCATTGTATAGATTCAATCTCTTTTGTATTATATAGCCGCCTAGCCCATATTGTGTGAGTACTATGTACTAGAAAGCTGTCATTCGCTGGAAACCTGCGTCTTTTCTTGACTTGAATGTGCCCTGGCGGTTAGGAGTATGTCATGCTCACTCAAATGTCTCGCTGATGGTGGCACGTGTGTCGGATCATTTAGTTCCCTTCAAAATGGTTGAGTTTAATGGTGCTGATACATGCGTCATGTTCGTGAACGGGCGCTGTCAGTTGTGACTGGTCATCTCTTATTTGCCACGGCTTATTTGAATTAATTATTTTATTTTTGAATTGTTTTTACTATGGACACTTTTAACGTACACATCTTGCTGCATCGTTCTCACATAATGTACCATCTCAAAATGAATGATGTAACCAAGGTTTTGTTAAAGTATTCTGATTTAAAAGAGTGTCCATGGAGTTTCTTGCCCGTTCTTCTCCATAGAGATCTACGTTAGGGAATGGGCATCTACAGTACTTTCACAGTTTTTGTGCCTTGTGACTGGGACTGTAGCTTTATTTTACTGTTGCCTTTGTTTCGACAATTCAAAAGTGCCTGTAACTGGCCTACTTGAAATAAATGCTTTGATTTTGATTTTGATTTTGAGAATAAATGAAAACTCAAATATGGCGTTCAAAAACAGTCTGAACTTTATCATGAATTTTGCCCGTCATGTATTCCTTGTTTTGCTGTTTGAAAAAACAGAATATAATCTAATATGTAATCTATGATGGAGCATGTAATATTATTTATTCACTATTCAAAGTGTCGCCGAAATTAAAGGACTCGATCATAATACCAAGATTTCCAGTATAGTCATGCTTGCCTCGAAAGCCCCACTACCACATAACTTTTTGAAATAAAAATAAACATGGCAACAGCTATGTTATCCCTCTGTAAGAATGACCAAAGGATTGTCCACAGACAGGTTGTTTGTTTAAAAGTCCAACGTTTCTCACTCTTGCGGTTTCCACAATACGGGCAAACTCGGGCAAAATGCTCAGGAGTTTAGTAGAAAAATAATGTATTATTAGCAGCCTGAAGTATGTTGTGTCGTCATAATTAGACGTTTTTTCACAATTTCTTATAAATGCGACGAGATGGCCCGTACAATTCAAGTCTTACAATTTTTGCAATTCCACCAATTTACATTCTGTTTTCATAATTATCTCAAGATAACTCTTGCTTAGTTTACATTAAATTGGTCAAGCAACACCAGCTAACATAAAGACAGTAGACAACTATAGATAGAAATATCAATAATCAATGATTACATAAAAAGGAGGAAATTGAAAAATCATTATGGTAATACGTATAGTTAAGGCTTGATTGAATCTCAGTTATTACATTTTAACCACAATCATTTTACGTGGTAGAAAACGCACTGAGTAGTCGTTGAATCAATCTATTTTTAAAGAGCTGGCCATTGGGTCGTTTTTCCGCCCTAGCAAGAGGGTGCCTCAGAGGGAAAATAGGAGGGTACTTAAATAAATGACGATCTAAATGGCGCAGTGGTAGAGCATCTGTCTTCTGTAGTTTGGTGGAGACTGATTTTGGACCTTTTACAAAAACTCGCCTGTGTTCAAATACACCATCATTTTTGGACTCTGACAAGTTAATTTTCATGTTCATCTTTAGATTAGTTATACAGAACGATAGGTTGAATGATGTACATATGAATACTTTGAGGGAGTGTAGTACTAATGAAATGTATGCAGCAGACTTTTTTGGCGATTTCTGGTTAGCTCAACTTTAATATGAGTTAGCTTTTTTCTTACTAGACTAGACTCTAGACTAGAGACACAGCACTGAATATAGAAACGTGCAAAAAATATTAAGCTTCTCAATAGGTGATTTCCGAAAATTCTCCTAAAGTCCACCACAATAACAAAACTTACGAAAATCAACCCTTTAAGAGGATTAAAATACGGGAAATCGTATTCCCATTGCAACCACAATTACATACGCCAGACAAAGTTGCAGCCAAACACTGGTGTGAAAATAAACACTATTCAGTTGATTCAAACAGCCACCAGTGTGCTCTACTTATAACAACATAGCGCCACTAATATTTGGACAGTTAACGACAACAGTGTTGTTTGTTGCAGTGCATTTCATCGTGTGTCATCAAACTGCGAGTGAAGCGACGGAGCGAGACCAAACTATGTGAGTACTGTTACTAAACATATTATCTAGAATAGCGTCAACATTGGGTATGCTGTGTTTGGTTTTAGAGGAGCTCGTGGCCAAATAATAACAGCCGCTCGGATCGATCTTTAGGTTAAGCCGTGCTTGCCTAGGTTGGTTTGTGAATGGGTGACCGCCCATTACATACCGAGTTTCCTCCGTGCCTCGGAAAGCACGTTAAGCCGTTGGTCCCGGCTGTCATTTGTAGATCTTTGACAGTTTTAGTTTAGGCAGTCAGTGGCCCAAAAAGTCTGACAACCAGTCTTACCAAGGGGTATCGTATTACCCAGTACTGACTGGGTTGTGGAGGTCAGATAGGCAGTCGCTCCATGTAAAATACTGGTATTCAGCTGCATCCAGTTAGACTGGAAGCCGACCCCAATATAGTTGGGAATAGGCTAGGCAGATGATGATGCTGTGTTTGGTTTCATCCATTTATCCGCACGACGAAGAGAAAGAAGTGTTTGGTACGGCGATGGGAATCAAGGTAAAGATGAATAGTTACCGGTGAAGATAATAATAGAGCAAGAATTAAGAAACAAATCGCGTATTACACAATTTGAGAAATGCGTGATTTCGTATCGTGAGTATTTTTAATTCTTTAAATCATATCATAAACATTGATATCCACTGCTGAACAAGAGCCTCAAACCGTTGAACAGTTCCATACATGGTAACCGATTTTAAGATGACATACTAGTTAGGAAAAATAATGGAAATGTCAATTTGTCGAGGAGCCCAGAAGCGGCTTCGTGGGCACACGCTAAGAACTGCATGGTACCCTACATCATTCTGACAAACGTCTCATTCAAAAATTCAATACAGATCCAAAAGTATGGGACAGCTGATTATGTTTTCGCCATTACGATACTGGTCCCGTGAAGAAAGTTAGTCAGTTTTATGGTCTATACCATATTCTTAAATATGACGAGAGTCAGATGAAAATCCAGATTCCAGTTCCCAGAATTCGAGTAAATTATACCTAGCCTAACAGTAGCGAAGGGTAATTTTTTGTAAGAGGTAAGCCGGAGTAAATACCTTTAATGTGATTCTATTATTTGTCTATAGAATACTGACTGTGCCTTTTTTCAATGGGAAGCCGATAGGAATCGAGTTGTAAGCAACCTTCGCCACTGTAGCCTACATCTAATAGCTGATTCAAGGTACGGTTTACTCCTCATCGCGAGGGTTAAGGCCTGTTTGACCCAAAGCCGATAGCCGTGTAGAAGTATTAAGTTTCCCAAAGCTTGGTTTGCAATAGAGTTGGGATTCTGCTGTCAGTACCAATGTGTGCTGCAATTAGTATTGAATTTCTTTCTTCAAATGAGGAGAATTGGTCAGCGGAAATTATAATGATGTTTGAAATGATATGGTAGAAATAAAACGTTGGTAAGCAAAATCAGCAATAAATAAAACGTTGAAATGATGCTTCATCATTTTGAGAGAGCGGTATATCCTTGCATACCCAGGTATAAGTACACCCAGGTTTCGTCAGTTTAACACACACATCACGCCTGTAATCCCCAAAGGGTTAGGCAGAGGTGTACCTAAGTACCTACACCCACGTGTCACCAGTTATATGTAAGTCACAAGTAATAGGGGGCGAGACTATTGCCATCAACCAGGCCCAAATCCAGACCACGTGGCTGCTACTAAGTAATTCCTGATGGAAAAACGCAACATCACTTTGCCCAACCCGGGAATCGAACCCAGGACCAAGTCCCTTGTAATAGGGGGGCGAGACTTTTGCCATCATTCGACAGCAAATCCTGCCGCAGACCTGTTACTGTGCAATGCATTTGTCTCATTTGACTGCAGAATTCGTGATGAACAAGAATTTCGTCTTTTTCTTATTCTAGTGTTGATGGTTTAAATTCTGTCTGACCTGTAGGTAACTACTACGTAGCAACAACGATTGCCTCAGTTTCGTCTACGACAAAGAGAATACAATATGTTAAAATATTCGACACATATGTGAATCAAGTCTTAGGTATAAATAAGAGATGCCTCGGATTCTTTCTGTGCTATTACCTACGGAGGATGCATATTTTATCAAGCGATAGTGGAATAGCGCGGTACTACAAATATTTTATGAGGCGCTAAGTAATGCAGGTTTCTTAGCAATCGGTACTTGTTTTAAACCTAAAACGAAATCGTTTTGTAAAGAATTAACGTTTGAAAGTAACGTAAGCTTTCACGGTTTATAACTAATGTTACACCGTCACCGCGTTTGAAATATCGGGAGCTCACAATAGTTGAAAATCACGGAAGATATCCCGTAAGTGACGGTGTAACTTTAGTTATAAACCGTGAAAGCTTACGTTACTTTCAGACGTTAATTCTTTACAAAACGATTTCGTTTTAAGTTTAAAACAAGTACCGATTGCTATTAAACCTGCTTTATTTAGCGCCTCATAAAATATTTGTAGTAATGACAGTGTGAATCTAGTAAGAATGGATTGTTAGTTTTGTCCCTCGTAATTACTACATAAGTACATAACCTCATGGCTTTTTCCTATGGGTATAGGCAGGAACTCTAGAACGCCACCAGCTGCTACTGCTACGATCCTTACATATTCCTCTTGTTTCGTTTACTTTTATATATTTTGTCATACACGCATGCACATGACCTTTTAGAAAAACATAACCAAGAAGTCAGAGTAACCCCTCATAATATTTGACAATACCAAACTCTTTCTTGGAAAAAGCTTTTTGTAACTAAATGCATCCAAAGAAAAGAAAAAGTCCACGCCAAAGTTGCCAGTATCAAATCACACTCTCCTGGCAATGATTCAATATTGCGACGATATGACAACCTTACTTTTAAACTCAATAAAAACTGTCGGAAAGAAATAGGAAATAGGTGGAATGCGGCTCAGGGCGAGCTATGATATTTTATGAAGGTAAGTAATGCTGTTAAAGTTTAGATTTGCCGTTTCCGTAGCTTGCTTGCTTTCGGAGCCCGGATGGTGACTACTATAGGCTGGATTTACTGAAATATAATGTCAGTTTCCTACCGTTTTTTTATTATTATTATATTATAGCTAGCTCACGTTTTCCCACTGCTGGGAACAGGCCTCCTTCCATTCCTTCCAAAGGTCACGCTTCTGTGCTACTTCTTTGAAATTCGGTTTTTTTTATAAAGTTTAAAATTAGAACTTGGGATTTGAGTGAGAGAGACGAATATGCCATAAGGATGGGAAAAGAAAAACATTTTCCATTGCAGACTTTCGTAATAATGATTGAAGTTTTCTGAACCTTTTTCTAAAGATTGACTCAATGTTCTTAATAGGAAGTCGATTTGAATTCTTACTTGGGTTCGAGGCACACTTTCTTAATACAATTTTCTTCCTGCCTGGTAAAACTGCCTGAGGGTAAAAATAATAAAATGTTAAATTCATTCACTGGCAGACAATGCATATCCATTAGGTTAAAGAAGAATTTTTAAAAATTCATTCCTTATAGAGTCTAAGAATAGATGTAAGTCTAAGTCGGTATTGAAGTTCGTAGTTTTTGCCGATGGATAATCCGGCTTATCTATCGATGAATTTCCATGAAAAACCACTGTCTGATGCCGAATGGATACCTAAGCAATCTAATGAGTATAGAGTATCTTCCTTATGCCACCTTACCTACTATTTAAAGCCACATATGCGAGCCTTTTGCAATTTTCCTTAACCGATTCTAAAAACGTGACCCGGAAATGTTAACATAAATTTTTAAGTTTATCAACATTGACGTAGCAAAAGGAATAGATAATGTAAAGACTGTAACAGGTGGCGTTTTGTAGTTTTTGCTTACCCGGGAAATATTGTGAGTTATTCTATGTAAAGTTGAACAGACGCAGCACATCAAGTTACCCGAAACTGTCAAATTTTCCCAATCAACCTTGAATCTAATGCTTTAGCGATAAAGTTGAAATCTATTAAAGAAATTTGACAGCTTGTAGTAGCTTGATGTGCTGGCGTCTGAACTGACAAAATGGAGTTTTGGTGCTGTAGCGGTTCTTTTCATAAAAAGTAGATCCCCTGTTATATTAAAGCTTAAAATTAAAATTGACTCATTTAAAAGTGTAAACACAGATACCAACATTAATGTAACAGATGGCGGGACGATGAATCTCATTGGACATGAAGTCAAGTCGCTATTGGTAGCTATGGTAATTTTGAAATCGATATTAAATAAATTATATTTAGTATGGTGTCTAGACACTTTTAGCTGCCGCATTAACTCTTTGAAATCAAATGAAAAAGCCATCTAGAAAGCGAAACTACATTTCCTAATGTATGCTGCACCACGGTTAGTACGATTGTACCTCTCTTTGCAGTAATATGATTACGGCCAGTCCGAATGGCTTCAGCTGCAACTACACCAATATGCAACTTCAAACTACAAACTCCGCTAACGACCTTATTGCCACACACTAAAGTCTAAACTCCCTTACTTCATTGGCAAACGACAGCGAATAAGTTTCAGTACGTCATTCCACCACCGGTATTGTGCTCATAAAACAACGAATGTGTGTTATTATGACATGGTTCTAATGTCGTTGAGCATTCGACTTTATGGGACCTTGTCACATACACTCGTGTAACTGTATTGCCCGATCGTGGTTTTGAACGCGCTCGCCGCGTTTTCGCTCGGACATGGCAGCCTTTGAGGTTATATTTTTAGTGTTGCCATATTTAGAGACGTTGCGTCGGTCTTGGGTACTTTTAAGTGGGTAATCAAGCGGATTTGACGTCAGAGCGTTGCTGCTTTCGGAGTTAACAGTTTTTCGAAAGTAGGGATTTAAGATAAGGTTCATTTGAATTAAAACAGTAGGTCTGTAACTAATTTCCCCTTCTTATCCTGAGCAGTTGCATAAATAGGTAGTGGAATAAAATACGTAGATAGTTTTAATTTATATCTAAGTAGATTGAATTTCATAACGTCAGCAGTATGGAGCTATGCAATAAGAAATACTATACCTACCACATTATTTTCAATGAGAGATTCACAGGATAAGGGAGAGAAAAATAAGAAGATAAAACCTGAAAGGTACACTGTATGAACACAAGAATTCAAAGTTATATTTTCTAATAAGAAACTAAATAGAATCCTGACTATTTATGTAGCTATTACAAACAAAGTAACAAACAAAGCAACTATTCTTACAAGAAAGACCTTCAAAACAAAACACACTCGTTTCAACTTCAAATTCAATATGACAGCTACATTTTTTTTTTAAACCAGACATTCAATGACTCACTGACATTACGGTAAAACGTAAGCTAGCGCACGGCAACCCACCATACAGCCTAGAGTGAGAAAGAACGTAACAGGTTTGTTAGCGTTCACGACTTACGTGTAGTGTTCACTTAAAACATCGTCAAATAATATTTAATAACAATCTCCTGTTATGAACCGATACGTTTCCTACAACAATATGTGGTGTACTTAGTGTTCAGTGTTGAAATAGTGACAGTTTCAACAAGGAGGTTGTCAGAGGTGAGTGAACTTAGACGCAGTAAGGCTTTTGCCCTTTGCTTCTGGATTCTGGAGTGGCCGTCGTCGTTGTCGATGGTCATTTTCTGTGCGATACTGTCAGTGTTAAAACTATAGGACTTTTTTGTACCACAAAGATGGTATTGTGAAATTCTACATTCAAGTATTCATCTTCTTAGTGCGTTGTATGGGATGTAAAGTAAACGTCTGACGGATCCGGTCTTGATACCTGTATAGTTCTTTGCTTTTTTGTTGTCTGTATCATCATGATATCAGGGTTAATGTCCAGTATTGCAGCTAACTATCCTCGGAGACTTGGCTGTAATAACGGAGTGTGTAGTTTAAGAAGTGCTCATTGCAATAACATACGATTTTCTAGTTCTATCAGGGTGAAATACCTGGAACTATATAACTAGATATTTACCATTCACTAGCCGATCAGTCTTCGAGACATCCTCTAGTTTTCGAAAATAATTTAAGAATACGTGTTTGATAAGACTTCACTCCTATGCTTTTCAGATGTAAACAGAGAGCTATAATTACGTAATATTTTTTTTTATAATGCAAAAAATCCTGGCTGTAAATGTTAACAAAATCTGTACTAAATAATATTAAAATTAATAAGTCGATCAGCTGTTTATCACCCTTTGTCTCTGGATAATAAGTCAGCAACAGGTTGCTAAACCAATGCCAAAGGGTGGCCACTGGCAGATAGCAGGTCACCACTCATTGGTATTTGATTTAAACGTAAATCTTGCCAAATTTCTTGCGAAATACAGTTTCTGGCAATAAGGCCCACAGGCCGTGATGAATTTTTGAATGAATGACAAAATGAACCTAATAATTCGTACTTGGTCGCTTGAAATCAAATAAGGAAGTATGGAAATTATCTCTAAGATCTTACGTATGACTAACTTAATCTTGCTTCTTGGTCGATACTCTATTATATTAACGATCGATAGCTATTGGGTCTTTGCTCTTTGCTTTATTTTTCGATCCAACAGAAATATTCCTTCAGTCACTAATTGACAGTAGGCAATTGACAGGGTTATCTTCTCTCGCTCAGATCGCTAATTAGTTCGTACTCAATCAAAATCATCCTACCCAGACACACCTATTACCTATCTTTACTTATGTCAAGCTCCACACTCCTGTCTTCTTGTTCATTTGTTTTCTCATTCAGGTTCTACCGGCGAAAGTAAAAATTTCGCATCATCTTATTTGTAGACCTACTTGTGTTTGTAATCCATTTTGGATTCCCTTTATCGTCGTTTTAACCAAAACCTGCTACAAGATGCACAAACGTAATCATTTTGCACGTATACGTAAAGAGACGTAGTTTCAAACTTATCTATCATAGATTAAAGAATTTGGTAATGACCCCGTTCCACATTGCATAATTAAAAAACTGCACATCACTAAGATAACGTCGTGGAACCTCCTCAAATAGTTTAGCTATTACAAAGTAATTAGTTACGTACGTCCTTACCTGTGTACGTTCAAATATGTGTATGTTTTGTATATGCTTTACGTGCCTATTATGGAATTTTAATTTAAAAGCAAAGCATTTCATGATTCATAAACGTAATCTACATTATTGACTGCCTCGTCAATTTCGTGGTTGTAAGTGGTGAGTGAAGTGGCTTGAGTTCGTCCCTTAAACTTTGAAGAGTGTTGATGCTCGCCACCTACCACATGGGTTTTGTGAAATTGTGACATAAGATTAGTGACAAAATTCTTCTTGAAAAAATGTGTGTACTATACATACACCACTGCCTGTCCCTTTTCTGATAATTTATATGTATTCGCATACGCAATTTTCAGAATCATCATTCTCCCGTCATCTCTATTTATTTGGGATATCTTATTCTGTCAATAGTCGTCACAGCTTTCTAGTCATAATTATCTTCTTTCGCACAGTCTATCATCTTTCACATAGTCTATCATATTTCACACAGTCTATCCATCGTTTCTTTAGTGTCCCTACTGTTATAGCCAATGTTATATTTTGAATTTGTTTGACCTATAAAATAGGCATTTCTTCGTTCATAATAGACAATTTCACAGAAGTGAAAATTAGAAATTACCATTTCTCCGGCTATTTTATACATAACATATCTCTTAGTTATGCATTATGTTTATTAATTCTATAACTTCCATATTTTATGGCACACGTACTGTTGCAATAGTGTTACGACCAGAAAATAAAACGATTCAGACAAGTTCAAGTTTGAATGAAGTGAAGTTGCAAAAAATCCTGAACTTACTGATAAATTTCTTTAGTAGGCATTTGTGCATTCAACTTTAAATTGAGAACCTGGTTCAAATCAAATCATTTATTTCTTTGCAAACATGGGTAATAGATGCATATAAGTTAGTCATAAGTTCTCCACATTTTGACGTCATATGGCCATGCAAATAGTTTTATTACAATTATAAACTTAAAATAAGTGGCTTGTCATTGGAATTGGAATTTTAATTCACAACCTTTTGATAAATTCGGGTTAAAATTTATCAGACAGTTAATTTTATAAAACTTCTCTGTCCCTTATATTTCAATTACAGTGTCGGTAAGATAAATCCTGTACAGTAAGTACAGAGCATCATTTTATACATCCAGAATTTCTCATATTTGCTCAGTACTAACATAAACCAAAATTGCTAGAGAATCGTTGAGTCGTCGTCGAAACTCTGAACTTGATAGCCGCAATTTGGTAGGACCACGTCTCCCAATATCTGATGGATGGATAAGACAAGATCCAAATCATTTTCACATTCATCACAAGTGAGTGACCTTAAATTCCATCGCTGATAAATATGAACAAGAACATAAAACTTATGCCACTTCAATTAAGATTCTCAATCAGTATCAAATTAAGATGAATAATTATATCGCTATAAATATGAGCGGCAGATTCCTCCAAGGATTTCATCTTCCTTGGTGTACCCCCGAACAATCGGCTCGCAAAAAACTGGCTGGCCTTGTCGACGAAGTCATGAGCGGTATAGTTATGTGTTGCTTGTATGAATATGAATATATCTGACTAGCCTGTACCCAACAATGTTGGGCTTCGAGGCTGGGAATCCAGTCCTGATGATTCTGAATATCATTGTGCGTTGAATATTTTGAAACTTGAAAGATCGCTGTATAGCTTCCTGGTTTCTATACAGGGTGTAAACAGACCCTTCACATATCCGTCAAATAAGCATTCTGTACATCAAACTAAGTAACTTTACGCAAAAATTATTGCTGGGAATCGATTTTTTTTTTTGGGGTGTACAATCACGTTTTAGGGTTGGACTTGATAGAAAGCAGTCAAAGCATTGTGCTGATGGATGGATTGAATAGTACGGGGGTCGTGGAGGTGTGTAAAGAAAATACTTACGTTAAAACCATGTATTTAAAAAAAAAACTTGTATCCTTTCGGAAATCTTATTATGAACGTAGCATGTTGTTTGACTTCTGAGTTTCAGACTTAACGCATTTATTACGGCAATGGCGACCTTACCAAAACATTGACCTATGGGGTATCAGTGAGACCATTTAATATAGGTGCTCAGCCTAAAAGGTTTCCACAACTGGGACGTAAAGCTTCTCAGCTCTGTAAGAGGCAGCAAATCGTAAACCACCACAGGCCTAGTGCCTGTTGGTGGACGAGATATTTATTCGAATTTGGGTTCAAAGTCATGCCCTTTTTCTCGTTTTGCACTTACCATAGAAGAAAATTATTCTCTTTAGAGCTTTAGCTTTTTCGTATTGGCATTTATCCACTAGTTGCATCTTCTTGAAAGTGTTTCTCATTCATCAATAAGGAAACATTTTCTCAAAAATCGTGTCCGTATGCAATCTGATTGATGCAGTGATAATTGTCTGGCATTACGTCATGAGCCGCGTGCAATGTCGTGAGGAATAACTATGAATACTTCATATTTATCATTAAATAATAATTGCTACTGCAATGATTACCGTCCTAATTCCGTCGTTTATCATCTTAGTGCAATCATTTTCATTCTCTTATTTTTTACTTTAGTCAGTGGTACACCGTACATATGTTTTGTTTCATCTTTTACATAGGAATCCAGGAGCTCGTGGCTAAGTAATAACAGCCGCTCGGATCGATCTTTAGGTTAAGCCGCGCTTGCCTAGGTTGGTCTGTGGATGGGTGACCACCCATTACATACCGAGTTTCCTCCGTGCCTCGGAAAGCACGTTAAGCCGTTGGTCCCGGGTGTCATTTGTAGATCTTTGACAGTCGTTATAGGTAGTCAGTGGCCCAAAAAAAGTCTGACAACCAGTCTTACCAAGGGGTATCGTATTACCCAGTACTAACTGGGTTGTGTAGGTCAGATAGGCAGTCGCTCCATGTAAAATACTGATATTCAACTGCATCCGGTTAGTCTGGAAGCCGACCCCAACATAGTTGGGAAAAGGCTAGGCAGATGATGATGACATAGGAATCCATGTAAAAGGTGTAAGTTACAAATAAAAATGGATACAAATCGATGAGTATGTATGTGTGTAACGCAGCGGCTTAGGTTCCATACAACTCGATTCCTACCGG
The DNA here is from genome assembly GCA_963576755.1 of Noctua janthina. Lineage (NCBI taxonomy): Eukaryota > Metazoa > Arthropoda > Insecta > Lepidoptera > Noctuidae > Noctua > Noctua janthina. The sequence goes on along the minus strand of OY755063.1, from coordinate 16,253,683 downwards.
ATTCCCTTTGAAAAATGGCAAAGTTAGTATTCTATATACAAATAATATAATCACATTCAAGATATGTACTCCGGCTTACCTCTTACAAAAAATTACCCTTCGCTACTGGTGTAACGTGTATGTGTATTATTATAACATGTAGGTACCTATGTTATCTAAAATATTTACGTTATTGTAAAACATCAACCTGTCCGATTCCAATAAGCTATCTGTTATCATTAGATAGATCTGTGTGTGGGCACGCACGGTATGAGAATCACTACTATTGATTTTGCAATGTCTTTTTTTTTTATTACGAGAGCTGTGCATGATTAATATACCTCGATTTTCAGAAAGTCAAAGTGCTACCGTATGCATATTTTTTAGCGACAGTACTCCTTTTTCTGTTATAGGTACCTACCTACTAAGTAGTTACAAAAGGTATTTTTTTTATGTAAGTTTGACAAAGCATTTCATCATTATGTAGTGTAGTGTAACTGATCTGCAGATAGTTAAATCCAACAAGCCTACAACTTAGGAACATGGTGAGAAATCATATATCTGCCTATTCGAGGTACGACGTAATTTGCGGATAAACATCACAGAACCGATCATTAGTCATCAGTAGATTAGGTAGGTATCCGATGTATCACGTTGAGGTAATAGTTCACATACCTATGTAGTACATTATGTAGTAATCGGTGGCGCTAATTATTCTCCTCACATACTTTGAAGCAATCATTATTTTATCGGTATTTTTGTGATGATGTTTAAATGATTGGAAGAAGATAATGATGAATTGGAATGTGTGAATTGGGATTTCGCTGGTTTTAGAGCATTCATGGCCTTTTTTAATAATATTAAGAACCAATTTTATTTTTCAATCAATGAACTCCTATGCGATAGGAGTTAATTGATTGAATCATAAAGTCCAATGATTAAGACCAAAATAGGATTGGAGCTCGTGGCTAAATAATAACAGCCGCTCGGATCGATCTTTAGGTTAAGCCGTGCTTGACTAGGTTGGTCTGTGGATGGGTGACCACCCGTTACATACCGAGTTTCCTCCGTGCCTCGGAAAGCACGTTAAGCCGTTGGTCCCGGGTGTCATTTGTAGATCTTTGACAGTCGTTAGGTAGTCAGAGGCCCAAAAAGTCTGACAACCAGTCTTACCAAGGGGTATCGTATAACCCAGGGGGTATAGTACTAACTGGGTTATGGAGGTCAGATAAGCAGTCGCTCCATGTAAAATACCAAAATAATTACATTGCATTGTTTTAAAGACTCCAAGTTATAAATAGTTGACAAATTGACACTATTAGGCCTAGAAGAGACACACATATACAGAGTGTAAACAGACCCTTCACGAAGCCGTCAACCAAGCATTCTGTACATCAAACTAAGTAACTTTACGCAAAAGTTATTGCTGGGAAACGACTTTTTTTGGAGTGAAAAATCACGTTTTATGGTAGGACTCAATATAACGCATTCAAATCATTATGCTGGTGGATGAATTGAGTAGTACGGCGGTCGTGGAGGTGTTTAAAGTAAAAATCTTATATTAAAAACATGTATTTATAAAAAAAAAAACTAGTCAAAAAGTTGAAACTTTGACCCCCAATATCTCCGTAACAAGAAAGTTCCCATGTCCATACCTGGGAACCTTCTAGTTAAAAAAAATTAACACACTGACGGGTAGAACAAGTGCCTTTCGGCTTCGTTAAGGGTCTTGTTAGACTGGAAGGCTCATATTCAAAAATCAAGATCACACTCTTCGCGAGAACAAAAAAATACAGACCTCAAAACCACTACTACTGTGATTCGCGCAGTCACAAATACGGTGTCATCACAAATACGGGAAATAGTATAGACGCGCCCATATTACTCACCATACAGAAAAACTTAGAATTTTAGTTAAAGGTACCATTGGAAACTAGGCCAAGTAATCATTTAAAGCGACATAGAACCTAGCTGAACAGCATGACATTATCCTGAAATAATTTCCTCGTCTCTCTATATTCTCTAAGCAGGCTCCAGACTTTACGAGATAGTATTATTTTGTGCCATTACACGGCTTCTCTGGCTTAAGATGTTCTCAAAACACGGCCTTACCCGCTGAGTGTGTGAGCGAGGGTCTTAACTAATGCCATGATGATTTAAGATGAGTTCTGCAGGTATTTTCGAGATTTAGGAATTAGGGATATAAGGGTCGTTAAGTTTATGACGATCCTTATCCCTTTGCTTACGTTGTGAATGCGAATGTGAGGTTTATTTGTCTTGTTTTTGTTGTCTGCTTAGTTTTCTCGATTCAAACGATTGTGATGTGCAGAAATGTTACTTGGTACTTACATAGACGCAGTGTGAAAGTTAATTATTATATCTATGAGGATAACTCTAAATAATTACAGGACTAATTACCATTTGACGGCTAAACCACTGAACTAACCGGTAAGACCAGTGTGTGTTGCCAGTGATTACATACGGGACCGAAACGTGGTCGCTCACAATGCGCCTCATCAGAAGGCTTAAAGTGACCCAAAGGGCAATGGAGAGGGCTATGCTCGGAGTTTCCTTGCGTGATCAAATCAGAAATGAGGAAATCCGCAAGAGAACCAAGGTTACCGACGTAGCCCGAAGAATAGACAAACTTAAGTGGCAGTGGGCAGGGCACATTGCTCGCAGAACGGATGGCCGATGGGGCCGGCCGCGAACTGAAAGACGTTGCGTTGGAAGGCCTCCCACTAGGTGGACCGATGACCTGGTAAAAGTCGCAGGGATCCGCTGGATGCGAGACGCACGGGACCGGTCATTGTGGCGACACTTGGGGGAGGCCTATGTCCAGCAGTGGACGTCTTTCGGCTGAAATGATGATGATGATGATGATGATGATCGGTAAGAAAGACAAAACGGTATTCTGGGACCTGGAGAAGGACAATATTGCTTCTTTTCATTCATACTTGTATTTAAGATGAAAAATAAATTACAAAAGACACTGGACAGCAGTTAGAAGTAGACAAATAAACTCATTACAATTTAGTACACCATAAAATAATTTAGAGTATTGTCACAATGAAAATGATACTATGATGTAATACTACAAGACTCAAGAGGTGCTGTAGCCTACCATCCACTATAAAAATCAAACATTTTTTATTATTTTAATCTAATATTACGGCAGACGACATCTCAATAATAATAATCCTGCTCGCTCCGTAAATGAAAGAGCACAAAGATTTACATTGAGTGTTATTTAAACATATTGTCTTGAGAACAATGGCGTCTCGAGTAACGGTCGCGAATCGTCGTAATAACAATAGTGGTCTGCTGGGTGGAGCAGTAAACAGAGGCAGAAGATCCGCTCGGCACATAACGTGACATCACGCTTGTAATCCCCGAAGGGTTTAACAGAGCCAAAGAGGTGTCCCTATGGTACACCAAAATATGTAGTTAGATATTCTCACTGTAGAGCACATGAAAGACCACACCAAAGCTCTCGACAACCACCCTAGAAAGCCATCGAATGCAGTCGCTGTGGCCGAAATCGGCTAGATGGCATCAGCATCATTAAAGTAGCCCCACATTTCTTCAGTTATGTTTAAGTACCATGTAATAGGACGAGCTTATTGCCATCAACCGGGCGCTAATCCTAATTCCGAGCTGACAGTGAAAATTTATATTTGAAAAAGCCTACAACATTTTGTCGGACCTAAGAATCGAACCCAGGACCTTATGCACTTTTGATTTTACCCACTTTCAGTTAGCACATGCGTGTTAGTGTGATAACTCTAGCATATATAATAAAATATGATTGAGGACAGACACAGCTGTCTTTTGTATGAATTAGATCTTCTGTTCCTAAATCGTCATGCGTGTACTCCAATGTACGGTTTTAAACACCCGACATCACTGCCGTAAGCCGTTACGTCACGATGGCTGACGATTGTTTTGTCGCTCTATGTGCTACGAGTGGGATGGATGATTGTCTACCGAAAAGTTTCGGTGGGTGTGATTGTTCGTTTTTTAGGGATCCATAACCAGAGCCTGTCGAAGACACACAGCCAGGTGCTTTGCATCTGCGTGATATGTGTGCTATTGCAATAGCAACACTAGCATTTGCTACCACTTTGAGCTATGCTACTTACCAAGCGTAGCAGCACCGAGCCAGCCTCCATCCAGCTTTCAGCAACGATGGCATTATTATGTCTGTTCATCGGTGAGAAGTTTTTTTAATCTCAATAACGGTATTTATTTGTGATATATTCTTTAATTATTAACAATAGTCTCCAGTAGTATGAAAGAAAAATATATCTGGAAAATCTTTAAATATTTTGAGTTGATGCAGATTTCGCAACCTACCCATATTTCGACTCGATTTCGTGGAATTTTAATTCTCATAATCGCAATAATTTATCATTTTTTTGGTTTTTAATGATGATGGAGGTTACTCAGAATTAATTTTTTTCTTTCAGTTTCTGACCTATATCCTCATTTATTTGGGGTCAGCGCAGCTTGACTTCTTTTTAATACTTCTAAGCTAATTGTCATCTTAGTCCTTCACACAGTCCATCCATCGCTTCTACGGTTAGGTACTTACTTATTAAGGTAGGTTCCATATAATTCGTTAGACCACATAACCCCTTCAAATCTTATTTGTTTTGTACCTCTTAAGTTATCCTGAGGTTGGCCATACAGATCTGATAAATCGTGTGTGATATTGCTTTTCATCCTTCCATGACTAGTAGGTATCATATATTGCTCCACAACCAATCGGCCAGTAATTGGAATTTGCAAGTAATTGCTAGAGTTAATCAATGATGAACCAATTATGTAGTTTTTACGGAATGTTGGCAACAAATTCTTTTTTATTGCAATGGTTAGCAAAGCAAGGTGTGGCTTGGACATGTGCAATGTTTTTATCGTCGCCATTGTTACTGATTACAATTTGGCTCATTCGTTTGGCATAACTATCTTTGATAATAGGTTTTAGTTATTCTTTAGTGTAAACCCTTTTTTTTTTTGCGGTATTTGGCTATTTGATCCTCGTTGCCCGTCTTGTTGTCCTAGGGGTCCTTGTCCTTATACTTCGAAGGAAGATTTTCTTTCGGGAATTTTTCAGTAGCTGTTCGGAGTCTAGATTTGTGTCCAGCTGCTGGCTATAGGACTCATCTCATATTGCATAGAACTTACATATGACTGTCGAAATGTGGATGTACTATACAGAGGTACACCTCTGACCAATTATAAACCACAGGCCTGACGTCTGTTATGTTAGGTACGTTAAATCCTGGTTCTTACCTTCGTCAACCTATGTCTTTTGACTTGAATTAGATACACATATTAGTAAGAGCAGCGTTCTTTTTTTCCTATATTACATTCTAAAGTCCATTGTATCAAATGACTTGAATACATTGGTATCAAAACACATCCTCCTTTATAGGTTCGAGCATCAAACGTCACGCCGCTCTCTCAATCCTTCGATCACAACGGATTGAGAATTTCTGATTGTCATATCATTGTTCGTTACGACAAATCGCTTCAGACTGCGACAATCCGCAGGCTCTTGCGACACAGCAGTGACTCGACCGAGTGCGTCGGTGTTACCTAACAAACTCACGTAAAGTCATACAGCTAAGTATTTAAAATTATAGATATTATCACGTTTCTAACTATTCTAAGTAGCGGGTTTTAATATAAGTTTAGATTTGTATCTGCCTATGCACGCAAGACTCTCGTATCTGATTTTAAATAACTTTCCTTGTAAAACTGCTTCTTTATCTTAATGATCTTGGAATCTTTTATGAATATTTCATTTGATGAGTAATTTCCTGAACCTTTTTAATAAGATTGCTATTTTATTGAAAGTTTTTCTCATCACAATCATGAGAGACAAGACGCAATGCTAAATCCCCTATCGTTTAAAATAGTATTTTAGAATAAACATCTACATATAACAACGGCACCACTCCTGCAAGTTTGATGATCAATTTGAGGATCAAAATTCTCTCAGTATGGAAAGGGCTATTTTCCCAGCCAGCAATGTGACAAAACAGATACCTATAATTAAAAGAAATAATAACTCCTGTGAGGTAAACAATGACAGAAAGAAAGTATAGTTCCTGACATAACTTCCAAATAAATCTTCATCCCCGTCAACTGACCATCCCTTTCATTCCCAATGGAATTGTGCTGTCTTTTCTGACATAATGTCAACCAACAGATTTCTCTTAACGACTACTTCCCAAACTTAGTGCTTGGTTACTAACTTAATATTTAATAGTAATGAGAGTTTTCTGGATTTCGTGTTACGACCATATCGAGTTAGTTCTAAAAGAAAACTTTCGTTTGCACTTAGCCAATGGACTAATGTCACTAGTAGAGTATTTAATTGATTTATCTATAAGACTGCTTGTATACCCTTTTACGCTTAGTAGTTCCTAGTATCGCAGAGGTTCTGGTGTTAGAGTGAGTCTCAGGATTCTTCTGTTTAAAAATTCATAATGCTAATGCTCCTTGCTTTGGCTTAAAGGCATCGTCTGTTTTTACTCTATCACCCTGTAAAAGATAAGTGTCCTCTGTCTATCCTTGTAGTCTACATGCCATACATGTTGACATATAGGTGTACCCAGGTCCTAGGGTGGATTATGCAATGTTGAAAAGCCGAACTGGTGATGCAGAGAAGGAGGACGAATGACGGCTGACGAAAGAAAGAAAAAAAGAAAGGAAGATAAAATCGTGTTGCGCCGACCCCAAGTATTAACATGAGACAAGGACAGGCATGGTGATCATGAGCTGGTGATACCAAAGTTCATACGTCCTGGGCATCCTGGTTTGTCGTGATGGAATGACGAATCTTTACAGCACGACATGGGTTAAAACCTCGTACCGAATCGTGTGAAGAAGAATGTTAACGCCAAAATAACTTGCCTCGAAGTATATACGTTGCATTATCTGGATAATCAGTAGCCGGCACTTCACTTTTTTTTTTGCGTTCAGAGATGAATATCTGTACAAGAGACGGGTTTAGCTATTTATTCACGTGTCAGAAAGAAGTACTTATATACCTTATAATGTTAACGAATTTTAGGCAATGGTTCAACAAATGTACTACGAGTACTTCCCTTACGAGTCCTTTCACAAGGGTGCAGCCCCTTGTGAAAGGACTCTTCTTCGGAGTTACTTCTTTCGGTGTTGACCCCACCGGCCGTGGCCACACTGGTGGGGTCAGCGGGAATTGATTAAAATAATTAAAATCCTACTTTCAAAGTCTATGATTAGTTAAAATAATTTCAATAATCCGACCATTGCTATTACTCCTCGATGGCTTTAAGATGCACTCTTTACCTTCTTTCTTTTTTGCATCTGTCATTGATAGGTACTTGCTTTTGGCAAGGACTAGTTTTCTAAACCCAGATAAAAATTGGACATTATTTCCTAAAATGCACACTGCTTATCAATACTTAATTTACCAAGTTATGTAAAACACTCGTATTCATCTGCATTCGGTTACACTGGGAGCTGACCCCAACTTAATTGGGAAAAGACTACGCACATGATGATGATTCCTGGATGACCTTACCAATGCAGAGGGCATCTTCTGCCAGTTGAATGTAGACTAATGCAGAGGAAAACACATACCACTACTTTGTATGTTTCGATTGCGATACAGAGGTGCCGAAGTCAATTCCAATATTATGAAATTATTCTGTTAACATAATGTTTAAATTATTCCGATCAACATAACTAGTATTTAATTATGCAACATTGATGCTTGTAGGATTCCTTTCATTATTTACATTATAAATGCCGATTGGACGAATTAATGGAAATTGAAATCGAATCTGTGACACGAAATTCCTTAGACGCAAGATGCTTATCGAATAGAATGGCATATATTCGGTTTTTTTTTCAATCTCTCTTATATTTGATTGGCTTTCCACTCCGCGACTACCTATATGAGTAAATGTGTCAAGTTTTACAACTGAAGGAGTATGATTTTTTCATACAAACTGTATTTCCCCTTTTTCCACTCCAAGACAGTTTATGAAACAGTTGAAGATTTGTCAGATGTTTCATTTATCAGTGAGTGGGTCAAGTCTTGAATATTCTCTTCGGGAGTTCTTTTTAGTCTTATATTAATTGAAGGGCAGTGTGCTTCTTAAATTTATAAACCACACAGATGATTCTGCGCAGGAAAACATCCTTCAAGATAGCTTTGTATCTATTGAAATAATGTAAAAACTCGATACTACACACTCACCAAGCTATTATAACCCTTAAACACAACTACACAACCATCAGATTCCCTCAAGACATCATTAATGATGATGTATCACCTATGTTTGACATCAGAAAGCGACCACACCTTCCCACAAACCAAAATAAAACTTACCTTCAATAAATAGAGTAGAAAATCAATTGTTTTATCGAACAAGTTGGTCAGCTAGTACTCTGGTTAGTACGGAACCAGTTTTTAATATACATTCCAGTGCAAACGGTTGAACGGTACTTATTATATGTACTTGTGTCTGATCTAGGGTCTGAGAGGTCTAGTTTTTATACAAGGACAATGTGCGGCTGTTTGTGGATGGAGCTGATGTTTGCGTTTTCGAAGTTGGTTGTAACAAGGCTTGGTTATTGTCGGAGGCTTGGTAGGATCGTTGAGTTGTGAGTTCGTTTGAATACTAGTGAGTTGTGCATAGATAACTTTTTTATTCTTTATCTAGTTTGTCATAAGATTACCTACATGGTGGCTGAAACATACCCCACATATATCCATAGAATATCATGGAATTGCCACTTTTTAGGTGTTTTTCATTCTCAAATCGATGGATAGAAATTAGCCAATAATGCTCCCGGCTGCGGCCCTGCTGGAACACAGGCTTTCTCTAGGTATGTGACATGGAGAGGGCTGTGTACCACGTGGGCCAGTGCGGGTTGTCAAAAGACTTCGAGTTTCTGGTTCTGCAGTATACACACGATATTTTCCGTCCTGTTTTGAGAGCAGCGGTGATGGAATAAATAACACCATGCATCGCGTACTGGATGCATATGTGTTTTAAAACCATAGCTGGATACAATAACAAAAGCTTGATGCCATTAAAGTAGTTACAATGATATCAAGCAATCATCATCAACATCAACAACAAATCATCATCAATCAGAAGAAGTCATGACAGTCTTGCGTACCAGTGTACCTATTGTATCAAATGACTACGTTCTTCCTCATTGATCTTGATGAATTCTATCATCATCATCATCATCATCATCATCATTTCAGCCGAAAGACGTCCACTGCTGGATAGAGGCCTCCCCTAAGTATCGCCACATTGACCGGTCCCGTGCGACTCGCATCCAGCGGATCGCTGCAACCTTTTTTTTTTTTTTTTTTTGAATGGGATATCATCAAATGACCCCCCCCACTCTGGGCGGAGCGGACGGGAGTGTCAGACTTGTACTGACTAAAACCCATCCATGTTCCTTCTTTGCCCTTTGTGTTCCAGGGCCACGGTATCTCTTTCGATCAGTCCCGCAGCCCTGGCAGGCATCGGCCCTTGCGGACCCCTACTTATTTGCTGACATCTCTTTGAGGCGCACGTGGAACACGAACGCGCCTACGGTGGCCGGGAGCCACCACGTGACCCCCGACGCCCAGGGCGTCTCCCGCGGCGACTGGGACGTGAGGTTCTTTTCCTCTCACGTCCCGCCGCCTCCCTCACTAGCATGACAGCTTCACAGAAGGAGGTGACGGCTTCCCTCTAGCCCCGGGCCATGGCTTGAACCAAGGCCGGACGCGAGAGATCGCCGCCAGAACCTTCACCAGGTCATCGGTCCAACTAGTGGGAGGCCTTCCAACGCAACGTCTTCCGGTTCGCGGCGATGGATTCTATTTTTTAAATAAATTCTTACTCCCTAATGCTCCGCTACCGCTAGATGAGAGGTCTAGCGGTTGTGCTAGTTCTGGTCCTTGAGCCGATATACAAGGCGAAAAAAAAATTGGTTTGTTCCGTCAGAAATTTATCAGTAGCAGCTCGGAGTCTGGTTTTCCACCCAGTTGATGGCAATAGGCTCGCTCCATATGACGAGGGACTTAAACATAACTGATGTTTGGCTATAAGTACTTTAAGAATCTACACGTCTGTTTCATCCTTCAGGGAAATACGCGCGTCATGCATGTTATGTTATAATTCTAATATTCGAACATAATCACAGTTCTTTCTCAATTTAACGCAAAGATTTTCAGTAGTACACACGGCGACATATCAAGCTATACATATCCAGTATAACATGGCCTCGCTTTGTATAGATTTCAGGTACAATGAGAAATCCGATTATACTGGTTATAAGCCCATTGATGCATTTTCAACACTCGTCTTAGCGCCTAGAGTTGAAATTGCAACAGTGCAGTCACATTTAGGCTTGCATAACATTTCACACACATAGGACGGTACCACGGAACAGTATTTGATAATATTATAACACAATGTCTGTTTTGAAGATGTGTTACGATTGTAATATGTTTTGCTATGTGAGTGCTTTGGTATCCAACATAGTTATAAACTATAAAGGATGTAAATAGACTCTTAACATAAACGAAAGGCACTTGTTCTCCCCGTCACTGCGATCATTTTTTTGTTCTAGACCATATCTGGGAACCTTCTAGTTACGGAGATATTGGGGGTCAAAGTTCCAACTTTTTCACAAGTTTTTTTTTAAATACATGTTTTTAATGTAAGATTTTTACTTTACACACCTCCACGGCCCTCGTACTATTCAACTCATTCATCAGCACAATGCTATGAGTGCTTTCTATCGAGTCCTATCGTAAAACGTGATTTGTCACCCAAAAAAAAAAAAGTTGATTCCCAGCAATAATTTTTGCGTAAAGTTACTTAGTTTGATGTACAGAATGCTTGGTTGACGGATATGTGAAGGGTCTGTTTACACCCGGTATGTTAGAGGTATGGTAGAGGTTCATGAAGGTAGCTTGTAAAAAAATCTTAACCAATATCGCAAGCACAGTAACGGACGAGATATAAGCCCTACAGCCGGAACACGTCTGGACGGAATATCCTGTCTTTTCTTTTTCTCATGTCTCTATAATGATCAAGTCACTGTCACACACGCTGTCACTATTGGCGCTGCTGGGCAAAAGCTTCTATCCATGATTTTCAAATCTTTCGATCTAGAGGTAATGTGGACCACTGCTCGTTGGTTCTGTCCAGCTCGTCCCGCCATCTCCATGATATCATGATCAAGTCAAATAATAAAAAATCAAAATAATGACTGCTAATACTTGCTGGTTCATTATCATTTGCTAGTTTGTAACATAGCTGAAGATGTTTCTACCTTAGAAGTACTTGAAAATCCTGCAACAAACACATAGATTAACTAACCACCACGACGATTAACTTTATTTCTGTTCAAAAAGCAACTCTATACTGTGATATTCTGGATATATATTATAGGTATATATTTACAGTACAAGTATTTATTTTATATGTGTATATTTATATGTATGTTTATTTTATATAGCTATAACTTTGTTTTAAGTTCCAATTTCAATTTCAATTTTCCTGTTTTGTCTTTTCTACACACTGTGTCTACATTTCTAATCCTACTTTCCTCTCGCAGGTCTGCTGGAAGAGATTTCGCATGAAATAAGCAGTACCTTTGTGCTCTTCTATCTTAATGTTATGTCTTGTTGAGTATTTTGTGTGTACATAGATTAAATAATCCTTTACATTGTATCCAAGTACAACCGAAGACACTGAACGGTCGAACACTTTTCACCTTTATGCACTGAGTGATAAGGTTGAAAAGTGGTCAACCGTCAGTGACGTAGTACGTATCTACATTACATCATCTGCCTAGCCTTTTCCCTACTATGTTGGGGTCGGCTCCAGTCTAACAGGATGCAGCTGACTACCCGTATTTTACATGGAGTGACTGCCTATCTGACCTTCACAGCCCAGTTAGTACTAGGTAATATGATACTCCTTGGTAAGACTGGTTGTCAGACTTTCGGGCCACTGACTAGCTGTAACGACTGTTAAAGATCTACAAATGACAGCCAACGGCTTAACGTACTTTTCGAGGTACGGCGGAAACTCGGTGTGTATCTACATAACATACCGACCAAATTCTTTCACTCCATCTCGGATTCAAATCCCAAAGCTCACATTCGCATTCACGGTACCTTATAAACCCTGAAATTCCACACCAAATGACCTTTCTAAGGAACTCAAAAATCCCTAAAATTTCCGCGCTTTTCCTCCACTAAAGTACTGTACGGAGGCACATTTTTCATTTTTATGGTCGTCCCCTTACAGTGTACTTCCAGGCATAGTAAATAAGTTAGGTACCCCCGGGGTGCGGTTGATCATCGTCGAGACCTTTCGTCCGGGTTGTAACAGAAAGTATATTTTATGAAAGTATTTGGGGAAATTGTAAGTGACTTTTGCGTGGGTTAAGGTGCCATTTTTAGGGTTCCGTACCCGAAGGGTATCAACGGGACCCTTTAACCTCCGCTGTCCGTCTGTCAGCGGGCTGTATCTCCTGATCCGTAATAGGTAGACAATTGGGCTCTACTACTTATGGTATGAAACTTTTAATGCGCGAGTCCGACTCGCACTTGGCCGGTTTTTTAGAATCTTTGTTTCGAATGTTGTGCAGATTGTGGGAAAGTGTTGAATGGTAATAAAGAGGTGGGGTTGTTGCAATATTTGGTGTTGTTTTCCTCTTGGCAACGTCAGGGGCGCTAAAGTAACTGTTAAAGCTCTTTGTTGTGCAACCCTCTGCTATTCAGTTCTTCAATCAAATTACTACGCCTTGTATTTTATTTCGTAGTGTATCTTCCATGTATATTTTCTAACAAAGACTGTTCTGATTTTAAATGCGTCCGTAATTTTGTAGCTCATTTTATTTTATAAGTAGTTTCTTTCTGTCTAACTCCTTTTGGAAAAAAAACGTAACGTATCTTATCTGCATTTATTTAATTATGTCTGCTTTACTTATATTTGTGCTGGGTAATAAAATAACTTAATACCTGAACACTGCAGTCAGACTTATGTTTGACTTATTTCCGCATGTTACCGTAGTCAATGGACTTAGTCAAAATGACTCAATCCAAACTAGAACACTATTACATAACCAATGCACTGCAACCAATTACACTGCAACGAATTACACCTCACATAAACACTGAATACTGACTTCAGACCTAAAATCCTACCTATACTCCTTAATATATTCACAGTCGCAATGGCTGACTCATCTGAGAGGCCCTCGATTGCCGGCTGAATATTAATTGCACCATCGGCACGCGAATTGTTTCAATCGATCTTGATGCACGTGTCTTGAGAGTATTTTGACGATATTGCTAGTTGTTATTTTATCCCAAGTTGAAAGATTTCTGTAGTTTTGTACATGTTTATTGGAGAAAGTTTATAAAACTTCACTGAAATACTTCTTCTACTTTAAATTGAAATAGAGAGCCAGACAAATGAAAGAAAAGTATGTCGGATATGTCAGGATTTATTCCGTTAGGCTCGTACATCATGTGGGCAGACCATGGGTTTCGTGCAAAGAAAATACACTGGGTGCGATACACTGTTTGTATTAAACTAACAAATTACTTGAAATTACAACTTAACACAATAACACGGGGCACAATGAATCGGGTACAGTTCCAAGACGCCTCAACTCCACCGCGATCAGACATAGGCTGTCGTCCTCCCTCGGGATGTAAACATCACGGCTCTGTAGAAGCACGCTGTGGTGTGGGTAGACCTGTAAGTAGGTCGTGTAACGTCACCACCAGCGCACTTGCGATTCATTTTATGTCCATACTAATGACCGGATCCGACAAGTGTGAGTTTAGTAATTTGTGTTATTTGTGTTACACAAGAAAGAACAACACGCATTGTATTGACTATCACACTCAACACTTTTGCATCTCAACGATATTCATCTACTGACCTACAGCTATGTTTAATCTATGTTTTAAATTCGGCTAGCTAATTGGTTTTAGTGATTAGTGGTACAAGTGGGCCTAAGTTCAACCGTGCCGTGCCTGTAGGTCTTCTTTTTGTGGTAGCATTAAGTAGATCAACTTAAATAGATAGCCTATTTAAGGTGTTTTACCTTTTAACACGACAGCTATTTGATTTATCCTTCCATCTGTGTGTCATATCAAACTTATTTAATGTTAAGGATTACTTTACAACGGCTTAATGAAGTAGGTAAGCTCTTAATCCAATCTGTGGGATGTTATGCGGCTGCATTAGCCATTTCAACGCATTTAAGGGTGCGTATACATTAACATAGACGCGCCTAGAACGCGCGACATAATAATCCCTGACTAAATTACAAGTCATATTATAACGTATTAAATCTAAGCCTAGGTTTTTTAAACTTTGATTGTTTTCTTATTCTAGAATAGAATAGATAGAACTATCAAGAAAATAATAAATCTCTAATCTTTAGGTACATAAAAAGACATATAAATATTTACGAGCGATAGACGGGACAAGACAATGATAATCGTAATCCACTACTTGTTACTACTTAGTAACAAATCGGTCTGTCTAGTCGCCCGCTTGTAGGTAGCATTCGTGTGTCAAAATCGAAAATTTTCAGGATCAAAATTTTTGTACGAAAATATTCCTAATGTCCGCTCTTTATGTCTTTGGGTACATAGCATAATCACTGGTTTCCTCTCATTGAGGGGAAATGGCTCATTACCCATCAGTCTAGTCCAGTGTGGGCTGGTGTGGCTGTAATGTGCACTTGTGTAGTTTCTGCAACTTACGCAAACTACGGCCAATCTGATGATTTTAACATTATCCAGGGATCTGTCAACAATCACACACCAACCAATATTCTCTTGTCCACAGTATCAGACATCGGCCACAACATAATCCAGGATGCATTCCTCATTGCCGTGGAGGAGCAGGCGCGGCAGCGTTTGCAGCGGCTTTCAGCCCTCAAGCGGATCACGCCTGTTGACATGTCCAAGTTGTCTGTAGAGGTAAGGACTTACCATTATAATGTAGTAAGTTGTAGCAGTCTCAAACACTAACCTAACCTAGTCTGAGAATCTTGGTCAAAGCTTGGTCGCTTATGAATTTGCACATTAACTTCATATGAATTAGGTTTATTTTCAAATGAAATGCACAAGTTGGCATAAATTCTAAACCTGTGACGCGACGGTACTCAGTCAAAGGGCACAAGGAAGCAAGTTGCATCGCTTGATGACATCAACGAGGCCTTTGTTCACTCTTCAGAATTAAGTTCATAATAACCGTATAGAAATTAGAACTGATTCAAACGCATGATATATTAGCAATGCGGCATCAAGTGCCCATCAGTGACGCTCAGCGACCATCGTCGCTCAAGCGAATCACGCCTCTCGACGTGACATGTCCAAACTGTCTGTAGACTTAAGGATAATGCGACCTGTCCTACATGTTAATGCACTAGTCTTGTTTACTTGCGTAATATATGCAGATACCTTACGTAGGTACGCAAGGTGTTAATGTAAGACACAATGATGAATGCGCGATAGGCTCGCGCGAGTAACTAGCGCGTTTGAACGCGCGTCATGGGATTATAAAGAGCAATGTGTGCGCACCCTTATGAAAGTAAACAATGAACGGTCATTATTAGCTGTTTAAATTGGAATGTTGTTTCCAATCAATGGGCTTAGGTATTTGTATTATCACTTGCATATTTCGACGTTATTTCGACAGCTTAGAATGCACCGGTTTCAAAATTATTAAATTCAATTGTTATTTAGAACCAAATAATATCCAAGCTTTACTTGGGGAAGGAATTACTATAAAGAGGCTATCAGTGGAACATTTGCAGAAAAATTGTGATTCCATGTCTCAGGCTGAGAGCGAACTTAGTCTAGCACAAGCTTAGCTCAGTCGCGCTACATCCCAAAATAAACCCTATTTGTATAACGTTAATGTGCATATTCCTACAAGCGGCTGCGATCAAGCGTATCATAGGAATAACAACATTAACTTCATACAAATAAGGTTCAGTTTTCGCATGAGGTGCGAAGTTCGGTGTATAGATCTTAGCCTCAGTGCGGCCATATAACAAAATTGCAAATACATTAGGATGTTGTTCACTTTGTCTTGTATATCGTAAGTACATACCTACTGCAGTTAAATAGAACATAATATAAATTAGCTAGGACATTGTATGCGAGCGCGTTGGCCTGTATTCAGTCCAACACTCTACTTGACGAGGCCACTTGACTCGGTGGCCCAAGTGGTAGACTATAGCGAGTAGATGTAACGTAATTGTGCGTTCCCATTGGCGAAAGTTTTACAAAAAAAAACATGATATTTCATGAGATAAAAGATTTCAAGTAAGAGAAGATAGAGAGAAAAATAGAGATTTTAACTTGTTATAGATACGTGATTTTTTTGCCAATGGAAACGCACAGTAAGGGAACTAATGTATCCTCCATCATACTCCTGCCCTTGTCCGTATCCAACACAGCGTACATTTGTAAATGTAGGATACATACCCCATGTATTTATCCAAGAAGAATTAATAAAGCTTTATAAATAATAATGCGTGCAAGTGAGTTTGCCTGTATTTACTCAACTGCTTTACTTGAACAGACCACTCGACTCCAGGCGCCGGTTATGACACCCTCTTGTTTGTATAGAGAGCGTACATAGTTAAGTTAGAACAAGCGAGCTGGCCTGCCCTAAGTCCAACACTCGACTAAACCACTAGACCAGGCCACTCGACTCCAGGCCCATGCTGTAAAATACAGTACGTATACATAAGGTTGTAGAGTATTTCAGTACATACGTATTACATACAATAAATTGGCCAGGACAATGTTTGCGAGCGAGTTGGCTTGCATTCATCCACTTGAGGCCACTCGTCTCGATGGCCCAAGTTGGGAGAGATAGCGTGTACATGGCGGGCACACAGAATGGGAAGCGTACAATAGATTAGCTAGGACAATGACAGCAAGTGAGCTGGGCTGCATTCAGTCCAACTCCACTTGTCAAGCGCACTTCTATGATGGTGCAAGTTGAGAGAGATGACTTTTTAATAGATTGTTGTAATAACAACTTTCACGTGTTTGTTTTAAGCCATATTTTAGGGTTCCGTACCCGAAGGGTAACCAACTGGACCCTATTACTAAGCCTCCGCTGTCCGTCAGTCCGTCCGTCTGTCTGTCAGCGGGCTGTGTCTCATGACTAGCGCATGATGGTTTTTTTTATTCTGATCTTTGGCTCTCCACGTGATAGTTTCTTGAAGCAGCTAAAAATTCAATTTTATTTTTGAAACGAAGAACTAACTTCAAAGGTCATTTATTCAAAGTTGGTTGAGAACTAACACATTTTTGGCAGTACTCCATCATCATCAATCACTACGTAATGTTTTAGCTGGGGAGGAAAAATAAATAGTTCTTTCAATGAGTTCACACAGCAAGCAGTGATAGCAGTGGCCGTCGGACTGCCAAATCAAAAGTCTCAAGTTCGAACCCAAGGCACGTACCTCTAATTTTTGGGATTCATGTGCGTATTGTATAATTATCACTTGCTTCGGCGAAGGAAAACATTGTAAGAAAACCAGCATGCCTGAGAGATATTTCTCGACAGCATGTAAAGCCAAGTCAGAGGCCCATGGGTAACCACACGATAAAGAAAGATGAGTTCATTATAGTTACCATTGGGGTCTATTCTGCCTTTTTTCTTATGTATCGTCTAGGTAACAAGACAAACATCTGAATTATACATATTATTTTCTGCATCCTTGCAACTGTTTGCGCTTCTCACTTGTCCCACACAACAAACTGTTCGTACCATCGTCTCCGGACGATTCGTTACTTCACTCGTAGTTGGAGAGCACTTGATTCACTCGCTCCGTTCACATTATTTCAATATCATTTGCAGTTGAAACAGGTGAAAAAAATCTCTTTTAGCTTCTTCATCTCCTTTACTACGTTGTAAATGGGATACTTTATTCCGGTTTTTACCTTTTTAATGTCAGGAAGAATTTTTGCGGACCAATTTCTCTTTTTGTCTAACCAAGGGGTATCGTATTACCCAGTAACTTGGTTGTGGAGGTCAGATAATCAGTCGCTCCATGTGGTATTCAGCTAAATCCGATTAGACTGGAAGACAACCCCAACATACTTAGTTAGGAAAAGATTAGGCTGATGATGAATTTCTTCTTTTTGATTTTTTGTTTCTTTTCGTCTCTGGCAGTATTGGTGTCAATGTTGTATCAAAGATGATTTCATTCAGATTATTTTTATCAATGTGTTGATTCCCGATCTTGGTTTGGTCCATGAACCTGTAATTGGCAATTGATGAAACAAACCTTCAGGCAATTATCTAATTGTTGATGTTGATTCAATGATCAGAATATAGGAGTACCAGTACTCGCAGCTGCGCTCAGTCCGCAAATTCCTTCCAAATGTATGTGTCTTCAGCCCATAAAAAGCTTTTCCCACAAAATGATTGCGCCACAATATAATGGCACATCAAGGGCCCACTTGTTGCATTTCACGTTTTTAAACGTTCGTATAGTCGAGTGGTGTTTTTGCTACTAATTGGGGTCGCATACGGTGACATATTGTTCGGGCCCATTAGCATTTTTCAAAAAAAAACCATGACTCTGTCATCTGGGGAACGTTATGAGGAGATTGTTCAACGTGATAGCCCTTTTTTCCCATGTTTTATTATGATTTTCGCTTTTTGTCATAATTCTTCTGCTATTAAAACTTTAGTCTGTCTACTTCGCGTCGATTAGACGTTACCCCGTGTAAATTAATTATTCACCGCTGTTTTTGAAACGGTAGGGAGGAAGCTTAGAACCAAAAATTTCAAGATCTAGACATCCATCAACCCGCAATGGGCCGGCGCGGCGTGGTGGACTACACACACAGAGAGGAGGCCAGTGTAGGTACCACCAGACAGTGGGAACATTGTTTCTAGGCTGCTTACTCGTTTGGATTAGGCCAACTTCTCGTTTAAAGGTTAAATTACCACTGCGTATCCGTGTGCAGTGTATATTTGTATTTAATATAACATAGCTATGTCCGTGTATTTTTTTATCACCATCTTGAAGCGGTACGGAAACCCACACTTCAGTAATCGTGTTAAATGTGCTGCGAACGGCGATAAGTGGCTGTGAGATGGTTTGAACATGGATGGGTTCGCATACCGCTAACAATTCACTATGCATCGTTCTATGTACAGGTACTTCTTACACATATATATACAGGGTGGTCGGTCCCAGTATATGCTCAAAACCAGTTGCGTACCAATCGAAAATGGCGCCTAGGGCAAGCATCATAGTTGCGCCCCCTTCGTAACTTATCTTAATATAGAAAACAGATACCCCAAATAAAACAATCATAAATCATTTATTTTCTTTTTTTATAACAAAAGTCCGTAAAACCTTTAAAATTGCATCTACAACTGCACCTTCCAGGCCTTCTGCGACGCAAACATATCGATGATGTTTTCAAAATTAGTTGTATTCGTCTCTTCTCGCTCTACACTGAGCAAATTTAGCATCGCATAGCCCTCAAATATGAAAGTAATTATTTCAGCTTATTAAAATATCGCTCACAACTTGCGATGGATACCTACTACAATTATAAGCAGAATTTGAATATAAATGCGCAGATTTGGAAATATGCTTTCAACCCCATACTGCTCAATAAATTTAACTTTAGATTTCTTCAGGTTGTTGACCTTTTTTCTTGTAGATTCGTACATTCGAGCATCCAATATTTCTTCGTATAACTGTCCTCCGTTAACATCGCAACTGTAGAAAGCTCTAAACCCTTTGCCACCAGTATGAAATAGTTTATTCTAAGTAGTGTATTTTGATTTTTAAATTTAATAATTGGCGATTTTTGCGCCCCCCTTTTTTTTTTTTTTTTTTTTTCCGGATGGGAAATCATCAAATGACCCCCCCCACTCTGGGCGGAGCGGAGGGGAGTGTCAGACTTGTACTGACTAAAACCCATCCATGTTCCTTCTTTGCCCGTTATGTTCCAGGGCCACGGTATCTCTTTCGAACAGTCCCGCAGCCCCGGCAGGCGTCGGCCCATGCGGACCCCTACTTGATTGCTGACATCTCCTTGAGGCGCGCGTGGAACACGAACGCGCCGTCGACACGGCCCGTCGTCATAAGACGGCCGGACGGCGAGCTAGCCCATAACTCGCCGTCCACAGGCCAGCGCCTACGGTGGTCGGAAGCCACCACGTGACCCCCGACGCCCAGGGCGTCTCCCGCGGCGGCTGGGACGTGAGGTTCTTTTGCGCCCCCCTTCGAAAGGCGCCCGAAACTTGCCCCACCTTGCCCTAGATACGCCTCTGCTCAAAACGGACGGCCTCGTTGTTTTAGTGGTTGCAAGCATTACTGCTGAGCGTGAGGTCCTGGGTTCGATATGTAGGTCGGGCAAAGCGTTACCTATTGGGTTTTTCAATCAGGAAGTTCTCAGTAGCAGCCACAGAGTCTGAACTTGTGCCCGGTTGATGGCAATAGGCTCGCCCCCGAATTAATAAAAATAGTATAATATTAATTATCTGTATTTGTTACAAAACCTTGAGTACTTTCTAAAGCAAATCAATAAACACAATCAAAGGTTTTATATCTGTCGTTAATTTATTTTATTTTGTTACGAAGTCTTAGAAGGGGCGTGTCATTGTATCATTAATAATGTATTGTGCCGATATTTTTTTAAGTATCTTGATCGACATCGAAATGTAATTCAATAGATATATTATGTGTATCCGGTTGCAATTCTGTAGATACAGAATTTGAACAACGATTTCTTAGGCAACCGTCTCTCCGTCCGCGATTAACGACAAGCGAGTAGCAGCTAGAATCGAGTTGTTTGTTTGAGAGAGTTCTTACTAGCGCGGCCGTGTGAACAGTCACTCATCATCTATTTATATAAATACTAGCTTCTGGTGTAGAAGCTATATTACTGTAAAGTTTCATCTAGGTCTGTTCAGTAGTTTTTGCGCGAAAGAATAACAATCACCAATCAATCCTCACAAACTTTCGCGTTTATAATAACAGTAAGTTAAAATCTCTTTTACTGACACGGACCTAATTCTATCTATTGTCGTGTCTTGAGCGCGAAAGCGGTCGATATTAAGTAGCTTCCACGTCGGCAGTGGGACGGGTACCTTATGCTTGTTAAGTTCAACATCACTGCAAATAAACCCTCAAGCTGGAACAAGCGTAATATTATGTCGTTCTTATGTACGAACATCATTACTTACAGTACCTACTACCAATGTAGTTCAATAGGCATCTAATGTAGTTTTGATGCCATCAATATTGCATGTTAGCTTCTAGACAGCGGTAGTTAACTTTATTATCTAATGTCTGTCGTAATCAGGTCACAAAGACATTATCGTACGGATAATTGCCTGTTATTCCTAGTTCAATGATGACAATCATGACAGTTCTGAACATGGACCTTGTGTCACCAGTTTCAATCCTTACATAATCCTTCGGCTTCGTCTATGTTCACACATCGTGTCAGACACGCCTGCCGGTTTGCGAATGATACGCACCTTTCTGAAGAATATAGCACACATTAATTGACTTACATTTCTTTCTTTATTCCAGTTAAACCGACGAAAAAGAACTCAACCAGAAAACAGACAAGAGCTCAACGGCTACATAGCAAACTCGACAGTCTACGTGACATCAATAAACGAGAACGGAGCAATCGAGAGCAAACCCACCATCTCATCTCCGAAAGCCCAACCCAAATCCCTCCAGGCTAAACCAGCGCCCGTCATAGCCAACGGCATCGACAAAAAGAAAGAAAAGGACATAATAAAAGAAGAAGACAAAGTGGAACCGGAGAAACACGAAGTTGACACGAGTGAGAAAATTAAAGTGATTTGTGAAAGTGATAGTGGTGTGGTTGTTGATAGGGATATTTGTGACATACCGTACAGTGTGGCTAGGGAGCATCTGAACAACGGTAGGAGTGAGAAACTGATTGGGGAACAGCCTGATCATAGGATCAGGGCTACGGCTATAGTTGAGAGCAATAAACTCGGACCTGGAGAGAACCGGTGAGTTTTAGATGATATTTTGTACATTCTAGATGTAAATAAATATAAGTGAAGTATCTAAAGATTTTAAAACATTCTATCTATCTTGATTGTTTGAACTTGAACTTACAAAGTCTGTTCCTGTGGATCTGCTAGTGTGATTGGATATTAGAATATTCACGGTAGTCAGCTAATATTTGCAGTGTGAGACGAACGTATACCAAGATTGCAAATATTCTAGAGACGTTACAGTTACCAGTTATTATTTAGCAAATTCGAAGATCAGTTAAAATGACTCGCTAGTTGCAGACACAAACCGTCTTCATTTTACATAAAATGACCAAACCAACCATCAAAACGGATGTAATTTTTCTATCACAGTAAGCGAGTCTTTTTTTCCCATTTTTTGTTACCTTTTAATTGCACATACAAAGATGTTTTACGATTGCGGAGAGGCAATTTTCTTTTTATTATATGCATTAGGAGTTCCGGATCGCAGCACTTTTATGAGAATTGTTTTACAATACCTACTTCTCATTTTGTTGTTATTAATAATGTTCTTGACCATTGCTAATGTTTTAATTGTTGTGTCCACCACGCGGGCCCAGGTCGGGTTAGTGAATATCACATGACTTCCGAATTTTCGGTTCTAGCACCGGTTTCCTCACGATGCTATAAATGACACAAAGTGCCAGACTTTGTTTGAACCAACGATCTGTGCACGGAATTCGATATTTTGGTTTACGCCAATTTAACAATCAGTTAGATTCAATTACTTTAGTATTTACAAAAAACTTAAAACAATCAAATTCACTACCGCTGAAATCAGCGTTGTCTTAGAAAGTGAACAAGGTAGTAAGCAGTAACATTGGCACTTCGGCTGTTCCGTCCAAGGTCGATCCTATCTCTGTAAGCTGAACATATATCACAGCTATCAACTTACAGGCTTGTAATGGTAACACTATCTTGAATATGTTCATAATTTCTTTATTAGTGGTCCCCAGAGTGTCTTTGCAGTTAGTGAAGCTGTTTGGCTTTAATGATGTATCGAATTTGATATTGTGAGTAACTAGTATAGTTACCGTTATTTCATTTCTTGACATACTATTAAAGTACTAGCGATAATTAAATGAAAGCTTAAATAAAAGCACACCATTGGATTTTAAATTTTCAACGCTGAGCCGGGCGTTGAAATCAAAGACACCGATTTTATTTAACCATTCAGTTAGTATAAGTGATAACGGGCTATGGTATGAATGAGACATTACATAAGAGTTAGGAAAGACCAAAGAAACGATGAATGCTTGTGTTATAATGAAATGGCTAGAAAAGTGATCACTGCTCACTTAGATGTTACACATATGATCAGGTCGGCTTACAGCCGGCCATAGACGATAGGTTATGCATGACAAAGTCAAACTGTACTGCAGTTTGACTATACAGGTAAAACTGCACATGCAAAACCTATCGTGTATGACCGGCTTGATACGGCACGAGTGGCCTTACAGGTGTGTAGCACGTCTAAGGAAGAAATAGACTGCTGTGCCGATAGTGAAATCATGATGGGGTAACAAAGTAACTTGGTAGAAACTATACTCGTTTGTTCCTTATTTGGCGGTCTGCCCAGATGTTTATGCTAGGCTTTGTATCCGCCATGTTGTCTTTAATTGGTAGGCAGTGTGACAAGGAACATGGAAACCGTTAGGGCTTTAAAATCGAAGTTATGTATGTAGAATTACTGTCATGTTTCAATTTCAAGTAAGAACGTTATATAATTGCAAACTATGGTAAAACAACGTCAATGGCTTGCAATCTTTGATTGTCTATTATAATTCTGTGTTCAGAAGTCCTTTTATGGGTACCGTCGATTAATGTAATGTTGACGATAAAATTTTATGCAAATCTAAATGTGATATCTATTATTATAAGAAGTAATGCTTATTATTGCAAACACGTTTCTTCCGCGTTCACTTGTTAAACGATCCGAATACGAACATTGGTATCCAAAGATGTCTATAGCTGAAAATATATTCACAATAAAAACAAGGCATTGGCAACTTACATACGTGACCATAGGACCAAGCCAACTTGTAATTGTTTTTTTCTACATTGTGCTCGCATATAGAAGCAACAATATTGAACCCAGGACTATGTAATATCCCACTTGATTTGAAAAGAGTATCCATGAAGTTTCTTGCCTATTCTTCTTCATGAGATCTACAATTTTGGAATGAGCAACTACAGTTTATCCTCAGTTATTATGCCTGTGACTGGGCTGTAGGTAGCTTATTTTTGACTATCTATTTTGTCTATTTGAAATAAATGATTTGAGTTTGAGTGTGTTTTCGAAGCATTTCGGTACAAGGACTATCAACAGGATTGGATTCATTGATTGGCTTTTTGGTAGCCTTTGTCAATGTCACTTTGTGCGAGCCCTCATCTGGCTGCAAGTAAAGTTAGTTCTCTTTGCTCATTTTTCGATCCAAGCAAGCATCATGAACAATGTTCTGTTTGTGGCCTTGCAACGGAATAGTGATATGATTATTATAATTGCAATTTTTCCTTTATGGTTTGTTCTTTAAAAGTTTGCCTGGCTATATTTATGATGACGATGATGGTTGATGAGTTAATTTTTGGAGCCCGTCATCTTTCCTTGTCATTTTCATCCCCTTGTGTATTCTTAGTTAACATTTGTTTCAAGCGTCACAAAACGATGTACCTATAAAAAATAAATATGTAAATTACACATTATACGTTCAATATGACGGCCTCCTGCAGATGAAAGTATTAACTACTGAATAGTTTATCGTCAATTTAAATTATTCATCTATACATAGATTAGTACCAGTAGCATACAGCAAGAACATTGCAGATTTGTGCACGGGATTTTAAAATGTATTATGGTTGAAATACCGTTGTATTTTGCGTGATATTCATTACATGTTTAATTATTGTCTTGGGCAATCCCTGACGCCGTATTGACGTCATCAAATGGCAATTGTTATATGATGTATGATTGCATGAGTCATCAATTAAATGTTTGAATTGTATAAAATAGTCAGTCGAGTATGCAATTATTTTGTACATCTATGTATGTTTATTTTTATTTGTATTCGTACGTTGGACTTTAGCACGGTAATAATATCTTTGGTTTAGATTTGTTTGGGAATTCTTCTATCATTGTTATTATGGCTATATTTGCGAATATTTTAAAAACTTACAATTACGTTGCAAACATCGCAAGAAAACCGGCATGTCCTAGAACCAAAAAATTCGAAGACATGTGTGAAATGCACCAAACCTCACTGGATTGGAACCTCATTAGATTGGAACCTCATTGGATTTGGAACCTCATGGGATACAGCCCACTCCCTCTTACAGAGGGGAGGCCTGTGTCCCAGGAAATTATTGGCTGATTATGATAAGCAATAGTAATAGTGATGTACGATCCGATCCGATACTTTACAATATCGATACAACAAAGTGCTATACTCCGATATTTTGGATCAATACAAACGGATACGATGAATCCTTGTAACTTGACAAAAGTACTGTATCATGCCACACTGTCCTAAATTGAATGATCAGTCTTTTCGAAAGAGTACAAAATGAGGGGGGCACAAAAGAATTACAAGAGAATTCCTGGAATTTTGCCTAGACTCAGAGGAAATATTAAGTATGGTATGATACTTGCATCATATCGTAGATCCCTATTAAGTCATTTATTTTCAGATCATAATAATCCGTAGAATACACAACACCATCAATTAAAATCATTTTGTACATAACTACGTTATTCGTCTCATCAGTGTCCTTACTTTTGCGCTAGCTCCAAAGACGTTACCTTCTTGATCACGTTAGACAAAAAATCTGGCAAGGTTAACTGTCTAGATTAGTGCTTCTTTTTGTTTTTAAAATAATAATGTTAAAGCTAGCATTAGTAACCGAATCATCATTAGTATCAAAATGTTTTTGGTATTATTTTTATCTCAAGTCTAAACTATGTATATGACCGATTTCGGTAATTATCCCATGAGATCGTACTGCCGGGATAAAAAGTATCCTATGTGTTAATCCAGGTTATAAACTATCTGTGTGCCAAATTTCACCCAAATGCGTTGAAACGTTTTCGCGTGAAAGAGGAACAAACATCACAAACTTTCGCATTTATATTAGTAGTAAGATATATACTCGTACATACTCGGTGTAAGGAACATCGAAACGCATAATGTTACCATGAATTGTAAAACTTAGGCAGAGGCATCCATCGAAGAATGTATCGCGGGTGATTAAAAAAATACTGCTATTACACGGAGTAGACCATGACTCTATACTTACACGGTCTACTCCGTGGATATGGATATTTGTTCCTCTTTCACGCAAAAACGGTCTAACGGATTTGGGTGAAATTTAGCACATAGATACTTTATAACCGACATTAACACATAGAATATTTTTTATCCCGATAGTACGATTCCATGGGATAATTAACGCAATCGGTGCGGGCGAAGCGAATAAGTATTATCTATATGTAATAATGTATAGGTCATGTGGTATGGTTATTTTCAAATTTTATCATAGTCAGCATCCAGTCTAGATCGGGGCCCATAGAAACTTCTGAAACATTATCTTCTACATCTTATATTTATTCCCAGCCTTAACTAGCAGCTATGCAAATGAGCGGTATACCGTAATTAGCAGCGATAAGATCTGGATGATGCGCAAATCTATCAGTAGCTCAGTATCGAGTGCGTGGAGGTAGGCGTTGCGTATCTGTTGGGTTACAGGTTTTTAATGAACTTGTGGGTTCTGTACGTTAAAGTATTTATTTAGTCCATGATAAATGATGTTTATTTTCAAATAGGTTTTTACAACCACTTTTAAAAACTGAATGGGGTCAGTGTTTCGTACCTGCCTACTCTGAAAAGAAACAGCTGAAACAAAGTCAGAGATCTCTTCTAAGGTCCAGACATAATCTTGGTCAACTTACATGAGGAGTATGTAGATTAGTGTCTGCGATGGTCATGGTTATAAATGGTTTCCTCCTGTACTTATACGGAGTAATTATTAACACTGTTAAAGTAGGTATACAGCATCTTCAGTGACGCTAGGTACTTGGAGAGGCTGCGGAGGTACGTCCGGTGTAATCAGAGTAGTCAGTATCCACCTATTAACTTGGCAGTTAGTTTTATTTTGAGTATATTTTTTTTTTTTCTCGATGGCTTGATTTTATTAGTAGCTGTAAAGCTGGTTTTCCGCTTCACTCAAGTGACCGTTAATTACGAGGCGAGACCAACAAAATTACGTCGCAATGAACGTTTATCTGCTCATTTTATTTAATTTTTCGATCATTCGGAACGAGGGTTAAAGATGTCGAGTGCCGA
Source organism: Noctua janthina (assembly GCA_963576755.1). Taxonomy (NCBI): domain Eukaryota; kingdom Metazoa; phylum Arthropoda; class Insecta; order Lepidoptera; family Noctuidae; genus Noctua; species Noctua janthina. Next base: position 16,226,241 of record OY755063.1, on the reverse strand, counting down.
AAACCTACATCGTCATATCGGTGCAACAAAGATGTTATTTTTCACTTTTATTTCATTTTCTGTTCATACGTTTTTTGAGTGAAAGCTGCTGAAGAAAGCCAAAAGTAAACAAAACAAGGGGGCGTCTGGTTACTGACATAAGTTTAGAAGGATATTGAGCCCATGAATCCATTTCCAAAGCCAGGTCTCAGATGTCAGATTTGCAGATGAATATGCTGCAAATTGCATCAAACTTCTGATTTCCTCTGAAGTTGCAACCAATGCAAATGCCAATTTGCGCAGACACTATCCGAGTTAGTTCCGCTGACACCTCCATTTTGCCACTACGAACGCCTCTCGTTGAACTACAGAGCAAACTAAAAGTTACTTTTTAATTTTATTACACGGCCTTTCATCCCAGTATTTTCCAGATAGAAGCGTGGACTTTTTTTTGTTAAAAACTCTTTGATGTAGTGACTGATATATATCTATGAAAAGATTCGAATTTGGAAGATTAGAGATAGGCGGTTTAGGAATATATCGTGTGGTGGAGTTCTATGGCATTTAAATGCCTGAGTTAGTGGTTACTAACCGATTACTTTCCCTATGACTTACAACTATTCATTAGGATTTATATTAATCAATGCTACAATCAGTACTTAGTTAAGGTAGTGGTGATGTCTTGAGATTTAGTTAGAACATGCTAGTCTGTGGCAATTAAGTCTCAGCCACTCGTGATTTTTAGCTATAAACCAAGGAACCCAAAACAACCAGTTAATTTTCCTGTCCGCTGGTTGACGCAGACGCACTACTTAGTGCCAATTACGTATGAGACGCGTTATCTCCGCCATTATCCGCTAGATGGCAGTACTGTTGCTAGTGCACGAATACTAGAACGTTTGTAGATCGAGACGTGACGAAGATACGTGCTGAAATCTAGATGCTGGGGAATGATACTAAGCTGGTTGCATATTGGAGCGTATTTGTGCTGGATTTTGGGTTCAATTTACTAAGTTGATTTGTAGGGATTCTCTCGTTACATTTACCCAAAGATCGTGGGAGTGCAACAAAATAAGTGGATTAAAAATGAAGTCTCCACGTAAAAACTGTTTTTTTACAACATTACGCACATGCTGAAGGGTTAAGCAGATGAGTACCTACAGTACGTTTGTAAAATGTTTTGCATTTTCCCCAATATGTGACTATCACCACTATCTAGGTCAGTGGTCTTATTTGAAAAAGCCTCATGAATTTGCCTTTTAATTATTCATTAATGCAAATTCATTTGGGTTTTCCCCATGAGGATAACTAATTCATAGTATTTTGATGTATGTTTACTGTTCTATTTTGAATGACCAAATTAAATGTAGGTCCAGCAATACATTGTTGGGTTTATTGATTTCTAGACAACATCTGAAACATTTTTTTTGTGAAAACGAATTTATGTTCGTATATGATTAGGGCCTAGATATAACGTTATATCGGCGATATAGATGATGTAATGAAAAGAAATGTTGTATAAAGCTACCGAAAAGATTATGCTGAAAGAGGACGTAGACATACGAAACCTTTTGAAATCAATTGCCATTTATCTAAGCCCTTCTCAACAGTAATAAAAAATGAAATTTAAAATACCCCCATCGCAACAAAGAAAAGCGAACAAACATTTGAAAAGTCAATAAAATGGCTGAGCCGGTTTTGATAAAATGTCTAATTGTAATCATGCTATCCTGCCTTTTCATATGTTACCCCACTTGGGTATATTTAAAAATATTCGATTATTCGTCACCACTTTTACCCCCATGTCTAAAATGGCTATACCAATTTTGATAAAACATGTCTAATTGTAATATACACTTTCATTTGATACCCCACTTGGGTTTATTTGAAAATATTCGTTTATTTGTCACCACTTTTACCCCCATGTCTAAAATGGCTATAGCGATTTTGATAAAACATGTATCATTGTAATATACACATCATGCACTTTCATTTGATACCCCACTTGGGTATTTTTGAAAATATTAGATTTTTCGTCCCCCAAATCTAGTAAATGGCTACACCGATTTTGATAAAACATGTCTAATACACATCATGCACTTTCATTTGATACCCCACTAGGGTACCTATATTTGAAAAAAATTGATTTTTCATACCCACTTTCATCCCCCATAACTAGTAAATGGCTTCACCGATTTTGATGAAAACGTATCTAACAACCATCGCCAAGAAACTAGCTTTCAAATAAAAAAACTGCATCCAAATCGATTCACTCGTTTAAGAGCTACGGTGCCAGAGACAGACACACACACACATTGCGGTCAAACTTATAGCAAAGTGAATATAATATAAATCATAAAGTTTCACCTTAGACCTACTTTAAAATAATATTAGCCATCTTTTCGGCAACCTCCACCCTGTATTTGAAGCCTGCGAATACTTGCTCACCACTTGTCTAGGCCCTCTGTAAAAATAAAAAACAAGTGCATATGAATCTAGAACGCCACCGGTCGCGGTCCAATCATCACTGTTCCGCATCGTCGGACCCCACCCTCGCCATGCATGGTGGTGCCTGCACACAATGGCCACCAGACCTTCCCATGTTCGATGTAATTCATGTGTGTAATGTTAGCACAATGGACATGGATTCGGGTAGTTATTGATGTGTGGCCAATTGATCGGGAGAGTAGACTCGATTTTTGTATCAATAAAATGTCATGTCTGCTATCAGACCATTTCCGGGATTGGGAAGGTTTTTGTAAAAAGGTTAGCAAAATGTATTTTATTAACATGGTCCAATTAGAAAACTTTAGTGCATTAAAAAATGTCAAGACTGTTGGCGGTTGGCTAGTAATATCAAATAATACAAGAAGTGAAATCAAAATGATTTGTAGACTATTCACATTCCTAGTACCTACCTAGGTACCTAGTGTTAAGCTCAATGTGGTATTATTTACTGAAAATTATTTCGTCGATTTTCTTGCCTATGAAATATTCGTTTTCCTCAAGTTTTACTACAGACATTGATTACATGTTGTAAGTATAGGTTTCTTTGTATCTCGGTAGTAGAAAAACAAACATTACTTATGTACCCAACCCATACCTAACAAGAACAACTATATTCTAAATAATAACAATGAGTAACACATTGACATTTTAAAACACTATCGACTAACCACAAAAAACTGTCATTACTACACAACGTCACTCCACACATCCCATCTATAGGGAAAATTCAAACTTTTCATCCGTTATACGCTGTGCTCACAACAATAGATCGAGCAGCCTTGCGCGCACGCACCCAGGTAGATCAGTCTGATTCAGTCAATCGCCGGCACTTGCCGGAGCAGCACTTGTCGTAAGCTTTGTAAGGATAGGGTGCATACCTGCCCCCACCTGCCCGTTATTCCCCCCTCCCACTTTCGCCCGCGACCCGACTCCCACGCATCCCAGTATTTGTGTTTAGAATTTTTTCGTGATACCCGCCGCTGGACGCGTGTTTTTTACTTGAGTGTTTGGAATTCTTTAGTGTTTTGTTTTGTGCTGTGCAGTGATGTGCATTGTGTTGATCTAGGATGCATTACAAGCAATTGTTTAAGAGGTAATGTTTCTGTTTGTTTATCTTTATAGTCAGTAAGTTGCTAACGTTAGGTGAAGTTGTGGTGAGGTCCCGGGGGCGAAGTTTTGAAGTCGTTAAGCGCAGCCTTTGAGATCATTGTTTCCTGCGTCAGTTTGTTAACTAAATATGGATTATGTGGTAACTTTAAGCGTTGTTGTGAATGTTTGGAAAATTACAAACGCTTCTGGATTTTACTATGAGTGTTAATTGTTTTGGTTAAAGCTATGAACAATTGCAATTGTAGTTTATTGTTATTGAGGAGGAAATGTTAATGTTATGTCTATTTGCTTTCATTATGTTCATCATTTCATCAGTATTGTCTTTAGTATGATTTTTGAAAAGCATTCTATTAGTTTTACTAGCCTCCTACCTTAGACTGGACTTCACTTACAAATTCATGATTACCTACTACATATCCTTGTCATTTCGTTATTTATAGTATTTCCTTCTAAAGTTATTTAGGTCAATATTCTAGAATCATTTCCTGAAATATGATATGTGTGTAATTATAAAATACTTAAGGCCACCATTGATAGGTAGGATAGCGATAACAGGTTATTTTCTTTGATTGCTAGGCATTACAGAAATAATTCCCACGATATTCGCTTACAGGATATATAAATTACAAGTAGGTATTGAGATTATGTAAGTAAGAAACATTAAGTTTAAACATCTGTTGCAAAATTCGGTGCATGAATTGGGAACGATAATGTAGCAAGAAACGCTTGAAACAATCTTCTTTAAGCCCAAACTACTTACATCAACGATGGAATTTTTAAATTTCATGTGTAAGAGAAGGCATTGTTTTAAGAGACATAGGATGTAAATGATTGAAATATGAGCCAGTCAAGAAGGTACAAGCGATGATGACTACCCTTCCCAGGGTGCGCTGAGCGTACAGTCAACTAAATTGCTTCCTATGAAATATATTAAAAGTTTTATTGGGTGCATTGTAACAGCATATATAACAATGCACCCAATAAAACTTTTAAATAATCCACCTTATCCTTAGAACTTCTAAAATACAATAAAGCTAAAAATAACCCTTTCCCAAAAACTCCAAATCCTTTTAAACAAGCCCAGTTAGTTCAGTTAGTTCTGATAAAAAGATAAGTAAACTTTTGAAAAATTACCAGCTAACGTGTTGACGGCGATTTGCACAGGTGTAAAGACTGAGGAACAAAATATGGTGTAATTGTAACAGCAAAGAAACTATTGCATGAAGCAGACTGTGCGCCCCAGTTGTGTATTCACATTATTGAGATGTAGCAAACATACGTAGCAACGTCAGACGTATTTTTTTTTGTTTATTCAAGAAAATATTTACTGTTAAACTTAATGATGATTGTATGAAAGTGTCGGATGGTAATGGTTCTGTAGGAGTCATATAGGTTTGAAGAGAAAAAGGTAATCTGGAAACATCACATATCATAGTGGAAGGAAAATTAATAAGTTGTCTAGCTTTTTCAGTTATGATAACGCAATGTAGTTGACACTGGTAGACAGGTCGACATCGAACGATATGAACAAGGAAATAAAAACGCAATGAAATTATTGCAAGTCCCAACATACCAAAAGCCGCAGAGCCAAGGGTTGATTTTCGAGAAAAGTCTTTGTCAGTATCTTTTTAAGTAACATGACTTCTGCAATCCTTTGGAATCCAAAAGGACATTACAATGGGACATTGCTTCCAAAGTTTGGATGCAATGCTTCCAAAGCTTGGATGCAATGTCCTTATGAACCCTTTTACCTTAGTAGTTAACGCTATTTATCAGCTAGTCAGCCAAACCAATCAATCAAACACGGAACTGTTTTATATTTATAGAATACACTTTCAAGTTCTTTGGCATTCATTTAAGATCAACTGAACCCGTTACAAGTGAAGTGTGATATTATATCTAGTAGTTCAACATGACTAGTACATTGAACAGGTATTTCCCAGCCCATGTGAGCCGGCAGTACACCGTAGTGTCCCAGATTTACTAACAATTGCTAGAGGAATTCTCTCTCTTCAGTAATCGTTGTAATTTTAATGGAATTATCTATAATTGTTTCTCTATTAAATTCTACAATTGCTTCTTTATCTTTTTCTTTCTCATGGTTTCTGTTAATCGTTTTTGCGTTAGTTCTTTTTAGTTCGTTGACTTGGGTTTGTTCGCCTTCTTCAAGAATTTATTTTGAATTACCAGTCAGTATCAGAATTTATAATGTTTTGAGCATTATGTGCATCTAATTAATTACTAGTGTAAAAGTAAAAGCGTTATAAATCTCTGAAATATTAAAAATGTGTTTGCTCAGAAACCGTTAACTTTCTATTTGTCAAAATCATAATGCTATTCTAGTCGTCTATCTTTTATCATCATCATCATCATTTCAACCGAAAGAAGTCCACTGCTAGACATAGGCCTCCCCCAAGTGCCGCCACATTGACCGGTCCCGTGCGACTCGCATCCAGCGGATCCCCGCAACCTATCTTTTATTTTTGCCAACAATTCAACTCAGCATCGTAAGATACTGATCCAGTACAATTTGCAACAGAGAGATAATGGAAATGTCATATCTTCCAAAGTGAACCTTAAAATCACTAAATACGATAGCCTTTGAAGCATCGACTCCTCATAGCATTAATCGAATGTGATTTTATTAAAACCAAAAACTGCATAGATGCGTTTCTTCATATAGAAAGTCATTTGACTTCAAACTGGAACGCCAAAGATTCCAATAAATCATGACGTGACGGATTCAGCTTAATATCGACTACGTGACGTCAAGCCATTCTTATAATTAGCCATGAAGTAAATATGACTTATAAATAATATACCTCTATGTCGGTAATAAAAGTGCAGTCACCGCTGTTTTACGAAGAATTTGATTGATGGCCCAAATAATACGACCTGCTCAATTATTAAAGAATCATTGCCTTGTTAGGATCCCGTGTGGGTGTTTATAGTCATTCATTACCATCCATGACACATGGATCACAACTAATTTATGTTTTAATACAAATAAATCAATTGTGTTTCAAATCCTTCATTGTAAATATATTTTTTTTAGATCTAAATCGTTTTAGTAATTTAGTTCAGTCAGAAGTGGATCGTCTTCCCAGTTTTAATTTCTATCAATTAAACCAACACAGTCCTCTAGTGGACGACGGCATAGTTGCACTTGAGCACTCGATTTTTTACCTTTTATTTTTTTCATCCACTTCAAGTGCTTTCATCAACCCCTCCTAAAAATCTTTAAAAATGTGAAGACCCCAGATACCGTGAAACAGGCTCATAATAAAGCTTATATACAGCACGAAACACATCAAAATTTCTAAGAACCATCTCTTACCCGCAGGCGTCTACATTATTAATCCTTACTGGAGTTCGTTTGTAATTTCTTACACCTACTTTATTTTTTGTAACTTTCCCAAGAAAGTGTGCATTAAGGACGGATACACACGATGCCTTCAGGCGAGGCCGGTAGTATTACGAGTAATAAGAGCTGCTTGTGTGCCGGCTAAGTTGCCTTTCACACGATTCTTTGTATTAGTGACTTCAATCTTATCTATTTCATTTGGGTTTTGTACTAGTTCTGTTTTGCTATTTGCTGTTAGTTCAACAACTTCATTTGATTGATATGTTATTTGTAATGAAAGGTGTAGTGTAACTTAGACTAACTGCCTCCTGTCTACAGTTCTTCGATTTGGTTCTCTGCATCTTTTAACAAAATCCATATATTCTCAGAGATACGTTCTTGGTATTTATGATGTTATTTTGTATTTCACACCAAATCGACATTCGCGAGCTACACGAGCGTTTAAAATTTTCAAGCACTCGTTCATTCTACAGTAAGTTTACCCGTGTCTAGCGGTATATCGTCCGTTCTCACCGCTTACTGTGAATCTATTAATATTGGAGCGATTTGATCGCGCGTGTCGTTGCGTGTGAAGCGATCTTTTGCTTTACAGTTCGAGTTCTGCCAGTTTTTTTAAATGCTCATGACCAGAATCAATAGTCTGTGGATGTATTAGATTTTTTTGTTGTTTTGCTAGAGTCTGACAAACTTGTTGTCTATTCCAGTCATTTGTTTATTTGGTTTTTCCCCAAGTGGGTTCGCCCCTATCATATGAGAATTGTCATCATTGTGAGGGTACCTAAATATAGTTTCTGCCTATATTTTCTTTTATGGTTTACTTTAATCATGGTTATTTCCCTAGAGTAGTGTTCTTACCCTTGTCATGTAGGCTGAGAACAGTGGCAGTTACGGGTCCATGCGGTGAGATGTGTCAGTGTGTCAGACCTTGTGTATCTAGTATATACGTTTTGTAGATGTACAGAAAACCGCACGTCCGTGGTAAGGTTTGCATTAAGAGAATCGCACTTACTGCTACGTCTAAAGGCGCTGGCAATATGCGGTTGACAGTACAACGATACTTTTGTCCATTGCTTTTGGATTTAATTCAAAATTCACAAGACGCACAGTTTCAATATCTATCTACATATACTGGTAATAATATTCTTTGGAGACCATTATTTTATATTTCCCTAACCTATTTAAGAAAGTGGGGTAGTTTAGTTTTATTATAGACGAATGTCTGGAATAGTCTGGAAAGAAATGACATGAGCCTGAAACTAGGTCCTAAGATATTTCAAGAGATATAGTTTTTGTAATATAAAGTCGCTTAGACGACCTTTTTCTGTCCGTACTTAGGTCTTGAAACAGCTTGCCTAGTTCTAAAACACTAGAATTTGGATGTAGTTACGTTACATTTCGTATACAGAGTGTTATTGGAAACTGAGTATAATTTAGATGTTTCTTGTCATTTAAATCTATATTGCCCAATGACCTTTATGAAACCTTTATGAAATAAGCAATATAATATGAAGAAATATCATTTCCCACAGTAAAAATATTTTTGTTGTTATGACACACTGTATAGTTACAAATTCTTCAATCTTTCAAAATAAGCAAAGGCCTCGGCAATCTTTTGTATAAGTGGTAAGCATCAACAGCTTTTACGACTTCGTAAATTTTTTTACGATTTCGTACATTTTTTTACAATTCCGTACATTTTTACGGAAGGAATTGTAAACTAATGATAGTTCTTCGTCATTTCAACTTGACATTGGCTAGATAATTATCGGACGTGGGAAACGTATTGTCAACTATACGTGTTGTTTTTGTTTAGCAATTCTATAGGCACTGTTCCTAGGTAAAGACGTGATGTTGGCTCAGTGAGATTGTAGACGAGTTTTTGTTAATATTTAGTTTTTTAAATTCCTTACTTGTGGATTTTTATAATGACACGTATCAATTACGTTGATGTTGCAATTCAGTTATTGAAATACAACAAAACAAGTTATATCTCACCTCCTTTACATGGATGACCTGAAACTCTTTGCCCCCAACGATTTGCAACTGATGGAGCTACTGAAAGTAACTGAAACTTTCAGTAGCGCCATCAGGATGGAATTTGGTGTGGACAAATGTGCGGTCATGCATGTAAAGCGAGGGGAGATTGTGGAATCTGTGGGAACCCAGCTCTCGGATTCCATAAATCTTAGATCCCTCTCAGCAACTGAAACCTATAAGTATTTGGGTATGTCGGAAGCGCTGGGCATCAATGTTGCTGACATGAAGCAATCGTTGAAGGAACGCTTCTTTGGCTGTCTGAAAAAAGTATTTAATAGTCTTTTATCAGGCGGCAATAAGGTGCGTGCCTTCAACGGTTGGGTCATGCCGGTTCTGATGTACTCTTTCGGCATACTCAAATGGACTCAGACAGAACTAGACGCCCTGGATAGGAGGGTCCGTACATTGTTGACGGCATATCGAATGCATCACCCGCGTTCTTCTGTTATGAGACTGTATATCCCGCGGTGGTGTGGGGGTCGAGGCTTTTTAAACGCTAAGACTCTTCACAATCGCGAGATATGCAGTCTCAGGGAATATTTCCTTGAAACTGTTGTGGGGATGCATCGAGATGTGGTCGCAGTGGACAAGGGGCTCACCCCGCTCTCCTTGGCTAAAGAGAACTGGCGCAAACCTGTAGTGCTTGACACTAACGACCGCATGTACCCGAAGTATGGCAGAGTAAGGAGCTTCACGGACGCTTTTTCCGGGCCCTGCATGGGCCCGATGTAGACCTATCAGCGTCCGTAGCCTGGCTACGTTCCGGGGACCTCTTTGGAGAAACCGAAGGTTTTGTCTGTGCAATTATGGATGAAGTTATGATGACGAATAACTACCGGAGATTTATTGTGAAGGACGGTACGGTTGACATATGTCGGGCATGCCACCGTCCAGGAGAATCAATCCGTCACATTATCTCCGGGTGTTCTCGTCTGGCTAACGGAGAGTACTTGCATAGACACAACCTTGTAGCCAGTATTATCCATCAGCAACTTGCTCTAAAATACAACCTTGTGGAATCGGAAGTACCGTACTATAAGTATGTACCCGACCCAGTTCTCGAAAATGGCAGTATCACATTGTACTGGGATCGATCCATCGTAACTGACAGGAACTAACTAACTAACTAACATTAAGCCATGGGCTAATACAACTATCGGCACAATGATCGCTGAGTCCACATCCCACAAGTCAAACTGTCCTCCCAGAGACAGTGGGATGTGCCGCTCTGCAGTATTGTACGGAATACCCTCTTAAACACGTCATTCAATACTGTGGACCGTGCCCGTCTGCTGGCCGTAGGGGAATGGGAGTCGGGGTTATGGCTTCAGGCACTTCCGTCATCCACCATTGGCATTATGATGGATGACGCATCGTTCCGGGTCGCTACGAGTCTACGCTTAGGCGCACCTTGTGTTGCTCCGCATCGGTGTCGCTGCGGTGAAGCTATTGACAGCCTCGGACACCATGGCCTGTCCTGCTACAGGAGCGCAGGTCGCATTGCACGCACGCCAGCATTAACGACATTATACGTCGAGCCCTTGCCAGCGCCGGAGTGCCAGCGGTTTTAGAACCAAACGGCTTGGTACGTGACGATGGCAAGAGACCAGACGGCATGACGTTAGTGCCTTGGAAGGTGGGTAGGCCTTTGGTGTGGGACGCAACCTGTGTCGACACCCTTGCGCCATCTCACCTTTCAAGTACGGTTGGCTGTGACTACAGTTTTGAGCCGTTTGGGGTCGAAACGCTCGGGTCATGGGGCCCGAATGCGCGTCTCCTTTTTAAGGAAATTTCTCGCCGACTGGTCGACACTTCGCGTGACCAAGGCTGGCAGTCTTCTGGGCACGTTTCCAGATGACAGCGATGCGGAGGAGTACTTTGACGCCTAAGTGTCCTATTGTCGTCGTTGTTTAGATGTTTATATTTTCTTACTTTTAGTCTTATTTTTATCATTAGTTTAGTTCTATTTGTAGTCTGTATATAATGTAAATATAATTTCATAAACAGTAACAAAACAAAGTGTTCGAAATATTCAAAACACACACAAAAATAACATTACGTAATTGCATGGGTAAACACTCTGTTTATATAGGTACCCTCTTCCCGCAAAAAACATCTACTTAATTCATAAAAACGACATCATATTTCCGGAGCATATTGCCCTCAGTACATTACCCACCGACCTAATACCCTAAAAAGGGGCAATCGAGAAACATCGCAAAATATCCCCGTGTCAGTTAAAACATCGTTTAAAAACGTTTACTCGATGCGTATCCGAATTCCTTAGCCATAATCCGATACCTAATACGAATATTAACGCGATATCGCGGGAAACACGCACAGCACTCGAATACTGAGCACTCCCATTGTCTCCTGGCTCCGTTCCATAACGACCTATCTCAGAAAACGTTGGCTAACATAATCAACTTTATCCCTTTAGAGATAAAATTCATTTTGCTCAAATATTACTGCTAGGATGCCGACGTGAAGTTATGAAAACGGGCCGGTTCTCTTAAGAAACGTCGTCACAGCGAAGGCTTGAACAATGACAAGTTTTGATACAAATTTCCTTTGTGGAAACGACTGTTATGGATGCCGTTTCGTGTATAATATATAATAAAACGGATATTGTCGTCTGTCTTGTTTTGTGTTGTGTAATTGAAAAATAAGGGACGTGAAATTCGCTTTGTTTTGATTGAGTGAGCTCTGTTTTGAAGTTTATGGAATGCACTTTTTGCAGCTCGTACAGAATTTTCAGTAAGTGTTTTAGCGTGAATTGAATTCTTTATTTCATTAATCATGACTCCAATTATTATAAAAAAGTTATATTGCTTAGACGCGAACACTGTTTCAATTTGGGGCAACTTCAAGTTTGTGATGATTTTTACTTTAGATTTCTCCATTTTGTGTTCTGATATCCATGAAATTAATATTTTTTACACTTTATCAAACTAATCAGTACCTTCATAAGTTAAACTTGCGCTATTAAATAATCTCAAGAATTGTTAAATTCAAAAACCTTCACTACAAGTTGTGTTTTGGAAGCTAAACAGGCAGCCTGTATAATTATTTCGAGTTTAGATTCCAAACCAACACCTCTCTGTTCCGTAGCGTGTCTTTTACGACTGATTGAATGATAAGGAGATAACAGGCACTAGCTTTTACACTAGAGCAGAAGATTCATAAAGTTACCATTTTTATAGTATTGAAGAATTATTACCGCATACCGATTTGGTTCAGACAGTTAATTCTTCATCCCTTTTAAAACGTAACTATACGTACCTATTGTACATTTTTATTAACGAACATTCAAATTTATTTAAAATTACTTTGTTGATAAATATTACAAGACAAGTTTACTCAAACTCCGGCGTCAGCGTAGTTTGCTACGCTGACGACACGCTGGTACTGGCACAAGGGAGGTCGCACGAGGCGGCGGCCGAAAACATGACACGCGGGGTTGCGATAGTCGTGGAGAGGATCCGGCAATTGGGTCTCGAGGTGGCACTGCACAAGTCCGAGGCCATGTGTTTTCATGGGCCTCGGAATGCGCCACCGTCGGGATCCCTACTGACGGCAGGAGGGGTTTCCATCGGCGTCGGGTCGACGTTGAAGTACCTAGGACTCGTCCTCGACAGCCGGTGGAACTTCGTGGAGCAATTCCGACGTTTGGCTCCCAAACTGGAACGGACAGGGGCTGCCTTCAAGCGGCTCTTGCCCAACCTGAGGGGTCCAAACGCCTCCTGCCGGAGGCTATACGCGGGGGTCGTGCGGTCCATGGCCCTTTACGGGGCCCCGGTGTGGGCGCGTTCTTTGAGGCGGCAAGCCGCCCACTACCTGAACGCGCCCCAAAAGGTAATAGCCATAAGGCTAATCCGGGGGTACCGCACGATCTCCGGCGAGGCGGCTAGCCTCCTTGCCGGATTGCCGCCATGGGATCTGGAGGCGATAGTCCTCGCGCGCCTGCATGAATGGCGCGCGGAGGCACTACGTCGGGGGGAAACTCCGCTGCCGCGGCAAATTGCCGCTCAGCGGACAGACCTCCGGCGTGATATCATGGCGACATGGAGAGAGCGACTGTTGCAACCCCGTGCAGGGCACGCTACCATAGTGGCGATAAGTCCCCTCTTTGAGGAGTGGCTAGAGAGGCGCCACGGCGCCCTCACCTACCGCCTGACGCAGATCCTCACCGGACACGGTTGTTTCGGGAGGTTCTTGCACCGAATCGGGCGGGAGGAAACGCCCGGGTGTTTCCACTGCGAGGATCGTCTGGAGGACACGGTGGAGCACACCGTAGAGGTCTGCTCCGCTTGGGTGGAGCACCGCCGTGTCCTTGTAGCGGCGATTGGCGGCGGCGATCTCTCGCGTCCGGCCCTGGTTCAAGCCATGGTCCGGAGCGAGAGGGAATGGGAAGCCGTCACCACCTTCTGTGAAGCAGTCATGCTAGTGAAGGAGGTGGCGGGACGTGAGAGGGAAAGAACTTCACGTCCCAGCCGCCGCGGGAGACGCCCTGGGCGTCGGGGGTCACGTGGTGGCTCCCGGCCACCGTAGGCGCGGGCCTGTGGTCGGCGAGTTATGGGCTAGCTCGCCGTCCGGCCGTCTTATGTCGACAGGCCGTGCCGACGGCGCGTTCGTGTTCCACGCGCGCCTCAAAGAGATGTCAGCAAATAAGTAGGGGTCCGCAAGGGCCGATGCCTGCCAGGGCTGCGGGACTGTTCGAAAGAGATACCGTGGCCCTGGAACACAAAGGCAAAGAAGGAACATGGGTGGGTTTTAGTCAGTACAAGTCTGACACTCCCTTCCGCTCCGCCCAGAGCGGGGGGGGTCATTTGATGATTTCCCATCCGGAAAAAAAAAAAAAAAAAAAAAGTTTACTCAAACTACTGATGTTGCTCAAAAAGCCGCTAAGCTAAAGTGGGTCTGAGCCAAAATAACCACGATGTGGAGCCCTGACACAGCCAGAAGGCGACGCGGTAGACCTCGCAAGAGATGGCGGGACGAGCTGGACAAAACTAACGACTAGTGGTCCATATTGGCCTTAGCCCAGCTGTGGGATGACACAGGCTAACAGTATCAGTATCAGTAAGATACGTTTTTATCGTAGTTGACTTCATCGCAGTTACCGAGCTTATTTATTTAATTTAATAAATCGCTAGATATCAGTACTAGTACACACTTCACATATTTTTTTGAGAAAAGAATTAATGTGATCACAATTAAATGATATTTATATCTACTCATCAATCAATCAATTTCCAACAAATCAAACACAATCCCACAGTGTAATAACTCAACTATCTCATTTAATAGAAAGTATTTTGTAAAAGTAAGCATCTCCAAATCTGTTACTACTTAAGCCGTACTTAACTGGAACCGTTTTTTGTGAGTTAACCGACAAATAACGTGCGTTATCTATGCTTTTAACCGATTACTAGCAAGTTAAGTATACAGATACTTCAGATTTTTTAGATAACACCTTTTATAGCACTTATTTATTGTAGATATTTGAGTTTACTTTTGATATGTTAGAAGTTTTAATCGTCAGTCAATATACGGCGTCATCCTAAAGAATTTTGTTGATTTACTGTGTTTAATCAAATCAAAACGTTTGATGTTTTGTTGAGTTTATGAAATGTCAGTTTATTTTATACGTATTTTACTTATACAAGGTGGAATGCACACCGACGCTAAAATGGTTACCACGTAGGTATTCAGTACATCATTCTGAACCCCCCCATAGATATAATGTTGGGTAATAGTAATGGTAATTTTAAAAAAAACAGCTGTTCCATACATTTTGACCGTGTAGGTATTGCAGTTTTGTAGTAAACAGCTGTTTCTTTTTAATTACTGACGAAAAATTTCTATAGAGCCCCGTTTCAGAATGATGAACTGAATAGGTACGTGGTAACCGTTATAGCCTCGAAGTCCCTTCCACATTATATACAGTAACATTTTAAGGATCTTAAGTTAGTAGTGTTCACCATGTCAAAAAAAATATCATTTTGAAATACAGCCTATTAAAGTTTTTTAAAACTTATTTGTTGATTAAAAATCATAATTCTTAACACAAAAACATTGATCTTCAATTCTTCACCATCTGCTACTGAGTTTCTGAACAAGTCTCCCACAATAATCCTCTTAAACCGTATCTACTGCTATACCAAATACCAACTACATACGTTATTAGTTTTTAAACGTCCAGTGTACGCTTACAAAATAGAATTACATAAATAAGGTGACGTTAAGTAAAGGTAAATTCTCAAAGCTTTCTTTTTGAACCGTAAGTCACGATTACCGGCAGCCGAAGTATTTGAAAAAAAGGTTCAGTTTTTGAAGGTTCCTTATGGGAGTGTATTTGAAGATAACGTTCCTTCTTTTTGAATATGATGTAGAAGATTTGTAAAAAAATAAATAAAGGAGATAAAATATTAGTGACCGTGATAGTTCAAAATCTTATTTGATGTGGAAAGAGTACAAGACTTGTGATGTTTTCATGAATTATAGATACTAATATTAAAAAGAGATATTGTGAGTTTGTAATTCTTTCACTGGCAGAAAGCTACATTATTCGTGGGTGCTATAGGCTATAAATTATAATTATTAATGTCATGCAAATTAGCCGAGCTATCCCAATTTATGCGGACGAAATCGCGGGCGTAGTGCTAGTTGATAATAATGAGAGATGAAAATTTTAGTTGAATTGAAAAGCTCTTTAGCCATTTTAATCAATTACTACGTCGCAATTATTGATTCAAGTGATTATACACAACTCAGTAAAACAATAAAAATTTAAATTTTCGTATGAACAAGCTTGACCTTCTAATTCTAGAATTCATGGTTTTATTTAAAGTAACAGTAACACAAATAACAAACAACACCGCGGTCCTCCCATGGGATTGTAATTAAGCTTAAGTTTTATCCCATAAGTGGCTTATTCAAATAAGCTGATCACGGACGGAACCCTAAAACGGATGACCCGGGAGAATTTATGGTATTCTCTCTTAATGTCCATTCCCATTACTCGAAAGCCTTGATGGGCCGGGCAAGCGTGATCCAGCCATTTTGAAATACCTCCGTTGGCAGATGAAATTATCATTACAACTAAATATGAACATAATTTTATAATGTGGCAGTTCTATTAGCGTTAATGTGGGAAGTCTCGACGTGTAGGAAATAATTTAGTTACTGTATGTTTATTTCGTTCGTGTTGTGTAAGAAAAGTTACTGAATTTATGATAATTAAAAATTTAACGAATTATGCAATGAAAAGTGATATAGGTACCAGTAGCGAAGGGTAAATTTTTGTAAGAGGTAAGCCGGAGCACATATCTTTAATGTGATTATATTATTTGTCTATAGAATACTGACTGTGCCATTTTCCATTAATCCGGTAGGAATCGAGTTATATGGAATCTTCGCCACTGGTAGGTACATAGTTGAGAAAGATATAGTTTAAAGGTTTTCCCTTTCACTAGTTTATAGTATCACCTGAAAAGGTGGATGAACTTCAAAAATAACAAATAATATAATAAGCATAAAACAATTTATTCTTGTAAACAAATTCCTGAAATAAAAAAAAATATTCATCACAAGCATTCAATAACATACATCATACCAAAGCCTCCATCATATTCAAAAACAATTAAACCAGCAATTTCCTTTGCCTCAAAACAAAACAAAAAAAAGAAACAACCACGTTATTCTGGACTCCGGACTTCGGTCCCGCTTACGTCACCCATAATTTGTTACCTGCATTTTTTCCGCGTCCAAAATCGGTCGGTATTCGAATTCGAACTGTGTTTATATTTCGAATTTCGAGTAGACCTCTTTTGTTACTCCATTTTTTTTTTAAAGGCTTGCCAAATATTTCGTGGGAATTTCGTCCGGGGTTTCCACGTTATGTCCACGTGGATTTGATATTTTTTATTTTATTGTTGTGTACTGGTATACCGGTGTTATTGTTATTGTAATAGGACTTTGATTTAGAGATAGTAAGTTCTTAAATAGGGTTCTTTTTCGGAGAAAGTTCTCTAGTTTAACGTACTGGTTAGTAGGAATTCTTTTCAATAACAAAATAAATGTTATAACTTGGCATTATCGTAGCAATAGCAACCATGGTTTGTAAATCTTAAAGTATAAATAACCGTTTTACTTATCTTCCTTATCCCTACCAACACAATGTTATAATTTACAACGTCTCTGTTGTTTAAACAGGGTGACTAAGAACCGGTTAAACTCCAGATAACAGCTGTTTAGAAACTACATAAAATTCTTCTAATATTACTAACTGCTTAAAAATGTTGAGCCGTATTGCAATAGCAAAGCAAGTTAAAAGTTCTTAAAGTCCAAAGCAATCGCACCAAGACTTTGTTAGTGAGTGACCTCAGACTTTGTGAAAATCAGTTAACCTTTTGAACGCCAAAGCACAACGAACACGCTCCACACCAATCCCAAATTTCACCTACCATTTTGTCACATATTGTCGTTGAGTGTCGTTTGGCGCACAGGGCACGCGCTTTCTTGTCTCGTATATGAGACAATGGCGTTCAAAAGGTTAGTACCACAAGAATACAGGTAGAATATGAGACATTTCCTCAATAACAAAAACTCTAGATAAAAGTGAGTCACTCAAACTCTCCGAATAACTCATGTTTTTCGTCTCCTTGCCCTTACCTTCCCTTGTATTATGTAGTTGTAAGCAAGTAAGGCCGCAGGTACAAAATAACACGGTACCCTAGTAAAACAAACTAAGTGACTAATAAGTCAAGTATTTCGTGACGACCGATAAGAGCTGTTTGCAGCGTGCCTGTGAACGTTGCCTAATCCGTCTCAGATAGGGCTGGTGGTTCCTGTTTTAATTTTTGGATGATAGTAGGCTTTTGAGGATGATATGATGGATTGTGTGAGCAATGATATGAAAGTGAAAGGAGTAAATGCCGTGACGTCTGATAGGGGTACATGGAAGAAGAAATCGCGGTGCGCTGACCTCAAATAGAATGGGTCATGGTCAGGAAGATGATGCTGATGATGAGTAGGCTTTTAAAGACAGACAGTTGCATTCATTCGTTAGTCCTCTCGCATAGAAATGGAGCTGTGTGTGAAGGAGTTCGTCCAGGAAAGTACTGTCACTATTCTTATTTCTGTTGCTTGGTGTTTCAGGGTGCGTTGGTGTTTCAGGGTGCAGGTGTAATTACAGAGACATGACAGATTTGAGATATCTATCAAGACGCACTGGGCCCACGTGGCACACTAGATTCCTGTCTGCTACTTCCTACTACTTAGTGTCCCAGCAGTGGGGACATTACTCTCTGGAATAGCAACGGGTCGGCGGCGGTGACCACTTACCATCCTGCGGTCATCCACTTGTTTCCCATCCATGAAGTAGACGCCATATTGAATTCTGGTAGTTCTAAAATCTTTTGGTCTCCTCTGTTCTAATGCGCTTTACCAGTAGGTTCACTGTTTCAGTGTTCATTTTATAAGAGGAATAGATATTAATCCTTTACCATGGTGATTTATTCATGAATTTCGCTTTACAAGCAAATGTTTTCCGTGCACAACATCATAAGCGCGCAGCTTTGTCAGCCCAAAATCATATGTAGATTACAATGACATCGGGTAGCTCAGAATTTGAACAAGTCAACTCAGAATTATATGTGCACATTGTTCATAGGAATCTAGGTTTTAAGAACTTCTTGACAATTTGTCTGTAAATGCTCAAATATGTAGTGGGTGTAAATAACTGTAATGAATTTGATTGCTTTATGCTGAATTTTGCTCTGAAAATACTCAATAAAGATCTAGAAGTATTTGCATCTAAAAAACACTTTTTTCTCAGTTTCTTTACTTTACAAGAAGTTTATCAGCACCACTTCTCACCAAAAATATTCTGTGTTTACACCCCAAAAAAGAATACATACAAAACTGGCAACACCAACCCTAATCTTGAGTAATGCCAAGAATATTTAAGGCGACGGAGCCTTAATAACAATTTTCTAAGCGTCGTGCGTTATTTATCGTCTGGCCTTATTGGCCAAGTATCGTTTGCCCTTATATTGGCCAAGTTTCAGAACTGGCTCATTATTCTTGGAGAGTTTTTATGTTTGCGAGCTTTTAATATTAGTTGGAGTTAGTAGTTTATTGATAGGTAAGGAGGAAGATTTGTGGCGTACGCCTTGTTTGGGAGGAGGAAGGAAACTCCGTAGTGCTGGTTTAGAAAAGAGTTTTCCTGGTTACGTAATTCCGTGTATTGCCAAAACATTTTTGAGAATTTTTGAATGTGTGAACTATGAAGAGAGGAATAAAGAACACTGTGATGACGGTTGATAGAGTAAACAAATACCCAAATAGGTTGGAATAAACACATAACATTATTACTGTGTTCGATTTGGTTTGAGGTCAGGATCACAATCTATGGGTACCTAAACGAAAATATTGCAGTATAACTGACGAAATATGGGTGTACTGTTAGAAGTATACCTCTATCTAACCATTCCGAAATCAAACCCACGATGTTATAATCTAATAAGCTAGTTTCTCCAATCAAAATTAATTCTATCAATCAAAGACATCCTTGAGAGCGTATTCGCGAACTTGGCTTGCATTTACCAAGCTCATAGATGCAAGCTTGATTACAAGCAAGGTAAGCTTGTAGATGCAAACTGTTTTTGTATAATAGTTTGCGTGCAGTCCATTCATCCTCTCCATATTTTCTCCTCAACAACCATAACTTAGATAGCTAATATTAAACGCTAGTTTCCTAATAACTAATGACGTTGCAGTTCATGTAAGGTAAGAGACTGTTAAAGTTTCCAAGATGGCCGCTATACGTCTTGCTGTCAGTTACAACTTACATTGTTGCGTGTAGAATGGAAGATGTTAGTCTGAGATGTATGTTGCTGCTGACTGGAATGGGCTTGGCATACCATATCTGTAGGTACTAAATTTATTAATAGATATTCTGGATGAGCTGGACTCTTTCGCAAAGGATTGGCCTACAATCGCACTAGACCGCAAAATGTGAAGGAGGGAAGGGAGACCTGTGCCCTGCAGTGGGACAATATAGGCTTATAATAATAATAATATTCTGGTGAGCAGCAAGTATTTAAATCGTGAGATGTGCTCTCCCCGTACTTAAGTCTTACGAAAAATTGTTCACACTGAGTGAGCTCGCAAATCCCGCATAAAACCTATGTCTTATCTATAACCTATGTTGGTACCTTATTAACTCAAACAATCGTTGCTTCACAAACGTAAGTTACAGGCATACATTAGTACCTTTTATAATAAACTATATAATGCTGTGTTCATCTTTCTAACCTGTGCCCCGAAATATGCAATCAAACAACAACACTGCACTACAACCGCTGACGTCATGGAATTGGTTTAGTTTTGCATTAACTAGCAAAATCTGAGATATTGTTGTGCCAGTGATACCACGAAGAAAAGGAGAATACTACATAATACAAACACCAATAACTTGCTATCACCAGTTCGATACACTCGCCGTGAACCACACGTGGCATGAAACGATGCCAAAATGCGTCGTGTAGGAATCTAACTTATTCAGAAAGGGAAAGGCGAAGACTACAAGATGTACTGTGGAAATGTAAAATAAAATGTACCTTTTTAGAAAGCATAGAACTCCTTAGTCATAAATGCTGAGGATGTTATTAAATAACGCTGTATGACTGGTGATGTTTTGACTGTAACATAGCATTACATCATTACTGTTTTTTCCGAAGGGTAAGACAAAGGTGTACTACTTGTGCGTAGTTGTATAGTTTTGACTACAGTTTTTTTTCAGTTGTTTTACCTTCGATAGCAGCTACGTAATATCAACTTTTACGAGAATAAAGATCACAATGATTTTGACAGACTTGTCAGTGTCAACAACCCAAATGAATTAGGCCTAAAGATGGCTGTGAATTTGACAGTGGTGCGAAGTTAGACGTGCTACAATGGTTCTGTTGGCTTGAATGACATCGTCAGGAGAGGAGCGCAGTTGGTAAACAAACACTTTTACGAAATTGCCTGTGGAAATTACAAGAGCTCTTTCTGAAGATATTAAGAATGTTGAATGAATTATATAACCTCATTCAAGATCTACCTTTGGCAGTCGTTACAGGTAGTGGCCCGCAAGTCAGAGCGAGGGGTATCGTATTACTTAGTACTAACTGGGTTGTGGAGGTCAGATAGGTAGTCGCTCCACCATGTAAAGTACTGGTATTCAGCTTCATCCCACTAGACTGGAAGCCGACCCCAACATATTTGGGAAAAGGCTAGGCAGATAATGTGGAAATATTGAAAACACAAGATGGCGGCGCTAGTTCTGATTATAACCACGCGCAAAAAGAACTAAGCGGCACTATAACTGAGCAAGGACTAGTCGGTCCAAATTGTAGTCGTAATCCAGACGGAAGTATTTTCTTCATCAAATTAATAACCTAAAGGAATGTAAATACAAATTCATTTCATTTGCAATGTTCATTGACTCTAAAGACAGCACCAGTGATATCTTGCAATCTCGCAAACGGTTTCACTGAACCAAGTTTTATACGCTTTTACAACATCCAGCATCCGTAAGAAAATGTCAGCTGACAAACTACCTTGCATAAGCCACCGTGGAAACTGTTAAAATAAGATTAAATGTTAAGAGGTGAACTGTGAAAGTGAGAGACCTGTTTCACGCATTTCAAGGAAGGAAATAAAAGAAGTGTATGTGACGAAAGATGTAGTAGATACAGAAGAATTCAATAGAGAGAAACTTAATATTAGGTTGGATAGTAGAATTCAGATCTTTAAGTCACTGTCGAAACACAGTCAAAAATGAGAATTACTGTTGTGAAACCTCATACCTATTTTGTAAGTTGAACATCATAACATAACAGTGTTAACACTTTACAATATTATTATTAAGTCCATTTATGAATTTGCAAATAAAACACTTTTGCAGTAGTATGAGTATCTAAATTCGTAGGACCTGTTCATCCTCTCACCTTTGTCCCATCTTACTTGAGGTCGATGGTTTTCTGCCTTGCATTCTCACCTTTCAACCGTCACACCATCATTCACATCCATGGGATCTATCTCCCACTATATTAAAGTAAATCCACAAACTAAAAAAACGAAAGACGATACAAAATTGTTTTAATCCATTTTAAATTGTGCATTCAATAAGAATATTATTATCTCCTCTGAATCCATACAGGGTATTAAATTAATACTTTAATGCTGCCTACAGATTATGCCTACCACTTCTACCAGTCACTTCTGTGTGGTCGTTTATATCAAGTTGTATAATACTAATTGTTTGTTTTGATATATTCTTACAGCGCTAACATAAATATTATGACAGCCGTTGTTTAGCTGCCAGGCGAGATTCAATGGCTTCGATTACTATAATTTGTGAGTGATTGTTTTAGTTAACGATGGAAAGGGAAAATAGTTAATGCTGTATTCGTTTAAGAGCTAGTTGCTAGATCAAAGATTGTTTGGTCATGGGAATCATATAGAGAATGATTTCTAAAAGAATTGTTCAGTAAGTTACCCTATACGCGTTAGAAAGGGTTTTGCCTTGCGATGTCCCTTGCACAAGGAGTAGAAGAAGTAGACTACCATATTTTAGCCCCAATACTGTCCACAGTTCTAAACTTTCTACCAAGTTATAACAGTCTCCTAGATTTATTAGTGTTACGACGTTTATGTAATGTTAAGCACAAGGAATAGAAGCAATAACAGAGCTTCAGTTTACCACAGCGTTTATTATTAGGCCTAATAAAATGTTGTCCATACTTTCTACCAGATAATGTCTTACCGATACTCCGTTAAAGATAACAGTAAAAGAAAGTATTACATGAATTCACACGAACACGTAAATTTCGATGTTAATTAACATGTAAAATGTAATAGTTTATCGTTGGATGCGTCTGCGCGAGATACGAAGAAAGTGAACGTGTTTGAAGAATTAATTCGAGCACTTTCTAAACTTTTCTTCGGCATTGCATATGAACTATTGTTTCGAAACTACGAAACACTTCAAGAATCTATAATTTGTGCCGCATTTTTTCTATTAAAACAGACGTAATACTTGCTTGGATATTGAATTTAAACATGAATATTGATTGTTGTATGAGCCTTGTAATTTTATGGCCAAAACGATGACGAAATGAAATCGAATTAATAAAGCGTTTCATTTAATTTCTCATCTTACGTTCTTTGGTTACAATTGTAATCTGTATTGTAATCTGTACTGTCTTCGAAAACTTTTTTACATTGTACTAAGTTGTCTCTGAATACAACTTCTACTTTTGAATTTACCACATCTATGTTTATTTTAATTACGAACTTAATAATCTATGATCTTCCTGAGGGCTTAGATTTTTGTAGTGTTTCGTATTTGTAAAACGGATTTCAACAGGATTAACAGGAATCCTTCGGTAGCAGACATATGTCAATCCAATACATTTTTGACTTCTCCATCTCATCATAATGCTGATCGAATATCATCTTTATTTTTTCCCTCTGAATTTGCTAATTCTAGCCATGGATTTCCAAACTATCAGCCTAAAAAAACTGCCACCTTCTATCAGTTGGAAACCAAACCTGTCTCTTACCGTGAGAACGATCTCAATTTACCTCCAGTCACTTGACGCTAACTTGTAACTCTATACCACCATCGGGTATAACCTGACGCTTGTTTACTGTTAGACGGATCTCAGTACTAGTAGTTTAGGTCTCACATGTTCTTACTTCACATTATTTGATTATTTACTATTGGTGTTGTAGTAATTGAATGTGATGAGGTACCTAGTATTTGATGTTATTGTTCATTTTTGCAACAGATTGTAGAAACGTAGTTTGTTATTATTGTTGTTTCTATATGATGCATATTTCAGTGTTGCATAACATTGAAATATGCATCATCATACTTGACGTTGCGCAAAAATTTTACACCGCGCAACCTAAAAACATTGTAAACAAAGTAATTATCCGCGACATTCGAATGTATAAGCATCAACAGCCCGACGGCAGATGAGGATGTCTCCACCCTGTTATTCGTACCTCTAAATTGTTTGGTTTAAAAATTTGGTTATGATCTCTGATTTAAGCCTGTAATTAATCCATGTTTTCTTTACTAAAGTTATCAATTTCTCTTCTCTCTCAAATTTTCGCGTTACTATCAAATTAAAGTATTCTAGGTCATAAATAGCCCTAGCCAGTGCTACGTAAATGTATTCACACAGCTGATATCTTCAATCTAACTTAACCTCCATCACTTGAAAAATTCACCTACCCTCAAGAAGAAGGGACCTTAAATATAAATAAAACAGTTGCAAGCCGACCAGCCGACCCCACAACTAATAATACGGGTCTTCGCGTCAGGTGCTACCGGCGATCATCCCGACCCTACTTTCCGTGCCTCTGCGCCAACCTGCGAACGTACGAACAGGTAGACGAATAACTAAACGTTTTATTGTTGAGAGGTGGGTACATAGTAAAGGGGTTTTTCTATGTTGTGGGACAGAAGAATTTGGAGAAGATATTAAGAATGTTGAATGAATTAACCAGATAAGAGACCTTATATCGATAATGCAAATGCATTAGTTTTCTTGTATCTTAAGTACCAGTTTAAGGAAGAAGATTTTGATGGTCAGGGTTAAGTTATAGATCAAGTCATAATAATAAGGTTACCAAATAAAGATACAATGAAAGCAAACGGTGCAATTTTTAATGCTGGACTCAACACCATAATTATGTTGAAATTCCTACAGTGCCATAATATTCAGGCATTCATTCAATTGTAACAAAGTGTTTGTGAAAACGACCATGACATTTAATGAGTAGTCAGATACGTATCCCTCATCATATCGAATTAGCTCCAACCACGACAATTTTTAGGGATGACACCAATTGCCCTAATCTTCATAATTATATTGAAAAGGTTAACAATCTAAATAAAGGAAGGATGTCAGTTTGGACTAGAAATGATCTGGGTTTAGTTACGGATTTAGGTCATTAGATTGAAACAGGTAGGACAGGAAGTGTTTAAACAAAAACCTGTTAGAGATGGAATTTATTTAAAGGTCAATGTCTAAATTGAGGTGAGTTAGCAAGCTTTTATCTGAAATTGAGATTTTATTATCTCTAGATTTTTGATGAAATGTATTGTTTATTCATACTTTTGCATTTGTGTTTTTAGTTTTAGGTGCATCTTCTATTTATCTCTTTAAAAGTCCTACCTATTCAGCATATATCAGAAAGTATTTTTTGCGATTACGATGGTGGTCCCGTATAGAAAGATATCCTTAAATATGACCACACCTTTCTGGTTCTGTATAATATAAAAATACTTATTAATTACGAGGTTCAATAAATATATGTATTTTGACCTTTTTTTAATCACTGACTTTGTAAAATAGGATAAAATCTTCTTTTTACAACCCCATCTTCTAACCTAAGTAGAACAAAAGCAGGTATATGACATCTATCATCGATTCCATGAACATTCTCTATCGGACCAATTATATCATTATCGGCATTCAATACCGTCAATTCGCAAGAATCGTGAAACTATTGAACTGATGACATATTTTCCAAGACTAAAGTCATTGCCTACATTGCATTGTCATCTTCAATCGGTTTCTTTACCATATTTGTCAAGGACTGCAAAAAACTTAGTACAAAAGACTTGTCTGCTCATGATGATAGATCAGGCATTTGCACTGCTATTATAAAAGAGACTTATAATGCACGTTTGTTTGTCATCTTCATCTGCCTATTCACATCTATGTTGGGGTCGGCTGAATACCAGTATTTTACACGAAACGACTGCCTATCTGACCTCCACAGTCTAGTTACTGGTTAACACGACTCTCGGACCAGTCTTAACAAAGGGTGACTCATTCACCCTTTGGTAAGACTGGTCCGATTGTGTTGTAACAAGATGTAAACTCCAAACCTGGCCGGTGTTAAAAATTAAAACTTCTCCCACGCGCGTGGTTAAGTTTATAGGTTCAAACGGTCCCATGATAATTTCCTGGCGGCAACTATGAACCCGTAACTTTTAAATGAAGTTAAATCTCTTCACACTCTCGCCATCGTATCCACGCTTGCTCTGTGTTCGGAATTAAACATCATTATGTTGCTTTTTTTTCACTATGGTTCATATCCATGTTATTGAAAACAAGCATTCTACGTTTAATTGTGTTTTCATTCTCATCATCATCATTATTTACACTATTAGAGTAATATCAATATTTGTATAAATAGACTCGTGCAGACCTGGAAAGAATGTCGGTTATTATTACTAGAAGACGGGATATTTACCATGTTTATTGTTTTTTTTGAGTTCCCGATATTTCCCGGTTTATCCCGTCTTCTAGTTATAATAATGTCAGTGACCATGATAGTTTAGAATGTCGGTTGTCCAAAAATGCAACCAAACCGAGATCTATGCGCTAGTGTATAGTATATTTTCATACAATGGCCTGCCTCTCATTGTGCATCAACTGCTTCCCACGCGTCACTCCCCGGTTCTCTCCGATTTGCTCCGATGTGGCCCGATGTGGCGAGGTGTGCCAAATGACGTTCCCATTGAAGTCCACCATTGATTGTATAGGCTTGTGAATGTGGGTGAAAAATTGGTTTCACGTCATTCATTATTCATTCGTAACTTCCCGATGTTTGCGATCGAAATCTGCGGAGTTTATCGCATTTGCTTTTGGCTAAATTTGTATGTGTTCAGAGAGTAATCTAGATTAATCTGTAATATCATATTATAGCTCTGTACTTTTAACCTACACCTCAATTATATAAAATACTTATCTATGGCATTCCGAAGGATATTGAAGAAACTCGTGATTCACAGGAAGTACTGTTTCCTATGTTTAAAAAAATTGTCTTCTGACGAAAAAACGCAATCAGTGTTGTTGACAACTGACAAAATGAACAGCATTGAGAATGCGAGTGTGTAACGCAATTACCCTCTCTGTTTAATAATTTAGTCAAAAGTATTATTAACTTTTAGTAACAGTCTTGAAGTCTTATCCATTCAAAAGTTCCCACTAATTAGCTTGTCATTAGAACTTAAATAACCACTTCAATACTATAGAGTTTCATAACTAATTTTAAATTCGTCAATATCGCTCAGTCCAGACTAAGACCACAATGCAACCGCAGGTCTTTGTCTATGATTGCCAAAGACACCAATTATGTCAAACAATAAGGTCTTGATTAAGGGATGGATGGATATGGAGGGATAATAGACGATTAATGTAATAATCGATCTAATTACGATACTCTAATCGATTACGGAGCAGTTGAATGGATAATAATCGATTGATCGTTCTAATTCAATCACGGCGGTTATGAAGATTGGCGTGTGTTGTAGGCGATTTACGGCGTTTATTTTGTCTACTGACGTCTGGTTAGTATTGAGCAAGGATTTATTCGAATCAGAAAAGTTTACAAAACAGTGAAGTGCAACTAGTTTACTTGTAAGAAAACAATAGAACATGCTGTCAATTATAAAAAATGCATCCATCGTGAATATTGATTAATAAGAAATATCTGAAGTAACGAAAGATTCCACTTGTTACAAGATAGAGAAACAGTTATCTTTTTGACAGTAAAGTAATCATTAATAACTCAGATTTATTTAAAATATAATACCTAATAAAATATACTACTGAATCTTTAAAGAAAATTAACTTTTTGGTTTAGTTAACTGTCAAATAACCTTGAAACACTACAAAGCACTGAACCCTGATAGAAACAGAATAAAACGGAGAAACCAGTACATTATCACTAGCATTAATATTCAAAGATGCCATTACGCTAACAACAGCAGATAACGCACCAAGTACAAGATCCAACCATTTGGAAACACGCCGTGAATTTGTAATGGCGGTGTGCTTTCCACTTTCCACTGCAGTTGGAGCGTGAGCTGCAATTGCTGGTGTAGACACACCTTTTTATTTTCTGTTAGGGTCAAACCTACTGGTGACTGTCAGATGTTTATTTTTGGTGTTATGGAGATGGATAGGTTAGATCGTTTTGGTTTCTTTAGTATTACCTCAAATTCATTATTGTGCTTTGTGACTGCTCTTCGATAGCTGTAACCTATCTAACTATATTCTTGATCTTATCCAAATTGAATCGTCGTCGCATGTCTGCTTCTTCTTACTTCATATATTGTCATCATTGTCATAATCAGCCTATTAATGTTCCCACTGCTGGGACGAAGGCCTCCTCTCTATGAGAGGGAATTGGCTATAATCCACCACGCGGGCCCAGTGCGAGTTGGTAGATGTCACATGTCTTCGAATTTTTGGTTCTAGGACATGCGCGTTTCCTCACGATGTTTTCCTTCACCGTTTTGAGAGCAGTGGTGATAAAATGACTTACACAAAGTAATGCGCCTGGCTGGGTTCGAACCCACGACTTACTGTTCGTAAGTCGGGATCTCCACCACTGGACCACCGCTGCTCTCATTCTTACTTCATGTTTCTCTAATTTCAGCATTCAACCTTTTTCTAGCCATTATCAACTTTCACGTTAAGGACATATCAAAATCAAAAATATTTTATTTCACATGGGCACTTATGAAACGTCGAAAAAAGGTGCACGTATATGTATATCATGAAGTGTCCCAGCTGTCATAAACTATTACAACCATGGGTCTTACCACGGTTGATTAAATAATCCAGTAACAGGGTTATGGAGGCCAGATAGGCAGACGCTTCATCTAAAATTCTGTTATTCTGTTGCATTCGTTTAGACTGGTAGGCGACCCCAACGCAGTTGGGAAAAGATTAGGCTGATGACCATCTTCACACAATGTATCCAACTGTTACATTTGTGTCCATGGAGTTTCTTGCCCGTTCTTCTCCATAGAGATCTACGTTAGGGAATGGGTAACTACAGTACTTTCACAGTTTGTATGCCTTGTGACTGGGACTGTAGCTACTTTTCATTGTTGTCTTTGTTTCGACAATTCAAAAGTGCCTGTAACTGGCCTGCTTGAAATAAATGCTTTGATTTTGATTTTGTTCAGTAGGAGATTACTGTTGGCTTAAGATGCCCACGGCTTAGTGTGGCCTTTACAAGATCAGAGGGCAAATTGACCAAATGGTCACTAAATGACAATTCATAATTTATCTCTTTCCGACCATTTTACTAATTGTAACGCAGTTCATATTATTATAATATTATGATTCTGCTAAAGCGGAAATTTTCGGCCCCCTGATCTCTGACTACAGATTGTTCTGCACGTGCCATTCTAGACCGTATCGCGGATTTTTAAATAAAAGCGTAACTAAATGGATTCTAAAAATAAAAGTAACCAGTGTTATTTACCTTTCTTATCGACCGAAACTAATGTAACACCATTATTTTAGTCATCCGGAAGAAGATTTATTTGTATGTATTTATGCCGTACAAATATTTCTGATATACTCGTAATATATGAGCAGGCCAGCCTCTAAGGAAATACTGCTACGATGCTGGTATTCATGATTTAAGTTACAATCCGATAAAGATTATAAAGAATGAATCGCTTGATTAAATATTCTTATTTTATTCTTTACTAGACTAGACAGACAACAGGAGGTTGTGGCGTAATAAAAACAAGCACACAGGTAGATATTCTCCGTTAAACAGCTCTTGCCAAGGTCGGTCCGTGGATGGGTGACCATCCATTACATACCGAGTTTACACCGTGCATCAGAAATCTCGTTAAGCCGTTGGTCTCGGTTGTCATATAAAGTAGATCTTTGTCAGTCGTTACAGTAATTAGTCAGTAGTGGCCCGAAAGTCTGACAACCAGTCTTGCCAAGGGGTATCGTATTACCCAGTACTAACTGGGTTGTGGAGTTAGATCGCTTCATGTAAAATACTGAATACTAACCTGCATCCGGTTAGACTGGAAGCTGATCCCAACTTTGTTGGGAAAAGGCTAGGTAGTTGATGACCACACTCACCTGAAAAGACTACAATTAAAGAAAACTGTAGGAATTACATACCCAGATATATTAATCCAAAATATACTCGATAATATGTCGGACAATATTGCTAAAACACAAACCAGAGTTCGATATCACAGCAAAATTCCATTGTAATCTGTGATCATCGCAATCATACAGGAACGTTAGGGCAATTTCCAAACAATTGTGTCGCATAAGTTCCGCAAATGTGTAGTGCAAACAAACAAATGTGTCGTCCAACTCAACAAATGTGTTACCCAGCACAACAAATGCGTTGCAGCAAGTCCCTGCAATACAATGTATTCTTCAACAATGCAGCCATTTTATATTCAATTCAATTTATTTATTTCAGACACATTGATCCATAATTTTGTTAGAAGGTACACTTAAAAATAATGTTAGTCATTAAACAATCAAAGATAAATACACACCACACAATACTATTACATCTAAATTTACGTCAAAATAATCTATAAAAATTAAATTACGTGCTAAACGCAGAGGAGTTTATGTCACGGTGTAATTAACTGTGTTGGTGCAGGACTGAGGGGATGAGAGTGACGGAGGGGAGGAAAGGGCTATTATGATAAAGCGCCGCAACACAGGTTAGTTAATAGCTTAGGGAATTGGGTGCTGTGGGTAATGATGAACGCGATGAAGGCTTATATGATAGGATAGGTAATCTTATGAAGAGAGGCAATGGAATGACAAAGTCGACTACAGCAATGGATTACATGTCGTTATTGACCAGAAAGACCTTTTTGGTAGATCACACGTCATGATGCTGACTGTAATATTATAAGGCATCAACACAACTGTACTTAAAGAGGAAATAGAAGAGAAAGATATCAAAGTTGACCTTTTTACGATTATTGGAGTTACCTGGAAATGACTAAGAAGTCTGGTGGCGAAAAGGTTCAGTACATAGAGATGACTTTAATGAAGGAAATTGATGACGGAGCCGAGTTTCTAGATGACGTAAAATATTTAGCGATACGTAAGCATATATTCAAACCTCAGATTCTTGATGACGACAATACAATCCATAATGCAGAAACAACAATGAATTCGGTCTCGAATTTCATTTTTCCGGTATTACCCAAATACCACACTACAGTCATGGGAATTTCTTATGTTGCGTTTGTATGAATAACAAATAGTAATAATAAAACTTTTACTTTGAACGCTTCTCGTTTCTGCGCTAATAGCTGACACCTAGACGGTTCACACTTTCAAAACATTAAACGATGTGCAAAGAATTTATCACGTTTTGAATAGGAATGATTTCTTGTCAAAAAATCCTTTTCACAATATAACAGTCGGTTTTAGAGAAGCCATCGTCAATATTTCACGTATGGCAGGAATTTAGAATTTGTGAATTTTATGGACGAAAGGACTTCAACGCACTTAGTCCTCCCAGGACTAAGTACGAAAACCAATCCCGTAAACATATAACAATGAACTCAAATGTAAACCTCCTGCAGTGAGATTCGTAGGACCAAAATGAAATATTTCCCGTCTTCGAAACATTTTTTTTTTTTTAATTAAAGGTATCAATGCTTAACCAGCTGTCAGATTATTGTCATGATTACTCGCGTGACTAATGTTTTGTCCAATTATACAACCAAAATATACCTATTTCTAATTAATACCGAGCACTTCCCTACTCCGTATACTCCGTACAGTCAACAAAAATCAATAGAACGAACAATACGTGTTGTGCTGTACGACAAATCCTGGTAAAATTACATTAGCGCGTGACGTCACTGCCATAGACACCCACCTATTGGCGTTTTGTTTATCAGCCGTTATCTGTGCTCCGGCAATTAGTCACCGCGGTACCTGCCTGACGTACGCTCGCTCTTAATTTGAATTTTCGTTTATCGTAAATGTTTCGAACGCCCATTACTTTTAAAATTTTTGAAAGTCGAGTACGCTTTTTTGTGTGTGCTTTTTCTCTGTGGCCAGTCGTTGATCGTTGTGTTGTGTCTAAGTTTTGAAATGTCAATATAGTAAACAGTGGTTTAGTGAGAGTGTTATGTTATGTTCCGAAAAGTGCTGTTTTGTGAATTCTTTGCGGATTCTCCTAAATCGGAGCAAAGGTTTGATTTCTTATATAATTGCATTTAAAGTGTCAAAACATCCTAAGGTGTAATTAAGTAAATATTTCATTTCTATTCAACAGTTCCTCGCCATCTAGTTTCAAAGCATACTCTCCAACAATTTTAGCACTCCAATGTTATCTACATACAAAAAAGTTAGAAAGTTACACTCAGATAGCAAACTGTTTGGCTTCGCATAAGAATTTCGCATCCAATTATACGTTTGCTAATCCAATTGACATAATGAGAAGCGTCAAGTTCAAACACATCATGAGTCAATGGGACCGGTTTGGTGGACACACTAGTGGTGTCCACAATAAATACAGTTACTTACTGCCTAAATGGTTTCCTTATTTCGTCGTTGACCTGGGCCTGTGTACTGTAGTTTTCCTGTATTGCTTGACTCTTTGGTTTCCTCTTCTGTGGTTTGTGTTGTATTACGATTTGAAGATGGCGTACTTGCCATTCTGTTAGATTCATTCGCGGCTTCTTATCCTTGATTATAATTTAGAGATAATTGCTTTCTTTACGCATAATTCAGTCGAGAATTTGTATCCATGGTTATTCTGTGGTAAAACGAATAAAATCTAAAAAAAATTGGTAACAAGGATGTAATGAAAATAGAAGAAAATGTGATGTTCTATTACACCATATATGATAAGCATATATAGCTATTTAAGTATCAATAACAGCTGCAATAATAAAAACTGAAAAGTTAATGTAATAAAAGGCAAATATAATTTATATTCCCGATAAAAACGCATTTTATTTTGCGAAGAATTGGACGATGATAAAATACAATATTTAATTTTAATGAAATGATAAAAACTGAAAACTCAACATCCATCCGTAAGCGGATGAATTTAAAAATATTTGTCACCGACTCGTATGTTTTTGTACCGAAAAGAACGTTTTCGTTCCTTTCTGTTTTATTCATTTTTGAGTAAATATTATGTATGAATGTAACAACAACGGAAATGAGTGTCTATGAGTAAATAGATAAAGCGAATGACGAAAAACGAAAAACTTGGAATGCTTACGCCTGCTTACTGGAAGGAAAACCATAACAGATTACCTCACAAATCGTCCATCAATCGCACGATATGGTTGGGTGAATCATCAACAACCAATCGAATCACTTAACTTGCGTTTTATTTTTTAGACATCGATTAAAATTAATATTTGTTCTGGAAACGGGGTATCAGACTAGTTAACTAAATATTATGAATTTTGTGGAATTATGGTAGTATAATATCATTTAATCCCACTGAATGACTATTTCATGAACATATCATTCAACGGGATTAAAGGAACTTAGAGGCTTGTATAGATGATTTTAATGATTAAAACTCTATAAAACAATAAGTTACGGTCGCGAATCATATTTTAATCAACATACAACCGGACACTGACCTTCAAATTATTATAATAACTACTTCATGAAAAAGTCATTAAATGGGGTTAAATGAACTTAGAGGGACTTTAATGATTATTATAATTCTGTTACTACATACGTGTTACTAGCGCGACTCATATTTCATCAACATACAACCTGACACTGACCTGCAAATTGCAAAAAATGTAAGAAAGATTGAGTTTCGCGGGCTACCCTGAAGCTTCCACCTTAATATAATTTATTGAAAATATTAATTTAGCGGGAATGGAAAGAGAAAAATAGAAGAGGGCTTGCCTTTCAGACGAGAACGATTCAATCACCAAAAAGATTCATAAAAAATGAATGCTGCACAGATCTGAAAATTGAATGATTGAATGAATGAACGGTTCGGTTACGGGTTCTTATCTGTTCGCGGAAATTGGATGAGTCAATTCAAGGAAAGTGCCAGTAGGTCTGTAGGTTGCTTTTCATAAAAATTGGTAGAACTGCATAAAATGTTTATTTCTTTTAGCGGCTTTTCTTTATTTCTTGTTTTATGTGTTATGATTTGTTCTATCGGGTATTTACTTAGGTATCTTTTGTGACTTTTATATCCGCGTTCACTAACACTAAACAATTCTAAAATGAATGAGTAACTATTATTTCGCTGTTAGCATTGCTGGGGGCTGAAAATTTAGTGCCTTTTTATTAAGGCATTCATTTCTACGTGCAAGGGAAAACGGGTATTCTTCTAATAAGCGTGTCGATGGCAATCTAAATCTAATCTAAATCTTGTGTCGGCCCAGAACTGAGTTTAGTTTAACACTAGTTTGGCGCCTTCAGTAGCTTCCATCAGTTCCTGAAGTGAACAAACAACGGCACACGCAGGACACGATATTAAGTGCCCCATAGTTTGTTGAATAGCACCGTATTTACAATCCAGGGCAGAGTCATCAATGAATCTCCACTTGAGCAGCTTTTCCTTGCTGCGGCCATTCTGGGCCCCTAATAAGTTAATATTCTCTCTTTCTTTGTAGACTATCGAGATCTGCTTTAAAGCTTTTGCTGACACTGCTCCAGCAAGTCAGCAACTTACCTAACATTTACGATACCAAAGCGTGGTTGCGAATTTCCACAAATACCTACTACATTTATTAAATGCACACATTTCTTTAGTTCTGTCAGTTGACTGCCATAATCAAACGCAACATCAAGCCTTTTGTAACACCATGAATTTTACAAAATTCAACGATAAAACTAAAAAGTTTTTCAAAACGCCAGCAACATTTCGAAGGTCGCTTAAACAGGTGCCATAACTGCGATCAGCTGATAACGTGTAACAGAGAGCTCGATATTTCCCTTCTCTTTCACACGTAGGTGCGGACGATTCGCTTGTTCAACCATTTCCTGTGTGTAACTTGTACTGCTTGATAATTTGGCCCAATACCTGTCATTACATCGGATACAAAACTAGTTATTTGTAGTTTGTATGAGTGAGTTCGATTGCTCTTTTCTATAAATAATTTGTATAGTTAGAAGTAGAACGGAACTGGGTATAATGAATTAGAGTCAATGGAAGTTGGAAACACAAATATGTGTGTGGTCCTTAGGTTCGCGGTTTTGGGTTAATGAAAATAACCCTGAAACGTATTATAGAAAAAATGAGGGTCTTCCAAAAAAATGTATCTCAAGTAAGATTAAAAGGATATTATTATGTTTTGTTGTAAAGAAGCTAGTTTTTTATAAATATTACAGACAATTTATTTACTTTACCTTATAATGTCACTTAACCTTACGTTACCTCAAAATAACGAAAAATCACGGAAGGTATCCCGTACCTTCCGTGATTTTTCGTTATTTTTAGGTCCCGAGAGCGCCATGAACGTGAGATGACTGGAGAATGCGGGTAAATAAATTGTTAGGTGCAGACAAATCTGTCTTCTGTCTCTCTTCTTAGTCTTCAAAGTATAAGTTTTAGTACCTACGTAGTTTTAGTTTTGAACCGTGTACTGTAGCTTAAAACAGTGTTTTATTTACTTTATTTAAAGTTCTCGTAAGCGACTGTCGCAAATTATGCAAATGACTTAGTTATTATTTCCTTTATTTATTTTTTTTACATATAATTTACATTTTTAAATATTTATATACAAAGTAAAAAAAAAAAATTAAAAATATAAAAAATAGTAGCCCACCAGCATCGGGAACAGGGTCCGAGCCACCGGTGGTCAGGGCTCTTGAGAGAGGAACCTCCTAACGATACGCGCCGTGTCCAGAAGTACCTACTGCTTTCTGAATCAAGTCCTTGATCACTGAAAACTGGTAGATACCTATTTGTCTTGTTGATCGAGTTTGCAATTGAATTAATATAATGAATGGGAAAACCACAAATATAATTACCCTTTTAATTTCATTGTTCACAATATTAATGCTGTTAACCATACTTTTAAATGAAAATGAAAACTATCATTATCTACAATAACACAATCATACATCGAGCATTAGGTACCTACTACAATTTGTCAATGTCAGTTTTCTATGAACAAGGGGGTTAAAAAACACAGTTTTTTTTAACTGTTTTCGGTATATTATGCTCTCGAAAAATGTGAATATGGTGATTAAAAACCACTCGGAACCCGGTGAAAGCAAAGCATTGACTATGCGGGTGATTAAATCGTTCACCAGCTCGTGTAAGTACTACGCTGTGGTGAAAATGTATTGTGTGGTGTGTATGTCAATAGGGTAAAACTGTACATTACGTGTCGTCTCTTCACCGAATATGAAGCTTTGTAGTAAAGCATCCTAATTTTGAATCCCAGGCCATTATCATTAGGTAAAAAGCTTACAGAACTGCGGATGATATCAGGGTTTTCAGAGAATGAAGCGAAGTACAAAGAATGTCGCTGAAGACCAGCGTCCAAATAGTATAACAAATAGTATAACAATTGTTGCGTTAGTACGTAACATAGTTGACCTGACGAGTGCTTAAACATAAGAACCATTGCTTCTCGTTGTTGTCTCGTCTGGGAATTGCTTTCAAAATCCTCCCGATCGTGATTAGAACTTGTTTCAACTTGTTTGTTACCAAATGGAGCTGGCTTTTCAACGGATAAAAAGATCTGTAAATCGACGTACTCTTAAGTAACAGAGTTGTTCGCAGAACATTTAGTTTCAGGCAACCAAAACGTTGGTTATTATGCAATCATGTTTATTTGATGATACAAAAACAACATATTATTATAGACTAAGCCTAGCCATTATACGTGTTGACAGTAGATACACAGATAGTTAGCAATTGACACCACTCACGGTAATAGCTGCAATTACGCGTTAGGTAAAAAGTTTATAGCATGGTAATGGCGCCTTTACATAATGGCTTACGTTTGACATGCGATTGTCGCCATTGATAGTTATCTGACTGTTGTTTGATCGTGGACGTGTTGTAGTTATGAGGTGGCAGTCGTTGAAAGAGTGGTTTTTGATTTAAAAAATGTCATGAGACATTTTTTGGGTTACCATTTTTCACCAATTTTACATGAGAAGACCCGTGTACATTTTGGAGAAGTCGTATTTGTAGAAGTAGTGAAACCTGGGGCTCATTATATGCTGTAATTCATGAATGTGACCGAATTTTCTTAATATAGCAACTCGGAGTCTGGATTTATCCCCGGATGACGACAATAGGCTCGCCCCCTATTTCTTCTGGGACTTGAAAATAACTGGCGAAAATTGGGTGTGACACCCAATTTTCATTAAACTTTTTACTAACTACATAAAACATAAGTCTTGTGTTATGTTATGATTTAATTTAGTTAGATGCATCTGATTGAATAAAAAGGTACACCAACCCGGAAAATTTGTCCAAGTCAGGAAAATTCCACAAAATCCCTTACGTAGTAAAGTAACCAACTCATCTTTAGACAATAAATAAAGCCACTATCATCTCTCATTGTTGTCATGAGTGGCGGTATGCCACTCATGACAACAATGTTAATGAAACCCATTACAGACAGGATGTTACAAAGTTAAGAAAAAATGCAACAAAAACATAAGAATCACACGCCCGTTACGAAATTAAACAATAACACAATACGGGTGTTAGTACACTAGTTCACAATATTCAATGTTATGAAGATCATCTTGATGCAAAAAAAAGGGACAATCGCTTATTAACACCTTTTTAACGCTGTTTAGTCTATAGCTCGTTTGCACCACAGATAACTAAAAGCTGCACGTATTTAAAATGTAATTTAATCTCTGTCATCTTCTGTCATCATCTGCCTAGTCTTTTCCCAGCTATGTTGGGGTCGGCTTCCAGTCTAACCGGATGCAGTTAAATACCAGTATTTTACATGAAGCGACTACTATCGTTTGTTTTTTGCCAAAATAATGGCAACATCTCTCGTCATTTAATAAAACGTGGAAAACCGTCAAAGTAAGTGTTTTTGGAGGCGGTCCTTGTTACCCTAATATTTATAAAGCATTTAGTTAAGTATATTTTTAATTAATGAGGTTTGACGTAAACTTGAAAACTGTGGGTGGTTTAAACACTGAGGGATGTCAGATAGTTCAGACAAATTAACACATTTTCCGAAGGCTTCCAGTCTACCAGATACAACTGCAAGCGCCTCGTTGGTTTATGGTCGCAATTGGTACTGCTGCGGATGAGGTTTTGACATTTCTAGGTCTATAAAGTATAATTTTGTTATATCCGTCAGTATTTTCTCAGTAGCAGTCAAGAATCTGGGATGTGCCCTTTTTACGGCAACAGGGGGGCCTAAAATGGCGGCTTATAAGAATCCTAATATGAATCATAAAACGACCAACCCGATCCGTGCACTTTTTCTCGGCATATAGTGCGCCCATGTAGGCATTTTTGGAATATTTTGATTTTGAATTAATTCGTAAAAATGAAAAAATATGTATATGTAAAACGTAAAAATGGTCACCAAATGACAATTCATAATATTAACTGCGTCTGTGACCATTTTAAGAATTGTAAAGTAATTCATATTTTTCTCCTATTATGATTCTGCTAAAGCGGCCATTTTAGGCCCGTAGACCTGCTCCTATGCATAGGACTTAAACAAAGGTGAGGAAATTACAGATGCACCTCTGCCTAACCATTTCGAAAATACAGACGTGTTGTTATGTTACGAATTAACAATCAATACCCAAATACAATCCACAATAAAATCACTACCTTACCCACGAATCAATAGATAATCTCCTAACATAATGGCAATATTGAAAACTTCTCTATACAATGGTATAGTGGGCGTTTTATGATACAGGGATGGCGTGCGAGCTGCCGAACGTGCTCGGAATGATCGCGAGATATGAACCGTTTCAATTCAATGGAATTAGCAAGCTGTGTGTTTGAGCATTGGGTTTTTTTTTGCAAGGGTTAGTTGGATGTAACATGTTGTTTGAATGTGGTGTTGGTTGTAGATTCTTATATTAGTTTATTTTTGTGATTAGATTAGTTTTTGCCTTTAACTTCGTTGGTTCAGAGGTCAGAAATTATCTCAAGAGAACATACTAACGGGATAAAAAGTATGCACTATGAACTAAATACGGTCATGGTCTATCCGTGTGACGTGAAGAGGTTACAATACAGACCTCCGGTGCATCACTGTCACTTTTGAAATATTTTGAAAAATTTGTATAAACATGTAGGTATTAGGTGACCTAAAGTACCTCTGCAGTTGATGCGATAACGTCACGGATGTGTAATGAATAGTTCCCCCGTGAGGACGAAGTGTCATAAATGTGGTTTTGGCTCAAATTAGGCGGACATCAAAAATGTTTAAATGCTTCTGCTGAAAAAACGTATTTCTGCAAAAGTGATTAGGTACAAGTTTTATTTAATAAAAAAAGAAGAAACAAAACATGTGTATATTTGGCATATGCCAAAAGTGCACACAAAATAGAAAAAAAAAACTATATAATATTCGTTTTAAAATAGAAACTATATAGAGAATAGTTAAAGAAAGTTTTAACTAAGTTTGAAGATGACATCTGAAAAATATGTGAACACATAATAACATCACAAAATGATACAAAAGTCATTAGCCGAAAATAGTAATAGAACT
This sequence comes from Noctua janthina, assembly GCA_963576755.1. Lineage (NCBI taxonomy): Eukaryota > Metazoa > Arthropoda > Insecta > Lepidoptera > Noctuidae > Noctua > Noctua janthina. Next base: position 16,186,687 of record OY755063.1, on the reverse strand, counting down.
TGAAAGTCTGTGTTCCAATTTGGAAACAACGCGTTACTCATCAGAATAGACAACACATTCACGTGTCAATCAAACGTGTTCCAACATATTTAAACTGTCATGCCGAAGATTGAATGACCATCAACTAGATTCAACTGTAAACTCGGGTCATTACTAATAGAATTGGATTTTTTGTTGTTTTGCTAATATTTAGGATCGTCCAACTCTGTGCTCATTTCAATTTCTGTTTTGATAACATCCTTTATATTTTTTTCTTAAAAAAAAAACACACACACATACACATACGTACGTGTACGTAATAGTACACCGACATCTCGCCAGTTAGGTTTAAGCCTCATGTATTAGTAGTTTTTGCTTAAAAGGAAGGTCCTAATACATTTAAATGTACTGATTACGCTAATTGTGACAATAAACTATTTTTGTATTTGTATTTCTGTAATATGGGGCGAGCCTATTTCCATCAACCGGGCACAAACCTAGACTCCGAGGCTGCTATACTGAGAAATTCCTGACGGAAAAATTCAATAACAAATTGCCGACCCGGGAATCGAACCCAAGACCTCATGCTCAGTAGTCGCGATTGCGACCACTAGACCAAAAAAGCGGTAAAAAAAACCCATATTGTATTGTTACATAATTGACCTGTCTCTTACAGGGTTTCCCTTAAGAGTTGTTACTACAAGTGCTTTTAGTTACATGTAATCAAATGACGTAACTAATTTAGTTCCATCATAGCATACATTTTTCTTCAGCAAGGATCCCAGCTATTTCCTTTATATTCTGTCGCATTTACTCTTTTCATCTTTGAATTCCTGCATCTCATTCTTCACATTTTATTAGTTCTATATCAAGCGTCTCGAAAATAGGTTGTAGAATCGCAGCATCCGTCTACAACTTACGAGAAAAACTTTAGACGAAAACGAACACTGTTCTCGGAACAGTTTTCCAATATTTCTGACCCTTATTGCTTACGTAATAAAGTTCTCACACCTACTGACCTACTAACTATTCCGGAATCTGCTTCCCTTGCTTCTGTATTTATATACGGTTTAATAATAGTTTTTATAGGACTATGTTCGACGTTTTTGTGATAGTAAGGATTACTATGGGGAAATTCTTTTTTTAGTATAATATTTTTTTAGTTTGTTTGTCAAGATGTTCCCACAGTGACAATTTTACACCTATAATGATAATTCGATTGACCCTTGGAAAATCAACGTTTATCCGTCCATAAATAATAAACATCAAGTCATCCCTCTCTACACTAAAACAATTGTTCTATCTATATTCGTTTAAAAACAATGTTCAATGTTTTACTTCGGGAAAAATCGCTTAGTTCTATGTGAGCGGTAGCTTCACTTTCCAATTACCCTCTGACATAAATCACTTCATCGTTTGTTCATTGTCATCTGCCTAGTCGTTATTCAACTATGTTAGGTCAACTACATATATCTGCTTCCAATCTAACCTGATGAAGCTAAACCATTTTCTCAACTCGATTTGCGTTCTGAGAAAACTGTCCCAAGTGCGAGTCGGACTCGCGTATGAAGGGTTTCGTACCATCGTAGTAGGGGAGCCCCTTTTAATTTTTAATTTATTATTTGTTGTTATAGCATCAACAGAAATACACATTCTGTGAAAATTTCAACTATCTACCTATTACGGATCATGAGATACAGCCCGCTGACAGACGGACGGACGGACATCGGAAGCCTAGTAATAGGGTGGGTCCTGTTGGCTACCCTCGGGTACGGAACCCTAATGTGAATGGCCAGATTTATACGCTGTATCTACCTATCATCATTCCAAGTTATCCTTTCTATCAATACGTTTAGACATACAGACAGTCATTCGGACAGTTTATAGTACAATAGTGACGATCCAACGTTACATATAGCAGGGGAATGTCAAACACGTGTATATCAAGACGGTGACCATTGTTGCCTTCTTGAGTTGCTAACAGTGGGCACGTGTGATGTGCGCACTACGTATCGTAGGGGTGTATGCTTGCCGTTAATTGGTGTAGTTGATGATTGTGAAATAGTTGACCAGCATTTTTGTTAAAGTCTTCAAGTATCCTGATGAAAAAAGTTATTTTTGAAGAGTTGATTTTAGCTTGACCTATCACTGACTAGGTTTAGGCAGAACCTATAAAGTTGTGATGAAACCTATCTGCACTGACAAAATTATAGGCCGATTATGATTAGGAGGTTTCTCCTCAATTTCATCTTGACCAAAACTAAAAAACAAAATATATTGACATACTAAATGGGGTAAAAAAATCATGTAAAGCCTCTGAAACCCAAACTAGTCATAAACCTGTACGTCAGGAGTTAGCGTCTCAGCCCAATACCATTATACACATTAACACTATATCTAAAGTATTATTTTTAACTCGCTCAGCTCCCATTTACAGAAAATAATTTACAGAAAATAAAATTTACAGAAAAGTTGAAAGGGAATCGACTGTCTTGGTATGGAGATGTGATGCTGATGAGGATGGGCGAATCGTATCTGACTAAGAAAGGGATGAATATAAATGAGGAGAGGGAGTGGAAGACCAAGGGATAGATGGATTGTGTGTGGAATGATATGAAAGAAAAAGGTGTAAATGATAGCGTGACGGTTGACAGGGGAGAATGGAAGAAAAAAACGTGTTGCGCCGACCCCAAGTAACATGGTACAAGTGCAGGAAGATGATATGCTGTTTCCATTTACCTTATCTAACAGGGCTCCAATTTTCCTTTCACATGCAGCATTCTAAATTACAACTCCATCTCCCAAAGAATCTAAGTTCAAATTCCACTGCGCCCACCACCTCTACTCACCACACTATACCTAACGACACAATATACGACATACCTATCACTAACAAAGAGCTTCAGAGTAACATACATATCTTTATATTTCCCTCGGCCGCCGGACGTGTCAGCACAGACACTATCGTACATAACGTTGTAAATAGGCTTTGTGCTGAAGGCTTTCATGGCTTTATACTATATTATATGTATATTGATGTAGATAGTGTGACAGATACTGTGGAGGTGGGTCGTGATTGTTTTAGGAGGCCTAAGTTTTGGATTGTTGTAGTGATGAATGATAGTTGAGATATGTAAGTAGGGATATGGCCCATCTATACATACAAATAAATAAAATTAAACTGTCTGTTTGTAATTTCAAAATAACTGCTTTTTACTGAATGTATATTATGAAAGTACGGTACTAATAACAAACAAATATTTTTTAAATGTTTGTCTGTCTTTGTTCCGGTTAATCTCCGAAACGGGTGGATGGAATTTGACGGGACTTTTACTGGCAGATAGCTGATGTTATATGGAGTAACTTAGGATACTTTTATTTTAGAAAACGAATTAGAGTACCTTGAAAAAAAATTACAACCCTTGAAATTGTTAACTAAATCCGATTCAAATAGGGAAGTATTATTTTTATAATAATTTCACGCGGCTAAAGGTCGCGGGCAACAGCTAGAAAAGAATTATATTTCTGTATTGTGCATCATTTTTTGTCACAACAAGTATTTGATAAGTTAAATTTCTGGGTTATTTTTCCCTTTGTGAATAAAATATGTAAATTTGTTTTTAGTAGGGTTTAGAAAATAATCAAAATTATTCGCTTTCTACCGAAATTAATTGTGCGAGTAAAATCATCAGCACCTGGATTGCGTGACACGGTTTCAATCGTGAACGAATGATTATAACGAGAAATCCATTGATTGATTAAAAAGTTCGAATGTTTTTGAATCTTCAAAATGAAAGACATTACGATTGTAATTGTGTTGCACAATTACTCCACTGACGCCAAAATTACACCTGAGGACCTGGTCCTCCTCCAGAAAGATACCTTTCTAAATATCAAACTTTTTCTAATTCCCAACTACCCTACTAATTAAATTAACTACTTAAACCTTAAACGGCCAAATCGATCAATTCCCATCAGGCGGCGAAAGATAATCGCCTTATACATATACTAGCTTTTGCCTGCGGCTTTGCTCGCATTATAGTCGAATCCCACGGGAACGTTTTAAATATAGCCTATGATATTCGGGAATAGTGTAGCTTCCCGTTAGTGAAAGAATTTTTGAAATCGGATCAGTAGTTTCGAAGATGAACCCTACATCTAAACTTACAAACTTAACCTCTTTATACATCGGTTTAAATACGTAGATGGGTAACAAAACGGGTCAGTAGACAATGCCTTCTAGCCTTTCTTCGTGGTCTGTTATGGTGGTTTCACACCGCCGATAGCGGATGGGCGAAAATTAAAATCTCGCTGACTCTTCTATACCGAAAGATGTATAATATTATGGTCGTGATCTCGCGCTGTGCTCGATGGCTGGTGCGATATTTACGTGAACGATTTGCAAAGTAAAATTATTATTTTTTTAAACTTCCCACAGTAGGAATTTCTCCTGTATCGTGGGTTTACACACACTTAAACTCACATACACAAACAGCCAGACCCGGAACAACTATCTGTAGGTCATACAAACATTTGTTCCCTGCGGGCAATCGCTTAGCCACTGCGCCAAACGTGCCTTCAAAAAATATAAAATACTCTATTGATGATGCAATCATCTGCCTAGGGTTTTTCCTAATTATGTTGCGGTCGTCTTCCAGTCTAACTGGATGCAGCTGAACGAAGCGCTGCAGCGCAGTACCAAATATAGGAACGACGAGAATTGAAATTTTGACATAATTAAACAATTCTCACCTACTCCGTCCACTGGTCGGCTCGCCAATGTGAAACCACCTTTATGATGTAGGTATTATTGAGGCCGTTTCCTATACGTGGAGGGACAGGTCGGAAGATAGCTGTGAGGAGCCGTTTGTGAGGGACCTACGTTGTCTAGTGATAGGTATTGTTAGGAGCTGTGATTCTAGATACGTGTAAGGGACTGTCCCTTAAGAGAAAAAATGGTTCTGAGGTGTTTTGTTACCTGTTTTGTTTTGTGTGGTTGTGCAATAGGACAGTGTTGTGTTTTGCCACGATATAACAAATAATGTCTTTGATTCCGATATCCTAATAAATCAGAAAATATTTGTGATCTTTGTACTTGTATCTGCCCAAGATATAACAGTGACTGGGTAATGTGGGGACGGGCTAAAGCATACAAATGTGGAACTGCATCGTAGACTATGCCTATCTTGTTCCCTTTGTCTCAAAAGCTACAGTCAAAGCGACCTCGCCCTGAAAACTGCCGATGCTGTGGAAGTGATAAACATTGGGCCACTAAAACTTGATCATACTAGCACTAACACGAAAAAGGAGAATATTTCCAGAAATGCTACAATATAACTTTAATTCCTTTCACTCATCAACATCATCTATTTAGCATGGTTCCAACTGTATTGGGGTCATTATTATCTTACTGTATGCAGCTGAATAACCATATTTTTCATAATATTCAACGCTATGATCACGAAAGATTAAATTACTACCATTATTTCAATATTTCTACCACCCAGCACATTCTTGCACAACAATAGTTCATTAACACCGCGCGCCATAATCGGACAACCGCAAATCGATATAAATTCGAATGGATCCACTCGATGTTCCGCACTGCACTCGATTCACCGCTATGTCTTACGGCACGTAATCGAACGTTTTCGGCTCTTACTAAATTATTAATATTTTATTATATTGTTTTAGTTGTTAGTAAGGAACTCGTGGCTAAATAATAAAAGCCGGAATGGAATCGAAATGGAAATGGATGAATGGATCGATATTCAAGGTTAAGCCGCGCTTGCCAAGTTGAAGTAAAATTCGGTGCATGCCCCGTGTAAATCTTTCTTCAATAAACGACCAAAAATCCAGCACAAACGTAACAAAAAACTGAAAACGTTTTCTCACATCCAACAAAGCGCGGTCAAAAGTTTCCTTTTTATAAAAATACAGACACATTCTATTTTCAAATCCTCATGCAACACATTCACATGAAAAAAAAACACGGAGAAATGGCGGAACGCGGAAATTCAGATGTTTTTAGGGTTCCTAAGTTCGAATAAAAAAGATATTCAAGAAACTAGATAAATGATCAACTCCTTAATATCCGAAACTAATGAGCCTAACATTTTGAAAAAATAATAATACAGAAAATAGTTCTTTACGTATAGACTACAGGAAAACCTTTCGGAAGTCTACGCGCAATTATGTGCGTACAAACCTACATCTGCAGTTGAAATGTTTGTGAGAACACGTTTTTCAACTACAGTGTTAAGTTTGTTCTCGTGTAGATAACATATTCATTGTACGTAACACTCTCCACGCGAGTTTTCTATTTATTTAGACAGAAGCCGAGCGCGTAGCAGCGGCAGGCTTTTGATAATTGCATCTCATGTTGATCCTTTGAGCCGCGGAACAGAAGCTGCGCCCCTTAAGGTTACCATGTTGCCAGTGTGAATTGTTTTTGTTTTTGTTATCCCCGTATATACGTACGTTAGGGTAAGGTACTGCTTTAAGGAGTTAAGTCGTTGAGGATTTGTTTTATGGGCATGGTTTTACAAACACTTCTCTTTTATTTTCCTGAAAACACATTTGTATACCGGTACATTTAATACGCCTTTTTGCGACATAATTCTTCTTCTTTCGTCATTCAATCCAGGGCCTTGTGGCCACGTTAATCGCGGCGTCTGTGGCCTCTTTTAGGCCCTCTAGAGGTCCTCTAAAGTGCAGTGCAATATGATTAATGTAACTAACTAACTAGCCTGTTTCCCTGCAATGGTACACCATTGTAGGCTTTCATTAAAAAAAGGCTTTCCTCTCCATTTTTCTAATCAAGTCTGTCTTTTGTTATTGCTGGTCAGTTTCTTTCGGTAGCTGTCAAGATCATTCCGCCATCTTTCTCTTGGTCTATCGCGATGTCGTGTTACGTTTAATTGATCTACTCACTAATATTTATGTTTATTATGTTTCCATAAATGAGATCGCGGCGGTATAAATCCTTCTAAAAATAAGTCGCCACAGAACGAACTCCAGCTACATAAAGTAGTTCACACATAAATAACTCAGCGAAAAATAAGTAAATAAAACACAGTCCCACTTTTCCGTTTCAATAACAAATAAAACAATCGTGGACGCACCCTTTTCGTACAGTCACGAGCTCAATATAAATACACTTACCTAAATTCACAAGCGATTTCCTCGTGGAATAACTATTGTAACTTTCCTATTTAAAAAAAAAAATGAGTTCTAAAATACTGTAATTTTCGTAACAACATAAAATTGCAATCAATACGATAGAAGAAAACCCTTAAAACTTGCTAGGTGTATTCATATAGGTGGTCGCGACTGTACACTGGTCCTGAACAAGTGACCTAACATTAATAGTTTACGTGAAGAATTCCCGGACTGCTGACGGATGGTCGCACTAGTCCGGCCTTTTATTTCATGGGTGACGTAGAAATTGGGAATATTGCGCCCCTAGGGTGTGGACCGAGGGATAAGCTTATTAGGTGTTTCTTCAGACTATTTACAAGTTTTTGATATGAAAACATATTTATTGTGAATTTCAGATTATAAAACGGCCAATTGAATAAAAGTATAATTCATTTCTATCGTCTGTTTATTTAACTTTTCATTTTAAAGGATCAAAAGTCGTAGTGTCTACAAAATCTGTGTCAAGAGGTAAATTTCAAGTCAAAAGTTTAGTCAAGAGGTACTTCTTCTCTGTTTTTATCTCATAAGATTTTATTAGATCCCACATTTCACTTTTTTTTTTAACGTTTCACACTAAGACTTCTCCTGTATCATGGGTGCATTTACAAACATTTAAACTCGGGTAAACAAACAGCCGATAATACAGGTCGATTCGTCTAGGAATATGACTCATCCAGCCTCATCCAGGCACGACATATAACGATTTCCAATTTACCATTATAATCGATTAAAAAACCCGTGGAGAGAGATAAGCAAACATAATTTATGTTTTGTAATGTTATGGAATGTGAGAATAGAGCATTCCATTCTTTCAAAATACAGTCAGGCATAAGATTGATTACACATTGAAGGAATAATAAAAAAAAAAATATGTGTACCACGAAAATGGTGCTATATCACAAAATTTGATACCAAGAATTCAGCTCGTGATTTTAGACATTGTCGCAAATTATATAAAACCGGTCATTAAAAAAAAATATCATACGTGGCCAAAATGTTTGTAAATCAACATCAAAACATTTATTTCAAGTAGGCCAGTTACAGGCACTTTTGAACCGTCAAAACAAAGACAACAATGAAATGTAGCTACAGCCCCAGTCACAAGTCATATAAACTGTGAAAGTACTGTAGTTGCCCATTCCAAAGCGTAGATCTCTATCGAGAAGAACGGGCAAGAAACTCCATGGACACTCTTTTAAATTAGAATATTGTTACAACTGAAATTCATTGCTTGTAGAACTAGAATCAATCACTCAATTCGTGTCATGCACATCCTTGTCCTTTTCACCCTGTATTAAATTTTCTGCTATTAATTCTTCATGTAAATGTAAGGATATATTTCAGTGATTATTATTGTACCACTCGTCAAGGCCGTGCGTTTTATTCCCGACCCCGGCTACGACCGGGCCGACAATAAAAGTAAGCACTTTACTGACGGGATTAGCCGTAATAATCATTCGCATTGTTTGACAATATCCTCGTCTGCATAGTAAGGGTTGGCGACTGTCTATCATGTTTAATATGCAGAATTGTGACGGTTAAGCTGAGAAGAGTTTTTTTGATTGTGTATGAATGGAAGCCGCATGCTTAAAAGTAAGCTATAATAATAATTTATTAAGGTACATAAAAGTTTTGTAGTACACGAGGGACTTACAAAGTATGCATTAATAATTACATGTTGTAGGTACAACCAATTGATGGGTGAATCGCTGCTCTCCTAGCTAGATTGCTGAGCAATCTGTATTTAGGAGAGACAGTTTCGACTCCCTATTTGAATATTACAATAATCATGTATGCGCTTATAATTTAATATAAAACAAAACACAAAACACAAAACCAAAAACTAAAATCTTAAAACTAAATAAAACAAATTAAAACGAGGAGTGGTGAATCTAGTGAGTGCGTGTGTGCTTGTGTATGAGTATGTGTTTGTGAACGTGTGTGTGTATTCGTATAATAAGAAATAGGGCAGCTGCTTTAGTTTTATGAAGTAGTCTTCTAATAGCCCTAGAAAATATCAAATCATTAGACTTGTGGTCTCGTGAGGTCTTGGATTCGGTTCTATGGTCTGGCTAAGTGTTATTGGGTTTTTCTATCAGCAATTTTATTTCCCAGTAGTTCTTAGTCCGAATTCTGGATTTGTGCCCGTTTGATGGTAATAGGCTCGCCCCTATTACCGGGGATATAAACATAATTGGCGAAAGTTGGGTGTACCTCTCGTTACAGTCGTGGTGTTTATGTTGTGTAACAAGCATTTGTGTGGTATACTACAACTAAAAAACCCGACTACTGAAAAATCACGCTCTAATTAAATTCAGGGTTTACAAGGTAAAATCGACTCCTCCTATTGTTGAAGTCGGTTAAAATGTAGCCTATGTTACCTGGATTATAATAACGAATTGATTGACACCTTATTCATCAAAATCGGATGAATAGTTTAGGCGCTACGGAGGAACATACGTTAATACAAACATACATACACAGACTGCTAAAATTGGTATTCAGCTGCATCCGGTTAGACTGGAAGCCGACCCCAACATAGTTGGGAAAAAGCTAGGCAGATGATGATGATACACAGACTGCTAAAATCGTAACCCTTCCTTTTGGCTTCGCCGTAGTCGGGTAAAAATTAACATGCATGATTTAAGCCACTCGTTCGTTTCTACTTTATTCTTCCTGGATAATTTCAGTGCACATTACACACTAAGTAAATTAGTATTCTAACTTTTCCAGCAAGCCAGTATTGTCAGCTAGAATCGATAGATGTTTATTGTTAGTCTGACTAGAAATGTTTAAGTAAATTAGCTTTAACTTGTCGTTATGTGTTCCTGTAAGCCATTAGTCACTGTCTTTCGAACAAATAGACAATTATCTTACACTTGACTTATGTCCGGAGAAAAAGAAGCGTTTGAAATATATACAATTGTTGTAGAATACTGAGAAAACAATTTCTATTGTGAATACTTATGTATGCGACAATAATGGATATCGTGATACGATAGTATGAGAAGAATGTGACAAGAAGTGTTTTACGTGATGGCTGTACAGAAAGAGGTAGATCATCGAAATTATTATAGAAATTATCAATAATAGATGTTAGCATTCTTCTTAACATGTTGAACCGTGTAGGGGCTGCGTTATGGGCCTGTGCTGTGCCAAACCAAGGTTACCAGAATAGCTAATTTTTAGATGAAAAGGTCAGCTAGTTCAGCTAAGTGAGAATCGCAGACCTTTAAACTTATTTTGTTTAGTTGGACTATCTCTCTTTTTCAGATTTTCATATTGCATTTCATTTCATAAATTATGTTGCTCAAAAACCAAACAAAAAAATAATTAATAACTTTTGTCTTGCTGAACCTTTTCACGTAGACCTACGAAGATAATGAAAGCACATCCTTACAATTGCTGAATTGCGTCCGTTCTCATAATGGAAGAAAATTGCCTTTTTTTTGCGTTTACCATTATTATTTATATTTTGGCCTCCCTGATTGGTATAAGTGCTCGGCCACGACCTACACGTCCAAGCGACATGCGTGTTGCGACAGCCACTGTGGAGAAAATAAATGAAAGAAATTGCTTTGAGCAGGTCATGAGTCACTGCCACCTAACCAAAGGTAGTTATGTATACACGTTAGGTTATGCATGATACTTCTAAATGTGCACACACACGTCCAGGCACAACCGATTTCCATTCCAAGAATAACTATACAGTTATCTCCAACACACGTTCATTCAAGCCTGTACAATTTGACTGTACAGGCAAAACTACACCATGCTTGTAATATAGTCTATGGCCGGCTTTACGGATACTCGCGAGAAGAAAACAACTGAAGCACGCGCTTGACGCAATTTACGTCATCTGAGGTCGTAGAAGGGGCGTAAGATTCTGAGACCTAAGTGGCCCCAGGTTTAAATCGAAAAGAACCCAATATGGTGGTTTAACAAAATGTGCTGACTTCGTTATTATATTGTGAAAAGTGCTGAATCTGTGTGTAATTATGCGATCCCTGTGCCGAAGGGTTTAGATAAGGAGTTGAAAATGAAAACGAAAGGATATTTAGTTCGGAGTGCCAATTTTCTTGGCACTCCGAACTCCTTGATTTTTGCTAACTACTAGTTTAAAACGAACTCGTTACTTACAGTTCTTACTTAACTTTGGTCTTTGGGTAGATAGAAGAGCTTATCACTTAAAGAAAGCCTATGATTTACTTGCTCTTACTTTATCCCGCGACTATTGTAAACAAATAGAAATCCAAATGATTTAAATACTTAGCAACATGACATGAGTATAGAGAACAACATGAGTGAGATTTATTTAGCTCGTGTCTAAATAACAGCCGCTCGGATCGATCTTTAAGTTAAGCCGTGATTGCCTAGGTTAGTCTGTGGATGGATGACCACCCATTACATACCGAGTTTCCTCCGTGCCTCGGAAAGCACGCTAAGCCGTCCGTCCCGGCTGTCATTTGTACATCTGTGACAGTCGTTAGGTAGTCAGTGGCCCAAAAAGTCTGACAACCAGTCTTACCAAGGGGTATCGTATTACCTAGTACTAACTGGGTTGTGGAGGTCAGGTAGGCAGTCGCTCCATGTAAAATATTCAGCTGCATCCGGTTAGACTGGAAGCCGACCCTAACCTAGTTGGGAAAAGGCTAGACAGGTGATGATTTATTTAGCCTTATTTTGCTCACGATGCTTTACAATAAAAATACTACATATCAGGGAAAAAAAACTCCACAGATACGTTACAATCCAAGATCTTAAACACCACGGTAATTACTGGCACTCCGTTACATAACGTAACGCGTTAAGTTACGAGTGCGTGACGACTGACGTCTCACACCGTTGCTCCCGTCGGCCCGCCGCGTCAGTTCGTCACGTTAGGCCGTCAGTCTTGCCGGACACGCTTCCTTTTCTTAACAATGTAACGAAGCCTTTATTTTTATTATGTTGTAATAAAACACAACTAGTCTTGGAATATCCCGTTATGTGGGGTGTGTCAGACTTACATACATACATAAGTTAACGCTCTTTTCGCATGGATGAAGGCAGAATGCCTTCTGATACGATCCTTACTTAGTTCGACCACGTTCATACATCTGCACGCGTAGCATGACCACCTTAAAAACGGGTTTTGTCGGCAGAAGAATCGACAAAAGAAATCTGTCATTTTGTCGATTCTTCCGTCGACAAAACCCGTTCCTACGGTCGTCATGCTACGTGAGCTGGTCATACACCCACGCCGGTTGCGAGTACTCTGCACCTGACTATAAAACACACAGACGAACCAGCAGACCACCATCAACACCACGACTGTCCACTCGACCAGGCAGACTTTTATCAAATAATATCATACTTACATGATGCCGTCGTCCTGATCCTTAGCATTCCAGGATTGACTGAATCTCTATGACTGGTTTAGTGGTTACCTATCGCTTTTCGCCGACCACTTTCTCAATTCCTATTCTACGATGTACTGATGATAAAAAAGTAAATAGTTAACATATTTTTCTCTTCAAAGAAATCGTCATTAACACTTTTCCAGAAATGTAAATGTAATGACTTAACGCTTGGCAGACTCTATTAGTTCAAAATGACTTAATGCTACATTTACAATCTTTATAGTTTAAGCTTATTTTACGGTCTTGAATTAAAATGTATAATTTATACAAACAGATTGATGGGGAGGAAATGGTATATATACCAAGCGGGAATTCATACACGGTGTACGACTGTACGTCCAAGGAACATCGACGAGCAAACTGTTCCTATCATTATCATGGCTCAAGACCTCCCTACGAGGATTATTTTTTAAAGAACGATGGGACATATAATGTGGGGTCCTACGTGACCTATTGTTCGCTCTTTACAGGATCTGATTGAACGCTACTGAAGACGCCAAACTTACAGCCAAGTTCTGAGCCTATTCACCTTAGATTGCCCTCGACACAAGAAGAATTTGTTTCGTACAAATGTGCAATACCGACGTGGTCATAATATATGAAACAGCTGTTTTTTTTTCGCTGGAGATTGTCATAAACATGGTCACAGTTTGTGCGTCGCTATTCTTTACACCCTGTATTCTCCTATTCGTTTATTGCTGGTAATGGAGGGTATTTAACATATTTCTTGTGGGTATATGCGGAACGGTATGCGTACTTGCATAGCTACAACAAAGCGATTCTAGTTTTTCTAAGATGCTCGGTAGTCGCAACTTACTCGAATACTTTACTGAATGTGGTAAGAATGATCATATCAGTTGGCATTCATTGCTGGATCACTGGATGCTCCTCAGTTTTAATGAAGACAGAACTGCCAAGTTTTAGAAAAGCCAAATTAGGACTCATGAGGTGGTAATCTAGATCTTTGTTCTATGTATTGATGCTGACTTTAGGGTAACAAAAAACGGTATACTTATTTTATGGTCACCGGTTCGTACCGAAGGACCAGACAGATTATCATGTGATATTTCTTCTTCTGTTCAAGAATATTCCAATCTTTAGTTATTAGAGTGTACTTCCACCTATACTTATTTCCTGTGTGTAACATTCCAGGCCGCGCAGACGCTCCGGCTCCAGCATAGTAGTCCTGGGCGCCGAGGAGGAGAAGGGACCGCCGCCGGATGACGACAAAGACATGCTCACCATGTTATCACTCACTTCTGATACCGGTAAGCATCATTTTCATAATACAGACAAAAATATGCTTGGCTTTGGCAAACCACAAATGAGATAGATGGCCGACTTGGATTCCTTAGGAATTGGCAAGAACTGGGGCCGGCGGAAGGAATGGAGGGAAGCCTAAGCCCAGCTGTGGGGGGAACAGGCTAGGGGTAATGATAATATTATGAAATAGACGGTCCTGTGTAGACATGAGTGCCTTTGTAGCCCGGTCGTAGCCTTTTGCTTCATATCCTGTTAAACCGTGGGTTTCAAACATCTGGTGAATGAGGGATTTCCATATTGGTACGCGGACCGCGTATCAATTGGGTAACATAACTTTAAAGATGATTAGGAGAGAAAACTGTTAGGTTTGTACATTATTTTAGTCATCACGCCACGTCAGTAATGAACACCGATAATTTTAAACAAATCTCAAAGATTAGATGCAATTTTCTCTTGTCAAAATTAATTAAATACAAAACTACTTTTCCATTTCCCCTCGTTGTACAAGATTCGCATAGATTAGATGGCAGTCACTCGTAAGGTAATGCAAAAACAATCTATAATAAAGAATAAAAGAAGGTTTTATCATACATTGATATTCCGTCTGTCCACCGAGGTGGCAGATTAAAAACTTCATGAAAAAACGAGAAAAAAGGTAACTTCAAAAAATTTCCGACAGGCAATAGAACTCCGCAATTTTGTCAGATATTAAATTCAGTCGTTCATTATTTTTTGACAAAACTCGCTGCATTCGCGTTATTACGGGCTTTTGTGTCTTTTCTGAATAATTTTCTCCGCCGTGTTAGTTTAAATTCTCGTTCCATATTTGAAAGTAGATTTTTTTATTTGGTGCTTTTTTCTTTTTTTGGAGTAAGTGCTAAATTAGGGTTGGTTGGAAATAGAATGTCTTTTTTTGACGTTCTTGGTTTTCAGTCTTACCAAGGGGTATCGTATTACCCAGTTACCGGATTCAACTGGATTGTGGAGCTCAGATAGGCAGTTCCTCCATGTAAAATACTGGTATTCATAGTTGCTAAAAGGCTAGGCAGACGATGATGGGATCTATAACATAGAATACATCTAACTACAGAAGTTTTATTTATTAAAAAAATATTGATATACTTTTTTTTGTAAAATTCACTGTTACCAAAATACTAACAAGATAACAAATGAAATCTAAAATAGAAAACAAAAGCCAGCCAACCAAGAATAAATCCTTTATTTTTTTTTAGAACGTGAAGATCTCTAACACATTATTTTCATCAGTTTTTGTTTCCGAACGGCCTCCAAGTAGCTAACAATAGCACAAAAAATAAGGAAGCCACAGCAGATATATTCTTGTAATTAACGTAAATGGCACTTGTAAAGATCTTTTAATAGAATAATTTGATTAATTCGTTAATTGACAGTTGAGTCGGACGAAACAAATGCGTCTTTTGGATGTGTTTTTTTTTTTATTTTGCTTAAACGTCCCAAGAACTAAGTAAGATGGCTTCAACTCTATTGAGTAGGTGATCATTACTAGAAAATAACAGTTCTCTTGTCAAAATTCTCTCTTTAACATACGGTTTATAATATTATAATAAAAATTAGTACAGTCAACCGCACATCTGTGGTAACAGTTTTACTGTTATAACGGCTTTTGTGCGATTGACTGTACTTGACCAAGCGTCTGCTCTGCAGTCAGAACTTTACGATATCATTAATCCCCAAAAAACCTATTTCGATCAGCTAAATCACAGGAATATCCAGCTCCCACAAAAATAAACTCCGTAATACATTCTTGCTTCGCATCCTCAAACAAAAAAAAAAAACTACCTCAATGGAACACAAATACCTATTTGTCGTCTAACAAAGGGCAATAAATATCCAAGTTATTTCAGGCCAGTGTTTTATTTAATTAGTAGTTAGATAAGATAACTGGTTGTCTGTGGTTGCTCACGGGTCATTGGTTGCCGCGCCTCAACCAGATGGCGACACTGACATGTTCCGACAGATGCTGTGCGATGTTGCACGTGGTAATTTAATACATAATATACGATGTAGGTATTGCAATATGGGCTAGCATGCTGAGGTTGGATTAGACAGATACAGGCAGTGATAAATTGCAAACGAGAGACTATAGGTTAACATTTCGTACAGGAATCCTTTTTCAGGCCAAACTGTTTTACTTCCCCACACTCACATCAATATCTCATTTTCCAGGTCCCCACCGCGAGATGGCGGTGGACGTTCCGGACAGTTTCATCGCGAGGAACAAAACGCCCCCCCGCTACCCGCCCCCGCGGCCCCCGCAGGTACGACTCCGGACCTCCAGGGACGACGAGCCGCTCCTCTCCTCCGGCGGCTCGGGCACCAGCTTTGGCAGCAAGCAGAGCACCGTCCTCCACACCATTGACATCTCCGCCCCCAGCTCCGATGGATCCGGCAGCTTCAAGAATAACAGCACCATAGAACTCCTCTCCCTCCCACAAAGCTCCGATGGCTCGGGAAGCTTCGGTAGCAAGAAAAGCAAAGGATCCTCAGAAACAGCCAAATGTGGAGACCTCATCTCCGAAAGATCAGACTCCGTTGCTTCGAACACCACTCACAATCTGAGTGATCACAAAATCCAGCTCCTAATATCAAATGGCGAGGATTCTTTGATAGATTGCAGAGATGCAGTCACGTACTCAGCGAGAACAGATTCTGTGTTGATCAGGGAGGCTGTCTACGCTTCGTACAAGCTGCCTCCTGGCTTTGACACGACGCCAGTGCTCCTCGGGAGAGAGGTGGCCGTGGATGTTCCCGAAACGTTTGTCCAAATCGTGAAAACGACTCCTAAATACCCGGGTACCGCGACCGTGGACAGAAAGAGCGTACTGTTTCAGGTAATGGGCACATTGCTACGCATGGTTGTCATGGGAACATTGGAGTTGTGGGTATTTGTCGGTATGTCATCTTGGTTCTTGAATACAATGTTGAATACTGAGGCTGCAAATTCGGAGGAGCGTTTCTTGCAGCGATCAGCGCGACGTTTAATGGAACTGCCCATGTAACGCCCCGCTGCACGCTTAAAGCTCCTCCAAGTCTGAGGCCTGAGAGTAACGCAAAAGAATAATTCCCAACTGGCAGATCCCAACATATTTCATTTGATTCGACCTTAATTGGCGTCTACTATCAAGTCAGCCTTTTCCTTGCCTTCAATATTACTACGAATCATTTCGATTCCGCCCCATTAATCGTCAGAAGGGTCGAAAGGGTCAATATCGGCATTGTATTAACTTGGAACTAAGATGATGTGTAGGATATATTCAATGTATGTCGGAATTTGGTGGGGCTATAACATATCATGACTAACAATACGTCTTAAGTAGTTATTAACAAAATCATTAACATTATCGTGTAAGGTAATTATTTATTTATTTATAATTTATTGTCATTTCACGATTATCATCACATTATAATTTACAAATCGTTTTTTTGTGCTTTGAAGATTGGTTCTGTTAGATTCTATTCTTTATCAATTATATAGGCCAGTAAACTGTTCGATTTAATCGTTCTGATTTACTACGATTCCGATGTGTAGTCGTGATTATGAGGCACTTATTAGATGCCATTCAAAATGACGTAACTATGTTACCTATTCTCTATTTGTTAAATTCTTGGGCAAATATTGATACATACCTTATTTGATTTACTTATGTGTTAGTGACTATTGAGGTCATCAACAATTCTGTAGTAATTAATGTCTACCACATGTTTTACTAGTCACATGTTCATTCTTACTTAAACTAATTCATTACAATTTTATGGACACGAACGTTTTAATAAGAAATACCTTGTTGCTTCCAGAATTGCGTAAAAGTATTTTTTGGAAATGACCGATGGAAGGAATATAGGAAGTCCTGTGCCCAACAGTGGGACGGTATGGTTTCGTACCACAAGTAGGTCATACTTTCAATCAATTCGAGAATGATATACATGAAGTATACTTTTTAACTGTAGTGAGCGCTTCATGAATGAGCCTCGTAGGAATCTAAAAATAGTAATTTTTATCTTCATTGCCACTAAGATAAGACTAGTTTAACCTGCTAGTTGGTTCAGACTTACCAACTACAAGCCTCCTATCACCTTCACCTCGTTTTGTAAATACGCGAATCACGACATCATTATTATCAGTAATTATCACATTCTTATTATTATTTTTACTGTCTGTTTCTGTTATAGTGTGTAAAAATACAATTAGCTATAATATTGTTGAATTCAAGTGCTGAGTTCAACTTAGTTATATCTAGGTTAACCTTTAATCTCATTTTTATCACATTCATGTTATGTTTTATTCTTCTTCCTTTCCTCTCTGATTATTGTCATCATAATTAGTATTCTCAGCCTCTTTAGTAAACGTACTTTTAAAACCGTCAGTGTTCAAATTGTTTTAACTTTAGCAGAGAAATGAAAATCTTTGAAATCCTTGTGAATTTTTAATGTAGAATTTATTTTAAAATAATAAAGTCCGACTTGCTGAAGCCAGGATATCGAAGAGACAATTCGGCTATTACTGTTGCATTGTTAGTTAAAATGTAGTGAAATAAGATACGCGTGATGAGTTAAAATTTCGTACTTATACGACTTATTTAAAAATTGGTATGGGCGTGTGATGAGGAGCGCCGAAAAGTATGCGGCCAATGTTGATGGATGGATTGTGTTAGGAATTAAATGAGAGAAAAGACATTGAATGATAGTGTGACAGTGGAGAATGGAAGAAGAAAACTTATTGTGCCGACCCCATGTTACCCCATGCTGCAAAGATAATGGTAAAATAAGAAAATAATATTTATGACAATCCCTTACCAGTCTTATCACTTAGGTTACCTAGTTTCATCAGTTTCACGTTCATCAATCTCACATCATAAACCACGCTTATTGCACTAAAAAGCTCAGCTGTCCGCGGAATGACCGGCCATCTTGATTTGGAACACATGACCGTTAAAATTCAAAATATTTTTGAATCGCATTTGGCTGTTTCTTCGGGATACGCTTTGACTGGTTTGAAGAATATTAAGAAGTATTGGTATCGGAAGGATTATTTATTCTATTTATTTATAAAAAAAAAGTACAAAATTTGTAAATCTTAATCGTCAATATTTATTGAGAAACTAAAAGAAAGCTAAACCCCATATTTTAGATTACCTATCTAGATTATATCAGCTTTTGCAAGCATTATGATCATAAGAAAATGATTAATAGATATTTTTTGTCCTCTATCAACATAACATAATGGATCTACGGTCTACCAAGAAATAATGCCTCTCTTAAATGGTAGGCAAGTGTCCTCAATTTCTCATAGGCGTACTCATGCGAGGACATAATCTGCGTAGATAGCTTATATCCCTTCCGAAGGGTCGTCTAATGCTTTGAAATATATCCCATTATTTTTCTTCTTACAGAGCTTGAGCATATATATATTTTATCTCACATAATATGTAACGATCGAATTAAATTAAATATATATTTTTCACTCCTGCTACTTTACTTAAGTTGGCTATATTTACTATATTATTGTTTATTTTAGGCAAATAAAATAAAACAAATTTAAGTAATGGATTAAATTTTGAAACCGTTTTATACGCATACATTTCTGTATTATTTTAATATTCAACAAAAAGAAAGCTTGTTCCAATGACCTAAGTAACTGGAAACGATTTTTTATAGAATATATATAGTTATTTATGTATAAAATATTGTGTCTTAACATAATACTCTTTTCTTTTTCAGGTGGCTAATCTATTAAGTAATCATTATATAGCGTAGATATATATTTTCTGAAATGTGCATGTTGTATCGGGAATTATAATGTTGGAATTCTGAATTCCAAAAATAGGTACTGTCTGATATTTTTGCCTTGATTGTTAATGGATATGTTTTAATGGCTCAATTTCTGAATTTAATTTATTAAGTATATTAATTCTAACATTTACTTCTAACAGCTGTTGTTTTGTTGATGTTACATTACAAGTTAATTTAAATATTTTCATAATTGTTTCATGACACTTGTTTTATAAAAATATAACTTTCGTGGTATTTTTGCATAGTTAAAATAAAACAAATTATTTTCTGCGAAGGTGCCCAAAACTTTTCATAAATTTGATTCCAAAAAGCAGTTGAAAAGTTTTTCTTATTTACAAAATGTCTCTTTTAAACGAAATATTTGAAAAGTTGTATTACTTTAATGATTAACTGTTCCCAGTGAATGTAACAAGTTACATTAGAACTTGAGCCATGAATTATCGTGAAAAAGACACCGAAGTAGAAGTAAAGAAAATCGTATTTTAGAATCTGCCTACTTCTGTGTTCAAAAATGTCAAGAATTTTTCTTTATGATATTTTTTTAGATCAAAATGCATGTCTGAAATTACCTTTAAACTGGGAAAAGTTTGGCTTGCATTTTGACGCTTAAGGGTAGGTACAGATGGTGTGCGATGGCTATGTAGGAGATATAAACGTTCTATGAAGATAGAACGTTTTGATAGAACAATTTTATGACAAGTGAGATCAATTTACCTGACAAGGTGGAATTCGGCCCCTCTGATAGAACAGAAGCCTGTCCTAGTATGGGGGAACATTATAGGCTGATTTTGATGTAAATTGTCAATGAGTAATGTTTCGTGTAATCATCTGTACCTAGCTTTAGTAACTATAAATGGGTTTAGAGCATGTGTATAAACTGGGAACCTTTTTTTTATATAAAACAATATTTCTAAGTCCAATTTTGTCCAGATTTCAGAGAGCTCTTATTTGAGATATTTTAAATGAAATTGTAATTTCTAGTTTAGCTACTTAGTGTGGAACTCAAGTCTGGAATTTAATTGTTCTTGCTTTTTGTATGGTTAAACTTCAAACAATACCAGTAACTTTTATTTTTGCTGTTTGTAAAACTATATACACAATGTTCGTAACATTCCCTAAATAGTTCACAATCTGGGTTCGATTCCCAGAGCAACGATTAAATTCACATTTATTATTCCTTAAGTATTTTAAAATCGATGTTAGAACTACGTTAGACACAAGCATTCCTTTGATAGTTTATATTTCAACGTAGAAGTTCCAATTTTTAATATTTTTATACGCAAACTCTGCGTAGGGAACTACAGCTGTTTTGATATGGAAAGAAAAATTCGAGCGCGAGCAGGGTTTGAACATGCGACCTTCCGATTCAGTACACCGGACGTCTTAACCAATTAGACCATCGCACCCTGCTCACAGCTCTCTTTGGGTTTGAGGTTCAAACCCTGCTCGCACTCGAATTTTTCTTTCAAAACAGCTGTAGAAGTTCCAGTATGGAATCCTTAACAAATTGTCATTTTACTCAGCTAAGAGCTCTCAGATTTCAACTCACTCACCTAATCTGCTGTACAAGGATTTTTTAGCGCACGTTCAAAATAAGAATAAGCCATTTAGTTGTTTATACAAAATCATGAAACACTGTAAGAACAACACCTTCCTGTTAACGTCATTCAAACGCCAAAAGATCCGTGTAGCACAGTATGCTCTCTTCTCACCCAACCCTCCACCCCGCTGTAACCCTGGTCCTCTCTGCAGCAGGTGAATGGCACTGCGAAGACGGCGGCGCCGGCGGTGCCACCGCGCGACACCGCGCGGGACGCGCCCCCGCGCCCGCCGGCGCATGACACCGTCAGCAAGGAGCAGATGGACTCCATCAAGAAGTATCAGGTCAGTGGCTTTTCTAATGTATTTTTTTAGGTACCTACAGCTTATATTAACGAAAAACTTGTATGGGTACACATTTTCTGCATGGAGAATAGAGGCCTAAGGGCCTTCTAGTGGGTCTCTCCTTTTGGTGAGCCTACTTTTCGTGTGTGTGGCATTTTATATTATATTACAAATTTAAAAGTTTTGGAACGTAATATTTAACAATCTGGATCAGGCTGAAAACAAAACAGGTTCTTAAACAAATTCATAGCTAAAAGTTTTTGCATAAATTCTGACCACACAATTCATAGTCGTTGGATTGCAACTATATGTTTCTCCTGGCCAGAGAGCTCCGGTATGATGGTGTGATATTAAAACCGCAGAATATTCAAACAGAAAGGTTTGTTAAACACATGGAATAGGTAGGAAATCTTTTGTTTTGTGTGTGATGATTTATATTTAAAGGAAAACCATAAAACTAACATTATCATTAACTACAATAATAGGAAGGAAAAACCATACTTGACAGTTCTTCATTTAAATAAATTATTTATTCTATGTTTTTATCCTAGTGCCTATTATAAACACAAGAAACATGCGTGGGTAAACCAAGCAAAATTGAATCCTGATCCATCAGCCTAGCCTTTTCCCAACTATGTTGGGGTCGGCTTCCAATCCAACCAGATACAACTGAATACCCGGATTTTACATAGAGACGGCCTATTTACCTTCACAACCCAATTAGTACTGGGTAATACGATACCCCTTGGTAAGACTGGTTGTCAGATTTTCGGGTCACGAATACCTGTAACGACTGTCAAAGATCTACAACTGACAGCCGGGAGCAACGCCTTAACGTGATTTCCAAGACACGGAAGTCACTCGTTATTTAATGGCCACCAATCCA
This sequence comes from Noctua janthina, assembly GCA_963576755.1. Taxonomy (NCBI): domain Eukaryota; kingdom Metazoa; phylum Arthropoda; class Insecta; order Lepidoptera; family Noctuidae; genus Noctua; species Noctua janthina. The sequence continues at coordinate 16,164,244 of OY755063.1, read as the reverse complement.
AGGACCAACCTAGGCAAACACGGCTTAACCTAAAGATCGACCCAAGCGGCTGTTATTATTAAGCTACAAGCCTGAATTGAATCCTGACCATTCGGTTGATTATTTGAAAACGTCAAAACAAAATGTTAGTGGTTGAATCGGACTGTGTCGTTGATTGTACCTACATAGATACTAGGTAATACAACAATATAAAGTAAATAATATAACATCATCATAGCAGTAAAATCCTCATCCTATTCTATGGTCACGGTTGACCTGTGACATTAGCGTGGGCGCATTGTTTGACACCGTTATTGTAACTATGCTGCCTTCCTGATTTTTGTTATATTTGCAGCTTTCGAAATTAAAATGGACGACTAAATAACACTGTTACTCACACGGTTACAAGTGATTTATTGATAAATAAAATACAAAATACCTAGTAGGTATCCTTTATGACAAAATAGTTTGTTGACTCAAACGTAGGATGAATTTCAGAGAACTACCTAATAGTACACCTACAATTCGCCAGCAATCTTTAAGTACTACATAATAGAGAGCGAGCCTATTGCTATCTATCGCTCCTAAAACTCAACCTAATATAATCGAAGTGTACGTCTAGACAAGCATTTCATATACAATTTTACAATGACTTTCAATAAGATTGACGTAAACTTTTCGTTAGCTTATGTCAATCGAATACATTTTCGATTTTTCCATCATATTTATCACTAGTAATAGACATTTTGTCTCGTTTCTATAAATTAAGGTATGTTCCTACTATCTGTTAATTCACGATACAAGTTATGTTCTGTTCTAAATAAACTTCTAGAACCACTTAACTTATCACTATTCACCTATTTGCGATGTTCAACAGGAAACTAACTAGACTATTCAAGGAATTCGAAAACCACAGGCTATTTCATGTTGGTATCATTTAATATTCAAGGCTACTCTATTGTGTGTAATTAGTTTATAAAATATTCCATTTACCACACCTACTAAAATATATAGATACTAGCTTATGCCGTCGGCTTCGCCCGCGTGGAGTTCGGTAATTTGTCCACGTAATAGTACTACCGGGAAATAATGTGTTAATCCAGGTTATAAACTATTTGCGTGTCAAATTTTATACAAATCCGTTCAGTTGCTGTTGCGTAAAAGAGTAACAAAACATCTATCCATCCTCACAAACTTTCGCATTTATGATACAAAGTACCTAGACTTTTCGGTCTTATTGGGACTTAAGGGTAGAAAAATGAAGGAATCAGTATTTATTTATAGAATAAGAATGGAGTACATAAATCTACTTTACAAAAAAAAAAAACTCTGACAGACAACGCACAGCTTTAACCGTTCTTCTAGCGAAAGTGAGCATTAAGGAATCATTTTTAAAAATGCACCCTCTATATGTATTAAATGGGAAACACAAGTTTGTATGAGAGTTCGTTTCATCGAACTTCGACATAGCTCTGGTACGGTATCAATTTTGTATGCTGTACTAAATGTTGTGAACTCATGGCTGGTTTTAGTTTTCAAACTTACTTCACTGCCTGTTGGAGCTGTAACTAGATGTCACGTAGGTTCTACGTGTAATTTGCTGAAAGTTCTTGTTTCATAAACTGCTTGAACTGTAAAGGTTTGGTCAAACCGCACCGGTACGGACAGATTGCGGACCGGTTGAGAACACCGGACACGGTAGAAACTTTAGTAAGTGCATTATCTGTGAGAGTCCGGTGTCCAGAGCCACGCCAGCGATTTTTCCGTAATGTTGGCTGTACACTCTCGGCCGAGACATCTCGGGAGAGACATAGAGGTCTCTCCCGAGACGTATTGTTAAAACCGACAAGAGACGCAGACCAAGCGAGGAATACCGAGGATAGACAAACACGCTCTCGCACTCGCCCTGTCTCGGAGTATCTCAGCGAGAGTATTTAGTATTTATTTTAGATCTACTTTAAATGGAACTCCGAATTCATAGCTATGAATTAGTTCCTCACACTCTCAATTTTGCATTACGGTCGGTCAGGGCATCGGACACTAAAAAGGACTCACTCAATCTGCGCACCCTTTAATATTTAAAACAGTCACATTAAACCGGACTCCAGAAAAAGTTTCCAATTTTTGTTTTGGACTAAAATTGGAAAAAAGGCGAATTACGTTAAATAACTTTACCTTTGTATCAGAAGAAGTGTTTACCTTTTGACCGCCATTGTCATATATACGAGACAAGCAAGCGCGTGCCATGTTCGCCAAACGACACAAATATGTGACAAAATGGTTGTGGCTTGGCGTGGACGGCACGCGAGTGCCTTTATGCTCTGGCGTTCAAAAGGTTAAGCGTCTGACACATGCTTTTTTTGCAGGTAGGTTCGGTAATCCAACTTCTAATACTCCTTTTACTCCTTTATTTTCTGTGTGATTTCTAATTCTGGACACTCTGTAATAGGTTAGTGAAGATAGAAAAAGAAATAAATGCTAGTTTACTAGATGCTCGGTAAGTTTATAAGGGTTTCCCCCCGGGAAAATGAAAAACACGTGTATGAAGCGACGACCGTATTTAATTTATAGTTTACTAGCGATCCGCCCCGGCTTCGCACGGGCGCAATATACATATAAACCTTCCTCTTGCTGAAAACTGCGTTAAAGTCCGTTGCGTAGTTTTTGTCTCTGTGATCTTTAAACGATTGATAGAAACTGAACGATGTTTTAAATGCTTTTCGCGATTCGTGGTGCAAGCGGGCCTAAAAGATATGCGTACAGACAGCGGGAGCAGTCGCTCCCGCTTTGTTTTATACTATGTAAAAATGAAAAACTAGAAAAATATTTTGCCTGACCAAAGAACTTTGTCTAGCAGTCGTATTCGCGATACAGTGAAGATAAATCATCACCATCAACCTCCTGCCCCTAACCTAATTTATTTGGGATTGGTGCAGCATGTCTTCTTCTCTCATACTTCTGTATAAAAAGTGAAACAGCAGCTTTCATACTACAAGCATGATGGTATAATATCACTGACGTAATTTGCAAACTAGTTTTTTAATGATGTCGTCAACTCAAAATGTTGTATTTTTAACATTTTCATAGAAATGCTTTGCCTTTGCGGTGCTATAAAGGCAACTTTTAAACTGTGTCGGCTAAATAAAAATTGTCACATCAAAGTTTTCAAACATTTGCCGACGTACTGTGGGGTTTAAAATAAAATGGAATTTATGATTTTATCGTGATTCTGCTAGTTTTGGGTACGTTTATAATTGAAAATAGAAACCGTTTATGCAATAGAACTACGAAATCTGACTGTTTGTGGTTCTTTTTTATGGATTTATATATAATTTATTTATGGATGGAGAAAGGGGACGCTTTTGCCCAGCAGTAGGCTACCACCACTACCATGCACCATATAGGCTAGTAAAAAAAAAAAACATGTCAACATCGGTTGTTTGCAATCTTTGCATTTATATTATTTTATATTCAATAACGATTGAATGAAATCGGACGGTACCTTCCTCATAGTAACGTCCAATATACGTATATTTTTTTCAAATAAATTAATATTCACCTTAATTAATATCAAGAGCAATTTGACACAGCGTCAAAAATATGGTAAACCATTCCATATGTACAATGTTGATACATACTTGGGGTTAATTGTTTACGTTATAAAACAACAAAGAGGCCGTGTTGTGTTAATTAAAGTCACGTAAACGAGGATAGCATTATTAAAAGGCCAAACCAAATCCGTATGTAAGCAGGTTGTCACACTCACGTCGCAGTGTGAAAAATTACCCACAGAGAACGTAAAATTACAGAAAGACGTACGCCAATATTAATTTTCCTGGAATTCATTTATTTAATTCACAGAAAGACTGAGCCTTTAGGTATCGTACAAAAAGATATTGCTGTACAAAAATCTTTTGCCGCGAAACAAAAATTGGATCTCACATCGCCATTTTATTTTTTGTAATTATGTCATTGTCATTCAAGTGTCAAAAGAACCATGTACACGAGGCCCAGCTATATTTAGCTGAGCCTCGTGTACACTGCTAAAATAAATGTACCGAGTTTGACATATCGATGAGAATTTTCATGATCAAGCAACGCAGCCTTGAACTGCAAACTTAAAGTAGTCATACTATAGCATTAAGTAGCTGCTGTCATCTACCTCGTTTATCGGGTAAAATGGTCAAAAGGCTTCCTGAAAAAAGGTCTTGTCTTTGATCAGTCTACTCTATGGACACCATGTACTTGTAAATTACCTGGTAATAAAACTACCCATTCGTACACGTGTATCCGGTAATAATGATAAAGAGACCAATATCCTGTTTTTCCTTAATCTAATGATCCGAATAGTGGATCGGCGGAATATCTGTCTTGTTTAGCGTTTCACGGGCAAGTTTGTCACACTTGGGACCAGGATATCCTGTATTTTTATTCGGAAGCAATAGCACGGTAAATTTATATTGAAGACCAGAATTATGTAGATATTATTGAGTATGTCTATTGTTTAGTTCAACTTTCGTGTGAATTTTGTGGTCCTTACCGCCAAAGTGCCTAAGGAAAATAAATGCAAAGTTTTCCTTTAAATACGTTTGCCCTGGAGATTTCCTCATAAATACCCTTCCAAAAATAAAGTGTATACTTTGGACTCCTAACAACTTATACCACCCGGAGTTCAGTGCTAACATAAGTTAGTAAACGGGATTTCACATGCCTTGCAATTAGACAGATTCTATTTGATCCCAAAGAGTGGATATCACCATCGAAACTGAACGCGATTAGCAAATCTAAACGTTGTTCAAGACCTGAAGTTCGTCGTTCATTATGAATATGCCATAGCTATTGTAGTACTATCAGCTCTTGAATCCAGTGCAAGATTTACTGCTCCAGCCCCCAGGCCACAATTCAGTTAACCTCAAGACCTGAAGTAATCAATCATAATCTCTCTAGCTAGACAATAAGGCCATATTTTGACCCTATTCGTTAGTGCATTGTTTTGGCGCTTAGGCCTTAATTCCACTGCGATCAGCCGCAGGCTGTTATGCAATGAATTGGAAAAGAGAAAGTTGCTTCAAGTTTATTATGGTGCTTGTATGGCTACAGTTTCGAAGTTTTAAATAGTTATTTTCAACCTAAGTGTTTTTTGCCAACCTGGATTTGAGAATAACCCTCTGACGTAGTTGGGTAGAATAAAAATAAATCCAGCTAAGACTAATTTAAGGAAAAGTTTAAAGAGCGTCTATGTCGCATGTGACGATTTTTCTTGGAAATAAGAATAATTGGCCAAACGTGGGTGTTGTGTAGATATATCTCGGATATAACGGGCTGGAAATAAAAAGCAAAACACAGTTTAAATAACATAAGCGTGATTCTTGATAACGACCTTCCTTTTTTGAAGTTCTTTTTCAATGTTCAAAATGGAAATCTTTCTACACCAACTTGACAAGCTACCCTAATAAGTCGTTCTGAGTATTTCGCAGAGCACATCATTAAGTAAGGTGATTAATTTCTCATGAATGTTTAATTAGTATGGCTTGTGTTATGTTAATTCTGTTTAGAATACCTGCCGGCAAAAGGATCGCTTTATTTATAGGTACTGTACCGCGTTTATACAATGAATACTAAATAATAAAGTTGACAGAGATACCTATTACATTTTCCAGATATTTCTACAGTACAGTCGCGAGTACTAATACGTACACCAACCGCCTTTGTAAAATAATATAGCTGTGGATCAATTTAGGTGTACAAAAAAAGTATATTTCACCAATGTAATCAACCTGCACTTACCAAAATTCAAACGCGATTTTCCTGTGAAATTACGATTGCAACGTGGAGATTTCAAGACCTATTTCATAATTATATGAGTTCCTAAATGCTATGCTCGCAGCAACATGAAATTGCAATCAATATAGCGGAAGATAAATCACTTTGAAATTTGCTAAGTGTACACGTTTGTTCTCGTGACTGTACTGTACTGTTTTATACTCGTAAGACTTCCAATTTATGATTTGAACGTTACCTACGTTCTTAGTCTTAGTAACCTCTATTTAATAAGGTATATTATGTACTGTGCCGTATTCATCTGCAAATTAAAGCGGTGAAATTTACGCTCTAAGGACCAAACATTTTACAGAGGCCTTTAGAGTCATCATCATCTTCATCTGCCTAGTCTTTTCACAACTATGTTGGGGTCGGCTTCCCGTCTAACCGGCTGAAGGTGAATACCAGTGTTTTACACAACCCAGTTAGTGCTGGGTATTACGCTGCCCTTTGGTAAGGCTGGTCGTCAGTTATTCCTGCGTTATCACCTATATTTTTCTTATGTGACAGTTCTTCTCTAATATTGATTGTTGAAAGAACTTGAGCTCCACTTTTAAAACTACCTTCTTTAACAAGTTTAAAAAGTGGATCCTCTTTCCGTCTGACAAGACATCTCTAATTTTATACCAGAGATGCTTAACTTAGTTTGTCGCTCAGATGCTCATGTTCATCGTGTTAGAAATAATTTAAAAAACTGGTTTATCTTAGCTGCAGGTGAAGTTGACGGTATTTTGATCTTACGCTTAGCTTTGAGCTTTCTCAAAGAAACTCTTTAGATAAAAGTGGAATCAGAAGTTTGGATAAAAAAGATCTTAAAAGATATTTTAGATGCAAATGCTTAAAAAACTGAATTGATCGCGCTGTAGTACAATATACGATCAAATAACGCAGTTACCATCACACCTGTTGTCTCTGAGGGTTAGGTAGAGGACCCACATTTCGCCAGTTATATGTAAGTTTAATAGAGGGTGAGACTGTAGCTATGAACCAATCACAAATCCAGAAATTCTGAGTGCCTTACTGAGAATTTCTTAATGAAAAAACCCTTTTTTCATTTGTAACTTAGATTTTGTTTTGAATCAGATTCAAGCAGGTGTAGTGAATTAAAAACATTTGTATTCGATATAAAATCGGTTAATGTGCAACTACACAGCGTTTACGAGATTGAAGCAATACAACAGGTTACATTCAACGTTATGAAATAAAAATTTATTTACAATAAGCATAGAAATCTTGGACGCGGCACTTGAATTTATTTAATGTTTGTATAAATTGCATTAGATTTACTAAATAGTTAATCAGCCTACCGTGTGTTTTATAATATTTTTATAATAGTATTTTTTTTATATTAGGCTACCACATGAACTTAAAAACGCTACACTACAACAACGAAATGAAAATATGTTTACAAAGAGTGAAAATTATTAAAATTGCTAAGTGAAGCTTTAAATCTTGCCGTGTCGACGAAGCGTTCGTGTTCCACGCGCGCCTCAAAGAGATATCAGCAACCAAGTAGGTCCGCATGGGCCGATGCCTGCCAGGGCTGCGGGACTGTTCGAAAGAGATACCGTGGCCCTGGAACACAAAGGAAAAGAAGGAACATGGATGGGTTTTAGGCAGTACAAGTCTGACACTCCCTTCCGCTCCGCCCAGAGTGGGGGGGGGGGGGTCATTTGATGATTTCCCAACCGAATAAAAAAAAAATCTTTAAATCTTATAATGACAAAAACACCTATTTTAAACAAAACACCAACGGAAATTAATGAGGTCTTTCACATCTTCATCACATAAAGTGTGTATATCCTAGTTCCTGTGTGTTGTTCTCCGTATTTCTGTTTAAATACATACCAATTATGATTTATTAATGTGTAATATTAATTAGCTACATCTATGTACTAAATTATGCTCGAGATATTAACGGTTAATTATTCCATGTTACCTATTCTATGAAATATACTCGCTATCGTGACCCTAATATGAAAATATTAGGATTCGCAAAACGTGTTTCAGAATAATGCTAATGTAATTTGTACCTTAATTTAGTTTTTTTGTTGAACCTGCGAAAGTAAGCTTTACTCTATAAAAACCTTTTTTTAACCTAGCAACACGGACCCGGATAAAGGACCAGGATTTTCGTGGTCCTTTAATCCGCGCCCTCGTTGTTTGTGACCAAGCCGTTAAGTTATTAGCTCACGAATATATTTTCTCATCAGATTCTTGTATACTGGCGACTGTTATACGGTTGACCCATTACTAGATCTATTATTAGCAAGACTATACGTACACGATAAAATAACATTGTGTTGAGATCGATGGAATCATACAACGCAAATACATTCTCATTCTCAGATGCAATATCATTTAATGCTTTTCCAATAAAAATAACATAACATATGAATACCCTACAGCAATAAAGAGGTTCGTTACATTAAGAACGATTGTTAGCAAAAGAAACAAAGTACTTAACTCAAATGGAGTAGCAACAAGTCAGTGCTTTGAAGGTTGCTAACAATCCTTTAAAGCCTTCTGTTGCAAAGGATCAGAGATAAAATGCGGTGTGGCGCATTGATATTCCACTTTCACTGTTGTTTTATTCAGATTTATCCTAAGTATATTACTCTGTTGAAGAAAGGGGTAATGTTATTATAACATAGCGGAGCTCTATGTTTAGAAAGCAGATTGTAATACAGTGGTAGTGTTATTAAAATATTAACTGGTTGATGTTGCTACTTTACATTGTTTTCTGCTTGTGAAGACAGCAAAAACCTTGAATTGATATTCAGGAGCGTGTATTTCTTTCATACCTTCAGAAGAGATGTGAAGATTCATACAGCCTGTTTCACTTTCAAATGAATCAAAAATCGTATAATCTCTGGTGTTGCCGGTGCAGGCTCCTAAATGGACGTGTATACCATAACTTGCACAAAAACATCCAACTTGATGTATTTTGCTTTCATCCCCTTCTCAATTATACTCCAAACAGCACAATAAAATGAAATCAAAACAATAATATTACCACCTTCAGCGCTCACTAACAAAACACGGCTCTTAGTAAGCTTGGTTCCTAGGGCGACCGGCCGGGCAGGCATGCTAACCGCCAGTCCGCTCCTCGTCGTAGCCGCGACGCCACGCGTTTCGACTGTCCTGAGTGTCAACAACATCACTCGAACTGTGCTGTGACGTGTATTGAAATTGTGAATAACCAATCGTTTATGTGTGTGTGTTTATGTTAATGTTTTGTATGTGATCGTCAACGTTCATTGGGTACTAAACTTGTGTATTTCGTAACACGGAATCAAAGAAAAACATCGTATTTTATACTTGTGATTTGTAAGTTGTAAGATTTAAATGAAACTGGTTATTGTTGTGGTTGGTTGTGTTGTGGGCGATAGTCTGACAACCTGTCACCAGTTCACTACTCAATTGTGGTCTAACGTGTTTTGACGAAATGTGCAACTTTAAGTGAAGTTTGTTTGATGCTTCAAGCTTTAGTGACCTCGTAAAAGCGGTTATACGTCACACTTACAGTCCATATCCGACACAGAAAGGGGCTGCCCCTAACTCCGATATTCGAAATTCGCTCACAAATCATCGATTGGTCCTTTTGAAAATTGTGTCCAGAATACCCACAGTTTGAAAATAAATAACGTTTAAAAGCAACTTTATTTATTTGTAAATAAAACGCTGTATTGGGTATCCCAATCGTTGCTATAAATTAATGTTCATTAATTACATTAGGCTTTATTTATTTTGACTCGATACAAAATGTGGCGAAAAATTGAGCAATGAATTTTGTTTTAAATGGAAGTACTCTCGAAATGCGAAACAATTTTTGAAATGAAAGGAAGTTTGTTTTAATTAAATTTATTTTCACTGCGTTTGAAGCCGGTGTATACATTTCACACTCTGTTTTATTTTAGTGTAGTAATATTACTTCACATTCAAATACTTTAATTCTTAACCGGATTCAGTTATAGAGAACATGCCAATGCTACATTCAGTTAATTAATTTTATGTGGGATTAGCATTAACCCTCTAAATTCAAAGGGACTTGATGAGTTATTGCTCAAAATGAGTCTCTATTGGTCTTAGAGGTTCCTCATTTATCTTTATAAAATTACTTAGCATTGTAGGTATAAAATCCCATTCAAGGTGTACATTAAAAAAATGTTATTTCGGTTTGGAGTTCTTTTGCAAGTAAAAGAGGAATGTGTACTAGTTACTTCCTTTCATGACTCGAAGTCGAGGGTCAGAAGGTAAATGGGTCACTTCGAAGGTTTCAAAATAACTCGTAACCAGTTATGCTTGATGTTTCAGGTTTTTTTTTACTCAGTAGCAAGTTTTAATGTTTTGGAATGGTATAAGATGTTTCGAATTGTTAATGGATACAGCTACGGGGTTTTAGCAAATAGGTACTGTATTTAAGAAGTCTTCAGATAGTCAAATAAAAAGCAGTGTAGTTAGTGTAAACAACTGTTATTTAGGTAATGGAATGAATTTAGTATCTACAGGTTCGTCATCCGAACTCTTCCACTGATAATCTTTAATGTTGCCGTTTACCTTAATGATTTCTTGGTGAAATAAAAGAAGATAGTCCTTCCTAACAATATTTACATTTTATTGCTATTCGTATTCTATGATAATGAATGAAAACAAGAAACAGCTGACGACACCCTATTTATTTAAACAGCAAAATACTTACACTACATCCTACCCAAATAACTTGATGATGTAGGTGCCTTATTCAAAAACATTTTGCACACCTCTGTGAATTAAAACGCTTACTTAGATGTCCGTAAAGACAAGAAATTATTAACCTTGTCACAAGTTATTGTTTCAATTAAGATTGGTCATCGGTGACAGTTGGTACCTAAGTATACGGTGTACATGAGTTTGTGTGAGTGCCTGTATGACTTGTATTGTATGGGTGTTTGTTTTTTACTCGTATTTATTATCTAAGCTACTGAGGTCATAGGTAGGTACACAATATTTGAGACCAACAAGGTTGCTTTTCTCTGTTTCATCTAACAATGTGTTGAAACATCTTGAGTTTCGAACTTTGAGACATTTTCATTGGTCGTACTTTATAACCTTTCTCATCATCATCATCCACAGCCCGACTTCACCCATAGCTGGGTATAGGCCTCTCTTTGCTTGTGCCAAGCTCTACGTTCTTGTGCCAGCCTTTACCTTAATTAGATAGCTTTCTACCAAATATAAAAGGTAGATTTAGTTATGAGCACAGATATTATCAATCCATTTCCATATAATAACGCTCCTAATTCGTGTATTAGTTGTAATAAGTGTGTTAAGCTTGTTAAAAGTAATATTACAAGCAATTACAAATAAGGATAACAGTTGCTAATACGTTTCTTAAACAACAAATTCATTATTACTGTCTGTTGTATCAGTATTTTCCTTATTGGTTTGTTTCTATGGCGTTCAAAGAACTTAATTAAAATCTAGTATTCTATACTAGATTTTATACTAAGTAATATTTCATTTGAGATAACCTGCATATATTTGGATTGTGGACTGCGTTTGGTGTTGCCCCAATCTCATGTTGAGAAAGATCAGAGTTAGATTCGTTATTTTTTCAAAGATTCATGTTTGAGTACCTACTTAAACGCAGTTCAGTTTTAGGTCACCATTAAGTGTTATGAGTTTTAGAAACATTCAGAGTTATATAGTGACAGTCATGTTTAAGAATTACTTAGTAAGAATGAACGCTTTATTTATTGGCATTCAAACAAAAAACACCTTAAAGCTAAACAAAATAAATAAGCAGTGTTTAATACCAATTTTACCAAACTATGCTCCAACTCCTATCCTGCCCTCTTAGCCCAAAAACATGTAGCCGAAGCGACCTTTGCGCAGCCACCGACGACGCGGTGGAAGTGGCGAAGTTCTAAGCTAACAAAATATAAAATATTTGTCGTACCAGCGACACGAAGAAGAAGAAGTATGATATGCCTGTAATGTCCCCACTGCTGGAAACATTAAAACAGAATATAACGGAAAGTTTGCATTTCATAGTACATACTAAAGAAACTGTGAAATACAGAGATGTTTTTATGGTTCCAACCGAACGAGCATTAAGAAACTAAATCTTAAAATTAAAATTTTGAAACAAAGTTACATCAACTTTATAACAAAGTTATCTCACCTTATAATAGAAACAGCCGTAATTAATTCCAGCCGCGGTTAACTCATATCCGCGGTTAACTTATTATTCAGTTAAAGCCTCATTAACCGTCCGAGCGCGTTACGTATGACCACAGTTAGAATCTTATATTACATAAATAAGACTTGGCCTACAACCGCTTGCTTAAATATTTATTTATCACGCATGCTTCGCCTCTGGACTTTCATCTCATGCAAATGTCCAGTATAATGTTGGTATGTTGTTTTACATATGTAAGTTAAACATCTCGTTAGTGGTTCCTGACGCAGCAAAAATTTGGTCCTGTGTTCCGCGTTCATAGTTTGCCAAGGATTAGGAGATTTTGTTTTTGTCGAAAAGTTCAAAACTACAGACCAAGAATACACTACAACATAGCAAAAAAGAAAAAACTCTTCAAGTTAAGTTGACAATTTTATTTTAGGGCAACGAGGTTTTATTTAGGGCCTCATGTTAAAATATTTACCATATGAACCACAGTCAACCACAGTACACAAGTGATAAACTAAAACACCTAATATAATAAGTAATTCTCACCCCAAAAGTGCTTTCGATGCCCATCTAAAGCAAAAAAGGATATTCTTCCCAAGGTAATATCATCCCTAATAACATTGGTAAACAACCACCGCTCAAATATCCGTTCTTGGATAGTGTTGCTTAACCTAACGATGTATCCCGAAACCTCATTACATAATCTAATTTTAACCCTTATCACTTCGCGGTATGATCATAAATACAGTGGTTATTCTGAATTATTGAGTATGGCTAAAATCCGGACACATTTTTGGCCCATAGGCTTCGTCCTGATTGGCAAAACATTGGAAGCACGATGCCTCCTGGTTTTTATCGGATAAAAGAATTACTGTCGTGTCTTCGCTATACCTTAGCAAAGAACGTTCTTCAAAAACTTCGAATGCGTATTTTCTGTTTAGCTTCTGCTTATACCCAGTGGATCATTACCTAATATTGAGTACGCTATAGGTCATGGTAACCGTTGTTCGAAAGTGTGTTATTTATTACCTAAGATCGCATCAAATTCATAAAATCATTTACCAATCAGAACGAGCCCTTATAATTGTAACCAACAACAAAATATTCGGGGCTGATATATGATTTTGGGGGTGATAATAAAAGGGGATATTATGCTTTTAATACAGGGTCACTAATGAATTATTGTTAATTACATGGTTGGGGTTTTAAAGTCAATAGTTTGTGACTTATGGTGTTAATTTCTTTCTTATTTCATAGGATAGAGGAAGACAGCTAAGTTTTTTTTTCAAAACAGTACAAACTATTGCTTGCCTTTTGTCAGCAGTATACGTATAGTAGCCCCAATTCTAGTGCTTATTATAGCTAGTTCCTTGTTATATTTTGTGCACTTTCATCGTCTTTTGTTCTTCGTAATGTAGTGTTGGATTTTTAGGTCTAAAGTTGCTTTAACTCACCTCCATTATTAATATTGCAATTCTTGTGAGAGCTGCATCGACTATTATAGGAGCTGCTGTAGAGAGGTTAAGAGAATACTTGGCATTCAAAGGCAGTTCGTGATTAATTGATAGATTCGTCTTGTTCTACCTTAATTAAATTTTCAAGTAATTTTTCGGAGGTTTAAAATTCTTAGTATTATTTTTCACATAAACCATGTACAGAAACTTCTAAAGCTAGACGCGCGGTTCTTATCACGGTGCTCGGTACTCTTTCTAAAAGAATTGCATTTTACGCAATGTTTTCGTATAAGTACAGTCGTCAGCACAAGTACCACAAACTGTCAAATTTCTCCAAATGATTTTAAACCATAAAATGTTGAGGGTTGAAGTTCAAAATCGAATTAGAAAATTTTACAGTTTGTGGTAACTTGGTGCGCTGAGGACTTAACATTATCAGCATCATATCAGCTTGGAATCACCTACTGCTGGGTATATGACTCACATTTCTTCTGCAACAATTCCCGGTTCTGCACGTCCCTTATCCAAGTGTTACTGTTCAAGTACAGTATTAATAATAACGAGAATACAGTAATGGTCTTCTTGTAGCATCGTAGAGCCTATTTTAAATGCAGTTCTGAAAGAATTTCCGCAATAATAATTTCTGTTCTATACAAAACGCTTCATTAGTTCATTACATTAACAATGAGTAAGAAATTGGGTCGTTTGTTAATTAACTTTGTTTATAGTTAACTATAAATCATTGTCGTTAACGGCCAAGTAGTTAGGAAAGAGAAAGTTCGCGTTATTAATATACCGGGGCTAACATCTGTAGCTGTATTGAAATATTGCATGCTTTATAGGATCTGTTACTGTCAGCCTACGTCATCCCAGTGTTGGACAGAGGCCTTCAGAATCTGCAAACTTTATTTGACCAAATATTTAGCTCTTGAAATATAAGTTCCAGTGTAAAAATCCATTCTGGAGGTCACAAAAAAAAAAAAATCACAAGTCACCCAGTATATTTTCTCTACATATCGAACCTAATTTATTATCTTTAAAGTAAAATATAGGGTGTTACTAGTGTTACACAGTAACAATACCAAGAACAGTAGAATATTTAAAACACCCCTATCAGTTACCATGGTAACCGATTTGCCAAAACAACACATTGAGAAGTCATCGAACGTGTTTTAGGTTTTTGAGCTACAAATGCAATCATAATATGTGTCTTACCATAAGAAATCAGTAACAAAAAGTAAATTTCCGAAAAGGCCAATTCAACCATTGTTAACCTATGGTTAAATGACTAGGTAATAGATTAATAAACGGTTGCAAGGTGCAACTGTATAATTTGTTCTTAAGCACATTTTCAAAATACATTCGCATAAATGGTTGTTTACATTCTTCTCCACTCACAGTCTAGACTATGGCCCAATTATCAATCTCCCAAGGACAACTAATCAAATATTCCTTCATATGTACCTATAAAACACCAAAAATAAACATTCGAGGAACCATTTCTGAGAAATATAACGTATAGGTTCGTTTTTACTCTCGAGGGCTTTGCAAAACAAATTCGAATCGCAATTTAATCGTCTGTTAGCCTTAGAAATAAATGACGATCTAACCTTGGTGTTATTACTAGCATAGTGACTGTCTTAGGTTGCATCAAGAACACAGAGTCTAAAACACAGAGCTTAGGTAAACAGTGTGTACAAGTTGCAATTATTTTAAAAGCGTTTCTACAAAGACCAGGATCAACATAAGAGTTTCGGTAGCCAATTTCAATCAAATCATTTTTGACATTTCCATAATCGTTCACGCTGATAAAAAGTCATTTGGTCTATCCCCTCGGGTTACGGAAACTTAAGAATACTTTAAAGCAGTAGTAAGCATACACGGAAGCGCTTTTTAACCGCCTCTTTAACCGACGTGTTAGAACAGTCCCCATAGACCCTCCGCCCGTTAGAAACTGTCGCTCTCCCAGAATTGAAGCTGGTATTGGGTCCCTAGTGACAGGGGAGAGTTTATTGCCATTTACCAGCCCTGATTCCAATCCCGGACTACCTACTGATCTAAATATTCAAAGAGAAAAACCCAATTACATTTTTTATGGCTCAGAAACTTCTGGACACGTAGTAAATTGCATAATAAAGTGTAAAATATGGGAATCGGGATCCAAGTTTTAAGGATGCATTGAAAATCTGCTGATCGTGACGATAAGGGCAATCAAGCATCCTTTCTGAATGGTCAAGCACCAGTCGGCCGATACGATTTTAAAATTTAAACTATTTGTTTCGTGCAAATTATTTATTTAGATTAAAGACTTTATTCATACATTTATTTATGTTTGGTGCAAATATACATATTACTTATGGAATACTTTTTAAAAATTTGACATTTAATTTACGTCCTGCCCTCCTGCTAGTAGGACCTCAAGATTTACCAAAATAAATCCCGTGCCAACAGCAGTATTAAAGAAGTGATCTTAGAGGTCACAGCTGTTAATACCCTCGATCAATCAACAAACCGACTGGAAAACAATAACAAAAACAGTCGTCGGAATCAAATCAACCATTCAAAAGTTTCTGACGTTCGCCATCTGTCACTTGTTTGTCCAATACTTGTTCATAACTAACGGGCGCCTTGACAATGGATAGAATGTCATGGAGAAAGGGAACCATGAAAATTATACTTACAATATTAACTTGTATTTTTTCCTCATCATTAAAACATTCTGGGAGTTAAAAAAACGAGTTATGGGAGAAAATCTAGATTTCCGTTCCTGATTTTTTTGTCATACACCCTTTACCAAGAAATAAATTTCATAGTCTTACGTCTCTTCGTGAGATAGGCAGAAAAATCTGGTATTCAGCTGTATTCGGTAAGATTGAGAGCCGACCCCAACATAGTTAGGAAAAGGCTAGGCAGATGATGATGATTTGGTCTTAAGTTTCTAACTCTTCTCCATGTAGTAACCGACATGGAAAGTGAACTTAAGTGCACAAGTGTCAGTAAATGTCAGTATCAGTGTGTGTTGATTGTGAAATGTCAGCGATGCGCGTAGAGTGAGCATTCAAGGCTTTGCACGGCTGTCAGCGGTCGCGTTAAGAGGCTTCTATACGGCCTATGTGATTGGTTGGTGCGTGGTAGAAGATGTAGCGAGAATAACAAAACGTCACGCCTACGGCTGTATTCTCCGAAGCATTAGGCAGAAGTGTACTAATGGTACATCTGCATTGATTCTCATGTCATAGGGAGCGAGCTTATTATCATCAACCGCGCTGTTACTGTAAAGTTCTTTACGGAAGAACCCAATAAATCTTTACCCTAGAACAAGGACAAGTTGCATCGGGATTGACATAAAATTTTCGATAGATAATTTATTTATCAGTGATAGAATGTCACCTTGTGAGGACAGGGTCACAAACAAAAATCTTTCTAGGCCCTTAAAGACCAAAGCCTTACTCCAATACTTCCAGCTATTTTGGCCCACAGGTTATTTTCCCCTTCATGATTAGACTTAGTGTTACGTAGTTTGACCTCACAAAAACAAGACTAGAAAATTTTGAAATTCTATAATAAACGACACAACACGTCAACACACTTCAAAGCTAAAACCGCGACATCTTCCAACTCGAAGGCATTAGACAGTTCGCGCCGAGACGAGCCGACAGATATTTCTGTCCGAGGAATGAGGACATCCGTCGGTTGCGTAACTTTGTATTACCACCCTCCCCAGAGCCATTCTACTACCAATCAGGCCAACAATGTGCTTAAATATAGAAAAGGTCCGCCAGATAAAAGGGGTTTGACGACAGCTAATATCAGGAACCCTACATGATATGGGCAGGGCGTTTTGGAATTATGTAGGAGGTCGAACGCCTTTCGGTTGCCTCTTTGTCAAGTCTCATAATACGGTGGAGGAATGGTATGCAGGATTCATGTTCTTTTGAACGATCACTTGATATTACGAAGCTGAATGAATTTTGAATGCATTCTTATTCTGTTGAAGTTGGTAAAGGCTTAATTTAGATCTATCAATAACAGTAAACTACGTAATGCTGTATCAACTTTATCGTTGGCACGAACCTGCTCTCAAAGAACAGGGAGTGGGCGATCCACCACGCGTGCCCAGTGCGGCTTTGTGAATAACTAATAGGCATACTGTCGCCTGTGTATATTTAACAGCACCCAACTCTGTAGCTTTTTGTGCAACTGCATTTGAATTTGCATTCGTACCACCTTTTTTCTGTATCCCATCCACAAAAAATGTTTGAAAACGAAAACTGTGAAGCTGTGAACGGACATGCATTGCGAGATAAGTCCCTCTCTATATGGACTTAAATCTAGCGTGGAACGATAACCAGACAGTGTTCACTTGTTTTTGTACCCTCGGTCAAAAGAAAATAACTTCAATTCTTGTATTTTAAAGTGGCTTTTTAAACAACATAGCGTGTTGTTCTTTTAACCGACTGACGCATGCCTATAAATCTTGTTAGTAATTTAAAACAAATGTAGGTTACAGCTCATAGTATGCAGTGAGCAGAAATTGTACAGATATTGTTCCTAGGAAGGATTTACGTTACGAAAATATGTGATATTTTGTATGCAGTACCTCCACTCGGGTCGGGAAAATTTAATAAAAGACAAGACTTTCAACTTCAAACCAGTAGCTTGCTTCAAAGCAAGTGTTCTCGAACAAGAATTGATGAGTTACAAAGGGTATAGGAAGATATTAAGGACGACAATTGTTTGGCAGTAATATCCTTAGTTAATGTCAGTTTGATGCGATCTTCCTTTGAACGTAAAGTGTTTGAACAGTACAGAAATATTGAAGGCTCTCCAGTGACTGGCATCTGACAAGTCCCTAACATTAAGAAAGCCTTCGATCAGACGCTCAATGGGCCGCTTCGGCGTTCTTCCGTGTTTGGAGTCAGAATTGGTCCGTCTTCCCAAAATAATTTTATTTTACTAGAAATATTATTTATGTCTCATTCGATCTTCTTTTGTGTGAATGTAATTGAAGACAAGTAGAGTATTTTCTTTTATAGACATTTTTGCCCGATGGGAAAGCCCATAAATCTCATATCTACTAAGGTGCCTTTGGGGATCAGTTTCCAACAAACGATGACATAAATAGAAGTCTACCAACTTTCTTAAAAAGTCCAACCTCCTAAGAAAAAACTTCAAAAATGACCAATTTTCAATCTTTCCATCCCTTATTTTAACGCTTTAGGGGAAGGAATGAGATCTTAAAAATACTTCCTTAGTGCTCAATTTCGTCATGAAAGAAACTTGCAAGCTTCTAGACTTAGCGGTCTAGGCTGTGTGGTTTCTTAGATACTTACTAACCAAACCTCTCGCTGGTGCAGTCTAGATTTAAGCTATCTGTATATCCCAGTCCCAGTCCATTTCTCCAAAATGCCTATGACACCTTACCAACAATACCTGAAAAAACTATTTAAAACTATCTTCCCACCCGACGTCCGTCAGTTCATCCGGCTGGCAGTCCATTTCGCGGGCATACACCCACGCTACACACACCGCTGGCTGAATACTAACGTTATGACCCCTGACATTTGGACGCCAGAGGATTTATTGGCCCCACGTGATAACTTCGCTACTCTAAAGAGGTTTCGTTTATAAACATTTCTAGAAGGTATAGCCTTGAATGGTACGACCATTCCATTGACATAAATTCCGTAAGGATTGTTTGATGCCCTTTAAGTTACTAAGTTTAGGTGTCAACCTTCTAAGACACAAGGAATGTCTGTGATGAAACAGTAGGAAGAGGTTCATAATTTCTATTTTTGCTTAAATTCTTTGGTTGTTCCATTGTCTAGAGTGCTGTTAGATACACTAACCTTCCTTACCATATAAGTTTCCAAAAGTTCTCTAACAGAGAAACTCTCTAGGAGAAATACGAATCATAGTTCTATATTACGTGTTTGTCTAGCTATATTTTTGCAATCACATTAAAGTGAGGATTAAAAACATGTTGCTATTTTTAATTCGAGAATGAGAGTAAAGTTTTGGTGAGTACTTGTTCTCAATTAAATTCTCTGACGGACGGTCGACAACCAATTACTAAATGGGTTTCTTTGGGAACCGAATTCAGGTCAGACAGAATTCATTCACTCCTGTCCGAAATTATAGTATTTTTACTTTAACACTACTTCCATTATTGATGCTTATAATGAAATGGTCTTTGTTACTAATATTGCGGATGCGGAAGTCAATTCCAATTCGACTTTATTATCAAGTCTAACAATGTCCATGAAATTACGTAAGTTAATTAGGTATTGGAAGAAGAAGCAGCTATAACGATGAAATGTAATGCTCCTGGAAATTCTAAAGATCTTAAACGTAATACGCGAGCAAAGTTTCAAGCTTAAACAGTCATAATGAAAGTAGTGTAGACCAAGCTACTGCATAATATTATCTAGATTGGGGAACAGGATATTTTAAAGCCAATGCAATAATCAGCGAATAGTTGATAGCTTCCCATTCCCATTATTCCTATTTCCTATAATTAGCTTTAATTCTGCGGCAAGATTAACCGCAGTGAGATCCTATGAATTAAATTAACTGTCTGTGATTTAGTTTATTACAGAAATGATAGCATTGGATTTGTTAATTTTTGTTTGATTACTTTCATCCGCTACTGCCCCTGTTTTTCTGCAACATTGCTAAGGTCTGCGTTATTTGGTATTTCAGGATTATGTACTTCCTCATTACAATCTTCCTTAGTAACATTACGATCTATCCGTCCATCCCCTTCGATATGACTTATTTCTGCAAGACCTCCAATAATAAATTGTCCATCTTATTAAAGCTAAGGACAACAAATATCAATGCCGTTGATTCGTAAAACATACTTGTTGTTTCCTACTCCTTCGGCATCGTGGATATTGTTTCATTTATTTGTTCCACATTTCTCTTACAGAAAGAAAAATAACGTGTCAGAGCTGTTCCGTTTGTGCATCGAATCGTTTGTAGCTAAAAGAATAGCGGATGATACACGAGTCACAGCGTCAACGGGAATATTTTCTATTAACTGAAAATGTAGGTTTTCATGTGTTCGATTCTATGCTGCAATGAAAATATTTTTAGTTGCTTTTGGTATGTAAGCCGATGCATATACCGCGAAAAAACCTGTGGCAGGCTTCTATGAGTTAGGAATTGGATTTTTCAAGTTATAATTACTCAATGTGACGGAGTATATTTTGAAGTGATACAAAACGAAAATTTGCTTATTTGTACCCTATACGTGTAATCAGTAATTTCAATGGCAGGCGATAAAATGTAAATGAAGTTGAATATATCGGCAGGAATAATATCACACGTACAGTAGTAATGAATGAATCGATTGATGTTGAATGCGTTAAACCTTTGAGATATATCGTTCGGGGATTGTTGATAAATATTTCGGGGTCTTTGATTTTGCCAAAAACACTTTATAATAAAGATGAGTGCGCCCTCTCTAAACCGGGTGCGGTCGAGGAAATAGTTGTCTTTTCTTTTCTTCGTAGCTTTACCCTGACTTTGTGCCAAGATCTTTATATTTATTACTCGAGGATTTAGCTTTGTAATAATGTATGACAGAGTGACTGCCAAAGGAACCTACTATACAAAAGTACACACAGTAACAAAACTATTCCGATGGTGAATGAAAACGTGATATTCCTAGCGATAGATTGGATGAATTTTAGGGAAAAAAAATTGTTAATCTGGGCCACGAGGCATGTTCAAACTTTTATGAAATTCTGTTTACTACGGACACCGATCCTCAACTCAGGCGTGGTATTTATGACTCTAGCCCCGTGTGCTCGTTCAGTTTATGAGTTTATAAGGTTCAAGTTTATGAGAGAAGGTTCTGGTAGTCAGCAAAAAGTAAAAATAGACTTGTCAATTCCTGACCAAAGCTGGGCCCACATAAAAACTATTTTAGGCTACTATACAAAATATTTATCGCTATTTAATCAAATCAAACATTTCTGCACACGAACCAATTTTCAAATACGTTATTACATCATCCATAGGCCGGACATATACCTAGTCCAATCTCGAAAGTTTAGATTCGAAATTGGAACTGGCATGCATTCTCACATCTGAAATTCAATCTACCTACTTTTTAAACTCATTTTATTACCAACTGCCAGCATACTACTAGAAAAAAAGAAACTTTGTTCATACTACGCCGTATTAATAGACTAGTGTTAGATTTTGTGTCGTATTATTCGCGTCTTTTCGTACTGAGTTCGTAGGAGAGTAAATAAACAACTAAAAACTGTTCGTTTCGTGTCGCGTTTGTTTAGTGTTTAGTTAAGCATGCAAATAGTCGGGTTAACTAGTGTGAGGTGTGCTACCTGCTGTTGCTTGTTCTGTGTTGTTGTTGCAAATTTGAGTTGCGTGTGACGTTGAAGGAGGGGGGGGGGGAGATCTGTTAGGGGAGTAATGCCCGTTTCCACTACGCGACGCCAAAATATTCTTGTACTGTTAGAATTTCAGCTCTGTACAATAAGCGGCCGACATACGTAATGAGATTATGGATTTGTAATGTTTTAATTTGACGGACATGCAAGTATTTTGGTAGAATTGGCAAGCGTCCTTCTATTGTGCAGATAAGTTTCCTTCACATTTGTATGATATACACCACTCTTCTTCCTGGCGACGTATGACTACTTTGTATGATACAAACCTTTCTGTCTTTGTAATTCAGTCTCCCATACGTATCCTTTATTTAAATTACTTGAAACCGTTCCAAGTCAACGTACATTTTTGCATGATAACAATAGGATTGACGTCATAGAGATCCAAGTTTTCTGTTTTGGTAGTTCGATTTTTGGGTCAAATAATTTGGTCGATTGTCGAAACCCACCTCGCTGTACCTGATCCACCTACATTGTGTTTTAAAAGTATGCGAATTAAATTGTTCTCTTGACTTTAAAAGGCTATTGTCAATCTAGAGTTTTCCAAATTCCAATTTTAGAATTTGTCTATTGTGCTGCTGCAGACTGTGTCAATGCCAAATTCCGAAGCCAATGTCAAGGACGCATAAGATGAATGACGCTCTAGATACTTGAAGGTCTTTATTGTTGTTGTTTTCTTTCATCAAAGTTGCATGAATTGTAGAAACCGTAGTATGACCTTCTTACTTAACTTCTCTATCCATTACCTAAGCTATTCGTCCATATTTTGATTCAGCATTATGCTAAGTTATCATCGCCCTACTTAGATGTGACTCATGCATGTTGTCCCCCAACTTGTTTTTTTCTGTTTGTGTGAGTTTTTTGTTTTCTAAATGCGCCGCATTTAATGTAAATAAATTTCTTTCGATCATCAACGAAATATTTTCCATAAACATGACCAATATATCACCATACACCCAGGTTATCACCTTATCATCTCGCACCAGTTGCACCTGGCCATAACTTGGGTATAATAGTCGATTGGCTAGCTTTAACGATCTATTGTTCGCAGTGTTACGATCTCGAATCTGGTGCAGCCCTCAAGGTATGCGATACCGTTGGTTTACCTGCTTTAGGAGTAACGTTAGTAGACACGTGCTTTACTGGGACTATCTTGATTGTGATCTGGTGAAATTGATTCATTTTGTAGTTGAATGTTCTTTGGGTTGTGGTTGCGTGAATGGACAGTAAGAGGAGGATGACAAAACAGGTAGGTAGTCTTAAGTAAAATAGACTTGAATTTGGAATCTTTCGGTGAAGAAGCAATTTCATGGAACATGAAGAAGTGGTGCTTCTCAATATGAATATAAACAGGTTGAATAGGCATCGACGTTTCTTTGGTTAATTCAATGAGATTATCTTGAAGTAGTTCCTATCCTAATGAAAGTTGAGTAGATGATATAACAGTATGCATGCAAAGAAAGAAAATCAGTAAAAGAACGCGAAGCAGGTCATTAGTCAGAAAAATGAAAGAACGAAGAAGTGGAAATCGCTGTAACAAGAACAGCACAAAGCTGAGGTTTTACAATCGTAAAAATGTTTTAAGTGGGGATAAATCTGCCCTCTGTTTACGAAGCTAAAACAATACGCTCTTCTTACATAATATCAATTTTAAACGTTAATTCACCGTATTTTCTACAAAGAACCTGTGTTCCATCAATGTCTACATTTTGCCATTAGGTAGGTACATTTTTACTTTCGACGGATGTAACAATGGATCACAATACAAATTTCGTATCGACTACCTGTACTATGAGGGTATCCAATGTAAAACGGCCAGCTATGACTGCGGTGCTTGCAAATGCATATGACAAAAGTATTCCTAGATCCGTCCTTTTAAGTTCGATTCCCTATTTTACCATCGACCAAGATATAGTGGACATTTAACTTTAAGCTACCCACGTGTTAAACTGTTAGTATTGTATACAATGTGATTGTAAAATAATTGAGAGTAGGTCAATCAGCGGGGAGAGATCTTGGGACCGGTTTCAACCAGTTACGAGTACCATGTGGCTTACCTACCGACACCTACCTCGCCAGATACCGATCTTTCTTATAGTGTACAAGTACTTTTATTTAGAAGGTTCGGCATTTTTTGGTGTTGGGTGGCCTTGTGTTTCAACTTTTTCATATAGTAGATACAGGGTTCCTACAAAATGTACTCATAGTGAGGCTGTATTTATTTAAATAACTACGTTGGAACGGAACTTGGCTTAAATACATTGGTATAAAAAAAAACTCATACAATAACTGGATACAGGTTTCGTGCAGTTGCAATTGCAAATTGAAATCAAACGTTCTGAAACTTTCTCAAAAACTGAAAAAAAAAAGACACAATTTTGGCATTCCCAGCTAGCTAGAGAGATTTAATGTCACTACGGTAAGCCTTTTTCAAATTCCTCCACAACGTCAGTGTATCAAACAGGGGCTGCAGTCTCGACATAGATAGCGACAAAATCGGTCGTTAAGTCATAACGATGTCAAATTTCTTTAATAGATTTTCAACCTTAAGGTTTCGAAATAAAGTTGAAAATCTATTAAAGAAATTTGACATCGTTATGACTTAACGACCGATTTTTGTCGCTATCTATGTCGAGACTGCAGCCCCAGGTGAATGCCACCGATAGCGTCGATTCGTCTCACCAAATTGAGCAGCTTCGCATTACGCTGGGTTTTCCGGTTTGCGACAGCCCTATAGCAGTGGTGATGGTGAGTTTGGCTATGTGCGCGTGAGCATATCTGTAGGGTCACCACACTCTGTGGTAGACAATGTATGATAACTATCATCGACCCAACCTCACTTTGGTTGCTATGGCCAATTTAATGGGGATGAGATATGGTTATGTAAATTGGTATTGGTTTCTGCTTGACAACCAATGGTCTTTAACAGTACTAGGGGATGATAAAGTTGAAGGATGACAATACTTTGATTAACGCTTTTATCGTCATTCTAATTGCTTGATAGTAAAGGTAGTCTATACGATGAAGTATACGTCCTCCGAGTAATATAAGTTATGATAGTAGTACAAACCTCCCTGCAACAGCACCACACGTTAGTAAAAGTATAATTAAAATTCTAAATAATAGGGGTGGCTCAATGAGCCAGAATGTGTATCACGTTTTAGACAACTTGAATGGCGCTTTAAAAATCAACACTTTAGAAAGTATATTGATTACTGCCATATTAACTAAGCTAACATGCTCATTGACATAACCTCAGCAGAATATGATTTGAAGGTTACCGGTACAAACCCAATGTGACTCATCGATGATTATAATTCAATACATGATGACTTGTTGCGTACATCTGATGTTTATTCTATATTGTAATCTCTTCGAATTTTGTTTAAATTGTCATTATAACCTTGGGTTTTTTTTTTTGTGAACAATTACAATTTTTAGGAAATGATCTCATTTTGAGGGATGTCTATTGTCAATAATTTGTATGTTAGCTGTTGTAAAAACTTTAAAACCCCATTTTAATGCGTGACTTAAGACTTCAAAATGGGTTATAGGTTAGGTAAATCTAAAGTGACTGATTCAAAGTTAATTATTAATATTGCGAACGTAGCTGTATTGATATGAAATAGGTATTCACTAAGAACAATTAATTATTTTTAATAGCGTGCAAAAGTTACATAACGTGTTTTGAGCTTACGATTCTTCAAAATTGTTGTGTTACTTTTGTTTTGTCATTTTTATAGCGTGACACTCATTGTCATCCTTCTTACTGTCCGTATTCTATTTTTTTTAATCGGTGCAATATGTCTTTTGTTTCTATAATTATGCTTTATCAACTTAACTTAACCTTGTTAACTTTCTCCTTGTTCTACCTGTTTCGATAATTTCATTAATCCCTTCTGACTCTAAGCTCGGTGGTCTTCCGCCCTACATTGTAACGTGATGATGCTGTTCAATTCACTACCTAACAGGCGCCTTTAAAATATTTACTATTCATCTTGCATTCCAAAGGTACCTCTCTACCTATAACACCATTATCTTCTTGTGGTATTATTGTTTCATATCGCCACTCTTTAGTTTCGTAGTTATTGTGTGAAGTTTTGTCGCCACTGCCCATTGTCTCCGACTTCCCATGCAAAAGTGAGCATTCAATAAAGTCAACCATTCATCGGTCGTATCAGCATTCATAAAAAGCAGGAAGCGGGAAGTACGTGCCGGCTGTGGGCAGGCCTTTAAATGCGCGGGCGTTGCGTTATAAATAAATTCTATTTTTGTCTCTGGTGACATCTCTCGGATGTGCGATTTTTGTTTCGAATGACAGAAATAGCTCAGTGTAAAAGGTTGCATGCAACTGACAGAGGTTGAGGTCAGAATTTTAGCCTTTTTGGAACATCTGCAGATTAGATTACGTATTTGAGAAGGGCTTCATTGTGATAAAAATAGAGCTTCTTTTTATAGAGTATTGCGATAATTAAGTATTTCAGTGCTCAGCGATGCAGAGATAGCAAAGCATTTGTCTTTTGTGTTTCGTTGTTTACGCCTTTTTCATCTACCAAAGGCTGTTGTTCTGTAAATACACACTACACTCGAAACTTTATTTGGTTTTAGTAGGTAGTGTATTTTTCGTGCAAATTATAAATCTCGGTTGACATTTAAATAAGACTTCTTTTCTCAAGCTTCAACAAGGTCAACGTCCGAATAAATGAGCGCGCAAAAAATTCTAAATAAACTTTCCATTTCTAAAAATTAACATAGTTCTTTATTGTTATTTCCAAATGTTTAAATGATTGTAATGGAGGCAATTAAGGCTATTTTATGGTTAATTATATAACCACTCATAAGACTTAAACGGTGATGTTTTATGTTCATTACTGTACCTTAATCCCTATGCATTACGGTTCTACTAAACATTCGTTAAAGATGAGGTAAAAATAGGAAATTCTGTTCTATTCCTCCATTCATAAAAAAATAATGATTCACTTGTATACAGATATCGTATTTTATCTAGGAATTCTATTTTTGGATGGAAAATCAAAGCATGTATTGATGAAATACAGGTTTAATCTATGTACATTCGTGTTCAGCTTAACAGAATCTTGGAAATTTCAGAATTGCTCTTTGTACGATTTCCAACATCAATAACTAGTAGTGCTGAATATGTCGTCGAAAACATCTTAGTTCTTTTTGTGTGTAAGTACATATTTTCCAGTACATAGTGACATCAGATTTTCGGCAGTAAATAAATATAACTACTTCTCTCTCTTTCTCTCTTGTATCTCATCAGACAACATATTTTATGTAAATGTTACGCCAGCAAGAATGCACAGTTATCTATGATTAGTCACTGGTTTTGTCTACCGCGTATTCCATAGCCCCAGCCATGCACAATCGTCAAGGCAACCGATTGCCAACACCGGACAGTGCCGACGTCTACTGAATCAATGCACACCCTACCGTCTTCCGTCTCATTTACCACCTCTAATCTGACAAGGACAGAGATAGTGCGATCGAATACATTCATCGTGTTCAATGCAGGTGGATGGATTTTTTAGTACCTACTCTCATTCAGGTCTGTATTAGTTTTATTGAAGATGGCCGATTTTATAGCTGACTCTGGTCGTTTTATGACTTGCTACCTGATTTATTTGCAGTAAGGCAAAAGCTTAATAAGGAATCTGAAGTACAGAAGCAATGGTTTTCAAAAACCCTGTAAAATATATCTGGTTTAAATAGAGCTTAAACCTATTTTCTTCAAAAGCAAACATCCAATTTAGCCAATGCAGCGACACCAAAAGGAACGCAAAAACTTCGTCTAACAATAGTACCTAATCCAATATCTTAATTAAGTTAGTTAGTTTCACTCCCAATTAACTGAGACCCAATGAATTCTTCATCAGCAAGGTCCTACAGAAGTTCTGAGCTAATCACAAATAAGTGCACGTCTCCTGAGGGTCCCAGAGGGTCGAGAGCAAATCTTGCTATCTGGCACTTTTCGCACCAAACGCTTCTCCTATTTGTCCGAATGGCGGTAAAAACGGTGATCGGTGTAATAACGTTGCCTTGAAGGATGCTAATTGCTCTTCCGATTGGTTTCAGTCCAAGTTTTGGTTAGGTTAAGTGAATTTGTTAATCTTGTGATAGGTTTCGTGTTCTGATAGATGTGTTTTGGATGTAAAGATTTTGTTGTTTATCTGGACGATGGTTTTATTTGTGTATTGATGAAGGCAATATGTGCTTTAGGTAGTTTTTGATCTCCAAATGATCTTTGGCTCTTCTCGAAAGCAAGAAATCTTAGTTTGTTTTTGATTAGAAGTCATTTTGTACTATGTTTTGGCATCTGATGAAAACCCATGACGTGGTCTTAGTGAAAGTAGACTTTCCTAATTTATTTATTTGCTTTAATGCACTATCTAATTCATAACAGATACCTGGCAATAAATTACAAAAATTCATTAAGTAAAGGTTCATTAAGATTGCGGGACTGTTCGAAAGAGACACCGTGGCCCTGGAACACAAAGGGCAAAGAAGGAGCATGGATGGGTTTTAGTCAGTACAAGTCTGACACTCCCTTCCACTCCGCCCAGAGTGGGGGGGGTCATTTGATGATTTCCCATCCAAAAAAAAAAAAAAAAAAAAAAAAGGTTCATTAAGATATCTAAGGAATGGTATTAAGTTGTCTTTATGATTAATGGTAATTACAACTTATATAAGGAAGTTTTTTTAGTAATCTTTTCCATATTACGAAGAACATAAATGCTATAATGAAGTGTAAGAGTAATGTATGACTAAATCAACAATCTGTATTACTCAGTTTTGTAACTTCGCTTATACGATTGATATTAACGGTTATAATTAATATGGGTAAAGCATGATCTATTAGCCTCCTTATATCATCATTAACATCCTCTTGATATGTGTTAAGACCAGCTTCTAGTCTGTCTAGGTACAAAGCAACCAAATAGTAAGTGCTAATAGTCAATAGTGCATCAATATTTAGTTGCAGTTCAGATTATAGTTCCTTTTCATTCAAATCACGAGTTTTCCTCTTCAATTCTTAATAGAGCGAACTGAAAACTTTTCGACATGCATAACGTAATCTGGTGATATTTACTACGAGATATCTTAACACTAACTCAACTCTGTTCAACTCTTTTACGACCATTGCATTGATACCTAAAAATAACAGCCACGTTATTCGTAACCAAATGGCTACTTTAAAACTAGATAATATATGGAAAAGATATTTCATATTCACAATAAAACTACAAACTACTCTCCACCGGGGCAAAACCACAAAAAAATCATAAACTATACTACAATACAATGGAGGAACTGTATAAAAATCTGCTGGAGATGGTAAAAATGGTTGAAAATAAAACTAAACGTACCGTGCAGTTTTGTACTGAGTCCGCAAATGTTGGTACGATGAAATTTTTCCTTTAATCCACTATTCTGGACCATAACAGAAGTCGGTACAGAAGCACTTATGAAATTAGCTATTATAACTGAGTTGAATTTTTGATCGCTCTACCTTGTGCGATGTAAGTTTTCTTTTATTATGTAAAAATACACACAGTGCTCTTTGTTTGTAGTAACTACGAAATGGAAAAAGTAACCATAGCTTTTCTGGATGACGTACTAGAGTACTGTAGGTTCATTACTAAAAACAGTCACCAGCCAATACGGCATAAATATTGCAATGAAAATTGTTGAAAGATTTTCATTGCTGCTGTCGAATTTTTCAGAAATCTGACAATTGTTCAAGAATTTCTTTAAAATCCATCGGATTGTATAACGAGTGTGTTGCGCCATTAGAGGTTGTTTTATTCTTTGAATTTATTCAGCAATATATCATATATTATTTTCATCCAATTATTTTATCAGGTAACAGTTGTTTCGCTTGATATTCTCGGAATTAATTTAGTGCTATCAATGTTGTGGATGTAAATAAACACCTCCAGTCTTCACGAATATTTGAACATAATAAAACCCTTTTTGATGGCCCTATAGTTATTTGGAACAAATAATTCATTCATTCGTAAAGTGATTCCAAAAGTATTTACTGAATTGCACAAGTCGTTATCCATGTCCGTTTCTGAGTCCATTTAGTGTCTACTAATAATTAATGAGCGAGCAATGTACGGCTATTTATTATTCATAACGTACAAAATTTGTTTGGTCTTCAAATTAACTTGATGAATATGTACATATGTATTGTCACGAGGTTCTGTTTTGGGTGTCAGCAGCATACCATGTCAATAAGTGCCTTTAAGCTCTTCGCCATTGGTTAAGCTAATGCAATTTATATGCGTGATTAGTATTGATGATGACAAGAAACACTGTTACTTGTCTGTACTGTTTCTTGTCTTTAGTCAATGGTCTTTGTATGGCTCCTCCTATATTGATCACATTCCTAAGAGCTGCATCTAATTGCAATTCCTCTTTGGCATAAGGATCAAACTCAGTATCCGAAATTCCGCTGATACGTTTCAAACTATCGATTTTCAATGCATTCAGTCTATCACAGTCTATTCCTGTATATAATGACTTTTCAAGTGACGTCACTATACCCGAATCTCCGGCTTCCGCATTACGCTTCCTAATTCCGGTCCAAAGCTTTTCAAAGTTTCCATATTGTTTTAAACAATAATCTTAAATCAAAACAAACTCGATTAAACTCAGTTCATTTCACCCAATGTTTTGTTTTATATAATTGGCTCAATTGTTTCTGCCATTGATAGTATAACCTCCTTCAGTATATTTGGGTTGGATGTTATGTACCTAAAGTACAGCCTACAATAAATTTGTATATAAACGGTTGGTTCCGGGAATGTTGCAAACACTCGCTTTTAATTCTGCTACACATTTATTAAGGGAGCCTAGATTGGATTCGTTCATTGTTGCTGCTTTAATTAATTTTGCTGCAATGGGTTTGTAGATAATACAGTAGATTCGCTTTGCTCTTGGGGAGTCAGAAGGAAATTCTGATTTTAATATACTTTTCAACCTGTGTAAGTTTAGTGAGGATTTTTACAGATATGTCGATTTGGAACAATCAATAGATCATTTCATTAGTACCGTGTCGTGGATGAATTACGAACTTTATAAACGGCCACCTACTTAGTATTATTTTCATTACTAGTTTCGCACATTTGTGCAAAGCTAGTGTAGAAAAGTAAGCTAGCTAGTATTAAAAATAACTTAAGAAGAACCTGAGCCGCTTTAAAAATTCTTAGTTGAAAAATATTTATGAATTTCGAAACACGCGATTTTGCGTAAAGACAACAATTAATATCACACATGTCTTCAAAGTCGTTCAAGTGTTACTAAGTTGAATAAAGGACTATATTACGCCTACCAAACGTTCCTCAGACTCGTAGAATAAATGTGACTGACACATTAGTAATTAATACGTCTTCACAAGCGCATGGAAAGCAATTAACAGAGCTATTTAAATTCAACTCACTGTCTGCCCACACAAAGGGAGACAAGATGATTTTAGAAGCCTTTCTTAAGTAATTCTGGGGAAGAACAACACAATTTTGCTTGTAGCTTTAGACGACCAAAGCTATTCTCAAACGCATTTTAAACAGATGACAACAACAATCAATAGAATTAATATTATTCGTTGCTGAAAGAGTCCGATTTTAATATAATACGATGAAATATTTTAATGTTAAATTCATGTCGAAATGTTCTCGAAAATTATTTTGAGAGACTGAAATACGGTTGGAAAATGTAGCTGTTTTAGATACCTTTTCAGCCGCCATTTTGAAACTAGGCAAAAAAAATTTTGTTTCCGATCTTCTCTTGTTTACCCATCTTTCGCCAATGACAGTATTGGGTCCTACGTTAAGCCTATCGTCAATTTGTCATTTGTCCAACACTTTTTCCATCTCGACTATAAATAACTGAGAGTTTTCCAACAGAAAGCCTTAGTGTGATCGATTGAGGGATTAGTTCACGAATGCATTGCTGGTCCTAGGCTCGAATAGCTGATAGTGTATCAGCTGGGCTCTATTGCTTTGGAAAGTTATTACTTCATTCTTATAAAAAAATCTGTAAAATTATTGTATTCAATGGTTCACTTTGAACGGTACAAATGAAAATTTTAGACAACTCATATCGGTTAGAGGATAACGACGATGAAGTATTTTGGTGTTGCGTACAGTGGTGGGAACTTTTGAATTACTTCAAGAGAGTTGCCTGGAACCTTTTATGAATTTGCATAAAGGCAGCAGGTTATGAAACACTCAAAGCATTTTTTAAATATATTTTTTGGGAGGAAAGGTTGATGGGTACATAACATAATGCATATGAACTGTTACTGCGGCACTTTTCAAACATTACTCCATGAAAATAATGATAACTTTTTCAATCAAGATACCCCCATACTTTCCACCGGTAGGACCGTAAAACCGAATGTGACCACACTGGTTTACATTAGATCCTCGGTTCGGGCATTATTTACGAGACCTGTAAACTACTTACGTACCCGCACAGAGTACCTCTAAAGGTCATCATGTAGGACCTTTTTATTGCTAAGTTTTTTTATCGCAATAAAAATTTCAGCCATCTGACTGGAATAAATTTTATTTACCTGGTGCCAGTACCTATTTTTTTTGCTATAAACAGAATTAGAATAAAAAGGTTTTGGTGATAAAACTTTTTGGTAAATGTTTCAGTGTTGCAAGAGTAAAAAAAAACTTCATCGTTTTTTTATAAAAATAGTAATCAAATTGATCTTCCATGAATTGTTTGAAAAATAACAGTTGGAAAAAACTTTGCTTCCGCGTGAGACTGAATTGTTAATTGAAGTAAAAACACGAGAT
The DNA here is from genome assembly GCA_963576755.1 of Noctua janthina. NCBI lineage: Eukaryota > Metazoa > Arthropoda > Insecta > Lepidoptera > Noctuidae > Noctua > Noctua janthina. The sequence goes on along the minus strand of OY755063.1, from coordinate 16,131,570 downwards.
ACGGTATTTCAAATTAAATTGGAACTAGATTAATATGTTCAGCTATTTTAAAATAAAAAAATAAAAAATCTGTGCTTTATTTTTTTTAAGTCGAAAACCTTGTGAAAAACAGTGTCCTATTTCTTAATAAAACCGAAATGCCGATTTGTTCAAAAAACAACAGTATAACATTAAAAACCGCTCAGTAAAGCAGATGGCAACTAAAACAGATTTGTATGCCAAGGCTACTGACGAGGTTGGCATTACATCTGACAGCCCAGATGTCTTAGGACCTAGTTACAATTGTTTCACCTAGATACACGACTAAACACACAGAATGGAAGGTAATTAAACATAAAAAAACATAACATCACACCTGTAATTCCACAAGATTTAGGTAGAAGTTTACATACATAATATGGGACTCCCAAATTTTGTCAGCCACCTATATTTAAGTCCCATGCAATAAGAGCGAGCCTAATGACATCAAATCTATACTCTATACTTAGATGAAGTTACTAGAGTCAACGGAACAGAAACATAAAACAGAGTTTCTGTAAAGGATTTAAATGACACGAAATTAAAAGAACCCGCATCAAATCGATACTAATCTTGTAAACCAAGATTTTAATTAGTGCTTTCATTTTGAAAGAGGATTGGCTGGACTTGATCCTTTTAATATCTTATGAAACAGGGACAGCTTCAAGAATTTTTAATCCTGAATGAGATCTTATTCTTACCTAGATTGGGACAACGTCTGTCTCTCATTCAATAGAATACTCAAATCCATATACGATCAAGGAATTCAGTCAGCGGATGTCCCTGACAGCTGTTTTGACACCTGCGGAACCCACAGCTGGTGTTGCCAACGTTATAAATAGCACATTATTTTATCAGCCTTCGAAGACTTTATAAATTGTTTGTTGTTGCAATTAATATTAAAATGACATTATGCACCGGAATAATGAATTGCCTTTGTCATAATGAATTGAATTCGTAATCAGGTGTTCACTAAAAGATAAAAGTTAATTAGTGGTAACAATTTCCGTTGATTGTTTTTACTTTTACACAATGCCTACAAGTTATTCAAATCTACGCGTGTTGACTAAAAAAGCGTGATGATTCACGCACAAGTAATGAAAACCGTACTCAGTTTTACATAACATAAAAATCATGCCAACATCCCCGAAGGGGTAAGGCAGAATTGTACCTATAGTACACCCACATTTTGTTAGTTATGTTTGAGTGTATGTATTAGGGGGCGAGCCTATTACCATCAACCGGTCACAAATCCGGGCGACTCCTGAGGATTTCCTGGTCGAAAAACCAAATAATATTATGCCTGACCTGGGAATAGATCCTAACTAGTAGAATTTGCGACCACTAAACTAACGAGACAACTATCTCTATTTTTAAAAACTCTCCAATAAAAATTAAGTAATGTTTTCTCGAAATACAGCCTCAGTTCAAACAAAAATCTATTTTTGTTTTGAAAACAAAGCCGGTCGTACGCCCCTCGCGTTATCGTCATCACAACACATAATATCTGGCGTGACGAACTCAAGATAGTCTGGTCTGATAACAGCCAGTACTAGCACACTTTTCCGACCGTGCACACCTATGTTACAAAAAAAACTTCATAACACCACAAAAAAAAAAGAAAAATATCTAGTCATGTCATTTTCAATTTGACGTTTCTCATCTCAGTGTTGCCAGTGATCAGTGTCAAAGTTTAAAATGGCGAAAGTTTTGCAGACTTTGAACGCGTACCTTTTGGACTCGACGCGATGTTGCATGAGTGTGGACAGATTGAAGCACTTCTGCTTATGCCGTAGGTACGAAGGGGATAATGAGGCTTTTGAGGTAATAATGTGTTGGTCGTTTTCGATCTAAGAAGTTTGTATTTACATAACAATGTATTATTGAATGGGATTAGTACTGGATTGTTTACTAAAACTTAGCCTAGATCTAACAGACGGAAGATTACGGATGTTGCCATTGTGTGCAGATATCAACTGATAAAACCTTGATAATGTCTTGAAAAAATAAGCAACAGATATTAAACAGCAGATATTAAATATAACTCTATCTTCATTGTATTACATTTTGGGGAAAATCGTTTTCTTTGGTCACGATTTGTCTTACGTGAGAATTCTTTGAGCCGCATGACTGATCGTGGTTATTTATTATAGATGATTACAGCATACTTTTCGGTCTTTTCTTGTTATAGTTGAAACTAGCATTATATCATAGTTTTCAAACCTTCAATAGATATTATAAGAACAAATACTACACGATTTCTCACGGCTTTTATTGTTTTAAGTTTGTTTTCTAAGTTTTATGTTCTATTAATGGCTGAACCTTTAATGAGACTTGAAGATAACTGGCGAAATTTGCGTGTACACCTCTGCCTGGGCCTCGAGGAAATACAAGCGTCATGTTGTCTTTCTAAGTTCGTGCTAAGGTCTCCTGTAACGATATGGTCAACCCACATAAATGCGGTTTCTATAAAGCAAATGCTTTTACTTTCCCTCCGGTCGATCGTGACTACATAACCTCGATAATTATTGAGATTCAACTCGATCGAGGGCTAATAGGACTGGCTCCTACTAAAACCTGCGTGGTACAAGTTTTTCTAGTATTCGTGGATTTATAAAGAATTCTTATGCTCAATTAGTTTAATCAGCTATTATTAAAATATTTAGGCAATATCATTTAGTATTTGTTGTTACCATTGCTGGCCACAAACAACTCATTCTATAAAAAAAAATGTATTCCTTTATTTTTAAAATTCGATCATGAAAACTTCAGTCATTTGTTTCAACCTTTTCTCTTTTGCTCAGTGCATGTTTGTAAATGCAGTCTGAGTCATACTAAAACATATTTCGAAATCAATCAATGAAAAATAACTTCAATGTTTAGAGACACAAGGTCGACTATGGTAATTTACACAATAAATTGTTATCAATCTGTTAGCCTTCAAATAATTTTATTAATCGGCTGCGATTGGCGGTTAATCAACAGATACCTACATAGTTCAGAAACTTTATTTAGGTAATAATTTGATTGATAAGATCACAGTATTGATAAAATAATTAATTAAAAGGACAGTGCTGACTGTTGTGTGTGGAAAACACGTGAACATTGATTTGAAGACCGTTGGAAATATATCTGATTATTATTAAAATTATCTGTGAATTACAAATTAAGGCCTAAGCCGAATAAATAAATAAAAACAACTTAAAAAATAGTGAGCGACAAAGTTATAAGTATCTTCTATCATTACCATTAGTATAAGAAAAGAACAACACCAATATAATCATTATTCTTGTATTGAATTAAAACAGCCATGATACTATTGTTCACCTATTGTTAAACATCTTTGTTATAATTGTGTCAGTAGTTTTCTTGACTTTTTGTCACACTTTTTATCTCTCGTGTTAATGAAATTTTGAACAAATGTTCAAGACTGAACTAAATCTTTTATGACGAGGCTAATCTAGCGTGTCTTAGATCTAGAATAGTTAGGAAACTGAACTAAAAGTCACTAAATTTTATTGCACTGTTTTGCATAATACCAGAAACAGTGTTTCAAAAGTAGGTTGCATTTGGACAAAAGTTTTACTTTTATACAAAAAAATACGTAAATTAAAGTCTCGGCTGCTTTGTAGATGTTTATTGATTGTGTATTTTAAAAGAAAACATAAATTATCGAAATTATCAATTGTTTATCAAAAGTGTACAAGTGAATTGTTGATACTTGTATTTTCCACTACCTACTCAAATACATAACCTATACAGTCATCAGATAACTATTTCAATAAGTTTTGATTAATTTACTGTCAAACCAATTTATTTAGCACTTATTCCAATGTTTGACGAAGTGATTAGTAATTCAATTAATCATACGCACGTAAACACTATACCTATGGCAGCAAATTAAATGGGAAATTCTGAATTTGACAAGTTGCGGTTTTCCTGAATATGGCAATCACTGTTAGGCTTGTGTTATTAAAGTAGTAGTGTGTGACTATAATTATGTTTAGTCAACAATATTTGAGGACACTGACCTTCTCCACTGTATTGTAAAATAAAATAAAAAAGAGTATACTCTTTTTTACTTTCAAATCAAATTTATAGCTGTCACGTCTATACAACCGGATTGTTAGACTCTGAAACAACACGAGGGTTGCGAATTTCCTGAAATTCAAAACGAATGTCCACTCGTGTGTCTTTTTATTTTTTCGTACTTTTTTGGAAACATACATACTAAATGATCTATTTTTTTTTACATCAAGTTAACAAAACCGCATAACTGGCCTGAATCTTTTTCACGTAATTAAAAAGAAATATTTCGGAAAACATTTAATGTTTTTTTCCACATTTTCTTAATGATTTGTACCACTGGGCTTTTCATATTGTTTGCCGAAGTAAATGGATATGGTGTATCTCTTTTAGTATAGGATTCAATAAGGTTAATGGGTCATAAAGGTGATCGTTCGATGGGATTCAATCTCATACAATTTGTTGATTGTTATTGTGGTGCTCTCCACCTTTTAATATGGATTCTATGAACTGTGGCAAGAGAAATAGCTTACACGCACATTAGTTTTTGATTTAAAATAATTGATAATCTTCTCTCTACTTTACAAAAACCTTCAATTAATTATTTCACTGACAGTCAACGCACAGGGTCTAAAAAGCTTGAATAACATTAGAGTATCTTTTATAAGGAGAGTGAGTACTAAGAAAGATAGCGTTAAATTATTGATACCCTCATCTGCCAAGTCTTTGTTGGGGTCGGCTACCAGTCTTACCGGATGCAGCTGAATACCAACCAGTATTTTAAAAGGAGCGACTGCCTATCTGAACTCCTCAACCCAGTTAGTACTGGGTAATACAAATACCCTTGGTAAGACTGGTTGTCAGACTTTCGGGCCACTGACTACCTGTAACGACTGCCAAGATAGAAGATCTATAAATGACAGCCGGGACAATCGTGGTAATGGGGGATACAAATCTGAAGTCAGAAAGTCCCGGCATTTTTGCCCATCGGAAATCCAATCGCGCGCACGGCTTGTTCTGTTTAAATCCTTAGTGTAAAACAAACTTTTTGTTCTACCATCATCAGATATTTCGATGTTCTGGCAAGAATATTTAGAGCGTTGTAGATCGATACGAGATAATAGATATTAGATAGTATGTAGTACAATCGCTATCTTGTGATAAGAACGATCCGCATTCTTGATTTTGTAGCCCTCTCTCGGATACTAATAGATAAACATTATGTAGTGCATTATGTATATGAGTTTTGTGAAATCGATCGATATTTCCAAAATATAAAGACTGTAATATGTCATTTTTTAACTTTTATTATTAAAATAATACAAGAAATAATTCAATCTGAAAATAAAATTAATATGTAGTCCAATTTCTAGCAGCCAAGCTAGAAAAAAAAATGTGACAGAATTAAAATAATTATAAAACAGTTAAAATTGATCTGTTACTTATAAGTTATGTAACAAAAACTTAGAACCCACGACGATACATTAAGCCACATTTTAAGTATAAGCTGACCTAACATTTTAAAGGCTTTCCTTAGAATGAAAGCTCAGCATATACAAGAAACGTACAGCTTCATACCTCGACATACGTCGTGTACTACATTTGTGAAAATGGGGAACACTAAAAATAGCTCCGTGTTCGCATCCCTTTGTAATGTCATGACTTTTGGCATTCCAGGTGTTATCTTTAAACCCTTAACCCTTTGACCTGGATTTTGGGAGGTATATTTGGAATATAAAATAATGCGTGTGACCTGTAGTAGAGGGATTTTCATTGATGTTTGAAAACTGTTTTGGTATTTGCTTTGGAGATAATACAAGCTTATAAAGTATTATTCGAATCTGTCCCTCTTTGTTGATTCCCTCTAAACAGATGTCATTTATTTCTCGACTCGTGAAACAAATGACATCTGTTTTAAAAATTTCACACTTGACCTTCATATAAAACATAGATACAATTTAATTCTTAAACATACTTTGATAATACATACCAGTGGCGAAGGTTCCATACAATTCGATTCCTACCGGCTTCCCTTTGAAAAATGCCACAGTCAGTATTTTATAGATAAATAATATAATCATATTAAAGATATGTACTCCGGATTACCTCTTACAAAAATTGACCCTTCGCTACTGATACATACCCACGTCTTTATCCCATGTGGGTAAGCAGTAACCACAAAATGTCACCTAAGACTGACGATCCTTTGTACTCCATTTAAGTCGTCCAAGATTTCAGTCCAACACATACTAAAACTAAGTAGAATAAAAATTCGAAATAATCCTTAAAAGTTCTTCGTTCTAATTTTTATTTTAAACACGAATCGACACTTTCCACAAAAAAATAAACAAAAAAGTCAATACCAAAAAAAAGTTCGCATCGAGAATTTTCTCGCAAATATTAATTTCCTCTCACTTCTAATTAGGGGTGACAACTATACCGGATACCGGAAATTGGAGCATGATAAAATGTCCCCGAGCGAGGCAGGGGAAACTTCTAACATTTATATTAATTGTAAGTAATGAATGAATTGGGATCCACGCATGCGCGAAGCCTGACTGAAGTATAGGAAGGCTCAAGACGTCTAATTTCACAGTTCATTCGGCCGACCTTGAGTCTTAAAGATAAATTGGGAGATTCATTTCGGTATTTAATTATGGAGTTCGATCTTTTAAGGATATTGCGGGAAGTAAGGTGTAGGCTGCCAAATTTCCATTTGAAATCGCGGAGTAATTTTTAGCTTTTAGAGACTTTTAGATCCTGTTGTTATTATCTGTGGGCTGTGTGGATTTCTGCTGCCTGATTCAGACTTCTGCTCCATTGAAGTTCAATTGCTTTGATTGTTTTTCTTCTTATTCTCTCTCTCTCTCTATCTCTTGGAATCAGTAGGAGCTTGTTATCTGCCTTGGAACTGACGTTGGCATCTAGAATATCAAACGACCATCTATTTGAAACTAACTCCAGAACTTATATTTAAACCCCAATCACTTCATAATTAGCTATTTCGAGAAATTGCAAACATAACTTTAGTGAACTCTTGAACCTTTTTAACTGAAATGAACTCTTCAGTATTAATAAGAATTTTGCCTATCTTCCTGACGCTAAATTACTAACGAACCATCGTTTTAAAGGTACCATTTATTTAATTTGGTCTCATTTTGTAAAGAGGTCCTCCAATTGTGTCGTCGCGAGTTTTACTGCAGTATTTCCATGATAATTATTTGAATTGTTTTAATTGTGTTTAGTGATTGAAGTTTTAAAAGTTATTAAATAAAGGTACATTGACATTTACTGGGATTACCATACTTATCATACAAATAATGCTTCTGGTTACGTTTTCGTAGCAAATAAATTGAACAGAATTAGTCACTGTTTTCAGAACTTTCCACACACGATTTTACGGCTTTAAAAAATCTACGTCATGGTTTATCGTTACATTGCGTGAATCCACGACATACCTACCACTAAGAGTATTCCTAACAATTGGATAGAGTCTGTTTATGTCAAGGAAGTTGGTAGGACAGTTTCCACTTTGCACTCGATTTCTATTAGATAGGAAGGCTTGCTTTTCTTCAATTTCCAGGCTGTCACGGAAATTAAATTCTCCATTAATCTGAGAGTTAAAACGAATGAATCAACTCGGTATATTTTTAACTGGATCTAAGGGAAGTTTACAAGTAAACCTAAAATAGGGTGTCATCTTTTTTATTGCTTTTGCATAATATTATGTGCAAGACCAAGGGTAAATGTAGTTCAAGTAAGTAAGATCGATTGCTGATCTTGCTGAACATTTAAACTGCGTTCAAGATCAATTTTTATATTCCAAAGCAATGACACTGACAGCTCTTGAACGCATTTTAATTAAAGAATGAAAAGCCACTTAAGAAAACATCATAAGTATACTAAAGTTTTCACATAGACTGAAGGAGGATTATTTTTGAATGAATGCATAAATTAAACGACACAGAACAAAAATAAATGTTTAAACACAAGGCATATTACCTCATTGTTTCTCGTGGAGACTTAGAACTTCTTTATTTGATTTCCTAAGCGACGAGACGCAACACCGAGTCGCATTCTCCCTGCAGTAGCATTTGAGTAGACGACCGGAGCTTCCTTAGGTACCATATAACATAACAAAAGCTGGAGTATTCCCAAAATTCGGGATGACATTTTTGTGTAAGTACACAAAATGTACATGTATACATAATATAAGAATTGTCTCAAACATTTTTGTAAGTAAGAAATATCGTTAGGGAAAATTTTTGGTTTTTGATAAGAGTTGAGAATTTCTTTCAAGACTTTTGATCTTGTTAAAAATACATGAGTTGTTTGATGTAGTTCTAATAGATAAAGATTAAGATGTTGTGTGTAAGAAGAACATTAGGTGTCAGTCAGGGATTTGATCTATCTTTTTTTTTCTCGGTCAGAAACTACCTATTATTTATTTATCTTAAATATTTCAAGTCTAATACGTATTCCGGGTAATGTAGCATAATCACAAGTTATTATCCAAGTCAAAGTCCAACTATGTATTTCAATTGGTCCATCGAATACGGAAATAGAATTGAATCTATTGTTCATTCGCATGTAAAAGGAAGTTTCGTTGGGAGAACAATGGGCAAGGAACTCCATCTTTACTCTTTTAAAATATTTTGTTTCTACTTCAAGGCAACTTATGAAAAGCTCATACAGTAGAATCTCACTAATCCGGCATTTCAATAGACCGATCCGTCCAATAATTCAGCACCCTGCGCCCGCGCCTTTCTCGCCCCTCCGTACACCATGCACCGCGTATGCGCTTCGTCGGTGTCCGTCGTCGTGAAGCAGTCTAACGTCAAAACTTATCACGTGCGTACATATTTACCTGGTATTTTTAAGTGAGAATAGTGTAGTTCAAAATGTCAAGTAAACAGAAACACAAGACTAACTTTGAAAGATAATTATCTAGCTTTTATAATACATTATATTCTTTTTTTGAAATTTTTCTTTACAATTCAGTAATCCAAACGTACCCTCTGGTTTTTAATAGTGCCGGATTAGTGAGATTCTTCTGTATCTAGAAGAAGAGTGCAAAAGATTTAGTCAATGTTCGTAGTTTCCGATGTTATCATCTTGTAGGTACACCCTTTTAAAGCTATAGATTTACTTTTATATAAAACCAAGCCTGACTAGTGAAAACACCGATTCATACTCAGCGAACCTTTTAACCCAGTTTTGAAGCAATGCATGTAACTTTACTCTGCTTTTTAAACACTTGCTGTAGTATGAAACAACATTGAAACGTAATTAGTTCTTTTTTAATAAAAATGCAAGTCTCTTTTTAAACATAGGTAGCAAGCTACCTAAATATTATATTAGATTTCAGGTACCTAAGTACTTATCTGTTGTGTATTTTTTACTACTGTGGTTTTGAAATAACACTTGTAAAACTTTCGCTTAAGAAATATTTAATTAGTTCAGTTGGTAGGTACCTAGGTACGGACGACGACCAATGATGGTATACAAAACCAGTTTATCTCACATTGTACTGAAAATCTATATAAAGCGAATTATATTGGAAATTATAGCTTGTGTGTCGCTGAGTGTACAGCAGGCTACGCATCAGTGGTAACAAAAACAGCCTAAGATAACCTCATATTCTGTTGAAACTCCGAATTACGCTATAGGTCAGCTCACGGTCAAAGTGTTAGCAGCGAGTAGCAGCCTACTGTATTTGTATATTCTCATTTTTTCTTAAACATTGCAGCATATTTGCCAATGACGTTGAGAAAACGATAAGAGATCAGTGTTATCTTTTACGGTAGGCAACATTGCACTGTTATCACAAAAGCAAATAAGACTCTTTATGTGCTTAAGTAATATTTAATAAATATTACTTAAGCACATAAAGCCTTGACTTCTCCAAAAAAGGAAACCCTTTCATTTAATATGGTCTTTTTAAAAGTTCAGTCAAACAGGTATGAATTGCGGACCAGCTGTGGAACCCGGACATTGATAGATATTTCAGTTCATTAACTAAGAATGAGAATGCTAAGGGGAATGTGTGGTGTAACGCGAATGGATAAAATAAGGAATGACTACATAAGAGGAAGTCTGAAAGTGGCGTCGGTGACTGAAAAGTTGTGTGGGGAGAAAAATGTAGTGAGGAAAATTATGAGTATGAATGTGGATGGCGATAAGAGTAGAGGTAGACCAAAGAAACGATGGATGAACTGTGTAACGAATGGTATAGCTTGAGAGGAGGTGGCTGCTGAGATGACGAGTAATAGAGAAGTAGGTATGGAAGAAGAAGACATGCTGCGCCGACCCCAAATAAATTGGGATCTAGGCTGGAGAATGATAACTATCCGGTATTCTATCTGTCCACATCGGTTTGATCGATCGATCTCATAGATTAATCATGGCCCAAAAAACTCATATTTTTTAAAATAACGATGGTGCAATACTAAAGACATTCCAATTTCAAAAAACTTTTCGAATACTCTTCACACTATGCCGTCACAAACGTCTCGATACTCTAACATTCACATTACCGATTAAATTCACCGCATCGAATCGTTTCATAATCGATTTCTGACCTTGGAACTCTTATCGTTACATTTCGAGTGCTACTTTTACTACGAGGTGTTCAAGTACTAAGACTTGATATTTGTGAAGTGTTTTAGACAGAGAAGTAGAGTGCAGGGGCCTTTAAATCACCTCATCATCTCCCAACCGTTTCCCAACTATGTCGGGGCCGGCTTCCAGTCTATCCGGATGTAGCTGAATACCTGTATTTTACACGAAGCGTCAGCCTAACTGACCTCCACCACCCAGTTAGTACTAGGTAATACGATACTTCTTGGTAGGACTGGTTTTCAGAATTGGTTTTTGCACCACTGACTACCTGTAACGACTGTCATAGATCTACAAATGACAGCCGGGACCTAAGGCTTAGCCTGCTTTCTGAGACACGGCGGAAACTTGATATGTAATGATGGTCACCCATCCACGGACCAACCTAGGCAAGCGCGGCTAAGCCTAAAGATCGATCCGAGCGGCTACTGTTATGAAAATCACCTTATATAGCAATATTGTTATATCGATGTGGACAAGAAATAGAACTAGACATGTGTAGATCCATCTCTTTCCCACTCATTATTTTACAGGCACAAGACACTTAAAAGACTTTAGAACATTCTCTTTGAGAATTTGACATTTAGGCTTGAGTGTGCTGTGGTGAATGTCAGGTACAGTGTGAACCTGAATATTACCGTGCCCAACTTGAACCATGTCTGCGTTGAAACTTACTTTCAATAGCATAATAGCATGTCAGGTGTGGTCTTATTAAGGATGTGAACTGGTGTATAGACATCGACCTGAACACCTTTCTGATGCATGCTGACTATTGTCCCCACTGCTGGGACCTGCGACACAGTTCACATTCCTCTCTGTAAGAGTACTATTAATAGCAATTACGCCAATCAAAAAAAAAACAAATTCTACGTCATAATGCAATTTGATACTCACAGTTTTCAGAAAAAAACGATTTTTGAAAATGATTTACCCGTAAGATGGCCCTCTGACCCTCAAGTATCTGACCATCCATTAACCAAAAAGATCAAACAACAATATCATTTAAATCTTCCACAAAAAAATAAAACTTTTTGCTTAACTGATTTTTTTCATTCCGACCCACTGTGCGCTCGTAACAAGTACACAATGTTTACCAGTGCGTGCATAACGTAATGCTCAACTACTTACTTGCCATCGTAATCGTAACAGTATAATTTATTACGTTATTCTCATCTATTACGGTTGTGACGTAAACTAACAAAAATACATATTAAATTGACCTATTTGTTGTGATGTGGTATTTGTTTTTGTATCATCTGTAGATATGTAAGTTAAAGCAATTTATTATTTTTTATAAGCACAAGACAATTGTGTTTATAACAATAAAAAGTTTCATAATTTAAAATTTTATGTAATACCCAATGAACGAACTTCACATACAAGCGCTAAAACACTAAGTTTTGTAAAACACACATATATAAACTTCAAAAATTACTTATTTTATTTTTGTCCTCCAGCAAAAAAGCAAATGAAACACAGTGTTTTAAAGTGTGGCCAACAACCAAAAAATATTTCTAAAAGTGCAATGTGATATGGCGTTCAACATTCCCAATTGGATAAACCGTTACTCGAGCGTATAGATCGTGATCCATAGATCATGGTGTCGTCATCGCCGCGCGCGCAGGCTCGCTCGCAGCACGATGTCGACCCAGAAAGAATAAAGGCCTACTCTGTGAGTATATTGTTGTTTGTGTTTACTTTCGACTGAGAGTGAGTTTCTCTTGATTATATACATTTTATTTACATTGATTGCGTTGATTTATCTGCTGCTTTCATTAGGGACTGAACCACCTCTTTTAGCACTATCATTTAAGGTGGAAGCTTCTAGGGTAGCCCGAGAAATTAAAATGTTCTTACGTTTTATTGCAATTTGCAGGTCAGTGTCAGGTTGTATGGTAGATTAAAATATTATTCGCGACCGTAACAAATGCAATAAAGTATTGAGTATTGAGTAAATATGGCTAAATCATATTTTGTTCAATATACAGCCTGACACTGACTTGCAAATTGCAAAAAACTGAAGAAAAATTGAATTTCGCGAGCTACCCAGGCGCTACCCCCATAATCTTACTTAAGTGCGAGAAAGAGATAGACTCCTGTAGAGCTTGTTCTCTTTCTTTCATTGTAGCTATTAGAGGCCCCCCGTACATAAGGAACAAATCAGGCTAGTACTTTTCTCCAGGTGTTATTTTGCAATTACTGTGCTTTCAAATCTTACAATACCAGAAGCATTACCCATAATATGGGAATAAAGCTATACTTCTGCCCAACCCTTCGGGGATTACAGGTGTGACGTTATGGTAATGTTGGAATTACTAGGTAGGCTAAGTAGCCACACCAAATGCTTTACAAAATGCATTAAACATTTAACCCTAGTTCCATTGATCCCCGGTCAGTAAACACATAAGTGTTTACAATCGGAACGGTTGCTATCCGGTCCGGATCCGGCGAAACGTGAACGGTTATATGAATTGTATTGCTCCCGGCACTTCCGGATGTAAACCGGACTTACTGGTTAGCTTTGTTGTGCTTTGAGCAACGGTTATGGGCGAAGGTTTTAGGTAAATCGTGCTTTGTTGTTGAAAGGTAAGCCATGGGTGTTTTGACGTGGTTTTCCACCTTTTGAAGCATTTAGTAGTGACAGACCTTTTAGAGTTGTTTTATCAAGCAGCGTTATTGGAAAAAAAATAGTGAACATTGTTATTTTACAGCTTTGATAGTGGCGGTAACCCAACAGCAGCCATAAGGTATCGTAAATAAAGAACATGATATTTTGACAGTAATGCAATGTCTGATGTAAAATAATTTTGAAAGGACTGTACTTAAAAATCATTGGGGAGAACAGCTCACATGCGCCTTTGCCAACCCACTGCACGCTGCTATATCTTACAGTTCCCGAGTTAAGAAGTTAAAACCGACAAGTTATGTATTATTAACATGAGTTACCAGCCTATAACCTCCACTATTTGGTCACCATGTGTGGGTAGGTGGATGTCACAGGCTTCACATATACTTATTTTGTACCTACTAGGATATGCTTTCTTTGTTTTCAAATAATTAGGGACCAGTATACAGGGTGAAAGGGACACTGACGCGAAAACGGTTACCACGTATTCAGTTCACCATTCTGAGCCCCTCCCCCCACATTGAAATTTTTCATCGGTTATTAAAAAACCAGCTGTTTCCTACAAAAGTGCAATACCTACACGTGTTGTACCTACAATGTATGGAACAGCTGTTTTTTTTTTAAATGACCGATGTAAAATTTCTATGTGCTCAGAATGATGTACTGGATACGTGGTACCCGTTTTGCGTCGGTGTCCCTTCCTTGAAGTTGTCGGTAGCGTTCATTAGGAAAAGAACAGTTGTATCTATGGACACTAGGTACATTCTTGTAAGTGGGTCATGTTTTGGACAGCACCACACTCACATTTTGTGTCGAAAGGGTCTATAATCCCTTCCATATTTACGCCGACTGAAACAAATTATTTTAATCTATGTTAATCCCCAAGGCCTTTTCAATCCCTCTCGATCTTGAGTGCGGATCTATCCCAGTTTGTAGGCGTCAAATCAAACAGTACCGGTATTTCATCTACTTTTTAATAATATGGTATTATGTAGGTACAGGCGTCTCTTAAGGTCATATAAAAGCTTCCGAAGTAATACTGCTACCATTTTGACTATAAATTGACATACATCCTGCCATTCGTTTTGGACGTAGAGTACAAGCATCTTTCGGTGCTCGAATTACATCGACAGATAGGCGATTTTTGTCAACATGTGCGTAAATAATTGTTTTGTGAAAAGTAATAGAAAATGAGATGGTGGCTTTAATTCCGAATTTGACCACACGCCTTAGATAATATGAACTCAGATAATAAGATCCAAGCACACAGTCAGAAATTTGATTTATAAAACGTCAATTTCTGACGAATTTCTCGCAACTAATCTTGAATAAAACCTTCGTATTTGAGGAAAATAGTGATACCTCTCGAGTGTCGACACTCAAGGTCCTCAGAGGTCAAGAGGTAAGGTCAGCACAATATCCGGCGAGGTTGTTTACTCACAAGCTAATAAGAGAAATTGGCGTTATCCTTATTTGTATGTATTGACTACTGATTTGGGGGATATTGGTAGTAAATCACCATGGCTGTTTTGGGATTTTAGAAAGATATATTTCGATTCTTATAAAAACAGTTGAAGGTCAAATTTACCTATGCTGCTTGACTGTCTCTGGCCAACTCTTAAGGGCCATGAAACACACGCAACCTAGTCGCATCGTTTTAGCCCAAAGCATCCTTTTTGCCAATCAAGCAGTTCTTATAGTTCCAGTTAGTTGTAGTTCTTATAATTGTTATCAGGTATTTTCTAACGACTGAATTTCAGTACACTCATACCACTGCACAGCATTTACCACTTAAATATTTTCTTAGCGAACATTTGTTGGAGTTCTTTGGGGCACTAAAGTTCTCCCCCAGATGCACATTTGTTCAATGCATCGACCATAAAAGTGAACGGAAGGATTATTGCAGTACTTATAGTGCCCTTCAGTGTCTTTCAGTTCTCAAAAGATCTGTTGGTTATGTCCGATTTTCCCTCCAATATTTATAAAGAAGTTAGTTTAGCTTGAGATTGTTCCAATTTAATGTGTAATGTAAGCTTACAAAGTCCTATTTAAGTGTCGCTTCACACATGTGTCTACGTCTCTCGCGTCGCGCGTCGTAAGATTACTGGAAGAAATTTGTAATGAAATCTGTGTGTCTCCTATATTTGTGTTATCCTTTATTAAGTGTTTTGTAACATAAACATAACATCACACGTGTAATTCCCTAAGGAATAGGCAGAGGTGTACCCTGTAGCACACCCACATTCCGCCAGTTATGTTTAAGCCCCATTTGGCCCGGTTTTGTACATAAATAAATAAATATCAAGCTTTAATAGTATCTACTCAAGTCATTGATGTTTATAATAATTACATAGAGTTCACATTTGTCTTCTCAGTTCATAAAAACTTTACATATAAAATAAATTCCTTATATTATGTACTAACATGCCTCACGGATTATTAGTCTCAATTACTAATAACTGCTACAATTTACTGCCTAGAGCGATAATTTATGAGCACCAGTTGAATTGATTACCGTCAGCCTTCATTTGAGTGGTTGAGATATGAATTAACAGTATCTATGTAAAATTATTCGATTAAATCTTTATAATTCTAATCTACCTGTGGAGACGTTGACATCAATGTAGTCAAAGATTTGAATTGTAAGATGTGCTTTTAGTGTTCTTAAGTCGCTCGGAAAAGTCTTCACACTCGGAAGAGCTGTTTCGCGCATCCTGCATACTATTCAATAGACACAATACTAATGAAATGTCATTGTCAACTAAACAGAAACGTGGTCATTTGAGATATGTCCTACAAATCTAACCCACGTTTCAGATTTTTGTTAACGCCTAAGGAACGCCTCCGCACGATGTTGATTCAGCTTTTCCTCTAAATTCACTGTACGCACGACAACCAATCAAGCTATACTAAACCAGTTTATGCGGATTTCTCATTGTACGGGAACACTATACAAAGCGTGGCCATGTTATACTGGAAAAGTACAGCTTGATTTTTCTCCGTGTGTACCAACTTCTGCGAAATAGTTACTAACTTTAAACGACCAAGCATCGTTTTATTTCCTTCAAATATAAGACAAAAGGCATCTTCTATCACTCTGTTGGAGTTATTAGATTCAATAGATTTCCCTAAAGCCCATTTCCTTTCAACAGGTTCCCCTGAGGGAGCATTTCAGTTCTGTATGACGAAAACTTTCCGCATTTCACTTTCCTACCTTATTTCTTTGGTAAATCGGAGAAAATCGCCAACAAAATCGAATTATCCGTTAAATTAAGTTCAATTCAATCAACAGTTGGTCAACAACGGCGATTTCTTGATAGATTCTAGCAGAAAATAAAACTAAGAAGGTTTAGTTTTACCTATGGGGGACCAAGGCATCATAATATTGTGGGACCTCAAAAACAGTTGTTGTAGTCTAAAAAAGAGTGCAAAGATGAATTTCTGATATATCAGTTTGAATAATAAACATCATGCCGCGAAGAAATGTTTTATATTTTTTGATGTTCATATAATTTTGCACTTCATGTGCATCACACTAGTCACTGCCATAGATACTGTTATTCTGCGGATAACACCAAACGGTGTCTGTTCTCATTGTGAAGAATTCTTCGAAGAGAACCTGTTGTTAAATGGGAAAAATGAATTAAATAAAATTAATATAACTACATTCAGGAGAACAATTCTGGATAGTACGTTGATATTCTTACTTTAAAAATAATATTCTTGCTCTATGTCGAGTTGCCAACTTTTCGAAAATTATTAGAAGCTGGTTTTCAAAGTGCATAAAATTGATAAATTGAGAACACATTACATCTCTACATAATACGAGAACGATGCAAATCGCAACATGTAGTTTATTTTCCTTTAAAACTTCACTAATGACAAACATAGACAGAAAGAAAATATCACTGAAACACGAGCATTTGAAAAGAAACACTTAACTTGTATTAGGAGGAGATTTAACCTGTAAAGTTTGTGGACCTTCTAAAAAAAATTTCTCTCGTGGCGCCACCTGCAGAGTAAACGTAGTCAACAATGCAAACAGGATTTATTCGCCGGGACTAGTAATGCTATCGCAGGATAGTGCGAGCGCCAGTGCGCTAGTGTTAGACGGAGTTGCTTGAAATACTACGTGGTCGTGAGTTGGGGCCTTGAGGATAGCGTCATATTTTTTCGCTTTTATTGCATGGGCTTAAAGCGATAAATGTGGCAGCTAATTTTAGTGCTTCAAAATATCCTCACTTCAAGCTAAAATTTTAAGTAGTGTTTAATATACACCGTGACTTTTTAGTCGTCTTACAACGGCAGCCCATTTCATGTATCCAATGACTTTTGGTATTTATGAGTTTTTAATAATTAAAAAATATTATTCAGTATTATGACGCATGACGTAGTTAAAACACCCTGTTGCGAACGATGATCTACTGGACTCGAGCGCTGGGTAGATATGTTCTCCCGTTTGACACGTAAATATCATTAACAGGATGTTTCATAATTTTATTCTAATGTATTATTTATTTTTCTTTGTACCTATTACGGTAGGTAAAAAAAAAAATCGCTCCTAGAGCTATTTTATGTCGGGTGCATTGAGTGAACCACCTTTGTAAGACGACTAAAAAGACACGGTGTATAAGTTCCTCTTTCACGTTTCCTTGATAAAATCAACAAAACTACATAATATATCAAACAACGCAAAGATCTCATCTCGAATCAGTATTTACCAAATACCAAGAAACTAATAATACTAAACATTTTGCCGAAATCATCATCTGATCTCCTCATTTTTTTAAGTCGGTTACAAACCGACTTCAAAAAAAAAAAATTTTTTTCTTGATTTTCTTACTGAGAAACATTATTTGTTTTCAACTTTTACTAGTTTTATTATGTCTTCATTTGCTCAAGGTAGTTGCCACAGTGTAAGTCAGCAACAAGCTTGTTTGCAAGTAAGTAATTCAATTTGGAACAATGTAGAACGACAAGACGTAGCTGCGTAGGCGTCACAGTTGCACCATCCCCTTTAAACTTGCATAATTCAATAGAACAAAAAGAAACTTTGTGAGGCTTCTCATTCTAATCTAATTGTAGAAACAACATGGATCGGTTTTGTATGGAGATCAAAATAAGTGCTTTAAAAACTTTATAACCAATTTGATGTATTTATTACGAATATTATGTCGATTAGCCAGAAAATTACCGAACACTTGTTAAAACGACGAACCTGGACAAATTGAGCACAAATAAAAGGCAGATAGATTACCCTTATAATAACCAAAAAATAACAAACTAATTCAAAGTACCCGAAAGCCTAGCTACTGCTTTTCCTGATTTGTAATGCTAATATAGTGAAATGTTTTTTTAAATATTGGTCACAAATTCTAATTCTTCTTTAGATCTAAATCTCGATGTATTGAAAAGTCATCGAGAGTCGCCATTTTCGGGGCCCGACTTTCGGCTCAGCCTAACGTCCCAACAGCTCTATTGCGTAAAACGTTTCTCACGTAATGCCATGTAACTCGTACAGTATAGTGAGCTAGTACTCGACGCCAGTACTCGCCGCTAGTGGAGCGTGGGCAGGTACTTAGCGTCCCAGTGTGTGACGATGTAATAATGGCATGTGGGTACAAGTAATGCTTGATAATGCTGGTGATTGATGATGTATTGAATTGGCAAATAGAAGGATATTTTAGTTTTTGGAGCAAAAATAAAAATAGTACTTTAGCCATTAGTATTTGAAATAGCGTTGAAATATCATCCGGTAGGCACTTAGGTGCTGTAATTAATTTAACACTGTTAAAGAGCCCCTTCACAATAGCGTTTGTCCAGCGAAGCCATTCGATCAACGTACTCGCGGCGTCTCTTCTAGGGCACATGAGTACACTGCGCTAGCGTCGCGGGTGCGCGACGCATGCGCCGCGTTATTGCGGTGTCATGTACAATCCCTTTCGCATCCCACCTTTTCCCGCCACCCGTTAATGATAATACTGAAACGACAACTAAATTGTGTGACGTCTGCGCCGAGAGGAGATGCCGCGACAACGCGATGCATGCGTCGCGCTGTCGCAGCGACTGCGCTGCGCATACTTTCATCGAACGCTTACACTGAACAAACGCTAGCATGTAGGGGCTCTAAAGTTCATGCTTTTTACCTCCAGACTAGAGCATTACTTCTTCGTCTAATTTATAAACTCAACTGTCTACTGTCATGTAGAGTCAGCCATTTTTAAAACGTTCGAACAAGCCATTCGAATCGTTCCATAAAAAAAAAAAAACGTTACTTTTACGTCAACTGCAATGCCATTCGGCCATCATCGTCGATCGTTCCAAATTGAAAAGTAGAGCTCCGAACGCATTCAAGAAATATGATTGGTTGCAACACACTCGTAAGCACTGCATTTGAACGCCTACGAGTGAGTAAATGTAGAACAATGCTGTATGAATCTTTGATGAATGAATGACGTTAATAGGGGCGCTGTTCATAAACATTTGTGTTTATTATTTCATCAATATGTACTGAAAAACGCGCACCACACGCCAAAACATGCGTGCAACTATACTGATTCATCTCACTCACACACAATTTCCATATTCAGAGATAACATGACATTGACATGAAAATGTGACTTTTATGAAAAGATAAGAGAAGGCATCTGTATTGAATATTTTATCATGTTTCATCTGAAAAAATAAAAATATTACCTACCCTTACATTGGCAGGTAATAATGTCACGTACGATAAACAGGATATTAAAGAGAGTTACAACGAGAAGGTAATAAGAATTCCTAACACGCTTGTATTCCTAAAAAGGGTAGATAGAAGTGTACCGCTCGTCACACGCCCACATAGACATCGCCGTAGATGGTATTCTTTAGTACAACTGTACTAAGCTTTAGCTATCTCATTCCATATTCTTCACTGCTTTCTGTTTTCTTCACTCATCTGTATGTCAAATGATCAATCTTCATCGGGATTCTGTCCTTTGATGTTAATTCCTAAGATTTCTTTTCTCCCTTATTTTTTTCTGTCTTATGTTTACTTTCATGACGTTGGTAATCTTCTTAAACTGTTTTGTAGAATCAAGACATTCAGCAGTCTCATTAATGATTTCTCAATATTAGCTTAAATCGGTCTTTTCTTTTTTAGTCCACTTAGGATCTTTTCAATGGTCTCTTTCTATGTAATGCCACTTTTTTTGCTTAACTACTTTAGTTTCGAACACCTTACCATCATCTTTTAAAACTGTTTTATCCACTGGTTTAAGTTCGACTTTAAAAACGTTTACTGTGTCTTAAATAGCTTGAACTAAAACTGTAAAAAACATATAATCAATGTTAGTAACAATCCAGTTTGGAATGACCCGAAGCAATGTAGCGTTGCGTTGCTACAAAATGTCGTAATTGCAATGTAACGTTATAATTACAAACTTGTTTTAATCTAGACACGGTGAAGATAAAAATAAGGAAAGAACTTTGTCTTGACCTACCTATACATATTACACAGTGCAATGTTCCTCCAATTAATTTACCGCACACAATTAATGAAGTTTACGAAAAAAATATGAAATATAATTTTGAACTCGTCTATTTCTACTGTTTAAAATGTATCTCCTAATAAAGAAGCCATGATCATCGTTTCACTGGACAGTCCGGCAGTCCACTGCTAGACAACAAAGATCTCTCTAATTTCACTTTAGTTATTGTTAAATATTGTGTAGTATATCCAGTTAATTTAAAGCATCTACGAATTTATTTTTTTTAAACCCAGATTGTAATTTTCATGTAACAGAATCGAGTGATTACTAACAGGATCATCATTCCCCTGCTCTTATCCCAGTTTATTTGGTAGTCAGCGCAGCATATCTTCTTCTTCTACTACTCTCTATCTCTCTTTTTCTACAAAAATATTATCATCCTTAAAGTCAATTTTGCAGAAATTAACATTAATCAAACTTCCTAATTCAGTGATTTTACGATTGCAGCTATAACATTGAACATTTGTACCAGCACCTTTTTCGAATATAATTAGCATTGTTAATTGAGTAATCTCATTAATAATTCGGAGTGCCCTTCCCCTAAACGAAATATGATGTTATTAGGAACAGGATGTTTTGGTTAACGGATGTGTGGTCATAAACCACCACCTGATTAAGACGTTATAAGAGCCGCCAAATAATATCTAATGGAAAAGTTATTCAATGAATTGATGATGCTTTATATAGAAGGAATATTTATAAGATGTATGAAGTAAAAGGAGTTGTAAGGATGGTACTGTAGTTTCTGCATACCCACATGGAAAAAGGGCGAGAATTTATGTATAAGAAATAGAACATACCTATCGGTAAAGAAATAAAGTAATGAAGACGTAGTACAAGATAAATATTGATATCGAACTAGCAGTTAGTTAAGAGAATAATTTAGCAATGAATAAGAAAAGAAATACTGTAAGGAGCATTTTAGATACTAATGCAAGTACAAACTTTGCTTAGAAGATTAGAAATACTTGAGAAAACTAACGCAAAGTTAACGAAAGTGCATACTGCATAGGTACGGAGATATTAGTAATCAACTTTTAGAAGGGTATTGCCCGTTTTCACCAAAATTAAAGTTTAGGTGTCAGTTAGTATTAGTGAAAACGAGAATAAAACTTTTGGTTCTACTACAGCTAGAGTACTTACTAAAGTAGTGCTACACCTGTTTTTTTAAAAAAAAAAAAACAGAAATAACGGAATTGTATAAATTGCTCTATAAAAATATTCACAGTAGCTGTTACTGAACTCGTAGTAAGAGCCATACTATCACAAAGTAGTACCGTAGGTCCACATTGTATTTTAAGAGTACGACTAAGAACTAGAGAAACTTCACAAATGGCAATCGCTTTCAAAGAGTTGACCATTGTTGCAAGGACTAACACCAGGTCCCATACTTTTTTTACTGTCGATGATACATATTTTTGGCTTATAGAATTTCAGTTTGTCTAGACCCCCAGAGGAGCTACTCAGCTAGCATAAGAATTTCATATCATTACAGCAGTCAGTTGCATAATTGACTTATGTGTTCGTGTTGTCATAGATTTATGTTCTTTTCTGTCAAGATGATTGTGTTTCGGCGCATGGTTTGTGGCACCTTGCGTGATTTGATTACATTATATCCCGAATTGATCTGACGAAAGTGTACAAATCTGAAAGTGACGTCTTCGTGGACCTTCTGCTCCCACCTATCTTGTGATACCACTCACTGACGTCATACCGGGCTCCGTAAGAACGTAAAAACATCGTGATGTCCGGGCCGTTTGGCGCAAAATGCGACAGATATTCGGAACCGGCCCGTATACGGAGCAGCGTCGTGGAAATAGAAGTAATAGCTGCCAGT
Organism: Noctua janthina; assembly: GCA_963576755.1. Classification (NCBI taxonomy): domain Eukaryota; kingdom Metazoa; phylum Arthropoda; class Insecta; order Lepidoptera; family Noctuidae; genus Noctua; species Noctua janthina. Next base: position 16,108,916 of record OY755063.1, on the reverse strand, counting down.
GCCGTCTATAAGCTGAATATTTTGAGGAGGCTATTGTTATGGAAGAAAAAGTAGCCGAGGCTTATTAGGGTCAGGCCAAACAGATTGTCTCGATTTTGAGGCAGAATGCTTGATTTTATTGTACCGATAAGAAGAGAGACGAAAGTGATATTTGGGTATTACGAAACCTTACTTTAGTAGCAATCATATTTTACTCCCAATCCAAGTTTTTCATTTGTTTCAACAGCTTTGATATCTTATCAGAAAGTTTCATACGTGATGCTATCAAATTGACGTCATCGATGTCGATTTCAGCAATGTCTTTTATATTCCTGCCTCTTAAATATTTATGCCTTCCCATTCATAACTCCGAATCAGTACCTATAAGGAAACATATTATTGTATTGATTGATTAAATCGGTCTATTCAGTATCTTGATCTCGTAAGTGATGTTTATAAGCGATCATAACAGTTTGTCATCGATAAATCTCGGTTGGCACCAGTGACTTTCTCTCTTGAGTCTTGCACAATCAGGGAACCGGCAAGTAAAGATAATATGTCATGGATAAGATGTGATGAAAAGGCACCCCTGTATATAGCTGTACGCGATTTGTATGAGTGTTTGTGTAGGATTGTAGTTAATAAGAAAGTAGACGAAATGGTGGACTTAGCAAGCTTACTTTACGAAACTGTCTTGCTAAGTCTACTAAGTACCTACTAAGTAACTTACTAAGTATATAGTATTGAAATCAGGTGCTTAAGCAAGTTGATGTCGACTTAGATGATGATATCTACTAGTAAAAGAATGTAGGATTCGAAAGTACTGTTAAAGGTGATGTTCACGATGTTGTTATCAGTGCATTAAATACAAACGGTTCTGAAACTCGCACATAAGCTTATGAAGCTGAGAAAACAGAATTTGTTTTCAAAATTCATGTGTGCATTATCGCCAAACTTTTACACTAAAAACTAGATACCGACAAGAATAATAAAAGCATAGATCAATTTTTGCGTCGCTTGCAAACGTCTAATGCATGACTAAGTTTAAAACATATTTCTAAAATAATAGTCTTTAAACTTTTGCCAAAAGCAAATTGCTTGTCGTAAATGCACCGCTTTCAGTCTAATAGACATAATGTCCCAAACGAAATGGAAGTTTCCATTTTGTGATTAAAACTTTGAGTTTGTGATTCGGACAGTTGGCGAATTAGGGGGAATATATTTTGTTTTATTTGAGGCTGTGAGTTCTTTATTTGGGACACAGAAATTTTAATATCAAGAAGAAGAATATGTACCTATTCAAAACACTACAAAATTGAAAAATGCATTCTGAGGTCAATAACCATTGCATTTGTAAGGTAAACATTTATACAGCTGCAGTAACAGAATTAAGGACGCGTTTGCAAAATTGATAGGTATAGAATCGAACTACTACATTGACACGGGTTATACACACAAGTGTACGCTCAGCTAACGGCGAGAATAGTAGTCAAGTGATCTCATTTTGATACTTTGAAAGATTATTTTTTTTTACGTATTTCTCTGTAATAAAATTATGGTACCTACAACAAATATTTATTATTTATGTTTATATTTTTACGAATTACGTCTGGACTTGATAACGTGACCTGAAAGTGTACTTCAGACACTGCTACTGGAACTCCTTGACGAGTAGAACTAGGTGAGCCGAGAATGGACTCGTTTTGTTAGTTATAATGAGACCTTACCTCCGGACATGATAGAGTGACCTGAAGGTGTACTTCGGTGACTGTTAAAAGAACTCTTCGACGAGTAGAACTAGGAGTGTCGAGTTTGGGCTCGTTTTGTAAGTTATGATGAGACCTTACCTCCGGACTTGATGGAGTGACCTGAAGGTGTACTTCAGTGACTGCTACTGGAACTCCTCGACGAGTAGAACTAGGTGAGCCGAGTTTGGGCTCGTTTTGTTAGTTATGATAAGATCTTACCTCCGGACTTGATGGAGTGACCTGAAGGTGTACTTCGGTGACTGCTACTGGAACTCCTCGACGATTAGAACTAGGTGAGCCGAATCTGCGGTCGTTTTGTAAGTTATGATGAGACCTTACCCCCGGACTTGATGGAGTGACCTGAACGTGTACATCGGTGACTGCTACTGGAACTCCTCGACGTATTAAACTAGGTGAGCCGAGGTTGGGCTCGTTTTGTTAGTTATGATAAGACCTTACCGCCTGACTTGATGGAGTGACCTGAAGGTGTACTTCGGTGACTGCTACTGGAACTCCTCGACGATTAGAACTAAGGAGGACACCTTCAGGTCACTCCATCAAATCAGGCGGTAAGGTCTTATCATAACTAACAAAACGAGCCCAGACTCGACACACCTAGTTCTACTCGTCGAGGAGTTCCAGTAGCAGACACCGAAGTACACCTTCAGGTCACTCCAATGAGTCCGGAGGTAAGGTCTTATCATAACTAACAAAACGAGCCCAGACTCGGCTCACCTAGTTCTGCTCGTCGAGGAGTTCCAGTAGCAGTCACTGAAGTACACCTTCAGGTCACTCCATCAAGTCAGGCGGTAAGGTCTTGTCATAACTAACAAAACGAGCCCAAACTCGACACACCTAGTTCTACTCGTCGAGGAGTCCCAGTAGCAGTCACTGAAGTACACCTTCAGGTCACTCCATCAAGTCAGGCGGTAAGGTCTTGTCATAACTAACAAAACGAGCCCAAACTCGACACACCTAGTTCTACTCGTCGAGGAGTCCCAGTAGCAGTCACTGAAGTACACCTTCAGGTCACTCCATCAAGTCAGGCGGTAAAGACTTGTCATAACTAACAAAACGAGCCCAGACTCGGCTCACCTAGTTCTATTCGTTGAGGAGTTCCAGTAGCAGTCACCGAAGTACACCTTCAGGTCACTCCGATGAGTCCGGAGGTAAGGTCTTATCATAACTAACTAAACGAGCCCAGACTCGGCTCACCTAGTTCTACTCGTCGAGGAGTTCTAGTAGCAGTCACCGAAGTACACCTTCAGGTCACTCCATCAAGTCAGGCGGTAAGGTCTTATCATAACTAACAAAACGAGCCCAGACTCGGCTCACCTAGTTCTACTCGTCGAGGAGTTCTAGTAGCAGTCACCGAAGTACACCTTCAGGTCACTCCATCAAGTCAGGCGGTAAGGTCTTATCATAACTAACAAAACGAGCCCAGACTCGGCTCACCTAGTTCTACTCGTCGAGGAGTTCTAGTAGCAGTCACCGAAATACACCTTCAGGTTACTCCATCGAGTCGGGAGGTAAGGTCTCATCATAACTAACAAAACGAGCTCAAACTCGGCTCACCTAGTTCAACACGTCGAGGAGTTCCAGTAGCAGTCACCGAAGTACTCCTTCTCTTCAGGTCACTCCATCAAGTCCAGAACGAATAGGTATTTATAAACTCTACTTACCTTTCCATAGCGAAATAAAATAGAATAAAAATGTAACCTTGTCAAGTATCAAATTTGGTTTATCGAATATTTTGTGTATACAGCGATCTTTTTCAATTCGAGCCGCTCCAAACATGCGATACGTGTCCTCTCTCGACGGCGGCCGCGCGCAGACTGTAGTTTTACTCGAAATGCATGTGCAATAAATCAAGACGGGGACCAAAAATAAAATAACCCTTATTGCAATCGATTAAGATTCATTCGGAAATAGCAAAAAATGGGAAAACATTAGTTTTGGTTTTCATTTTTTCTGCGACTATTTATAGCATTTAGATAAAAAAAAAATACTAAAATTAAGAACTGGATATGTTTGCCTACATATAGTATTTTTAGAAATAGTAAAATATGTTAGTAATAGCACAAAAAATGTACCTAAACTGAACCCGGTATTGTTAATTTTGTGTAAAATGGCAAAGTAAAATCGATTTTACATTATAAAAAACTAAAATTTTCAAAAGTAAAGTTCCTATCAATTTTAGATGAAGAACCAATCTATACGAGGTAGTTATTAGTTACTTTGAATTTTGTTTAGTTATGCCATAAAATGTACTGAAAAACAGCATATTTTTGTCTGATTTGCAAACGCGCCCTTAAATGCAATACCTACCTATTCATTGTTATTATAAAATGCAGGGCACAGTGATCGTATTTTCCATTTCCACGTTTCAATAACACCACTCCAATTCGATAGCTCTCGAGTCCTGTTATTGATAAAAATTTCCCTCGTTTTCCTAGAATTATAAATTGAAAATAACTCTCTGAGGAGGGTTTCCTATTAAACATTATATTTAGGAACAGTAGTGACTGCTGTAGTATTTTTAGTTATCTATAAAATGAACACTAGGGCACCGCTCTGATCAGATTAGTACAAGATCCAATCTGTTTGCAGACTTTTATGCCAAAGCAAATGCTACGGATAGATTAGAAAGACGGAAATAACTTAAAGACGCAGAAACACCCACGTTAGAAGTACCAAACACTGAGTGAGTACTCGAAGGAAATGATTTGATGTTCATAACAAGCTGGGAATGTGTTTTTTATTAAATTTCCAGCGAATTTTGCGGCAGAATGGGGCCGCTCCGCAGCCCGAGTGTGCTGCCAGTTCGATCAGATGACCCCGCTTAGATTATCTGGGATAACTTCATGAAATATGTTTTAAGATTTTTCATGTTAAGTACCTAGATTTTACGGTTTCTTAAATATTGGTACGAAGCCACTAACGATAAAATACTAGAGGGATAAAGTTGGATTTACTTTTCCGATTTATTACTTAAAGCAAACTTAACTAACTTTCTGTGCTGTTAAATTATAACTGTATTTTATGTCTTTTGGCTGTTTATTTTATTCTATCCCGTGAATGTCGTCGTAAACTTCCTCAATTTGGAAAATTATAAAATCTGCTCTCTCTCATATCTCCTAACCCCATAACACGACCGGATCTGTTTGTCCAGCACGGCTATCAGTTAACGCGCTGACGTCACGCAAACATACACGACATACATAATTCTGCGGCCACCATTGTATGTTAAACAACGCGACATTTAGCAGACCAAATGGTACCATATCGGTTAGTTTGTACTTTGTATGTCATGGTTCGTGAATTTTGAATATTTTCGTATTGTTCTCAACAAAATACTCTGTTTGAATTTGTACGAGTTCATGCATTAAACACGGTAAATGGTGCTGAGGGTAGAAGCTTGTGTTTTCATTACAGCTAAATTACAATACTTTGCTTAAACGTTTTTTTCCATAGTTACATCATGTGTGTTGGAACTTTGAATTGTCAACTCCACTTATGAGCTTCAGTGCCGGAGGCTTAAGGTTTATAGCCTGACTTCGTTATTAGTTCAAAAATAACTTTTCTTCCCTCAAAATTGTTACTAGGGGCGATGTTACTACCCTCTTTTGCTTTTACATCAGCTTTTATAACTTTTTCATTATCATCATTCATTATATCAGGTTTCAAAGTATTAATTTTAAGTTCAGTTTTGGTTTCAAGAATGATTTCGTGCTACGTTTGTCTTTCCTAAACTCCATGGTCTACCACGGAGCTTGGATGTAATTTGGCTAGAACAGTTAAGCTATCTCATCCGGACAAAGTTAGCTTAAATTGAAGTGAATAGTTTCTTAAACTTTAGTTGGTCTTGCAGTCTAGCCAGTGAGATGAGTATGCGATGCACCGTGAACGAATCCAGGCCGCTGGTCCGAAAATCAGACCAAAAAGCAAATTGGAACTAGGAGTCTGGGCCAGATGTTTTGGGAAACCAAATTCAGTTGTTTAGGCAGACTTGAAAGCAGTCGTTTGACTAAACAATTATTGCTCTTTTGTTTTAAGTTTGAGCTTAATGTTTTGGAAGACTATTACGGTATATCATTGTCTTGAGTGCTAGAATAGAAATTATGTTTTTGTAAATGTTCTTTAACTGTTTTCTTCTTGTTTGTAACTGACTTTAGCAAGAATGGAACGAAAACATAAAATAGGGTTTTTAAGGAAGTTACCCATACACTCTATTTTAGGTGTTTATTTTTGCGAGGCCTTTCCATTTTTGGTAATTTTTGTTAAAACGTAAAAGTGTTACGTTGGTGCAGATGAATTTGAGTCTACGCTTTTCAATAGCATATTAAAACTAACTAACAAAAACTTCAAACTCTAACCCTATCCGCTTGTTAGCAACGGAAAATATTTATTTAAACATTATAAATAGGTAAACATTACATAAGCTCGTTATACATAGTCGGTCAAGGCGCATGTTTTAAGGCTCCTTGCCTTATGTGGTGATGCCATGTTATCCAAGACAGCTGAGGTATTATGGACACAGATTTATTGACGGGTAATAGATGTGATAACGTTTAAATGGTCGAGGTAAACAGGGTCATCCAACATGTATGTGTATGAAGTTTTGTCGTCATATTATCGTACTACAAAATTATGCTGTAAGTTGAATGAGTTTATTCAGTCTATTGATGTGAAAAGAATAAGACGGGTTGTCGAAGTTGCTTGCTTGCTGATGCTCTTTGCGAGAAGGTTCCAAAGGCATACTCTTTTAAACGTTTTACGAGATTTAACCCTGGGTTTCTGAAAATCATATCTATTCAACATGAACTGTCACATAACATAAAATGATATGATGGGCTGCTTTTACTTCGGTTAACTAATCAGAATCAGCTATGAAGATTTTATAAAGACGTACCGAGGTATGTCTAGCAATAACCGTAGGTAATAGAAAAGTAAAACAATGTATAAGATTGGCTTGTACATCGAAATGCTTATGACAATCCTGTTGGTAGTCGTCGAGTCGAGCACGAAACGCGTCGAAGCGATTGTCAATAGTCCTCCAGTTTTACAGCGTAGAACAATAGTTAGGCTCCGTTTCCACCAAGCGCAAAACTACTCGCGCAATTTTTTGATGTCGCTGAATACTGAATAGGTACGCAGATATAAGTATCTCCTCGCGCGTGCTCGAGGATGCGCGAGCACCCTATTTTATACTTAAAGTTAACTCTGATACAGTTCTTAATTCAGTGACATTAAAAAAGCGTAAGAGTCAGCTGTTGTTGACGTATAGGAGGTACTCCGTTGAGCAATGAAAAGCCATTGTTATACGATTAAAGTGACTGGTAATGTGTGTCATCAAGTGTAATGTTTTCATATCTGTCTTTAAGCATGTGATTTATAATTAGTATCACGATAATATTTTAAAGCACAATTGACTCATCTAGTCATCGTCAATATCTAACTTTATGATCGTGTTAATTCATCCACCTTCGATAAAAAAGAATTTGAAGTTAAAACTAAAGACTTTTCAGTAATCGTCCATGGCAGTTTTGATGATGAGGTCGTTAATACAGGGTGCGCTGGTGGTAGGGACACCAACGCGGAAACAGTTACCATTTACTCAGTACCTATCGTACATTACCGATGAAAAATTTCGATGTGGGGGGCTCAGAATGACGTACTGAGTACGTGTTAACCGTTTTCGCGCCGGTGGCCCCCCTTCCACCCTGTAAAGGGCAGCATAGTTCTGTTGGTGTTGTTGTGGTGCTGTTGGTAAACATTTGTGAAACTGTCACTGGAAATTTAAATGGAAAAACAAGATGGCGGCGGTAGTTTCGTTGAAGTTATAGAGAGAGTAATCGACTATCATAACGCTATGTGTAACCCAATGGTGTTACCGTGTGAACGGTCACAGCCTCACAGGTCACACAAGTAACCGTGGCGCATTGACCATGTGAACTATCGACGCGATTGCCACACCACATGTGAACTAATACCATTTAGTTCGGTTACAATGTGAACTAAATATCTCTATGTACCTACTCGTAGTTTTTGTCGAAATGGAATTGTAAAATGTTGAATGTTATGTCCATTTCTAGGAATTATAAAATAATAATTTCTACCTTGTTTAAACGAATAATTTTCTGTTGATTCGCGATCTTATAATACATTTCTATTATTATAATTCTTGTTAGTAACCAGACACAGAGACGGTAAGAGGTACTCCAGAGATTTAATTACAATCTCAAGTAACATGAAATGGCGAATTTAATGTAACAAATAAATATTTTTGGATTGTAAGTTCCCTGTCACAATTCTCCAATTGAATACCGAAATCTTAATGCCAACAATTTTTATGTTCTCATATATGGTACAATGGGATTGTAAGATATAATCTTAAACATTCAAAAACTACCAATGCGTATGCATATTATCCTTGCCAAGACGCAAAATTATAATTAAAATGTAATTCTGAATTAAATCACTAACATCACCTTCTCTTTCGCCCACAGGAACAGCTCCGACAACGCAAGGAAGCTGAGGAGAGGATCGCAGCCCAGAATGAGTTCCTGCGCACCTCCCTGCGAGGGTCCCACAAGCTCCAGGCCTTGGAGTCTAACCCCCCCTCGTCAGGCACTGCCTTCGTCAACGACGCGTACGAAGACGATGCCAGCGACGATTCCACGCAGCTTTATGCTGTTGTCGGTAAGTGTAATTTAAATTAATGAATGGTATTATAGCTGTGGCATTAAGATGAGCCCTCAAACTTCTTATCAGTGCAACAGGCACAAGCTGAAAGAACACCTTAAAACCTTAACACGGTATGGATGAAATTCGTCTGCATCTAAAGCTGTAGTTAAACCAAATTAGCGAGTGCTTATTCTGGGCCTGTTCAATCACATTTGTTTGGCGTAGACAGACATAAAGGATTCTATTATTGTTCGCTTTATGCAAGACTCTTTTATTTCCTCTAAAGAATTTCTGGGGTTTTAGACATTTGTCAAGCATTTTACGGCCAGTTCTGGATGCAGGTCACCATCCTTTAGTTCCAATACTCCTAATCTTATTTTGATGTCATACGGATCTCCTCTGCATTTTTCTCCTTCATGACCTACACACATAGCAGCTGCTTATTCATATTGGAATCTGAATAGAATTCGCATAAAAAAGTAGCGATATCCTGAAGGGATTTCGAGAAAAATCCACAAAACCAATCTAATTTTCAGATCACGTCCGTTCTTGGTAATTTTTCCCGCGGATCAGCGAAAGTTCAAGTGAAGCAAATAATTCAGTGATGCTTGAAATTACTTTGCATGAAAATGTATTAGATTTTGGATTTTTAAGGCGCGCTGTGATATCTTTATTTCCCTGTCGCTTGCAAACCTTTCCGCCTTTGAATTCTAAGAATAAAGAAATTAATTTGATGTAGGATAAACCAGTTAGATAGGTGGATAGATAACGTATACATTATGGTATACCAAAATTAACTAATTTGAGGATCTGGCGTCGGAATTTATGATAAAAAAACGAGGTTTAAGGTGTTGTTTGTTTAAAATGCGCGATTAAAGAAGCTGCCCATGACATAATCAACTCTTAGGTGAAATATCATTGAACTAGTCTATCGTGGAAGCGTACATAGGTCTAACTGCTTTTGTTATGAAGTTTAATAAAACTCATATTCTACATCTCTAGTATTACTGCTCTGCAATTGTCAGGCCCCAAAATTCAGAGCTATATTGCCACTCCGCCAAAAAATAGCCGACTCAGATTATTAAAAGGCAGATACGAGTATATTCATACGGTACTATGAATATTCATCCATATCATAGCTCGACCTTTGCAATCCGCTAGGGAGACCACGATTTTACTGTATGGTGCTATTAATTTACGGGATAATACTTCAAAATTCCCTTTATATAATCCCTTAGGATTTAAGACCCTTGTGCGAAGGTACGGGACCCTTTTTAGTAGGATAAAGAGGATAAATGCAACTTTTTTTGTAAAAGTTGGAGGAGGTGATTTTTAAAGTACCTGCCGAACAAAGTTGAGGTAGGTTCTGTTAGGAGGTTACTTTAAGAGCTATAAAAAGATGTCGTTTGCGAAAATAATAGATAAATTGAAAGTAAATTGAAGACGGTCTTCTTAACACACCATTGGGATCAAAAGTTAAAAAAACTTCTATCACGTCGTGCATGGCCGTAGGTTTTTGGCTGAGATCTATAAACGTCACTTAGCACGCACTTTGATTTAGTGTTATTCCTCTCAGTATCGCTCTTAAAGTCAAACTACAAGCGCGAAACAAAGATGGGAACATGTTTAAGTCAAAACACGGGTATTTACGAGCTGAATCACGTTTATTAATCTCGGCGTTTACATATTTTATAAAACTGACACGTAATTTTATACAAACCAGTTAAAAAATAAATAACGAAAATCCTGCACTCCTAAAGAGTGCAAACCGATAGCCCCGATATATTTTTCCCCACTGGCCCATATTTTCACTTTCCTGTCCAACTAGGGGTCGTGTTAATTCCAGCTCGCTTGTCGCTAGTTCGCTCGTCGTTCGGACGACATTACTTGGGAACTGGGACGTAAAGGTTTAGCCACGAGCTACACACTTCCTGCGAGAGCGACCGCAGATATATTGTGGCCCACTGCTGGGCAAAGGCGTCCCGTTTCTCCCTCCAAACCTCTCTGTTTTGTGCAATTTCTGGACACGCTTGCCCCATTATTTTTTTAAATTACCGATGAAATATTGCTATGTGGGTTCGAAATGATTTATACGTAGTAGGTGTTTGTACGTCATTGTACCTCCCACCCTGTATAGGTGTGGCGTCACTTAGCTGACCATACATTGTAACCCAAACTAAACGCGTATGTAAAATTTCATCTCAATCGGTTAACTGTTTTAAAATTCAGTTGCAAGATTTGACCTAAACAAACATTGCAAGTAAAATAAAAACTTGTAATAAAAAAAGGCGCGTGTCGTCTGATGCAAGTCGTGTCGCCTGAGGTCGTAAAACGGGCGTAAGATGGCAGATAAAATTATAACACCCTGCTAAAGTTGCGCCAAGTTGTCTGCTGATGAACTGATAAAGGTATTAAAAGGTTTTCGGTGTGTGTGGTCACTCGGTGAGGAGTTAACACGCTTACTTAGTTTATGGGAAAAGAAGACTACCCGAGGCAATGTTGTATTTATGTAACTCAAACAGGTGGCGATTTAGTCTCCAATTGGTAATCGTCAAGGGAGTGAGTCTACCCGACATAATATACTACTTTTCGCTATAAAAGTATCTATCTAATTCATGGCATAAACAACAGTACCTAGAGAAACTATTTCGATGTATGAATGAAAGGTCGCACAGCTGGGCAAAGGGCTTTCACTGGTCACCATTGCACTACCTCTATCTGCGTAATTTCTTAACCTTACAAATTACCAGTTAGACCTTTCAGCTATGGTTTCCTTACACGTCAAAATTGAATATTCCTTACACCTCTCACTTGCGGGGGCTCCCAGATATCAACACATACCCTCTAAGTGTCGGGCTTACGTGGAAAATGGTCCCTTGATTGACCCTGTAGGCTTTGATGTACGGGCGGCAAGGTTAAGGGTTAAACTTGCTTCATACCACGTAGATAAGGCTCTGATTACAATAATATTTGCCAAGTCTTCCAGTTTAGGAGATTAGCTTTAGAGACAAATGTTTGTTTCTGTATGATTTATTTTAATTTTTGCGGTAATTTAAAGGATAATTTTTTATACAAATAAGGGACATCAACGCGAACGACCCTGGTAGTTCTTGAATCATTAGTTGGTAATAGTTTGCAAGTTGATGTCCCTTACAGCCTGTTTAATCCTGTGTAGTTTTTAGTGTATTGTATTACATTCCTGTTTGTTGTTAGGTTTTAGGATCATGCACTGATGATGTAGGTTTGAGCCTCTTCTTCGCCAATCTATGGCCACCCAATGCTGTCTCTTCCAAATTTCTCAATTTTCGGCGGTTTTGTGTCATGGCTGTCCAGATTCTTCCGGCCACTTTAACAAGATCGGTTAGAGCTTACTATTTAACTAATACTTGTTTAAAAACTTTGAAAACCAAAACGTGAATAGTGTGCTAAAAACTTTATAATAAAACATCAACGTTTGTACCGAAAAAAAAATTCCAATCGCAAACTTTGTATTTTTCTTCTCAAGGGTACCTTACCTACCTACCTACCTACCTAGGTACCTATACAAACAGAGGAACTCTCGAGATCGGATTGTGTATCAAAGGGTCGTTGGCGGTTTCCACCCGTATATTGATAACATCTTTAAGGATTCCGTAAAGGTCGTGAAGGTCAAATCACATAATGGATACGGAAAAGGGTTGCTTGGTAAACAAACAATCAGTTTCTATAAGTAAATACTTTAAACTTCAGTCGTTCGTATATGTATAGTGGTATCAGCAGCCTGCTGCATAGCACATGACCACTTCTGGATAAAAGCCTCTCCAATCGTACACCCATTAACTCAGCTAGTCAAGCACTAATTCAATAAATCATAACATAATTAGCCTATTCTTTGCTGTTGAGAAACAGGTCTCCTCTCTGTGAGTGTGAGTTGGTGATGTCACCATGTTGGTGGGTCTGGTTGTTTGCTTTTTATGTCAGCCAGCAACTTATTATCTTATTATTATTTCCAGACTACCAAGAAGTATGTGCAGCGATCAGCCGCGTGCAGAAGGCACTTGGCGCCAGCGGGGAGTCAGCGCTGGCGGCGCGGGTGGCGGGCGCGGCGGGAGCGCTGCTGTGTCCTGCGCTACGCACGGCCCTGGCCACCCGGTCCGCTGTGCTGACGGCGGTGAGACATAAGCGGTCCGGGCTAGCACCGCCGCACACGCACCGAGCTACTGATCGATTGAAAGACGTAAGTGGAACTAGGGTTTTGACCCAGGGCAATCACTAAAATAATATAGCATAAAGTCAGAGCTGATGCAGTAACTATTTTGCTCTCGCTTTTTGAAGTTATTGATGATACTTTACCTGGATTTCACGATATTTTGTGGTTTGGTGTGTAGATCCTACCCGGACAGTCAGTTTTGCTTCCAAAGTGAGTTTTAATCAGCATGGTCTGTCTACCCAGAGAGCACACGAAATGCGTGGAAACGGATTAAAAAGAAACGAAGAACTGTTGTGCTTATTAAAATTAAAAGACTCCTCTATTAGCTACAACACACTAAAACTAACTAAGCATTGCGTGAATGCCATAGCAAGATCCGGCTCGAAGGACCAACCCTTTGTCCTTCCATAATATTATTCCCAGATTCTAACCCAACCCTCTCTGAACAGTGCATGGACGTACTAGGAGCGCACACGTCGACAGGCGCCGAGTCATCAGCGCTAGCGGCCGAGCTGCTGTCGATCCTGGGCGGGCTGGAGCTGGAGAGTCTGATCCAGGCGCACGACCAGGCGGCGGCGCTGCTCGACCCTGCGTGCTTTACGAGGGGCAAGAGGCATAAGGTGAGAAAGACAAGATTTGTGATATATTTGAGAAAACAATTCGTAAGAATAGCCTGATGAATGTACGTCATACACCTAACCTGATGGAGGTTTAGGTGTATGACGTGCATGTCACGCAAAATACTAGTTAGTTTATATAGTGAAAAAGGAATTAGTTACTTTATCTACAATTTTCATAAATAATTTCTTGTACTAAAGCACATTGAATATTGATGATTTAGTAACATTCGGTTAGAATTATATTTGGAATATATTTATTCCCTTCTGACAGATCCAAGAAGTGCATAAACTATTAAAATCTTAAAAAAAATCTTCATTTTTTTTTTATTTAGACTAAAACAATTTTGCTGCGTATACGGTTTCAGGTATATAAATCTTAAACTCTTACCAAAATTTTATCGAAATAACTGAAGAGCTAAGAAAACAAAAATAAGGAATTATTTTAATGTAAAATTCATAAACGGTACTTATGTATTCGGACATTCCCGACAAAGTTTGAAAAGTTCGCGCTCGTCTAAATTGTAAAAACGTTTTTATGAGAATATTTCGTTCAAGATTGTAACTAAGTCTCGTTTCAAACATTTCATTGGAAATGCGAGGAGCTTCAGTAATAATTTCTGGAATCCTTGAATAGAACAAACAACTATAGCTTTTTATATTTTATTAAGTTACACTATTATGATTTTGACTCTTCAATTTTCATTACAACATTCTATAGGTAGGTACAATAAAACAATAGGTACTTATAAAATACACACAATATTTCCCAAATACCGTAGTTCTAGATACATTAAAAAAAATACCAGAAACAGCTTTTCTAAACTTCACTCGCCAATAACTTATCTCTTTAGCAATACTTTGGAAGTTTCTACAAAGTCTAATTTTGTTAAGTTTTCAATAGTAGTTACTGTGTGTAATTTTCGTTCACGACGTGGTGCAAGAAAACTAGCGTGTTCATGTTCAACAGCCGAGCTAATCATGTTTGGTACAGTTTTCTTTCAACGATAACTCTATTTGTGCTTTCTTTTAGAGTAAGTTATTGATGCATTACATCTTTCAATATTGGTGTTCGGATCATCATCATGTCTGTACAACCTACTTGTAGTACATCCAGATTTCGGCAGATATCTCTATCATTTTTTCAGTCTCATATTATGAGACCTAGCTAGATCGATTTTTTCATCCCCGTAAATTTCTAGGTTTATTGCAACTTTCATAGAAATCGTTAGAGACGTTTTCGACTACGATTACAAATAAGAAAAGAAAAAATATTTATTTGTCGCAGGGACATGACATGCATCATACAAAATTACAAAAAATAAACAATAAACTATAAATTCAACAGGACGGAACAAAAAAAAAGAAGAAAGTTAACAGCAAATATTCCTCATTCATTTAATAGTATAGGATAATGTACCTGTCTCATACCTTTTGCTAAGTATAGCATCATATACAATAATGTTATATTTTTATGTTCCAGACTGGTAACAATTTCAATCACAAGGGTGAAAACGACAAGGCGCTGACTGCGCACGCACCCGACGACCCAAGCGAACAGATTAAAATTATTAAAATCGAGAAGACTAACGAACCACTTGGTAAGCAAAACATAAAGTTATAAACTAAAATCAATCAACACACTCCACGATCGATCACGCGAAAACGCGTTAAAAGGAATGTGACGGTCGCGTGTTCGGGCGACAATCGTTTTGGTTAAGACGCGACGTCGCCACGAAATCAGTCGCGAAATTTCCATGACCTCTGATAATGGACTGGAATCCAACTAAAGTGTAGTGGTTTGTCAGGTCATCCGAAACAACTCACCACAAAAGGACAAGGAACAAGGAGGACCAAGGAGTTTGAATCTCATTTTTTTTGTATCCACAGGTGCTACTGTAAGAAACGAAGGTGAGGCCGTAATAATCGGCAGGATAGTAAGAGGCGGCGCGGCGGAGAAGTCAGGACTATTACATGAAGGAGATGAGGTAAGTCCATCATTTGATACTCAGAAACAACTAGATATTATTGCCAGTGTTTTGCCACACCGGGCTACCGGGCTTGTGAACCAGGCTTGGCAGCCTTAATCGGACTATAACCTCGTTCATGGCCATCATCATCTTGTCGCACCCTTTTCTTAACTATATTGAGGTCGCTCCATTTAAAATACCAGTATTTTACATTGAGCTACAACCCATCCATCTTCCACAATCGAATAACTGGGTACTAAAAAGACTCCGGACTCATCGAGTTTCTTTGCTTCCACGCTTTTGTGGTGGTCGCCATTGTTGATTCTGGCTTCCAAGAGTCGTAGTGGTTGGGTTAATAGTGTGTCGGGCTTGTAATACGATAAGCAATACTGCTTTTCAGACTTTTAGTGTATATCAGGCTATAATGTTCGCATTGTTGGGACAAAGGATTCCGGACGCAGGTCTTCAGACTTCTTTGACATACCCATAAACAAAGAATACTTGAATCCTGAACCTCTCTGTCCCCCCCAGCTGCTGGAAGTGAACGGCGTGGCGATGCGCGGCAAGTCAGTGCACGAGGTGTGCCAGGTGCTGGGCGCGCTGTCGGGCACGCTGTGCGTCGTGCTGGCGCCGCGCGCCGTGACGTCACGCGCGCCGCCCTCGCACCGCGTGCTGCACGTGCGCGCGCACTTCGACTATGACCCCGAGGATGATGTTTATATACCCTGTCGGGAGCTTGGTGAGTACAATCTTCAACAAAGTATGATCAACTGAACCTTAGCCCGAGGGAAACGGGACCATACATAGTGCAATCCTTCAACCCTGAATAGAGCAACGCTACTTCGCCGCAAAAATAAGCATAACACCTACAAAAACAGGTTTTCTGCAGGCGACCGATTTCACGGTATACTCTACTTCTAACTTACCCACTAAAATACCGATAAGATAATTTCAAATTTTGTCTTATGAACAGCCAAATGCTGTGCAACTATAGTAGCTTCTTAACCATGTGTTAGCTAGACGATGTCTCTCATTGAGACATTTAACTGTTGGTCAATCCTCTCTATTCGACTCCAGTCTTAACAACTGAATCTTTAATTCCAGGTATAAGTTTCCAAAAAGGAGATGTTCTTCATGTGATCAGCCGCGAGGACCCGAACTGGTGGCAAGCGTTCCGCGAGGGCGAGGAGGACCAGACCCTCGCCGGCCTCATACCCAGCCAGGCATTCCAGCACCAGTGAGTATTGCCACAGATCTTTTTTAATAAGGATAATTATGGACCTAATATTTGTTTGTTTCACTTACCTTGTACGAGATAGATATACTATCTCAGATATAACTAAATAATCATTAGGATCTGTTCTTTTGCATTTAGTATTTTATTAACATGACGAAAGCTGATCTCTAGGGGGTCTAAACTGGCCGCTTTAGCAGAATCATAATAGGATACTAGAATAGTAATATGAATTATGTTACAGTTGGTCACACAGTGACAATTCTATTCAATGTTCTAGCCATCCACCATCTAAAACCCCAACAAGAATAAGAAATCAATATAGCCTTAAAATCGTAACAACTCATAATTTCTTCTACCATCTCCAGGCGAGAATCAATGAAACTAACCCTAGCCGGCGAAGTAGCAGCCAGAGACAAACCGCGCAAGGGAGGCACTCTACTCTGCGCCAAGAAACCCCCACGGAAGAAGAAGGGAAAGAAGGCTACGAGTGAAGCTGGATACCCGCTGTACTCCACGTCTGGCGGGGATGGTGAGTTACTTCACAACACATAATATGGTGACGGGATACAGGCAGAGGAGAGAGGTGTAATATTTATTTGTTATTATATTATTAATGACGGAATAGTGCAGCATGATTCTTTTGGCTCTGGAATTTTATTGTCAGGAGGGCTGCTGGTAAATTTTGTGAAATTGTATTAAAAAAAAAACAAGTTGACGGCATTAGTTCCGACTATGGCCAGTGTGGCCACGAGCCAAAAGATAATCAACAGATTTTTGGCAGCTCTATAACCAACAGAATCACTCAAAAATTATGAATCTAATGAGGTTTTGAGAAAGTTGAGTTTTAGTGTGGACAGATCAAAAGAAATTATTACTGATGGTATTTTTTTGACTGTGATATGCTAATGTTAGATGTTATAAAAAGAAGGTTCCCAGGTAACACATTTTGAAAATAAAATGGTAGAAATTAATTCTTATTTTACCCTACCCTATTTTTAGGTAAGATACCTAAAAATAATTATGGACCGAAATCATATTTCTCGTACCCTTACCCCAATTTATTTGGGGTCGGCACAGCATGTCTTCCATTCGTCGTCATCTCATGACCAAAATGTGTAACAAGAACACACCTTAGAGCTAAAACCATTCAACCCGCCAAATCATTCCACAAAAAAGCATTATAAGTGAGATTAGTGAGATTAAACCTTCCAGAATACGAGCAAGAGGAGATCCTGACGTACGAAGAGGTCGCACTGTACTACCCGCGGGCGTCACACAAGAGACCAATCGTGCTGATCGGTCCTCCAAACATCGGCCGACATGAGCTGAGGCAGAGGTTAATGGAAGACAGTTCCAGATTTGCTGCTGCTGTGCCACGTAAGTCTACTAATACAACTAATCTAGATCCTGAAAGATAACTGTTAGTCAAACGCAACATATTTGCACTGGCAATGGTTTATATTATGAGAATTCGACCAAAACGATATTTCAATTTTAGCATAAAGCATAATCAGCCTATTAATGTTCCCACTGCTGGGACGCAGGCCTCCTCTCTATGAGAGGGATTGGGCTATAATCCACCACGCGGGCCCAGTGCGGGTTGGTAGATGTCACATGTCTTCGAATTTTTGGTTCTAGGACATGCTGGTTTCCTCACGATGTTTTCCTTCACCGTTTTGAGAGCAGTGGTGATGAAATAACTTACACAAAGCGATGCGCCTGGCTGGGTTCGAACCCACGATTTACGGCTCGTAATTCGGGGTCTCCACCACTGGGCCACCGCTGCTCTCATTTGATTTGAAATTTTAATTTTATTATGAAGCAATTGAATAAGGAATTTTCTTAATACCCTTCGGATTGTGATATAAAGTGTATTTTTAATATTTTATACGCAAACCCTGCGTAGGGAACATAGCTGTTTTTGACATGGAAAGAAAAATTCGAGTGCGAGCAGGGTTTTAGGTTAGTTCGATATTTTCTTAAATAGATGGCGCTAACGTCACCGTAAGACGTTATTAATGGAACGAAAATTTCGAGATTTGTGAGCGGGGTGCGATGGTCTAGTTGGTTAAGACATCCGGTGTACTGAATCGGAAGGTCGCAGGTTCAAACCCTGCTGGCACTCGAATTTTTGGGACAATCTGCGACCCCCGCATTCCCCTTAAACTAAGGGGAAGATTTATGAAACTATGGTTAGCCCTGCTGTCTTGTATGGCGGAGATGAGAATGCTAAGGGGGATGTGTGGTGTTACGCGAATGGATAAAATAAGAAATGAGTATATAAGAGGAATTCTGAAAGTGGCGCCGGTGACTGAAAAGTTGTGTGGTAACCGGTTGTCGTGGTATGGGCATGTGATGCAGAGGAATGAGGAAACTGTTGTGAGGAAAGAGTATGAATGTGGATGGGTATATGAGTAGAGGAAGACCAAAGAAACGATGGATGGACTGTGTAAAGAATGATATGGCAAGAAAGGAGGTGTCTGGTGAGATGACGAGTAATAGAGAAGTATGGAAGAAGAAGACATGCTGCGCCGAACCCAAATGAATTGGGATAAGAGCAAGAGAATGATGATGTACACAATTGGTTTGCTGATGTAAGCCAACAAAAGGCCTTATGAGATTTTTCAAGCAACTAAACTAATTTACCGTCTATATCACGTTACAGACACGTCACGTCCTCGCAAGGAGCACGAGGTGCCCGGCCAGGACTACCACTTCATATCGCGCACGCAATTCGAGGCAGACATTCTTAACAGAAAGTTTGTTGAACACGGAGAATACGAAAAAGCTTATTACGGTAAGAATAAAAACTTACTATACTTATATTACAGATAGGTAAAGTTTTTAAGTTTGGATCTATTGGGTAATCTGCAAAAGTAGGTACTCATCCAATTTCGAAAAGGCATTCACTGATAAAAAGCTACTCTACTTCCGAGTGGCGTGGGACGCAGGTGAAGTCACGGTTAAAAGCTATTATTTTAATTTATGTGGGCCGAGTCTCAATAGAGATCTTCACAATTTCTCCTCACAGCTTACTGAATCACATTTGTTCATATCCTATTTTTAATGCCATAACTTTATGCCAAGAAAAATATAAGTGCATGAAATAATATTTGCTCAATCTCTCTATCCAGGTACATCGCTAGAAGCGATTCGAGAAGTAGTTAACTCAGGGAAGATCTGTGTGCTGAACCTACACCCTCAGTCGCTGAAGATCCTCCGGAACTCCGACCTGAAGCCTTACACCGTGTTCGTCGCACCGCCCAGTCTGGAGAAACTGAGACAAAAGAAGATTAGAAACGGAGAGGCTTTCAAGGTATTGTAACTTTAAAAAATCGCTTTTCAAGGTGGTTTCTTAAATGAGATCTATCATATGGCTTACATTAGATATTTGTTGAGCATTCGCGTTGATATTAACGAAAATAAGTATCTTTGCTAAGCGGCTGGAAATGGTCTTCACTCTATAGTTTCTATTGTTTTTTTGTTGTTAAACTGTGTTTTTGTCATTCGGGCATAAATGGAGCATGGTGTATGTGGACGATATCATGATTTGTTTTCCATGAATTCAGAATTGTTATCTGATGTGGTGGCAAATGCTGACGAATATTTTACTAACGTATTTCTGTTGTTATTTTCAGGAGGAAGAGTTAAAAGAAATAATCGCAACCGCACGAGATATGGAACTACGATGGGGCCACTTGTTTGACATGATTATCATAAATAACGATACCCAACGTGCCTACCAGCAGCTGCTGAACGAGATCAACAGCTTGGAGCGCGAGCCGCAGTGGGTGCCGGCGCACTGGCTCAAGCACACCTAGCGCCACGCTCCCGCGCCCCGCGACACTAGCGCACTCGCCGCACTCGCCGCACTCGCCGCACTCGCCCGGCCCGCCAGGGGCTTCCGTGTGACCAAACTGATCTTGATGTTCGATATCATCACGCAAATGGTTTTACATTTGCTTTTCTACTTCCTAAACGTTTGCGACGTCAAAAAGAAATTTAGAACGAAGTCGAATATGAGCGTACTCGGTAGCGATAGAGAGGCATGTAGAGAGAAGGACGCGCTCTCGGACCGTAACGATGTAGATGAAAATATAGAATTTAGAAATGTGTTCCCAAAATCTTGTTTAGTTGAAATTGAATATTTAAATCAAAGCGAGAATTCGAGATCTTTTACGTTAGTGTAACTCGATTGTACTTTCGAGTCGATTTTTACAGAACGAGTGTATTTTAATCGTTTCAAACATCACTTAAGTTTAGTTATGGATTTATTTAAAAAATACTATAAGTGTTACAAGTGAGGTGCGATTTACTTATGAAGATGAGTGTAGAGGTGATGTTATGAAATCAAAATGAGAGAAATAAAATAATATTTATGAATTAAAGACGATATACCACGAAATTCGTACGTTTTTATCCGTATTAATTGATGAACTTTTTAATTTTAAAAATAAATAAAGTTGGCAATAAAATCACTGTCTGGTGGTAAGAATGTTTCGTGCATAATTATAGTGATTACAATAAAAGAGTGAGTTTATCTTATAAATCCATAGCGAGATTCTTTTTAAATTTCTAACAAAATATACTGCCTTATTCGTGGATGTTATGTCATTTTAAACTTCTAAGTAATTATTTGTTAAAATTAGAAACGAAGGAAGGTTAGTGTTATCTTTGTTTCTTATTTTAATAATATTTAGAAATAGTTAATATAATAAATGACCCCGAGAGTCAGTCATTAAATCCTTCGGTAGTTTAGACATTTATATATAAAATTCGAGATAATATTTTCAACGTTTTGTCCTGACTGACTCGGCAACGCACGCCCCAAACTTTTGAACCTAAAAATTATGAGTGTATTTAAGCGCCAATAAAATATAAACTAAATTCCCCTCTTTGAATAAAGGCATGGTATTATTATATTTATTGCTTGATATTATAATTTATACAAGCCCATGGATGTCATATACATGGAAGCTTTTTTTCTTGTATTTAAAAATCATACATTATTGCCTCTACATTGGCAAAACGCCCGTTTAAAAATATTATTGATGATCGAGATACCTTTGGGTTTTAATAATTTAATAAAGTATTATAATTTTGCAAATAAATTGCTGAACTACGAAACTATATACATTCCAAAGTAATTGTAGAATTCCTTTAGTAGTATAATATTTTTTTTAAGAATTCGGTACTATAAATTGTGAAGACTGTCCAATGCAAACATCCATTATTTTTTCTTTGCTGTCCTGCATATTTTTTTAACTTTTGCAATTATAAAATTACGTCGTCAAAGATGTTTGTGATTATACAAATAAAAATATTATGCATTGCCAGTCCGAATAAATTATATTAAGCATGTTAAAAAATACTAAGATTGTTAAAAATTCTAAACTATTACACCAACAATAATGCAGAGGAATTTATAGTTTGCGATGAATAAAATAGATAGATAATAAATACGAAGATAAAACAATAAAATATGTCTCTAAAATGCCAAATTTATACGGTACGTAGTTATAAAAAATAGAATTTTTTGAAAAATTTCTCCAGTAGTCTTCTTGTGGATTTCTCTATAAAGAAACGGCTCGGTGGTAGGACGTTAATAGTTACAATAAAACCAATTAAAATTAACACTGCTACTATAGTGAGTAGAAAAGCAATATTTTATATCCGTATAATCAATTTACCTACTGTACAACGACATATCTGTTTTTTATAGTATACCTATTTCAATTAATATTTTCGGCCAATAAATTATTCTTTTTGGCAAGTTTACCCATTTAACGTATAGATAAAATACTATTAGAATGAATATTCGCGAACTGGGTGTGTTATACAACTGCGTCTAAATGGTTCCGGAAGTGTAACCAGAAAATATTAATAATTTATATCTTTACGCAAGTATTTAAAACAAAAAAATATATTAATTATTTTCCAAATAAGTAGAATAAAGCCGTGAGACTTATTTCAATAAAACGGATTAAATAAGTAATAAGTTCGATTCAAACTGTACAAGACAATAATAAAATAGGATAATATTCGAGGAAGTGATTCTACCACCGATACTGGAAATAATACTATAATATAATGAAAAAAAAAATTAATAGATTTATTTACAGTATCATAAATGAATTCGCAGCTGTTACTACACTAGGTACAAAGTTTGAAAGACATGATAGAATTATTAGTATTAATATTATCTGGTTACGAACATAACACTGCGATATAGTTCATTGTAATACAAATTAACATACTCCAAATAATATTCTATATAAAATGTCCTGATTATTAGTTCCGTTAATATTTGTATATCTATGTAGATAGACATGTGCATCCAAATAATTTAGTGCCAAATATATAAGGCCACGAAGAAATGTGGATTTAATATTCATTTTTAACGTAATCACAATTTTTAAATAATTATGTTATTTTATATGTATGTTGTAGGTATTCATCATTACCACTAATTTCATGTTATGTGTACTGATTTTGAGACATAGTGTCATATAAAGTTTTTTTTTCAAATAAATCGCGAAATAGAATTAGTTGTGGGAGTTATTTCGTATTTGAATAAAACATAAATCAGTTGTAACCTGTGGAGGTGCTAAAACTTGTAAACTATAATTTGTTTTCCTTTATAACATAATTCTTTATGTTATAAGTTATTGTTAAACTATTATGAGCAAGATTAATGTTTGGAGTGTACTTAGGTATTTCAATTTTCATCAAAGAACAATGTTTCATATATTTTTCGTGCTCATAATACGAAATTGTGGATTTAGTAAACTTCACAGTATTGATATTATCTTATTTATAAATAGCCATGTATATAATTTATTAACAATTGAGGAAATGATATAAATAAATAACATGTTAATAGTGAACAATTTATTGTAAATAATAGAATACCTATTAAATTTAATATCAGATAAAATGTTTGTTTTATTTTTTAACAAAGTATAATAAAATATAATTATTGTTTTGAGTCCTTGTCCGAAAAAACAATATTGCTACTTTTGTGTCTAAGGATCAATTCAGACAGAACGGAAAAATCCTTGCGCAATTTACTGACTGCAATGAAAATAGCACCGTTGTTTAAAGTAGAAAATTGTAAGAATATCAACGCGGACGTCTCAAAGCGCGTTTCTACTCTTGGTGTGAATTGCGACCAGAGGATGTTCGACCCTGCGCAAGCATTTTTGCGTTCTGTCTGAACTGACCCTAAGGCAGACCGTACACCGGTGTACCAGAGCAGCATACAGCAATTGATGTTTTTAGAAACTCATAAGGGTTGAACCACATCTATCAGCACGTACGGAATCGCAATTTTCCATGCTCTATCCTATTCCAGGCAGCATTGTCGATGACGCCGGGTGACGTGTCTAACGATAAGACTCCCGCTCTTTTTCATGCTCTAGCAAATTACGGTTCTGAGCGACTGAAAAGGATAAATCATGTGAAAATGCGATTCCGTGCTGATAGATTTGGATCAACGCTAAAGCGCTGTATGCTGCCGCACACCTGAGTGTACGGCCTGCATAAGGGAAGAGCCAGTGAACCAGTGTTCGAACATAATGCACTCTTTGTTCCCTCACTCTCATAGCCCTTAAGACTCTGACAGTAACTAAGCAAACTATAATGTACACTACCTAACTGCATGCAACTGCCAAGAATTTCTTGACAGACAATACAGAAACCTTTAGCCCGATTTGGGATAAGAACGCAACCTTGTGGTATGAAACGTTGAGACATGCAGGTAGGCATGATTATAATCTAGCCATAAGCTTGATCAACGAAGCACACCCATCATCACCAACAAGAGTACAACAAGTACAGAAATGCTGCATCATTCATTACAATTCCGTATTCATGCACAACTGGGCAAAACACTTGTTGCTGGAGTTACCAATTAATTACTGAACTTACTAATAAATAAAGTAATAAGCCCTGATCACGGGCAGCCTGGGCCTTCTTCCTGATACCGATAGGCCATCAATTTTTTTATATTTTTAAATGTTTGTAAACATTTGTTTTTAAAAATATTTAAAGATGTAATAGAGAAATGATAAATAAAGGGAAGTGACATAAAATAAACAAACAATTCACAGCCACCGTCTACGTCCGAGTCGTTTGCAGAGCAAAAGACTTGTTGGTTTATGTAGTACAGAAAGGTTTTTGTAAAAAAAACAATGAAATAAACGTGTCAATTTTAAAGATTTATACATCTAACTCATTTAAAAAAATTAAATGCATGGACAGACAACTCACAACAAAAACCGCTACGCTTAAAAACAATAATCTTGACACAAGAGTTTCCACGGCAAGAATTGAGGAAGCATTTTTGTGCAAAATTGTGGAGCAGAAGGTAATCCGGTCTATGTGAAAACCCATCGAGCTTCTTTAATCAAGAAATCTTGAATGTCAAACATTTTAGTAGTTTATTTTATTTCTACGCTGGCAACCCAAAATTTGACGTTGACACTTTGGTTCAGGATTTTTGACATTTAATAAATAAAATTGACAACTGATGAACTGACGTCTCACTTTCTAAACTAAAGGGAGCGAAAATCAACAAACTGTTTCAAACTGTTTAATTCCTCTCAACAGTTTAAAACTCCACCAAATCATTGGATCTCAGTTAAAATGCCGTCCATGAAAGTGGAGGGTGACAGTGATGGGGATGGGGAGATGTCTGGGGGCGAGACTGAGCGTTCCAATGGATCTTCGAGAGGACCTGATAGGGATTCGAGTGCTGAAGAGGCTGATGAACCCGATTCTGATGACTCCTCGGAGATGGACGAGAGCGAGTGCGAGAGGCGAAGGAACGACTGCCTCGATAACTTATGTTAGTACTCCTTGTTATGTTTTGAGGTTATGTTTACAAAACATCAATGTTTTTGGCGGAATTGTTGATAATTGTTTGTTTTTATGCGGTATCTGTTTGTGAAGGAATCTTGTGGAATCTTATAACTGCTAATCAGTTAAGCAAATTGCTTGTAATTACTATTTTTTGAGTTTAGGATGGGTGATGGGTTGGCATTCTGACCAGATAGAGTTTTTTTTTGTCTTCTGACCCAGATTGTCCGAACCCTGAACTCTTCAATATTTCTATAGAATGCATTGTTTCTGCTTGTTATGAGAGAGACATCTACAAAATACAGCAAGACTGGATCTTTTTGTTGGTTTTTGTAATTTTCATAGCAAAGATATGGCTGACTCATCTTGTTCAGTAGCCATGTCATACTGTACCCACTGTAATGAAGTGCCTCGGATCCTAGATTGCCATTTTGATAGATCTTTCTTTGTTTGTTTCTCTATCTTCTTACTTACTACCTATTAATTTGACATTCTTACATATGTTTCAATAACTGTTCCAAATAATTAACTAATAAATTGAAATGTGAATTAGCAATAGGTTGTTGATGTGTCAATGACTTAAAGAGTGTTAAGAGACCCATCACATAGCCATCAACTATAAATACAGTACCTACATCAAACTAGGTTACTTTGAGCAAAACAATTGCTAACTATTTTAATTTTTAGCATAAAAACAGCTGTTTGCGGTACACCACAATATAACCCAATATGTGGGTGGGTACATGCTTGCTATACCGGGCTAATGCTACTTCACAAAACAAACTTAAAATGTAAGCCAATAATGTAATGCATGCAATACATGTGTCTTTAAGCTCAAAATTACTTTCCTAAAATAATATGGAAACATGTTGGACTTTCAATATCTCACTTTGACTTCACAAAAAAAAAACACTTGTCACAGCACAACCATCATCATCATCTGCCTAGCCTTTTCCCAACTACATTGGGGTCAGCTTCCAGTCTAACCGGATACAGCTGAATACCCGTATTTTACATGGAGCTACTGCAATCAAATAAATAAATTTCTCTGCAGTAGGTCTGAGTTTTGACTTATGCCAGGTTGATGGCAGTAGATTCGCCTCCTAACATCAGACTTAATCAATGAACATAACTGAAAAATTGTGGACGTACACCTCTGCCTAACCTTTCAGGGATTACAAGCATGCAAAACATCATCCCTGATGGGTTTATATGGATAAAATATTTTCTGAAACCTGTTCTACTATTTTCAGCCAATCTGGAGCGTCAGTTCTCGGTTCTCCGTGAGCAGCTGTACTGCGAGAGAGTGAAGCAGGTCGACTACCAGCTAGCCGAGGTGCGTGGTGGGCGCTCCCAAGAGTACCTCGGACCTCTGCGGAGGTTGCAGGAGAATATGAGGATTAGGTAAATGCCAACAACAACATTATAAAGTAACTAATGCAGCGATGTAAGTTGTACAAGGTGGTAGGGACACTGACGCGAAAGGAAATATTATCCACAAATATAGTGGATAATATTTCCTTTCTCTTATTTAATAGCTGCATTAAAGAATCTTAAAAATATCCCAGGGCTTTAGAGAGAGGTATTATCCATGTGTTACTAACTGCCTTGAAGTTAGTAACACATGGATAATACCTGTACGTAGTATAATATATGTACGTAGCGACCATAGGCAAATATCTATGGTCCCTACGTACATACATAGCGACATGTCATATGGTTAACAGGAGAGCGTTATAAGCGCGTAACGCTTTTTATTTAACACTAGCTGTTGCCCGCGAGTTTCGTTTTCGTGAAATTATTATAAAAAAAAGTTTACTTCGCTCTTTGCTTTGAATCAGATTTTATAACCAATTCCAAGGGTTTTTTTCCACGGAATCTTAATTCGTATTCTAAAATCAAGTAGCCTATGTTAGACCTTTTAAAATCAGCTATCTGCCAGTCAAAGTCCTGTCAAAATCGGTCCAGCCGTTTTAGAGATTAGCCAGAACAAACGGAGAGACGGACAAAAATTTTAAAAAAAATGTGTTTTTGTTATAAGTGCCGTTTATATTCTCATATGCATTCAGTAAAACGCTGTTATTTTGTTATTACAAACAAACACTTCAATTGTATTTATTAGTATAGAATCATATTTGAATGTTAAATAAAAAGTGTTACACCATTAAAAACTCTCTATTTGGAATAAATTACATTAATAAAAATATAACATTATTTCATAAAATTCATTTTAGAATCATTTGTATCATTATAATACGAAGGGGAGATAGCAGCCTTGAAAAGCTGGTCATTGTTGGCAATACCGACGGCAAGAGAGCATGAGGCCGGTCGTAAACACGATGGTCCGACCAAGTCAAACAGGCTGTGTCCTCAAGCTTACAGCAAGTGGTGATGGCAACTTTGGACTGGAGTCGATAGAGCCAGATTGTCCGTTTAAAGGGGTCCAGTGCCCACGATCCTCAGTAATGTGGGACCGATTCAAGAATAAATATCTTTATAACGATGTCCTGCAAACCATGTGTTTTGACATGTTGCTTTGTACGTAGGGACTGACTATAATACTGTACCTGTTTTGATATGGAAAGAAAAATTCGAGCGCGAGCACTCGAATTTTTCTTTCCATATCAAAACAGCTGTAGTTCCCTACGCAGGGTTTGCGTATAAAAATATTAAAATACTGTACCTATTCAGAACTCACAGGAGAGTATTCCAAAAACACATATACATATATGTGTGTATTTAGTTCATTGTAAAGTAATATTTGAATTTTAAATTAATCTTAACTAAACTCTAACCCTGTCAATAAATTTTTAACATTTTTATTAGTCGGATATATTTCTTCGGAATAATAAATAATATGACTGATGATAATATAAGTTGACGGCACGGTTGGCGCAGTGGCTAAGCGATTGACTGCTGCGCTTCTTGTCGCGGGTTCGATTCCCGCACGGAACAAATATTTGTATGGCCTACAGGTAGTTGTTCCGGGTCTGGCTGTTTGTGTATGTGAGTTTAAATGTTTGTAAACGCACCCACGATACAGGAGAAATTCCTAGTGTGGGGAAACGTTTAAAAAAAAAAAAAGTTTTTATACTAACATTATCATTATCATGAGAAACGGGATATTTACCAGGTTTACTGATCCGCGTCCCCTGATCCTCTCTCTGTCTGTTTATTTTCCATGTTTATCTGTTTAATATCCCATTTTTAGTAATAATGATAATAAATGTGACATTCCATATAAAAAACTTTCTGCCAAAAAAACTGACTTCCAAAAAACCACTAAAAAGTCTAAAATAAGTTTTTTATTTTACCCTTTTTAGTTGTATAGCACACAAATTCTTGTCATGAATGAATTTTACATTTTAACTAGTAGTTATTAAGGACCATCATGTCAACATAGACCAAGAAGAAAAAAAACCTAACTACTGAACCAATTCTGATTAAATTTCTGTGGGACCAACCGGCAAGTATATAAAAAAAGAAGAATTTTTCAAATCGTTTCATAAATGACGGAGTTATGCGGTAATAAACAAAAAAAAAATACAACCGAATTGAGAACTTCCTGCTTTTTTTTAAATCATTTAAACATGGTCAAACTAGTGGTAGTTTGACCATGTTTAAATTTATTCATATTATTCATATTTATTCATACCTTAATGTTGATAAATCTATCTTATGTTTGTTATGAAATACAAGTATGTCGAAAGTTGTACTCAACAAAATAAATAGCATGTGTTGATAATGTCTCAACAGATCAACATTAAAAAAATAATTTTACTTACGTTAAAAAAATACCTCATGAACACCCTTTAGCCTCCTCTAAGTCTAATTAACTTTACCGGGTTCACAATCTAAGTGTTTTAACCATTTCTGAACAATTCATCTGAGTATGGGAATAAAGCTTTTCTTGTTTTCTTGTATCAGAATCGAGGTGGCCGGCATACTTAAGCAGATGCGCATAGAGAACATCAAGCACAAGTACGAGGCGGAGGAGCAGGCAGCACACCAGCATTTTAAGGTAGGATTAGCTTGAGAATCAGTTTTTAAAATGATAATTTCGGCTTTCTACAAAAATAGGACAAAACTTTATATAAACAGAATGTATTTTGAGTTTTTGAGATTTAAAGACACGTTATACAAATAATAAGTACTTTTGAGCTCATAAATATGTAGAAAATAAGTATTTTGAAGAAGAAATAAGTAAAAGTAAGATTTTAGCTGTAAGTTTGACAAAAGTTTTATCAATGTAAACTAGGTGGTACTGTTCTCAATAAACAGGACACATCTGTCCGCTTATGTTGTTAAATTGTACCACTAGATGGCGTTAGCAGTTCTAAATTTCAGCGAGCGGCGACGTGAAATGCATTCGTAAAACTTTTTACGACATGGAGGGGTTGTTAAATTCCTCATCTTCTTTTACATATTTTTAACAACTTGGAGTTAAAATTGTTTTTCTTTAAAACTAATTTCGTTATCGATTAACTTTTTTGGTTAAATTAGTTTAATCGATTATTTTTAACGTGACGTTAAGTTAAACGAAACTGTGACTTGTTTGTTATATTGCTCTAATTAGACTATCGATACGCATTCTCGTCATAAAGATGGCTTTTATCATTTTGTTCAATGAAATAGGAATATAGCTCGCATGGTATGGCAACTCTATGGATGACGTAGGTCCCCCATAAAAGACTTCAACGCAACGCTCGCACTATTCAGCCATTGTTTTTCTATTTTCATCGAATTTTTCTATTTGTATAGAACAAAGAAAATGAAATGTATTGTATAGCTAGTACCTAGGTGCACGACTGTCGTGAACAGGAGGTACTTATTGATTTTTAATGTAGTTTTGAGACTTCAAATACCTTCATACTTCTTTAAAATACAGTATTATATTAACTATGTGTGCTAAACCGTCATGTCTCGTGTAGGGAAAAATAATTAGTAGGAGGAAAATATACAAAAAACGTGGTTTCGCGTGATAGGTCGTGTTCAAAAACGAACTAATCACATGAACATTTTACAATAATAACCACCATAAATAAATATCGGATCAGCCCATGGCTTAATTGCCCAGAATATCGATCAGTACCTGAGGAGGCTCTTGTTAGGCAGCTGGATCAAGGGCTTGATTCAGAAGGCGGTACTCCTAGACGCGGCTCGTATAGGAGGTTCCTCTCTCTGAAGCCCTGACCGCCGGTAGCTTGGACCCTGATACCGGTGGGGTACATTTTTTTTTAATGTTTTTATATTTTTTTTAAAGGAATATTTAAAAAAGTATAAAATTTATGTAGAAATAAATAAAGGGAATAACCACCATAAAATGGTTAGTTCCACCGTTTCGGTCATAACTCTGTTGCACAAATACGCACAGTACCTACCTAAAAATACCATAATGTAGGAACCTGAACCATTCTCTTGTTGCATTTAATTTTCCAATAATACCCATTGTAATAATTTTAATGGACGATCACATAATTTTACGTTGATTTTGTTTTTTTTTTCAATAATTATTGTAGTACGAGACAGTAGCACTGTTTATGATTAAAACAATTAGCCTGAAGTGATTTAAAGTCAAGTGACATTTACCCATTAACGACACTCGGAAGATAACATGGCACCAACGAAGATATCCATAAAAAAAAATTAAAAGCAGTTTTACACCCTGAAGTTTAATCCCAAAAACTCGTTCTATAAAAGGTTTAAATAGACCGTAAGGCACTTGTTCTCCCCGTCTTTGCGATATTTTTTTTTCTAGACTATACCTGGGAACCTTCTAGTTACGGAGATATTGGGGGTCAAAGTTCCAACTTTTTCACAAGTTTTTTTTTAAATACATGTTTTTAATGTAAGATATTAACTTTAGACACCTCCACGACCCCCGTAATATTCAATCCATCAGCACAATGCTTTGAGTGCTTTCCATCGAGTCCTACCGTAAAACTTGATTTTTCACCCCAAAAACAGTCGATTCCCAGCAATAATTTTTGCGTAAAGTTAGTTAGTTTGATGTAGAGAATGCTTGGTTGACAGCTATGTGAAGGGTATGTTTACACCCTATATAAAACCCGAAAATAATCAAAATATTAGGGTTTAATAAAATACTACAGGATGTAAAAAAACACCTTCGTTTTGAATGTGACTGTACTCTGTGACAGCTGTGTTGAGGCGAAACAAAACAAAGAAAAATCACGAATCGACGTAAAGGGAATCAACATAGCGGGAATGATTCCTATTTAATACGTCTACGGTGTTCTGTAAGAATAAACGCTAAAGAATCGACGCCGACGTGCCGTTACGTAGCACTTAGCTATACAGAATAGAAGGTCAGATAAGAATAGGTAAATCCTCACACAATGCTACGCTCGGTCAGAGGTCACACCGCATTCGTATATAGTAAGTAGATTGTTTTAAGGTGAAATGACATACATACACTCATACATATTTGGAACAGATAGTACTCCTCCGGATTTGTACTCCTCTGCCTAACCCTTAGGAGAAACAGGGCATGATGTTGTGTTATGTCTAATTCACGACGTCTCATGGGGTTAAGCAGAAACTGCAACACGCTATCGCCACCTGCTCGATCTTACATGCTCCTTAAGCTTCGGCCATGTTCATACACCTGAGGGCCTAAAATAGCCACTTTACCAGAATCATAATATTTATATGAATCATGTTAATTTATTTTTTATGGTCACAGACGCAGTTAATATTATGAATTAAAACTTTGTGACTATTTTACGAATTGTAACGTAATTCATATTATTATCCAGTGTATGACTATTTTACGAATTGTAACGTAATTCATATTATTATCCAGTGTATGTCCTTCTAGGGCGTCCCCTTTCTAAAGTGAAATTGTCTTTCAAGCAGGACATGAAAGAGAATTTCACTTTAGAAAGGGGACGCCCTAGAAGGACATACACTGCACTCATTGGTGATGTTCGTCAGAAAGGTGAGATGCGTAGTACTCGCATCCGACGTCCGTGTAACCAGGGGGCCTAAAATGGCCTCTTTAGCAGAATCATAACAGGAGAGGCTACAATAATTGTTAATAAGAATAAAATGGGCCAACTACTTTAACCGGGGTTGGTCTGGAAAGTCTAGAAAATGTTTAGGTTTTCCTTATATTATGTAACTAGCTTTTGCCCGCGGGGAGTTCGGTCATCGTTACACGGGATCGTACTGCCGGGATAAAAAGCATCCTATTTAACCGACTTCCAAAAAGAGGAGGTTATCAAGTCGACTGAATTTATTTTTATTTTTTTCATGTGTATGTTCAGCGATATCTTCGCCAATTGTGAACCGATTTTGATGATTCTTTTTTTTTGTTAATCCAAGTTATAAAATATTGTGTGCCAAATTTAATCCAAATTCGTTCAATAGTTTTTCGTAAAAGAGTAACAAACATCCATCCATCCTCAGAAAATTTCGCATTTATACATATAGTATCTAGTACAATAAGATTTTCACTATTTAATAACACGCGCCTCTTTAGTAGTCTACAAAGGTAATTTACTCGTGAAAAGATATTACTATTTCTATGGTATCATCCAAAGCAAATGAATTGAGGCTTTTAAAACTGAAAACAGGCATATTAAATTTATTCACGTCTGCTTATCCTTTCTAGATATGTAGGTAATTGCCCTTTACGATATCATAAGCCTGACATCCGAACTTACATGTTCTATTACACACCGAAGTACGACAGCGAGAAGCCTTACTTACGGCGGCTTCAGTTCTTACAGTAATAAAATCAATAACACGACCTACACCGTACCGCGAAATGCGTACGTTTTTCTTCGTGTAACTTTTTATATAGAAAGATTATTTTGTTTATTCTTCATAGATCCTGTACTATGAGAAATATTTGTGTATTTGTAATGTTCTCGAAAACGGCTCGACTTACGATGGCGAAAAATCGATCTAGCTAGGTCCCATAACTGGGAAAATTCGTTTTCTCAATTTTCAGCCGATCAGTGCTCGGTCGCCTGGATACTAATTACATAAAAGTGCAGACTAATTTATTGATATCGTCGAACAAGAGTGTATAGTAACGTATTACATGTGTGTTTTGTACTTTTATGCTTCGAAAAAAGGGCTATTCTATGTCCTTAAAGATTCAACTCTAGGTACTTGCCACATGATTGGATTTGGGTTTTGCCGCCAGGTATTTCTTAGTAATAGCCAGTCTGGTTGATGGCAGAGCCTATTCCCGTCAACCGGACTGGCTGCTAGCCCGCCCCTTGCGAAATGTGTGCTAGGTACTATTGAGTACACCTCTCTCTACACGTAAGATATGTAATTTACCAAGTACCAGTAGCGTAGGGTCAATTTTTGTAAGAGGTAAGCCGGAGTACATATCTTTACTGTATAGAATATTACTGGCTACAGAATACTGACTGTGCCATTTTTCAAAGGGAAGCCGGTAGGAATCGGGTTCTATGGAACCTTCGCCACTGCCAAGTACCAAGTTTTCTTAGCGATCTATGAGGTTCTACGGACTCGTCACCTAGCCTTTTCCCGACTATATTGGTGTCAGCTTCCAGTCTACCCGGACGCTGCTGAATATCAGTATTTTACTTTGAGCGACTACCTATCTGACCTTTTATACCCCTTGATTACGACTGACTAGTGTCTGAGAGGTTCTGCGGACTACGAATTACTCATTTTAAAATAAAAAAAATTGTATAATTTTCCTGATTACGCTTACCTTATTTTACGTCGCCATTTTCCATTTGGAAAATGAGACTAAAATCTAGTATAGACTGAATTGTAGTTTCGCCGAAGTGTATTTCGCCGCTAGTTCTTGATAAAAACGACTCAACCACCCTTATTACTCTCTATTCTGCTTTACCTACCTATCATCTAGTGCATCTATTCCAACCCTCGTCAGCTACTCTCGGGACATCTAAAGTTATCTACTAAGCCACGAAAACGTCAGTCCATTAGAAGTGATTAGGATGTCTGAGATTAGCTGCTAGGGGCTGTCACCGTCTAGGGCGGCACTTAGACAGTTTAGAAATAGGTAGATAGGTTAATTGGTGGCACTTTTTGGTGTTAGGTACTTGAGAAATTGGATTTACGGTCAGAGTTTTTCATTGCAGTGTCTTAGTGTTTTTCTGAAAAGACACTACGGGTTAAAAAACTGTAATAATCAGCTAGGTTCTATTTTAGATTCTCAGCATGGACGAAGAGTTTCTGGTATGTTTTCCATTACGAAACTTTCAGTGATGACCGGACGCTAGATTTGTGCCTCGTTGATAAGGATGCGAGGGATGCGCTAAAGTAGCCTACGAAATTAACTAGCAGGTCAGTATCAGATTGAATATTGATCAAACTGTGATTGCGACCGTTACAAATACATATGTATTTCATCAACATTAGAATGACCAATGCAACTATCTACGTTAGAATTGGCCTCAAAGTAATGATTTGAAGATATAGTTGTTTGTTAGTATACTAACAGAAAATTTGAATTTTGCTAGCTATCTTGACGCTTTCGCCTTAAATATTCCTTGTGAAAGTGGTCGTACTAAACAACTAAACTCTGCGAACAGACTCGGAAAAGGCAATCTTTATGTGATGTTTTGTTAAAAAATATTACATAGTGCCTCCGAACCCTACATTCCTACGTGTCTTATACCCCCCAGTACAAAAGTATTACTCTCTTACTTTGTTGACATTAAAACGACAAGGATAGATAGATCGTGTTTACAAATGTCAAGTTTTATGAAAGAGTGCTTCGAATGTGGATGTAGGTCAAAGCAGTTTAAATAATGAGTTTTATAATGTTACATGTAAGGCTTGAAATCGTTCGTAAATGATGAAAACTGAACTTCTGTAACCCAAGTTTTACCACCCCATACGCAATATCTTGGGATGCCTGCATAAGATGAACTTCATACAGGAACTTTGAGAGCAAATATGCTGTAATCCGTAGATGGTTGTCAGTCGTTAAAAGTAATCGGGAGCCGGAAAATCTGATAACCAGTCAGTCTTTTCCTTAAGAAAACAACAGAGTAGAACTTATTACTTTTCAGTTCTACAGAATCTTCAAAATAATCTGATACGCTCTAGTCGAAAACTTCTTATTAACTTTTTTGAGCTTCCGAAGTCTTACGAACTCTGTAATGAAAGGGGCCAAATTATTATGTTGTTGGTACCTGCAAGTACTTAGGTACAGGTATTTAGGTTCCTCATCTAGTAAACAACAATTTTCCACATGCAATAGAACTTGCAACCTCTTTTTTTGAAAATCTTGCACGAAGCCAACGATAGAACTGTACTACATACTCTGTGCTTAGTGCGAGTTTTTTTATCACTTACAAAACGTACTCGATCTCGTAAGTACAGTAAACTTCTTTTTGTATGGAAGAATTTTGTATCCCTTTGTCACCGTTAACTCTAGTGGTCGCAAGCGCTAGTAATGCTGAATAAGGTCCTGGGAGCGATTCCTGGATCGGGCAAATTGTTATTGAGGTTTCCATAAAGAATTTCTCAGTAGCAACCACGGTGTTTGGATTTGTGCCCGGTTGATGGCAATAGGCTCGATACCTATTACATGGGACTTGAAATATAACTGGCGAAATGTACTATGTAAATGGGTGTACTGTTAGGTACACCTCTGCCTAACCCTTCTAGGATTACAGCCGTGATGTGATGTTATGTTACAGCGCTAATGTTGTTTCAGTACAAATGAATGTTTACGTTAACGCGATCGAAAAGGTATAAAAACTATCACGCAGCCCTCACTCAGATCGAACAAAATTGAAGTCGGTATGTATAAAAGAAAAATAATGGTTGGAACTTACAGCCATAAAAAGAATCAATTATTTTTATACTTCCTACTTACGGCATGCAAAAAAAGTGAATAACTACCAATGTCCAGGTACTTGAAACTAGTTATTTTTCTAAGAAAGTTGACGGTAGTTGTTTATGGTATGCCACGGTTCGTAGAACCTATTTACTAGGCAGCCTACCTGGTAGTAGTATGTTTATGTCTTCCCTTTACAGAAACTGGTCTTTATTGTATCAATTATGTTATTAATTAGATGGTAGAAGCTATAATAGTTTGAATGCAAACATTTTGAGAGTCGGTGGTGCTGCGAATCCGAATGCAAATCTTTCGGATTTTTCTCTGGTTTGACGAAAACCTGTAGAATGAAGGAAAAAAAAGTAGGTATTGTCACAAGTGTTTTGGGCTGAATTTCCCTGTCTAAAATGGGTGTAAAAAGAACCTTAACGAAGCCGAAAGGCACTCGTTTTCCTCGTCTTTGCGATATTTTTTTTTGTTCTGGACCATACCTTGGAACCATCTAGCTACGCAGATATTGAAGGTTTTAACTTTTTTTTTTTTTTAGAAGTTTTAGTTTTTAATGTTATAGAGGAGCTCGTGGCTAAATAATAACAGCCGCTCGGATCGATCTTTAGGTTAAGCCGTGCTTGCCTAGGTTGGTCTGTGGATGGGTGACCACCCATTACATACCGAGTTTCCTCCGTGCCTCGGAAAGCACGTTAAGCCGTTGGTCCCGGGTGTCATTTGTGAATCTTTGACAGTCGTTAGATAGTCAGTGGCCCAAAAAGTCTGACAACCAGTCTTACCAAGGGGTATCGTATTACCCAGTAATAACTGGGTTGTGGAGGTCAGATAGGCAGTCGCTCCATGTAAAATACTGGTATTCAGCTGCATCCGGTTAGACTGGAAGCGGACCCCACCATAGTTGGGAAGAGGCTAGGCAGATGATGAGTTTTTAATGTTATAACTTAACTTTAAATACTTCTATGGCCCCTGTATTATTCAATGCATCCATCAGCATAATGTTTTGAGGGCATTACATTGAGTCGTAATATAAAACGTGATTTTCCACCCAACATAAAAAATCGTTTACCAGCATCAAATTTTGCGTAGAGGTACATCATCACCGACTTACGAGGAGTAAGTCGTGGGTTCGAACCCAGCCAGGCGCATTACTTTGTGTAAATTATTTCATCACCACTGATGTCAAAACGGTGAAAGAAAACATCGTGAGTAAACCGGCATGTCCTAAAACCAAAAAATCGAAGACATGTGACATCTACCAATTCGCACTGGGTCCGCGTGGTGGATTATAGCCCATTCCCTCTCATAGAGAGGAGGCCTGCGTCCCAGCAGTGGGAACATTAATAGGCTGATTATGCTATGCTATGCTAGATAAGCTTTACCAAGCTCTAGTAGGTACCTATATACTTACCACTTTTCGAACACACACACCACATCCTCAACCCATTCTACGTATGTTATCGCGTTAAAGTGCCAATAAATATCTTTTTATTATTTTCTACACGTCAATGTCAAAGTCAAAGATCTTTATTGTGAGACAGTGGTTACAGCGTTGTTATTGAGTTATGTTGGTGTGCGTTTGCACTGCTCCACCAACTTAGGCATACAATAATTTGAACAATCTGCTATCTTAGACCTAAGTTTATGTGATATGTATTAATTCAAATAGACATTTTACTTGAAATAGAGCTATATTTTGCATTAAAACATAAAAACAGTTTTGCACTAACTCATCACGAATCTGTCGGACAAAAATACATGTAAGTACTGTATAGTATGGTCTCTTTAACAAATTCCCTTATTTACTTAGGAAGCTTATTATAAATTCGTGAAGACATTCCGAAGAAACTTTTAGAAAGGGAAACTTTTAGGGCTGTTTTTGAAAGCATATTAATTTGCGTTATGTCGACGGGAGTACCGGTTACCAAACTGTATGTTATGTATATCTGTCACTGTCAATGCCTGATATCAGCGAATGCTTAAAAGGAATGCTTTGCCGTGTATGTTAACGATTACCAATTTCGATGGTGTAAGAAATTGCGTCATTAAGTTACTAGAATATCTGACCTATACCGGTGAATGCTACATACCACAGGGCAATTAAGGATTCTGTGATGTACGAAGTACGCGAACGTATCTGAAGATACGTTTCGGAAATTCGCAGTAAAATATCCGCCATTCGCAAAAGTTTCCACATAAAAGTTCATCGCCAATAAATCGTCCTACCTACCTACGTACATACAATAGGTACAGAGATAAGCCGCCACATATGTACGAACAATGCGGCGTGTCATCGACACTGCGGCCATTCATGAAGCGCTGACGTCACATCCTGCGCACGCGCATTGTGCACGGCTCCTGTGATACTTGTGTAATGGCGTGTGGATTGTGGATGCCAGACATACTGCTATATGTTTTGATATATACTATGTGCATTTTCACGTTAGGCGCAGTGGCTAAGCGATTGGCTGCTGCGCGGCGTGTCGCGGGTACGATCCCCGCACGGAACAAATATTTGTATGGCCTACAGATAGTTGGTCCGGGTCTGGCTGTTTGTGTATGTGAGTTTAAATGTTTGTAAACGCATCCACGATACAGGAGAAATTCCTAGTGTGGGGCAACGTTTTAAAAAAAAAGAAAGAAAGATTTTCGTTTTAGGAGGAAAATTGATAGAGCAATGAATATGTAAACTAGTTACATGCATAAACATTAAACATCACGCCTTTAAGAAGGAATCTTTCGAAGGGATACACACAGGTGCACACAGGTGCACCTAATAGTAATTTTTCCCACATTTCCCCCTGTAATGGAGAGCGAGCCTAGTGCCATCAACCGGGCACAAATCCGGACTCCGAGATTGCTTTGAGGACTAATGTAGAGGATTATAAATAGAGGTAAAAAACTGATGACGATAGTTATTTCTTAGAAATAACAAGGAATACTTTAAAGAAACACATACTTAAGAGGAAACTCTCTCGCCTGTTTTCTTTCTGGTTTATATGACTATAAAGCAATGATTTTTTACAGTAAAATAAATATCAACTTCTTCTAGGTCCCTATGTTTTTCTTTTTGATAATACATAATCTTTATAAGCACTAGAACCTTTACAAAATGCTCAAAATTCAATATTTAGACCGCTGTCAACAGAGGCCTAGTGTACAAATTTGGCAACTATTAACAAAACTAAAAAAAAAACAGGGACAGGATATACCCTTCTTATTCAGTTTATGAAATATCTTTTAAATTGGTCGAATATTGGAGGAAGAAACAGTCGAGAGCCAAAGCTCGTATTATGAATTTTTACTTAGGCTATTCAGTCGGATCTGCAGTTGTCCTTATCGCACCAATGTCGAAATCGCGCTCGCAGTGCGACAGCGATAGTATCTTCATATACCTAATTTTCAAAAGTTTCTCGTAATAGTTTGCATAAAAGCTAAAAGCACTCACGTCACAAATAAACATTTCTGTGTTCCAATTACCCCCGAAACATAATTAAAAGACCACAACTAAATGAATAGTAATTACCATACATACGTATCATATTATTATTGGATAAGAGAAACAAAAGCCGCGCCAGAGAAAATAAAGAGAAGTGATTAATTTTAGCCACATCCGCTGGGGAGATGTGGACGAATTGGATAACACCTCGTTAGTTAAAACTACAGCAAGATGTGAATGAAAGATTTAAGAAACTGGATATAAACGTGGCCTAATGAATAAGGATTTTATTATTCTATAAAAGATTTGAGATTTAGAATGTTGAATGTTGTTTTAATGTTCATCATCATCATCATCATTATTATCATCATCATTCTCCTGGGATAAAGGTAGGAGAATAACGACGATGAACATCGAAAAAATATATTTAAAAGAAAGACAGGATCTTACCAGAAGATGCTCTGGTTTGTAAGTTTGGATGTAGGAAGTAATCTCTGAACCAACTCAATCGATTTTTCAAAATTCTTTCGCTGGTTAGGTTTTCAAGGGTTAGGCCCTTCGGGGATTACAGGCACGGTGTTATTTATGTTAATTCTCAAAGCCTTCTTAATCAAAAACCTGACATAGTCATATTTTTGCTATTATTGAGTCGTAGCCTTCATAACTGAACGAGGAAATCTCTTTCAACATACAGAAGAGTTTCCAAATATTGTTTTTAAAGGTTTTTCAAAAGATCTGTTAAAGTTTCAGCAAGTTTTGGCTAAGTTAGCAAAACGCTTACCCAAATTATACAGGTAAGTTTGGATGTAGGAAGTAATCTCTGAACCAACTCAATCGATTTTTCAAAATTCTTTCGCTGGTTAGGTTTTCAAGGGTTAGGCCCTTCGGGGATTACAGGCACGGTGTTATTTATGTTAATTCTCAAAGCCTTCTTAATCAAAAACCTGACATAGTCATATTTTTGCTATTATTGAGTCGTAGCCTTCATAACTGAACGAGGAAATCTCTTTCAACATACAGAAGAGTTTCCAAATATTGTTTTTAAAGGTTTTTCAAAAGATCTGTTAAAGTTTCAGCAAGTTTTGGCTAAGTTAGCAAAACGCTTACCCAAATTATACAGGTAAGTTTGGATGTAGGAAGTAATCTCTGAACCAACTCAATCGATTTTTCAAAATTCTTTCGCTGGTTAGGTTTTCAAGGGTTAGGCCCTTCGGGGATTACAGGCGCAGTGTTATGTTATGTTAATTCTCAAAGCATTCTTCATCAAAAAACTGACATAGTCATATTTTTGCTATTATTGAGTCGTAGCCTTCAAAACTGAACGAGGAAATATCTTTCAACATATAGAAGAGTTTCCAAATATTGTTTTCAAAGGTTATTCAAAAGATCTGTTAAAGTTTCAGCAAGTTTTAGATAGGTTAGCAAAACGCTTACTCAAATTATAGAG
Source organism: Noctua janthina (assembly GCA_963576755.1). Classification (NCBI taxonomy): domain Eukaryota; kingdom Metazoa; phylum Arthropoda; class Insecta; order Lepidoptera; family Noctuidae; genus Noctua; species Noctua janthina. Next base: position 16,067,919 of record OY755063.1, on the reverse strand, counting down.
GTTGTAAAACTGAACAACTATCTCCATGGGTTCAATATCGTAAATGCGAAAAAATTATCAGCTGTCCCATACATTTGGGTGGAGTAGGTATCAAAATTGTGTATGGCTGCAGCTGATAATTTTTTCGCATTTACGATATTGGACCCAAGGAGAAAGTTGTTCAGTTTGATAGTCTGCAGCATATCCTTTCATATGACTACACCGTTTCTGTTACACCCTGTATAGTACTTGACTCTTCGCGATTTTGGCAAACTGATAATCCTAGTAGGTACCCTGCAGTGGCGAAGCTTCCATAGAACTCGATTTCTACCAGCTTCCCTTTGAAAAATGGCACAGTCAGTATTCTAAAGACCAGCTAGCCAGACCAGCTTACCTCTTACAAAAATTGACTCTTCGCTACTGGTACCCTGAGTCTTCACGTCCTATATCTCAATACCCAAAACCGTATTAACACCAACAAGACATACATTCCATACGCACGAAATCGGTCACAGTGGCGACACTTGGGGGGGGGGACCTATGTCCAGCAGTGGACGTCTTTCGGCTGAAATGATGATGATGATGTTACGTTCCATACATAAGTAAACATCTGCCTGGACTCTTCCCAACTATGTTGGGGTTGGCTTCCAGTCTAAATGGACGTAGCTGAATACCAGTATTTTACATTGAGTGATTGCCTATCTCACTTCCACAACCCAGTTAGTGCTGGAAATACGATACCCTTTGGTAAGACTGGTTATCAGACTTTTAGGCCATCGGCCATTGTCAAAATCTACTAATGACAGCCGGGAACAACGGCTTAACGTGCTTTCCTAGGTACGGAGGAAACTCGGTATATGATGGATGGTCACCCATCCACGGATCGACCTAGGCCAGCGCGGCTTAACCTTTGAAGGTCGACCTGTGCTCTGTTATTATTTTAGCCACAAGCTACATATAAGTAGTATTCCATATAATAAATCATTCGTTATCAAAGTTTATAACTTACTTTTCTTTGCCTGACTAAGTTTGTGTGTACAGTTTGGAACTTATTAAAAGAGAAGTAAATCCCAAAGTTGTGCTCGAACTGGGATGTATTCAACTTGTTCTGAGTGAAATAAAAGTTACGACGGCACGGTAATCTTTGAGTAACACTGACTATTTTGTTTTCGGTTAAATTGGACATTGTTTTTGTGACAGGAGTTCGAAAAATATTGATTTCGTCGAAGTTTTAATTCTTTAGACTCGCTCTTACTCGTCAAAAAATTCCTGCATTTCAGTTTCGGGGACAATTACATGTAGGTACAGTACGACCAGTTTAAGTTTCCCGTTCTAGGTGGCGCTGCTTGTCAAGAAAATATACAACAATATGTCATGCTTTTTACATTTATTTTAGTTCTCTGTATTACCTTCTTCTTAGATTATGTTGGTCTAAGTATAAAAAAAGCAATACTCATTCACAATTATTCAAGTCTCACCCTCACTCATATTGAAAATCGTATCGTCGAAAATCTGGCATTCCGTGCGGCAAGCGCAAAATGAGTTTTTTCTGTGTTAAAACTTTTTTCGCGACAGAAGTAACGAAACAGAAATATGATCATTATTTGACGCAGTAGGGCGAAACTTGCAATTTAAATCTTTGATTAAAATACACTAATTTTGTAAGCATAAAGAATTCTTCTTTCTTTTCTTCAATTAAAATATTTCCCTATAATGTTATTAGTACAATACATCACTGTGACATACACGTTATCAATGACCGGCCTCGCTTTTATGGTTCGGAAATGTGGCTTAGGTCTAAGAGAGGTCGTATTGTATCGATTAGGTCCGTTTTCAGACAGTATTAGAAATTAATGTCACTTAGGCGCCAATGTCGGTTATGTCTACAAAAAGTGGGATTATATAGCTGGTCTGTTTTCCTTTTAGGTCGGATCTTTAAAAAACGAAGGCTCTATGCCTCTAAACTTTTAGAGTATAGTCTAAAATAGGTTTTTTCTATCATAGAATATTACGACACAGTTCTACGAATTTTTTTTGCGGTATCATCATTTTAGCCGAAAGACGTCCACTGCTGGACATAGGCCTCCCCCAAGTGCCGCCATATCGACCTCCCGTGCGACTCGCATCAAGGGGACTATTTTTTGCGGTATGTTTTGTTAAAGGTATTGTAAAACAAAATGACGAATTGTACAATTAGTAAAGTTCTACAGACATGAATAGGTTTACCTCCAGATAAGAAAAAAACATGGTACAATCTGTAGAGTGAGTTTTTCGTAAGTCGTTCAGTGCTGTGCTAAGGCCGCCTACGCGCCAGCGGTAAAATTTTCCACAATGATCTGGGGCTGCAGTCTCGACATACATAGCGACAAAAATCGGTCGTTAAGTCATAACGATGTCAAATTTCTTTAATAGATTTTCAACCTTAAAGTTTCGAAATAAAGTTGAAAATCTATTAAAGAAATTTGACATCGTTATGACTTAACGACCGATTTTTGTCGCTATCTATGTCGAGACTGCAGCCCCTGTTCTGGACCCACATCGCTATGGGGACTTACACCCGTTAAACGCTTTCGTCCTTCTTCAAAAAGTAGGACAATCAATGTGCGCCTTCATGTTTTTGGTCACTTTCTAGCAGAGGGCTTACCAACACTGATTTTTTCTACAACTCCTCTGAACCTACCCTTTCAAAGTTAAAATCATTACTATATTTGAGGAAATTCTATTATCCCTAAAAGTTGTTTACCCGTTGCCCTCGATTTCATTCGCATTTTGAGGGAATTACCCGGATAAAAAAATGTTATATGTTAATGTAATCCAGGAATGAACATTCCGCACGCAAAATCCGCGCTTTGGACGTGGAGTTGCGGACACCAGCCCGTTATACAATACAATACAGGAAAATAGTTGGCAATAGGGTTGTCGGCTTGCCCTCTATTACGTGTCCCATGTAAAACATAGTTGGCGGAATGTACGTGAACTATTAAGCACAGTCACGAACACCAATGTGTAAACACTTTACTAAATTTAAAAGCCATTTTCGCGAGAAATAACGATTGTAACTTGGACATAGGATCTTTTTTATAAAAATATGAGTTCCAAAATACTATGTTCGTAACAACATGAAATCTCAATCAGAATCAGTAGGAGAAAAACACGTTTAAAAATTGAAGTGTTTACATATGTATTGGTGCTCGTGACTGTACCTACACCTCTGCCTACTTTTCGGGGATTACTGGCGTGATGTGATGAATGTATATAATCCAGGACATAGTCTAAGATGTCTGTGTACTTAACAAGACGGTTCAGCCGTATATCCCAAAGGTTGACTGGTAGAGAATGCCTTGTGGCATTAAGTCCACCTATATACCACTCTTGTACATGAAGTTTAAATAAATAAATATCCGAATTGAGTAACATACATACCCAACACTTAAAAATATGAATAACAACCTTCTCTAAATAAATAAGGTATCGATTACAAATCGATTTCGCAACGCAATCGTTTGCGCAGGCGTCGCGGATGTGACGTCAGAGAGATACACGTAGATAATTGCGCTACTATTGTTTAAAGATGTGGGTCAACCGGATAGCTGAAGGATTTCTGTTGATGAAAGTTGTTGTGTGTTAGCCACGGAACATGTAGTGCTGGTAACTAGCAAAAAATCTTTATATGAATATATGTATACAACGTTCATTTAAGTCATCATCATCTGCCTAGCCTTCCCCCAACTATGTTGGGGTCGGCTTCCAGTGTAACCAGATGCAGCTGAACATCATCTGCCTAGCCTTTTCCCAAATATATTGGGGTCGACTTCTAGTCTAACCGGATGCATCTGAATACCAGTATTTTACATGGAGCGACTGCCTATCTGACCTCCACAACCCAGTCAGTGCTGGGTAATACGATACCCCTTGGTAAGACTGGTTGTCAGACTTTTTGGGCCACTGACTGCCTAACGACTGTCAAAGATGTACAAATGACAGCCGGGCCCAACGGCTTAACGTGCTTATCGAGGCACAGAGGAAACTCGGTATGTAATGGGCGGTCACCCAACCAAAGACCAACCTAGGCAAGCACGGCTTAACCTAAAGATCGACCCGAGCGGCTGTTATTATTTAGCCACGAACTCCTCTTCTCCTCTTCCAGATGCAGCTGAACACCAGTATTTTATTTGGAACTTTAATAAGGAAAAGGGTTTATGAAGGGGTTTTCCAGGATAACGTGTATTACAGTTACTGGGCAGGTCGACTACCTCTTTGGTCTTGCGGTAGCAAGCACGATTTCTGAACGTGAAGCCCCGAGTTCGATTTGAAGGTAGGGCAATCCATTATTGACTTTTCTTTTTGGAATTTTGTAAGAGGCAGCACGGAGACTTGGTTGTGCCTGATTGATAGGCAATAGACAAAATGTGGGTGTTACTATACATCTCTGAACCCATTGGAGAAATCAGAGGTGACGTTTATGTACGTACGGCGACCAATCAAGCAAAACCAGTATATGCGGATCTCTCGTTGTATTGGAAATCTATACAAAGCGAGGCCATGTTATACTTGAAAAGTGTAGCTTATGTGTCGCCGTGTGTACGGTTACAAAAACCTATTTTATTTCATGAATTATTAGATTAAGACCCTGCATATTTCTTTATTATACTTGTATCTATCCAAAAGAAAACCCAATTGTATTTAAAACTCGCATTTGTACATACGCTGTGTTATTGCAGTTTGTATATATATCTTTTATTTGTATTTGCAATAAAGAATAAGAATAACTTCTACCTGATAGTTTCATAAGAACTGAAAAATCGGTAAAGCTAACATCGTAGGCGTACAGCTATCACTATTATATAGCTCGTCACTTTCCAGAATAGTTTTGTTGCAACAGTTATAATACTGTTATAAGGCTAACATGTCACTAGACTGGACACAAAACCAAAACTGCGGTCACTATCGATATATGATAAAAAAAAAACATCCCACACACACACACACATACACATCACATAATGATCATGATGCTCTTCACATCTCATGATGTAAATGAAATGGCAACTATTAGCCGTCGCTGCGGTTGCAAATTATGACCGCAACCGCTACTTTTGATCCAATGACATGAAAACTTGGTTTATAGTATCAGTCAAAACGTTGGGGTTATGAGTCCGTTTTCAACTACACATACATAACATCACGCCTGTAATCACAGATGGGTTAGGCAGAGGTTTACAAAATAGTACACCCACATTTCGCCAGTTTTGTTTAAGTCCCAAGTAATAGGGGGCGAGCCTATTGCCATCAACCGGGCACAAATCCAGACTCCGTAGCTGCTACTGAGAAATTCATGATGGAAAAACTCAATAACACTTTGCCCGACCCGGGAATCGAACCCAGGACAGCACTAGACCAACGAGGCAGTCCTTCCCAGGTACTTCAAATCCATTTAATTAAGTTAAGACGTGCATATTGTTTAGTTTTTGCATTGATTAACGACGAAGACCGGAGACTATCAGAATCGAATTTGCCCTATATTTCGATATTATTTACAGTTAAATATCGTCGTAGTGATTTTTATCCAAGAAGTGAACTGTAATAACCTACACGACTTATTTTCCTAGCCTAAATGGAGACCGTATGAACCAATCTTTTTTTATAAATTACTAGCCTATGCCCGCGGCTTCTCCCGCGTGGAGTTCGATAATTGTCCCACGGGATCATACTACCGGGATAAAAAGTATCCTATGTGTTAATCCAGGTTATAAGCTATCTGTATGCTAAATTTTATCCAAATCCGTTTAGTAGTTTTTGCGTGAAAGAGCAACAAACTTCCATCTATTCATCCATCCATCCTCACAAACTTTCGCATTTATAATATTAGTAGGATTGACAAAATAACCAGCCGATGATGAACCTCAATGGCCTACAATTGTAAATTATCTGCCAGTGGCTGTCGATGAAACTCTATGGCTCAATTGAAGAGGTCTGGCCATGAACTAGTAGATGAAAATTACACAGACAAAATCTGCCTACGATTCCCGAAGAACACGTGGTTTGAAGTACTATTTTTACATTTACAAATAATGTCTATAGAAACTTCAGTATTAATAGCGGCGTAGTTAGAGGGTTTGATAAATTGTACTATAAATGAAGAATGTTTCACCTATTTTCCTGTTCATGAGGTGTTAGAAATTAAATCTACTAAGGTTAGGTGGCCCGTCAAGCTCAGTCCTTTTACATATTTCGTATACATAAATCATTCAGTTGACAGAGGCTGAGCGTAGAGCTCAATGGCCTGCTACAGATGAAAAGGACAAAGAAACAAATCTGGCTACGATTCTTCAAGACCACGTGGCTTAATCTTTCACAAATTCCACATAACCTTTATATCCTTTTACCATGTAAAACTATCTCAAAAACCTAAAACACTTACGCACATAATCGCCCTGCGGCAATTAATGGCCTTGTATAACAAAATGACCCCAAATTAGTCGGAACCGAAGTACCGTGCCCCGAAATAGGTTCAACGGCCCGCGAGGTCAACGGACGCTCGTACGTTTTCAGACGCCACCGCTACGGTTTGAAGGGCTTTGAAACTTATTATAATAAAATATTTAGAATGAGAATTTTGTGTACCTACAGATGATTATTTATTTGTAGGTATATTTTTGTACCTACCTGTATATAAAATGTGCATCCTGCAGATTATGTTGTGAGCCTTAGTTCTTTCTTTATTTCTATCTATCTTCTTAGTCATCGTGTCGCTGGCACGACAGTATTTATCATATATAAACGGACCCTACACGAAGCCGTCAACCAAGCATTCTGTACATCAAACTAAGTAACTCTACGCAAAAAATATTGCTAGGAAACTACTTTTTTTTTGGGTGAAAAATTACATTTTACGGTAGGACTCAATGTAACGCACTCAAAACATTGTGCTGATGGGTGGATTGAATAGTATTGGGGTCGTAGAGGTGTTTAAAGTAAGTAAGTCCCAGGTATGGTCTAGAACAAAAAAATGATCGCAATGAAGGGAAGAACAAGTGGCTTTCGGTTTCGTTAAGGGTCTTTTTACACCATTTATTTACACATCAATTTGAATGGTGATCCCCAAACTTCTGTCTGTATCTTGGAGTTCAGAGTTTTTCATTTTCGTAATATCCAAAAAGGGTGAAATTAACAAAATAAAACTAAAACGAATTAAAGTAAAAACAAGCCCAATATAGTTATGAGTGAATAAAAAAAAGTATTTAGTTGATCTTCTTCAGAAAAATCTGGTGCGTATTACTCGCAACCAGCGTGCTTGTATGAACGTCGACGAAGCAAAAGTAGGTAAGGATCGCAACAGTTGATGTACCGTAGAAACTACGGTACATCAACTGCTACCTCCATTAGAAAAATGCGTGAGTTTATGTATGTAGAACTAGGCAGTATAGGTATATTTCAGTCCTAAAATCTGAAAGCCACTGTTATCAAAGCATCTTTTATCAAACTTCTCTTATCAAACACGTCAGCCTGACTGCGGTTGTGGAGGTTAGATAGACAATCGCTCCATGTAAAATACTCATATTCAGTTGCATCCGATTAGACTGGAAGCTGACTCTACCATAGCTTGGAAATGAGTAGGCAGATGGTGATGGGATGCTAAATATACTCGTAGATTAGCTTTGGGCTAGTGCTATTTCGATAGCTAGGAAAATATAATGTTTTGCGATCGATTATATGAAATACTACATGTTAAGGAAGTTGAGTTACTCATAGAAATAATCGTAACTTGGATCCTAATCTGTCTAGAAACCCCGGATGGATAGATTAGTAGGGACAATTTTAGTTGATCAATAAAAAATAGAACAGAATTTCCATAAAACTATTAGATTTATTCCAGCTGCCAGCGTTGTGTACCAGACTGTTAATCTAGTTTAAGTAAAGATTAATGACTAAGCTCCTTCATAGCCGCCTTCGTTTCAAAGATAATATTGTTAATATAGCCAAGCAATAGTGCTGTTTACTTTGGTATTTAATAAAACCCTTTAGTCGTCAAGGATCTACTCATGTAAGCATTGGATTTAAGAACTTCTTACTTCTTTAGATCATCGACATTTTCCTACCTTTGTCACATTTTACTTGATACAATACGGTATTTCCGATTCTCAGGTCGGCTGGTCGGGCAAAGCGTTATTGGGTTTTTCCATTAGGAATTTCTCAGTAGCAGCCATGGAGTCCGGATTTGTGCCCAGTTGATGGCTCGCCCCCTATTACATTGGACTGGCGAAAGGTGGGTGTACTCTTAGGTACACCTCTGCCTAACCTTACGGGGATTACAGGCGTGATGTTATGTTATGTTATGTTAGGTGGTTGGTTAAGTAGCTGGTAGACTACAAAGACTAGAACATAATTTTATTTCAAATCCGGGCGATTTACATATGGATTAATCAAAAAGCTTGTATAATCGGCCTAAGAGGTTCTCACTGATGAGACAAAAGTCGGTTCGTCTCTAACGACCGATTTATATTAGTAAAGTGTTTAGGGAAAGTATAGTGGGTAAGGACAGTGCAGTGGTGTAAACCGATTGGACAGGAGCGAGTTAATAGTCACTGTCTCAGGTTTTCGCCACTGTACTTATAGTCGCTACTCGCCACTGTCCTTTGACCAATGTGATTGGGCCTAAGACGAGCTATTGGCCTGAAGCCTTACCAGAAAGTTTAGTTAACCTTTTTGGATTAACAACAAATTTTCCTGAAAGATTTCTGCTTTTCAAAACACTTCGTCCACATATAGAAGAAGAAGAAAGAAAAAATATTTATTTGTCGCAGGGACATGACATGCATCATACAAAATTACAAAAAATAAACAATAAACTATAAATTCAACAGGACATAACAAAAAAAAAAAAAAAAGAATAAAGACACACATATCACACTGACAGATATTTTATCATCGGGAAATACCACAACCGTATGTATAACGTAAGGGGTCGTCCATTAATCACGTGAGGCTCGAATGAGGTGGAGAGGGTTTGGAAACAATCACGAAATATCACTAGGGAAGAGTGGGGGTGCTCGATTTCTAAACCGAAAAGCGGTGCGTGACCTTGACATTTTTATAACGTTGCTTAATTTTCCAGAATGAAATTAGATTATATCTGTTAACCTGTATTTAAAGATAATATTCTGAATTTTTGAAGATACTTTCTACTAAAAAAATACACGTGATTAATGGACGACCCCTAACGTGTATATCTTTGGCATTCCTGAAGCGTAAATCATCATCATCTGTAACTACGGTACTTTCATAGTTGCATTGTGATTGGGACTGTAGCTTCATTTTATTGTTGTCTTTGTTTCACCAATTCAAAAGTGCCTGTAACTGGCCTACTTGAAATAAATGCTTTGATTTTGATTCTGCCTAGCCCATCTTTGTTGGGACTGCAATCTAACTGAATGCAGTTCAATACCAGTATTTTATGTTAATAGACCTTTTATCTGCCCTCCACAACACAGTCTAGTTTCTGGGTAGTACACCTTTTTTATTTCCTGAAAATAGATAGATAGGCCGAGGCCTATCTATCTAGACTTTAGCCTAGAAAAATGGCAATCGTTTTCAAAACATTCCCTATTTATATAACGACTTTGAACAGAATTGATATGAGCTTTTCAGAGGCTTACATCAGTCCAATTAATTTCAAAAACTTTTATTTGACTTCAATTTAAAATAACAGTAATCCCCAACCGATTGAGCTGAAATTTCACATACACGTTTAGTTTGGATGACAATGCATGGTTAGATAAGTGACGTCTTTCTAAATCCAATATTTTTATGCCCCCCATGATATCAATTAAATGGTTTTGCTTGGAAGAATACGAAAAACAAATGACGTCACACTTATATTTAAAAGCTTGTTTTAAATTTTTTTTTTTACTATTAGCTTCTTGTCTTTACCATCATCGTTATTGCTGTCAAGATGGAATGTTACTTGGTTAGGTCCTTTGAGATCGATTCTATATGAGTAGGCTTTCTGTGCAGGTATGTTAATACTAATAACGAATAACACAAGTATAATAATGTTTGTTATAGTATCAGACTGTATTCATGAAAATAATTTGCGCGTTTCTCGAGAAATTCTCGATAAAACTTCACTTTGTTATGAAAATACAAACATCTGTTTAGTCTACGACGAAAACATGAGAAAACAGATTGAAAACATCATATGTGACGTCACGCTAAATCCTACATCGCGCAAGCAAAGTTATCCGAGAGTTTAGTATATAATATACAACAGCCTGCCAACCAAACCAGGCAGTAGCCCATCAGACACAACTGTCGGGTATCTAGATGCGATCCCGTATTCATCCGATTAACTACAACCTCCTATTGCCCAGTGGCATCCCTAGGGGCCAACAATACGGCAGGCCCATAAGGCAAGTAGACTGTTTAGCAACCATAACACCATGAAAAGTTCTAGGTAATAAGGGCAAGCCCAGTTTTTAGGCTTGTATAAAAGTACCTCCACTAAGTATTGTCCTATAATATAAATGGTGTTTGTACCGAGCTCACACTTTTACGTACGAGTATCTCACCGATCTTCATGAAATTACAGCGTAGTGGACGTTTTTACCCTTAAATCATAATGTTTTAAGTTGTTAAATTCAAAAACTTGATTATCTAAAGTCGGACCTTAGCAATTATGGCAAAGCATGTGAAGGACCTTATACATAAAGCTAACGTTTTAGGGAAAAGCGTTGTTATGCTATCTGGATTAAACCATTCACGGCATCCACAATTATATTTATCTTTCATAGTCGAGGTGCGCTATAATATATCAATGGTAAAGATATTAAATATAGGTACTGATAGTGATAAGAGTCGATATTAAGACTAGACATAGTTTACAAATATGAGCTCTAAAATACAGAAGCTAGAGTTGTTATCCATAAACTTGTTATTCTTTCTTTTCGTAGCCTTGTATGTCCCACTGCTGAGCAAAGGCCTACCCCTTATCCTTCCAGGTACTCTTCTCTTGTTATTATTTAGGAAAAAAGAACATTCCTACTTACATTAGGAACGCGGCTATGTTTGGACAACCCCATTAAATGATAGCTGATCCTATTGTTTGTAAGCATGATTAATTCCATGACAAAATTTATGATTAGTCCTGCGCTTATCCCAATTTTTAGTTTTGGTCGGCGCTGCCTCGCTGTTTTCGGTTTCTTGCATACTTCTCTATTAGTCGGTATCTCAGTAGTCACCCGCTTTCTTTACACTATTCGGAATTCTACATCACTGTCACCAATTCTTCTTCCACGATAATCAATTCAAATATTTACAATATTAGCTACTCCTACTCTAATACCTACTATTAAGTCTTGGCAATCCCGTTATATACCCACTTTATATTCTGAATGTAGATTTGGACAATATTTACTGTTACAGCATTTATATTGATGGTACGTCATAAATAAGTTCATGGCCATTTTGGACATTAAGAAAACAGAAATTTGTGATAAATGATTGAAAACGTGTATGCTGTATTGCATGGTGACGCTGTTTTAGTATGTTGTGAAAGCACGTGGAGTCGGGGATTGTTGTTCAATTGGACGGGGTCTATGAGAGTAAAAAAACAGAGCAGGGAAAAATCACCTATGTTTGTGAAGTTGTGGACTATAAATGTATGTTCTGCTATTATGCTTTTCGCAAACCAAGTTTTCCAAACATCTCCTCGCAATGCCTAGATATAATATGTGGCTATTCTCCGTTTTGGGGGAGAGTATATTATCTGTAAAAGTCGTCATAGTTTTGATGACCTCCTTTGGGACAGAAAAAAAGAAGTGAAGGGCTGATGTTAAGTTCAGAAAAGGAACTTAACAGCAGCCCCTCACCCCTTTTCCTGTAGCAGACAAAGAACAGTGACGAGAAAACGAATTAAAAACACAGGTACCCGACCCACTAACATTTTGTCCAACCCCAAAACCTTATACTCAGCGGCAACTCGTGCGACTACTACACCAACGATGCAGTTTGTTAATGCATTATATTCTGGTTCATAGCTGCACTCACGACGACTAATATGTATACACTTATCATAAATCAAAACTTGATTTCCTCGTGGAAAATCGATTGTAATTTTGAGATGATTTGGAGACCTATTACATATTAGTATGGGGCCAAAATACTATGTTCGTATCTACATAAAATTGCAATCAATACAATGGGAGAAAACCACTTTTAAAAGTTGTTATGTGTACACATATTAGTGCTCGTGACTGTACATGCGTAATGTGAAAATTAGGACGTAATGGGCAACATGAATTTGCTTTAGGTAGTTACAGCTGTGCTTGTTACTCTAGAAATTTAGCTCTATTAGTAGTACAAGTAAGACTGCTTCGAAATCCGTTGGTAGCCAGCTTTTGTTTTTATCCCTGTTACTGAACATAAAAGGACGTAGTACTTCGTAACATGGGAACGTGAAGAACTCGTAGAACTTCAAAAAAGCTTTTTGATACTTACCATTTTACTACGGAAATACAAACTGCTTGCAGTCTTGAAAGTTTTAGTATTTAATTACTCTGCCATGCTTTTTAGTTTGTTTACCTGATTATTGAGTTCATTTTGAACTGTTTATTTGTAAAACTAACTCAACTTTAATTTTAAGGTACATAGGCGATGTGTATTTCCTTTTTTTATTGATTATTTCCATTAGGTTTATGAAGCTTTGTGCAGGCGCTGTGCTACGAAATTCTTCAAAGAATCCTTTCGCGCTTGGTTAAATTTAATACATCGCTTAATGCCTAGGGTGCTTAATTAATTAAAGTTTTATATATTTGATTCATAAATCTCGGTATTACTGTATAGCTGTGTCCGGTCAGATAAGAAGCCAACCCCAACAATGTTAGAAAAACGGTAGGCAGAATGATACGTAAATCCCAACCTATTCCTTTATGTACTCGGGGTAATCAATGTCATTCCAATACCAGCCTGGACGAGTACGGCTACTTAGTTATAAGGCGTAGCGAAGAGTAGTTGGAAAAAGCTTATAATCTTGTTTTCTGAAAACATAGAAAATATTGTGCTAAATTTACAAACTAATTAAAAAACCACTCACTCACTGGTATTTTATGTATGCTATTCTACTTAAAATTACTATTTAAAGAAAAATCCGCTGTTTCCTACAAAAGTGCAATACCTGCACGGTAAAAATGTATGAAACAGCTGATTTTTTTTAATAACCGATGAAACCGTACCACATAGAAATTTTTCATGGGGATCAGAATGATTTACTGCATACGTGGTAACCGTTCGGTGTCCTTTCCACCCTGTAAATCTTTAGTTGTTTTTGAAAGCAGGTCATTAGTTACTTACTTGTTAAAAAAACCCCATTGCTTAATGATAACAAATTAAATGCTTTTAAACTTTTGAACTGAAAAGCCACAAATCACTGATAAGGCAATTTGTATGCGATGCGTCTGCGACTTGTTGTATGAGATGAACTGACTACACTAGTCTGGTTGCAGTTACCGAGTGCAGGCGATGCATACCAAACAGGATTTAATCTGAGGATAAATATTTACCATGGTAAAAGAGGGTACAGTACGTAGAATGAAATGTGGAACAGAAAGCTATCGTATCGTAACTTTGTAAGGCATACGGAAAGTTTGATACTTAAATAAAATCATGTTTTTAGCACAGTACTGGCTGTACACACTCCGAGACAGGGTGAGTGCGAAAGTATAAGCAAGCAAGGACAACCGAGACAAGACGACCGCTCCTACGACACTAGAGCCCGGCCCCGGTTTTTCCCGGTTACTATGGGACCGAAATCGGGTTCCGCATGCTCCAACACGCTCGCACTCGCCCTGCCTCAGAGTGCCTCGGCGAGAGTGTACAGTAACCATAAAGTGTGCATAGCATCATCATCTGCCTAGCCTTTACCAAACTATGTTGGGGTCGGCTTCCAGTCTCACTGGATGCAACTGAATACCAGTATTTTACATGCAGAGACTGCCTATCTGACGTCCACAACCCAGTTAGTACTGGGTAATACGATACCCTTTGGTAAGACTGGTTGTCAGACTTTCGGGCCACTGACTTCATGTAACGACTGTCGAAGATCTATAAATGACAGCCGGGACCAACGGTTGAACTTGATTTCCAAGGCACAGAGAAAATTCAGTATGTAATGGGCGGTCACCCATCCACGGACCAACATAGGCTAGCGCGGCTTAACCTTAAGATCGACCCGAGCGGCTGTTATTATTAAGCCACGAGCTCCTAAAGCTTGCTGAAGTGTGCATAGCATAATCAGCCTATATTGTTGCCTCTGCTGGAACATAGCCCTGCACTTTATGAGAGTAGGCTGTAATCCACCACGCGGGCCTGGTGAGGGTTGGTACTAGTGCCCAAGTTAGAGATATTTGTCGGTCGCAAAACGCTACTGCTAAACATGAGATCTAGATTCGATTCCTCTGGTTGAGAAGTCTTATTGGGTTTTTGCATCCCGATTTTTTCAGTAGTAGCCACGATGATTTGTGCCCGGTTGTAGCAGTAGTCTCCACCCCTGTAACATGGGACTTAAATTAACATAACTGGTAAAATGTGGGTGTTCTATATGGTGTTATACGTATTATAAACGTTTTTATAGGTCTTCACGTCGTATGAAATGGACCATCTACAACAGTCCGGTTGCAGTTACCGAGAGCAGGCAGTTTTTTTTAATAACCTTTACTGTCCCACTGCTGGGTAAAGGCCTCCCCCAATTCCTTCCATGTGCTCTTAAAAAGCGAGTCTCCTCGAACCAGTCCTCGCGGTACATGTCCAGATCGTCTCGCCACCTCTTTCTGGGCCAAACTGCAAACAGTATTTAATCTGAGGATAAACATTTCGACCTCGTTTTTCTAGTGTTTACAAGCGAGACTTCTGAGTATGCGGTCCTGGGTTCAATACCCAGGTCGGGCAGTTTTATTTGGGTTTTTTCATCTGGAATTTCTCAGTAGTAACCACGGACTCCCGAGTCATGGCATTCGGCTCGTCCCCGTTTACATGGGAATTAAACAACTGGCGAAATACTACAACAGCCCGCTTGCAGTTACCGAGTGTAGGCGATGCATACCAAACAGGATTTAATCTGAGGATAAACATTTCTATAGGGTGGGAGGATTTGTGCGGAACAGAAAGTTTTAAACAAAGGCTTACGCATATTTGAATAATGTCGTGTTTTTATTAAAAGGCAAACAAAAACACGACACGGTGCTAGTGTCCAAATAAGAGACATAATATTACATTAACAAGCCATGCGCCTGATGAGAATTCCGGTCGGCAAATTTGACAAACTTCTGTACAAACTTTCATCCCTTATTGAGCCGCTGTAATTTTTATATGTGCTCGCCTTCGTAATGGAAGGAACTTTAGTGAAAAATGTCACGCTTTTTGACCTGGTGGTTTCGGCTGACCGTTGACAGTTACTGAGTTTAAGATTTATATTATATAAATGGCGGGACGAGCTGGACAGGACCAGCGACCAGTGGTCCACATTGACTTTGGATCGAAACAACAGGAAGACATGGGGAGAGGCTTTTACCCAGCAGTGGGATGATGCAGGCTAACAGTATCAGTATTATGTAGATTAAATTAATTGAACTGCTCAGGTTACGGTAGTACACCAAAACAATCTAAACTTTTCTAAGAGCTTTCCAGTTGCTAAAAGTATTTTCTACTGCATTTTCCAAACCAAGTGTAAACCTTTCCATGAATCGTCTTACACGAGTAACGAAAGTGTAAACAGCTGCAATTCGCTGACATACGTCATCAACTGCATTGTTCTCTTGTTTATGGTATTTACAAATGAAGGACTAACATTATCAACATCCGATTCAAGTTCCACATTCCGCCTTCATCTTGATCACATTATCCTTTTTCATTATTTCAAACTAATATCGTGATACAGAATATTTACTTTTCATCTTCATCATCATTTCAGCCGAAAGACGTCCTCTGCTGGACATAGGCCTCCCACTAGGTGGACCGATGACCTGGTGAAGGTTGCAGGGATCCGCTGGATGAGAGTCGCACGGGACAGGTCATATTTAGTTTTAGCTGCATAAAAATAATTTGGAAACCTCCAAATGCGTGTTTCCATCATAAACTGTTACAAAAGTTAGTCCAGTGTTATTATTGCAATTAATAATCAATATTTAAATACAACACAGAACGATATTTCATAAATTCATTTTGCATATTGAATAATTAATCAAAACAGCGAAATATTTGACAGTTATTTGTAACATTGCTAAAGTTTAGATTACATATCCTTGACGTACTCGCGGAAGTGTTTCGATGTATTAAAAATATTAATATACCTTACACATAACTTAAACAAGTTCGGCTCAACTATTTCGATCGGTCGTCATTTGCCGAGAAGCCATGATTTGCAAGTACTAAGACTTACATGATTGCCTTTCTTAGATAAAGGCCGTAAAGGCTTTTATCATCATCATCATTTCAGCCGAAACACATCCACTGCTGGACGTAGACCTCACCCAAGTGTCGCCACATTGACCGGTAAGGCTTTTTAACCAATTCTTATTCAAACCAATTTTCGTTGAAAGTTTTTTTTACTTTCGACCACCCTACATTTTTCAGAATTTTCCTTCTCTTACTTTAGAAATTACAGGACACACACACATGCACACATTTTATCACTTTGGAATTGTCTATCTTTTAAGCGATTGAATTTGAGGAAAAATGGTTTTAGGAACCTCAATGTAATTTTAAAGACCTATCTATAGACACTCCGCACGTATAGGTTTTATGAAATTTAGTTTCAGTTCAGTTTCAGTTTTTGTATAAAAATAGTAAAGCGGCTCAGAATACATCTACCTACAAAGTTCCAACTGTGTAGTCCTAATAGTTTCGGAATAAAGTGGCTGTGACATACGGACGGACATACAGACATGACGAATTTATAAGGGTTCCGGTTTTTGCCATTCGGCTACAGAACTCTAAAAACGACATAAAAACTTAGGCAAGTTTGTTCTTCAATCTCGTATATTTCATTTCCTACAAGCCGTGTAGTAGATGGGATTCACCATGGGCAAAAATAACGTACTTCCATGCAAAATTTCATCCTCTATTTAAATCCCCTTCTGTTGTTCTCACCTTTGTTATAATAAGAACTCTTGTGCAAAATAGCATGCACCTTGACCCAGAAATTTAAGCTGTGAGTTATCGGCCAGTGAATGAATTCATTTAAGAGTTTTTTTGATTGTGGTGCTAAATGATACGTGATGTTTGTGGCTGGTGTTTCGTACCTGACTACTCTGAGAAGAAACAGCCGAAACTAACTCACATGTCATAGTCTCTTTTAAGGTCCAGACATAATCTTGGTCAACTCACATGAGGACTATGCAAATAAGTGTCTGAGATGGTCTTTTGAAAATAGATCCACACAGATTTGAGTGGACCTGTCCAGTCAGTACAAGCATTTTGTCAGTTATCGTGTAGCTCGACTTACAACTCAATAATTCATCATCGTCCTGTCCTTGTCCCATTCTACTTGGAGTCGGCGCAACACGTTTTCTTCTTCCGTTCTCCTTTGTCAAACGTCACGGCATCATCTACTCCTTTCTCTTTCATATCGTTCCTCATACAATCCATCCCTCTTTTCTTTGGTCTTCCTCTCCCTCTCCACCCATCATCATCTGCCTAGCCTTATCCCAACTATGTTGGGGTCGGCTTCCAGTCTAACCGGATGCAGCTGAATACCAGTATTTTGCATGGAGCGATTACCTATCTGACCTACACAACCCAGTCAGTACTGGGTAATACGATACCCCTTGGTAAGAATGGTTGTCAGACTTTTTGGGCCACTGACTACCTAACGACTGTCGAAGATCTACAAATGACACCCGTGACCAACGGCTTAACGTGCTTTCCGAGGCACGGAGGAAACTTGGTATGTATTGGGTGGTCACCCATCCACAGACCAACCTAGGCAAGCACGGCTTAACCGAAAGATCGACCCAAGCGGCTGTTAGTATGTAGCCACGAGCTCCTCTCCCATCAACAATTATATTCATCACTCTTTTAGTCACATGTGTTTAGTATCTAAGCATTAATAGAAGTTTAATTTTAACCAGTGTCTGTATTTGTCAAGTTATTAAATGCGCAGTTACATTCTGAACGATTTATTGATTACGTTCACACGGTCATGCCAACATTTGTTGTAAAAGCGAATACATAATTAGTACAGGTTGTTTAAATTGTCTTTAGCGCAAATTCTCATGCTACGTTGCTACGAATGTACCTATTGTACGTAGATCCTTCAGTATTGTGTTGACAAATCACTGACATTGTCGATAGACATTCAAGGGTAACTATAGCTGTTTTCTGGGTTTAAATGGTTCTTTGTTGATGATACTTTTGGTGGCTATAAACACAGGTATTAGGTTTCTAAATCAAATGTTTTATGGTTCATCAACCGCAAACACATAATAACAATGTCGTTGTAAAAGTTTCCTCAACATGTAACGCTCATAAAGTTCTATAAACAATATCTGATAAACTCATTACGCTTCACGATGTATTTCAACACGTCGGCGTCGCCTCGTGACGTCAACTCGAGCAATCTATGGAAAATCAAAGACAAAATCCTCTACGAAAACAATGCAGTTTAATTTCCCCAATTTTCCTTATTAACACATAAAGAATTAATGGCGTTATAAAAGACATCATAAACACGTGTCACAACCTGAGTGTTTATATAAATAGCGCAGCCACTGGGCTTACAGCCTAACCTTGTGAAGATCACGACAGACTACCAAGTTGACCGATAGATGGCGCTGCGAGTACCGAAAAATTTTACACTCGCGACAGTTTTCAGGTTACGTCAGTTATCACGTTTTGACACTTTTTTCGCTTATATAAACTATTTTTAACATACTTTATTTACGAAATAGTTGTTTTAGAGACTTATAATGTGTATTTTGCTACGAAAATTAACATAGATTCGATTTTAAAGTAGAATTCGTAGCAGTGTTTGCGTTATCTTATCTGTTATATAGATACACGTAGCTAATATATATTCAATTATTCAATATTGAAATGCGCAATTTCTTGTAATGTCACGTTACGTGCTGTAGTCTAAACTATATATACGTTTACAGACTAATGCGCATTACACAATGGAGCATACGTCACAAGTAATTAGATTATCGTTTCATTATATTCAATCTCGACAAATGCAATTCATCAGAATTCAGCAAAAGGGTTTTGTATCACGTCAACTTCTAGACCTTCTTTTTGTTCTATTGAAAAGTATTCTGTACTGAGAAAATGCTTAAAAACATGAATAAGTAAGACTATAACAACTATACGAAGTAACCGAGGTCGTTGGAATCGTTATTCCGGGTCAACACAGATTAGATTAACACGCTAAATTGAGAAATATTTAGTTTTACGCTTTGTTACAACAGGTACGACGTCCAAAAATACATTAAAACGCATATTGCATTCCCCATCGATCATCCATATATAAACCGTAGAAGGATGTTCTGTTAAAAATAATGCACCATAAATAAGGTCCTCAAATTAATATCAGTCGACAAAAGGAACACACAAAATGGCGGCCACAAATAAGCGGCGTAGCGTTTCTGAAAGCGTCTGTCTACGGATATTTGTGTCTCTGTCTCGCTGATTGTCTACGCTGTAGTGTGAGAGGGATGGCTAGAGTACCCCGTGGGGCCTCGTGTCAAGGTGACGTACCCTTGCGCACGCGCAAACTTGTGCAGGCGCGACGAGGTTGTTCCAATTTGCGGATTTTGTTTTATAGCTGACGAGAGATGAGTTTTTTTTCTTAATTGCCGTTGTATTCAGCGTGCTTGATGAACTGATGACTGAAATTGTTTTTGTTTAGTTGTTTTAACGATCTTTCGTATTAGCTGTATTAAGACGTTGTTGTTTTTAATTGGTATTCCTGATTAGTACTTGAACTATTCCCAAGTTGACTGTACACTGTCATGTATTAGTTAGTTAACTAGTGTACTCATTTAGTTAAGTCTTTAGGTGTTATTCGATCAATGATAACGCAGTACCTACTGAATATTTATATCGACCTATATCATCTCTTTGTGCATTGTTTAGTGGCGTTACTTATACAATTGGACATTTCTATTAATTGTCATCGGTTATCGGGTCATTAGATATCAATTTACGAAATTATGTAAGTACTCATAAACTAAGAGCTCGTGGCTAAAGTAATAACAGCCACACGGGTTGGTCGAAGGTTAAGCTACGCTTGACACGGTCGCCCTGTGGATGGGTGGCTATCAAATATTGAGGTTTTCCATGCGTCGGAAAGTACGTTAAGCCGTGGGTCCTGGCTATCATTTATAGATAATTGACGTAGTTAGAACGCGAAAGTCTGAGTGGTGCCTATATATCTGTAATGGGTTGTTAAGAGGTCAGATAGGCAGTGGCTCCATGTAAAATAATGATATTACTACAGCTTCATCCGGTCAGAATGGAAGCTGATCCTAACATAGTTGGGCAAAGACTAGGCCGATGATGACGTAACGATCTCTTGACGATGTAAGTACCTACTCATACACATTACAAGGGTTGTGGAGGTAAGATAGGCAGTCGCTCCGTGTAAAATACTGGTATTACTACAGCTTCATCCGATTCGACTGGAAGCCGATCCTAACATAGTTGGGAAAAGGCTAGGCAGATAATGACTTAACTACCTCTTGGTTATGTACTCATCTCATAAACATATCAAAATATCATTTATTAATATCGATTATTCATCAACGATTTATAGTCCTCTATTATGCAAATTTTAAACTAGCAACGGATGCTTTACTACTGATCAAATTGAGCGTCAATCAATTTTAATTATCAGCTTATAGCTGTTAACTGCCAGACAATGACAGATAAATATGTGATGACTATATCTTTTGCTACAGCCAACGACCGATTCGAGTAAAAATGGTAGAAATTATCGACGTCTTCTACCGTAAAAAGTCCGATAAGCTATCATCTACCATTGCAGAGAGTAATAGTAGTAATACTTCAAATACAGAGAAGATGAGCATTTACTTACCATTGTAATACCAATTATAAAACACATAAAATCCGAGTGTGCTTTGGAATTACACAATCTAATTCCCTCATCCCCATTATATCATCGGACGAGCAGAGATACGGCAAAGCGTCACCGTTCCACTGACCCGAACACGATATGCTTCCACATTTATTGTGCGAACCTACAGTCTCTGTTTCTCGATCATTATAATCTAGATCTCTTCAAAGTTCGAGTGAATTGGTTTCTTCTAGGCAAGCGTAGTATCCTAGACCGCGTCATCGCTTCACATCAGGCGAGTTGCGGCCAAACACAAGTCTATTTAGTATAAAAAAATGACCAAGGTTAGGCTAAAGAAGTCACGGCTGTCCAAAAGCTTGTCGCGGGAACACCTGGATTAAGGAAGCACAGAACTGGAAAGTGTGGCAGAAGAAAGGGGTGGCCTATTCCTAGCAGTGGGTGTTTAAAGGCTGAAATGTTGATGATGATGAAATACAATCTAGCTGTATGACCGTAGCCAAAGATCAACTGGTACGGCTCATGATTGGACGGGCCTCTAGGTCCAGTATCACTGGACTGCTACAGCAGCAGACTTATGATGACGATGACCTAAAATCCATCAACCTGTAAGATTCCCATTCATTATTAAAATTAAAAATCATTATTAGGAAGATACATGAGGGCGAGTAGACCAAGTGACATTCTATAAAGTTAAAAATGTATTAGACTGACATAAGCTAACGAAAAGTCAATCTCGTAACAAGACGTCGTAGAAATAAGAAACGATTTGAAAGCGATTACCAACTCATCATTATTCTCCTGTCGGTTATTTGTGGTCGGCGCAGCATGTTCTCCTCTTCCATACTTCTTTATTACTCGTCATCTCATCAGACACCTCTTTTCTAGCCATATCATTCTGCACACAGTCCATCCATCGTTTCTTTGGTCTTCCTCTACTCTTATAGCCATCCACATTCATACTTAAAACTTTCCTCACGACATATTCCTCATTCCTCCGCATCACATGCCCATACCACGACAACCGATAACCACAACTTTTCAGTCACCGGCGCCAGTTTCACCCTTCCTCTTATGTACTCACTTCGATTGATCTTTCTTTATCGTGTGGTTAGTTCTTAACCTGGTGTCAGAGTTTTTATGCCGCCCATGGGCCTCTGACTTGTCTTAACATGCCGTCAAGAAATATCTCTCAGGCATGCTGGTTTCCTCACGATGTTTTCCCTCACCGAAGCAAGTGATGATACAATACGCACATGAATCCGAAAAATCAGAGGTCTTGGGTTCGAACTAGAGACCTATGACTTGGCAGTCCGACGGTCACACCACTAGGCCGTCACTGCTTGATTGATATGACTCAATCAATTGCTAACTCTCTAATTTAAATCTCGTAGATGATAAACTAACTTTCATGTTTTTACTGATTGTTATTTTAAAGCAAGACTTTGCTTTCAATTGAATGTCAACAAAGTCTTGTTAGTACCTGACATTTAAACTGTGCTCATGTTCCTGGCATTCTTCCCACGCCATAGTGAAATGGGCAAATAGTTCATATCAACAAAACACTTACACTGTGGGTGTATGTTAAGTATTTAAGAAGAAGAGACTGTCTCATAAAATGACTAAAGTTTATTTTGTAATCAACATGATTTCAACAAATAAATTGTAGAAACCTCTTTTTAAATATGGAGATACCTGAAACAGAAGACCTGTTCAATGTCTACGTGTAACAACAACGCCTTTTAATAATTCTCATAAAAAGCTGAATGTTTTCTAGGCTTGTGACGGTGGCGTAGCTATGCCAATGCTATGGCTCTTTTTAAATATCCTAAATTTCTGCACACCCGATTTAAACTATATTATTTTTTACATAATAGGCAAAGGCCCGAACTTCGATTTTAGGGCCCAAAAAGGCTAGTTACGCCACTGCCTTGTGATGATTGCATCATTGTATGCAGGCCTGGCTTCCGTTTACGTAAACTACATAGGTTTAATCATGTAAGCAGCTTTTATACTGGCAATAAAATTTACAATAACGCAATCCCTAATACAGTGAATTTGGGCACTTTTCTACTATTTTTTTGTCAGTGTCTACTTTTCTACTGTCAAAGTTTTTAGTGTCAAAGTAACAAATGTGGTTCAGTCTCATGGTCCGAGACACCACACGAGAGGTCTTGCGTTTATTATACAGGTTGGAAGGGACACCGACGCGAAAACGGTTACCACGTATTCAGTACATCATTCTGAGCTTTAAATTACCGTGGAAAATTTACGCTGCTGATCTGATCCACCACCATCCTTGTTTAATTTTATGTTGTGTTGCTTTCCTTGATCAAGTTTATTTGAATTTACATTGAAACGAAGTGAAATTAAATAAAATTAACAATAAAATACGGTTACTGTATTTTATAGCGATATTTACATATAATGTACATAGTGCTGGCTCCATACATTTCTGGAACATCTCGTTTCCATGTGGGGGCTCAGAATGATGTACTGAATATGTGGTAACCGTTTTCGAGTCGGTGTCCCTGCCATCCCGTATTACACCTTCTATATCAGTATGAAGCTACAGTCCTTTTACAGCCATGAAGACATAATAACTGTAAAGGGCTGCTGCCCATTCCAAAGCGTAGATCTTCATTACCTGTGGGTACTTCACATTCCCTAGTAATCGATCACAGGGCTAAGGTGTCACCTTTTACACCTCAGTTACGTTAAGTAGTGTTGAATTTTTTTTTTTTTTCTCCGCAAGCCCTGCGTAGGGAATTACAACTGTTTTGTTATGGAAAAAAAGATAAACAGAAAACAAAACAAAACAACAAAAACAGAAAACAAAACAGTTTTTAGTGTATGAATGTTTAGTTGCTGACGGTAAAGAAGATAGTATAATAGAGCACACATTCTATAGCAGAGTATTCGATTTATTTTATTTTTGTTTTGTTTTTATGTACGTGGCTCTGTGGAAATTAATCTTTTTTCTTCCTTTTCCTATTTTAATTGGTCTGCATCATCTGCAGATACTAGAAAAATTTGCCATCGACACGCTTAGAAGAAGTCTGGTCGGTAAGGTAACCTTACACATGAATTAAGCTTCTTGGGCTACAGTACTCCAAAAACCTGATCCTATTAGTAAAGTTTCAAAAAACTATAAAACACGCTTTAGATTGACGTCATTTCATTTCTCGTATACTTCTCAGCGAACCACATTAATCCACGCCTATTTCCCATAGGTGTAGGCAGAAACTATAGTAACCTCTTATAACGATCCTTACATACTCGCCAGTACTCGCCATAAAAGCTCTTTCTATTCTTCATTCTTCTTTCTGCCCTGCCGCGTGACGATAACTATTATCAAATAAAACTACACGCGATTACTACGAAATAGTCCCACTTAAAACCTCTTTCCTTTCTCTTAAATCCTACTTACCTACTGAAAACATCGAAAACAGTAGTTATCCTGAAAGCTTCAAGACTTTACCTCTCTACGCTTTCAAAAGAACCCATTCACTAATATTACGCAGATTCCAATAAACATCTTTGGCTACTTCCTACACAGTACACCCACGGGTCTCTGGCACGTGAACAGAACACCCACGCTTTATATAAGGTGGAAAGGACGCCGACGCTCAAACGGTTATCACGTAGTTAGTATATCATTCTAAACCCCCACATGGAAAGGAGATGTTCCAGCAATGTATGGAGGCGCACTAACACTATGTACATTATATGTAAATATCGCTATAAAATACAGTAACCATTTTTTATTGTTAATTTTCTTTAATTTCACTTCGTTTCAATGTAAATTCATATTAACTTGGTCAAGGAAAGCAACACAACATAAAATTAAACATGGTGAGTCAGGTCAGCAGTACGCGAAAAATGTCATTTGATTGACGTGTATCGTAATATCTTCGTTAAAATAAAAACAGAAACCATAAAACAAAGCCGGGGTCAGTAGAGAAGCAATCAATCAATGTCCGTTGAAGTAAACTGGGTCGCAAAACAAAAACAGTCACTAAAAACTCCGAAACACATCCAATTCAAACTAAAAGCAAGGAAAGACTCAAAGACGTCACTTCTTAAAACTGTCAAAGTCGTCAAACGTCATTTCAAACACAACTGTCATGGCTGCCTTAAAAATAAGGTTATCTTATTAAAAAAAACTTTTCAAATGATCTTTTTTATACGCCTGTACCCACTCTTCAAATAAATTTGTTAGTATTTTTATGAAATTCCCCTATTTTTTTCCTATTTATCTATGTAGTGGTGGCCCAAAATCAAACATATCTCTTTAATCGGTATTTTTTTTTTTTAATTCTGCTGCTCCATAGATTTTGACCGTGTAGGTATTACAGTTTTTTTTTAGAAGCAACTGTTTTTTTTTTACACTGAATACGTGGTAAGCGTTTGTGCGTCGGTGTTCCTTCCATCCTGTACATTTAATCTACCCTATATTTGTTTTTTATGGCTATTTCAATGAAAACATCTCCTGAAATTAGTACAAAAGTTTCAAAACTTTACATAAATAGGTAAATACTTGAAAACATTTTACTGAGTACAAGTTAGATAATTTCGTTTTGAGCGATGATAGACGAACCTCTGAATCTGACTGAAAATTATGAAAGGTGAAATAACCTGAATAGAAGTGAGTTATAGCTAGTTTAGGTAAACAACTCAGGTAAGTTACCAACTAGCTACTTAGCTAACAGATTTCATTTTTGTTTTACTTTACCTAAAAACCATCTCGTCTCTCTTATTCAAAAAGACTGAATTGGCAACTTTTATGTGTTCGCAAAATCGAATACAAGCTAATCCCTATGTGAGCCATATTACAAATTTATCTTGTTATTTATTTTTGCTAGAAAAAGCAAAGCCGATGAGTTACCAACTGAATTTAGTTACGGAAAATGGTTTTCAAAGTCAAAGATCTTTATTTGTTTATTTCTCTGTTAGCAATATTTTAACCCAATATTTTAAATACCATGTTAAATTGGTCAATTTATTTTAACATTTTCTTTTAAAGTTACCTTACGTTAAGTATCTATTGTAATATAGGTAAAATAAATTCATTTATTCAGGTAATTTACACCCATTGCCATTTATCGCAATATAACCACAATATAAACACAAATAAAACATTACAAATTAGATAAAAATAAAATACAATACGAATACTATTGACAAATACAATTAAAATTCAACTCAATTCAATTAAAATCCAATTTAAATTCAATCAATTAACTAACTTTACTTCCTATCTTCAATAAATGAAGGCCACAAACCTGATTAGCAGGGATTTCAACGAAAACATATTGTAAAAGATGAATCAACATGGACACGATTCGTGTTTCAATTTATAAAAATAACACTTCGGGGAGTTATTGAGAGTTCACAAAACTTTTAAAGCATTTTAAAAGTTTTGTGAAACAAACCGAAGCTAAAGCTAGGTAAGTTAACTTAGCTAACTTTTAACTATAAACTTTTCCACCAAAGGAGGAGTACTTCCCAGAATCCTGAAAGACACCTCATGTTTTATTCCACAGTTTCCAATTACCACTTAGTACGACTACCTGTATTAGTACTTAATCCATTACCCTTACATACGATTCAGTCTGGAACTTTAAAATTAAGTTACCCTAGTCTGGTGTAACGTTAAACGTTCGGAATGAAGAAAGGAAATTCTGTGTAGCAGGAATGCCTGAATCAAATATTGTTGTTTGTAGGTTAGGACTAGACTGTATGATTAATGAGGATTTACTTATTTGTGAAAAACCATTGCTAAGTAATACTAACACCAGTAACTATAGTCAAGTTCTTCGTCATCATCATCCATAGCCCGAATTCACCTACTGCTTGGTCTGGTCTCTCTTTGCTTGTGTCAAGCTATACGGTCTTGTGCCAGCCTCATCCAGGATATTCTCGCGATGGCAACAATTTCGTCTGCCCATCTCGCCGCCGGACGACCAACACTTCTCTTTCCATTCCTTGGACGACTCTCTGTCACAGCTTTACTGCACCTGCCATCACCGCGTCTTGCTAGGTGTCCTGCCCAGATCCGTTTGAGTTCAATAACGCGATTTCCAATATCGAAGACCTTCGTAAGTCTCCGAATTTCGACGTTTGGATTTCGAAATTAAGATAATAAAACTACTTGAGTTTAAGTAATTAATACTTAATGCAAACATTTTTATCCAAAAAGCAAGAATTTAAACGAAGTAAGAATTGTCAAAGAAATCAAAGCTAAGAATTCTAACTTTTAACAGTTCTAACTTCAAGCAATTACTAAACTACGGAATATAAATCGTATCTTAACTAAAGACTTTTACTCAAGTAATCAGCGGCCATTTTTTCACTATTTATGCAGTTCCTACTTACAGCAAAGCTGCAATAATTGATTCTTTTGTCTCAAATTGAATTATTCCGCCGCACACCACTTAAAAACCTTTTATCTACTTACCATAACCTTATTAATTACAATTTTAACCTCAAATGAAACTACAATACCAACATGTACCCAAGTCATAATGAGTTTATACCGTTGGGGTAAGCAGTGAGCAGCAGTTAACTATAATAGGGGTTAATCCAATTAATAGAGAGCGCGTCTAGGCGCAGATCGGTCCGGTGTCCGCTTCGTGTGCGGAATCGGACGGCTGTAGTTAATTAATGTTATTAAAGACCAACCTGCGGCCGGGGATTTGTATGGCAGATGAACAATCGATTGTAGGATGCCTAGATACATTAACATTACCATTTATATTTGGTATATTGATAACTTTGACGACCTTTGATATTAGAAGATATTGACACTTGCTTTATTTAAAGTATCATTGTTTATATTTTTGAGAGCAGCGGTGGCCCAGTGGTGGAGACCCCGACTTACGAGCAGTAAGTCGTGGGTTCGAACCCAGCCAGGCGCATTACTTTGTGTAAGTTATTTCATCACCACTGCTCTCAAAAACGGTGAAGGAAAACATCGTGAGGAATCCGGCATGTTCTAAGAACCAAAAAAATCGATGACATGTGATATCTACCAACCCGCACTGGGCCTGCGTGGTGGATTATAGCCCATTCCCTCTCATAGAGAGGAGGCCTGCGTCCCAGCAGTGGGAACATTAATAGGCTGATTATGCTTATGCTTTTTTATATTTTTAGGGTTCAGTACTTCAATAGATAAAATGGCAACCTTACAGGATCACTACGTTGTCCGTCTGTCTGTCAAGACACTTTTACTCAAGAGCGCGTGGTGGTCAAGTTGTAATTAATATCCAATATCTAGGTCTATGGTCCCTTGAAGCTGCAAAAAAGGCTTACTGATACTGTTAGCCTGCGTCATCCCACTGCTGGGCAATGGCCTCTCTCCATGTCTTCCAAATTCTTCGATCCAGGGCCAATATGGACCACTGGTCGTTAGTTAAGTCCAGCTCGTCCCGCCATCTCCTTTGAGGTCTACCGCGTCACCTTCTAAAAAAGCTTCTTACAATAAAAAGATAAGCCATTTATGTTGCATATTTTGCTCATTCACAAGTAAATCAAAACCTACAGTGTACTTCCCGTTGACCTAGAATCATGAAATATGGTAAAAAAAGTTTTACAGTACAAGTAATCGTTCGTCAAGTTTTGTACCCTTGGTGCTCGAGTCAGACTCGCACTTCCGGTCCGGTTTTTTTCCACTTCACTAAGTATGTATGGTAATGAGTCTTGATTGCGGCCGCCATTTTATCGATACTTACATATTTTTAGGTCCAGCAAAACGTTATTCGTAGAAAAACCTGCGAAATCCTGCGAGTTCCATAATTATAAACGTTCAAAATCTAGTCTCAAACCCTGTTGATATTTTATCAGTAAGTTTCACACGATTGTAATGCTGGAACAATGTTCAAACAAAATGAAATGATCAAGCAAAATAAAGCTTTTATTCGATGTTTCACGCATTTAGACAGGGTTTTATAAAATACAGGGATGCATTTTTATAAAACTCTGGAAAAAACTTTAACTCAGGATAATTGGAAACTAAAAATAAATTATCCTCTATATTTATTAAGCTTATTAAAGCCTTTTATAGAAGTTATTAGAAGTACCCTGCAAATACATGTCTCTCCTTACTTAGGTTCAATCAATAACACATAATAATTGTCGTGTTTTCAGATAACAAGTTTAGTCCGTACTGTGAAAAAAATACAAATAAACTTTTTCTAAAATCCAGTAATTTTTTTCCATGAAATAAATTCTGTGACTACAGATTTCAGAGAATCCAGAAATCATTATTGAAAGCAGTAAAAACCATAAAGCATATAACAATAATTAACTCATTCTTGATAGCAGATTAAAAGTATCCCCATTGATTAAAATCAAAAGCTTAAACATTTCATTCAACACGTTAAAAGTTAAGCTGTATAATAGAATCATTGAATGCAACTTCAAACGCATTTCCCACACCCCTACCAACTTAAGGGCAACACGTCAACCACCGTAAATCTACATCCATTGATGCATTTGTATATAAATCTTCTGCAATTCATTTACAAATGAAGCAATGTATGTAGTTCTCTTTTAGATGGGGTACAATTTCATTCTTGCAACTTTTTCACCAGTTAGTTGCAACCCCTGTCAAGTCGGGCCAACATTGAAAGTGGTACAACCATTGATGAATTTGTATGCAAAATATTTTATAAAGCACTTGTTGAAGAAGTA
Organism: Noctua janthina; assembly: GCA_963576755.1. Classification (NCBI taxonomy): domain Eukaryota; kingdom Metazoa; phylum Arthropoda; class Insecta; order Lepidoptera; family Noctuidae; genus Noctua; species Noctua janthina. Next base: position 16,038,167 of record OY755063.1, on the reverse strand, counting down.
ATGGATAGAACTCTCTTTAACACTGGGGGAAATTACATAACAGTTAGAACCCCTGCTAAGTCAAGCTAACAACGAAAGAGCTACATCCACCGGTGCATTTGTATGCAAAATATTCTCCAAAGAGCTTGCTAACAAAGCAATGAACAGGACTCTAGTTTGCATAGGAGAAAGTGTACAGTCAAACAAGCTATTTGCTTGCAACTAGTTTCTAACATTTATGTGAGTGTGACGGGTAGGTAATTGTTTTACACACTCTTAAGTATGTATTTTGGTTAAATATGCCGTGTGATGGGTGTTCCTATCGGGAAAAATGACTAACTCCAGACAAACCTCATACGGGAATAGATTCGAAGTTTCTTTATCGCATTTACAAAACTGCTTAGTGCTCACATTTCAAATTTGCCATCGTGGTGAAAGATTATCCAATAGATTTCAGTCGATTACCCAGATTGCGCCGGGCGTAACAGGAGGTCGCAGGGTACGTCCCTCGGAGATTCTCCTTTTATGCACTCTCCCCACAGACAATGGTCCACCTTCCAGCTTGCACCGCATGACCGGTCACCTGCGCATTCGATGATCTATTTACTGCATGCATCGGTGAGAGGAGTTCGCGTAACTCAATTTTGGACCAAACACATTTGAACTATTTGCCATCGATACGCTAAGAAGAAGTTCTGCTCACTTTTGTTAAATAAGGAATTCTTGTACTTGTGAAAATTTCATGTTTCATGTTTACCCTGAGGTTTAGCCGCTGTCTGTCAATTTAGTTTTTTTTTTTTTTTCTGTTTCACTTTTTTTAGCATAGCACAGCCAAGGCCAATTAAAGTTTAAGACATTTTAAGAGGTTTAAGCTTAAGACATTGACACATTTAATAAGTAGAACCTCATTGCCTCATTGGACGGGTGGTCGCATGAGGCCCTGGGTTCGACTCCCGGGTCGGGTAAAGTGTTATTGGGAATTTCCACCAGGAATTTTTCAGTAGCAGCCACGGGGTGCGGATTTGTGCCCGGTTGATGGCAATAGGCTCGCCTCCTATTACATGGGTCTTAAACACAACTGGCGAAATGTGTGTGTACTATTACGTACAGCTTTGCCTATCCCTTCGGGGATAACAGGCGTGATGTTATATTATGTTAAGCAGAATATATCCCAATTTGACAGTCAAAATGGTCCATTAGTTGCGTAGTGGAAAGATTTGTCCTTGTGTACCAAACAGCTTGTTCGACTTTACGTGAAACATCCTCTCTAGTGTAATTAACGCACCCTCACATGGCCCCCCACAAGTGGCCAGTATGAACCACTTCAGTCGATTACCGGCGAATAAAGTTTAAATACCAGTTGAAAACATTTGGGGGAAGCGATTGTAATAATTGTTAGATTGTGAAGAGATTGCTGGCAAGTTCGTTTGTTAACGATTAATTAATAAAAATAAAAACTTATTTTATTGTTTTAATTTATTTTCTTACATACTACATTCATTTTTAAATATTTCTTAAAAAAAAACCATATACAACAAATTTACAAATATAAAAAAATTGTGGTCCGCCGGTATCGGGAGCAGGGTCCAAGCTACCGGTGGTTAGGGCTCCAGAGAGAGGAACCTCCTCAAAATGCGAGCCGTATCGAGGAGTATAATAATAGTATCCGTTATAATTTTATTATGATAACTGATTATTGATAAGTTGATTTTTAATAAATAGCATGCTAATTGAATAGGAAATTGTGTAGCTGCGTAGTCTTAATTAAATAGTACATAAGTGGTATGGCTGATCCCAGTTTAAAATGAAAAGATTGACTAAGAATAGAATAGAATATAATAGAATAGGTCTTTATTTGCTTAGAATGTAGGTACATAAAAATAAGTTGTTAAATTATATAATAGGATCCGAGTACATTCTGCCTTAATGCATGCAAATGTGATACAAACTAAAGATATTACAAAAAATTATCATTTAAGAAATCCTGCACAGAATAATAGCATTTATCCACAAGAAACTCTGTGAAACGTTTTTTAAATTTATGCAACAATTTATGCAATAAGATAAGGGAGAAGACGTGACTAAGAAGAAGAAAAAGAAAACTCATTTTATTTCCTGTACTGTAAGTTAAAAGTGTCATGTTGTCAGCAATCGTTGTATAAAAGATGCTTCTGTTGAATTTCCTTACATACATTTTTTTATTTCTCATTGCTCCCTTGGATGGATGGAAAGAAAAAGAAGTAAATGATAGCGTGACAGTTAACAGGGGAGATTGGAAGAAAAAAACATGTTGCGCCGACCCCAAATAAATGGCGATAAGGACAGGAAATTAATGATGATCCCTTATGTTAAAAGATACCATGCGCTTGTATACCGTTATCCCAGCCTATGTTTCATTCATTGTATAGTTATAAAAAGAAGAGGGCGAGGAAAGTTAGAGTACACCCGCAAAAGGACCAAGGTTACCGATGTAGCCCGAAGAATTGCCAAACTTAAGTGGCAGTGGGCAGGGCACATTGCTCGCAGAACGAATGGCCGATGAGGCCGAAAAGTTCTGGAGTGGCAACCACAAACCGGAAGACGTTGCGTTGGAAGGCCTCCCACTATGTGGACGGATGACCTGGTGAAGGCTGCTGCGATCCGCTGGATGCGAGCTGCACGGGACCGGTCAATGTGACGACACTTAGGGGAGGCCTATGTCCAGCAGTGGACGTCTTTCGGCTGAAATGATGATGATGATAGTTATCCTTAGTTGATATTTATCCGATATACGGTTCGTTCACTTTAAAATTAAAGAAGCAACTACTAAAGCGTCCATTTTAAGACGTTACAAACTAGACTTAATTGATTACCGAAAGCTGTGACTTTAATTGTAAATGTTGACTACAGACTTAAGTCTGTGCCTTTTACCAATCAAGATAGCAATGATATTTCAAAAGCTCAAGGATTTATGACACTGCCGTAATGTGAAGTGTATGACACTCCAGCTAATCTGTGTCAATGTGACACCTGATAGTGCATGTCAATGCGTTTTATTGGCCCTCGTTGTAGTTATAATCTAGAAGTGTCAATGGTTCTGTTCAATTAATAGCGTCTAAAGGATAACAGAGAAGATAATTTTGCCTTGAAATGAATACGATAATTTTCTACGAGATTTTTTGTTAACACAAGGAAATTCAGTACAAACAATACCTACAAGTTCAAATGCGTTGATAACCGTAACAGGGGTTAAAAGCCCTTAAGACCCCTTAAGAAACTGCCTACCGTGGACAAAAGGGTAGTACCTAACTGGGTTATGGAGCTCGGAAATTGTTTTTTTAGCCTGTACTGTCCCACTGCTGGGCAAGGACCTCCCCCAATTCCTTCCACGAGCTCTTTTCCCTTGCCTCCTCGAAACAGTTACCAGTTGCTTCTTTGTAAAGCTAAAGGTGATTAGGTGACCTTAAGCTATCCTATATCTATATGTCGGATTTGTCAGGATTTATTCCGTTGGCTTGTACATCATGTGGGCAGACCATGGGTTTAGTGCAATGAAAATACACTGGGTGCGATACACTGTTTATATTAAAACTAACAAATTACTTGAAATTACAATTTAACACAATAACACGGGGCACAATGAATCGGGTAGAGTTCCAAGACGTCTCCACTCCACTGCAATCAGACATTCAAATTCAATGTCCTCCTCGCCTCGAGCTGTAACATCAGGGCTCTATAGAAGCCACGCTGTGGTGGGGGTAGACTTGTAAGTAGGTCGCGTGACGTCACCACTAGCGGACTTGCGATTCATTTTATGTCCGTACTAATGACCGGTTCCGACATATAAATAACATACTGGAATCACCAACCTGTCTACTTAACTTTGTGATAATGTATTTTTATTTTTACGTTTTCGGTGGTTTTCCCAAAGAGTTTTTCCTTTGCCATCCGAAAAAGGATTGTACAACTAACCAGTACATTTTTCCATTAGTACCGATTTGTTTTTACATAATATTGCAATAAACATCAATTTCAAAGAACAACACATTTGTTATTGTTTTGTGGAATTGAAAATGACTAATATATCGTTTTAAGCAACTCTGTTGGTTTTTACCAAAACTGAGTTACGTACCAAATGGAAGTAATCCACGTCAATCATGATTTAAAACGTGTTTTATCGATACATGTATTGTTGATTGATGGTCGCCTGAAAAGGGAAACTAAAAACTGCACTGCACACAGATCTGATAGCATTTTAGTCTGAAAAACTTTGCTAAAAAGGAGTTGTATATCAATTATAAAAGGGTAGTATTCAAAACGAGCGAAAATAAATTCAAGCAAAAATATTGAAAATGGGCTACTGAAATACTAAGTGAGCGACAACGGTGGGCGAATACAAATGATTAAAACAGTGACTTGAAAATACAAATTTGAGTTACTAGTTGTTCAATGTACGATCAGTGTGATAATTCAAGGACTCTGAAAAAAACCTAAAACAAGGTTATTAACCACTAGATTGTAGATGAAACAACACAACTGGTTGTGCCGTGGGGAACAATCTTAGAATAGCATTCCCCACTGCACGACTAGTTGTGCCATCCAGTTGGTCCGTGGGGAAGCAGTCATACTATCAATATTTATAATCTATATATATAAAATGGTAAACTGACTAACTGACTGACTGGGTGATATATCAACACAGCCCAAACCGCTAGTCCTAGAGGCATGAAACTTGGAGGGTGTGTTCTTTGTGAAGAGTAAGTATCCACTAAGAAAGGATATTTGAGAATTCCACTCCTAAAGGGGTAAAATAGGGGATGGAAGTTTATATGAAAGTCCGTCAGTTTTGAAGTTAGGATCTTCAAATTTAGTGTTTAGACTGACAATTGAAAATTAATTTATACGTGTCTCAGCGTTTTTGATAATTCTTCCCCCCAATAGTTAAAAAGGGGGATGAAGGTAAGTAATCGGATATTATTCGACATCCACGCGGGCGAAGGCGCGGGCAAAAGCTAGTAATATTATAAATGCGAAAGTAACTCGGTTTCTTTGTTACCTTTTCACGACTAAACGACTGATCGGATCGAAATGAAATTTGACAAGGAGATAGATTATATCCCGTGGAAGGACATAGGATCTTGTTTTTTCTCACACATACACATCAAAATTTCCATGCGAACGAAGTCTCGGGCAACAGCTAGTTTATCTGATGTAAATTAATCAAGCCTTCATCTTTGTGAATTGGTGCTGGAAAATCATTTTATTTAGTAGTACCTTAGGTACTGAAAACCTACCTATGTGTATTATGTTCGATTATTCAGAAACAATTAAAGGTATAATTCCCAAGTCTACAGGATCTACGGGGGCGTATTCATTGAGTTATATAGGAACCAGTCGTGTCATCGCGATCTCCCATAGCGATTGCGCGGATTTGCGAGCTACATACAATTTTCCAACGAATCAAGAGAAAATCATCGGATAGAGGTTGCCATTTTCTATAGAATTATACCTATCAATCTAAACGTAAATATGTAACTTAATAAACATCTGTAACATAAGACCTAGAATTCTGTACACTCAACAACTCTAAACTCATAACATAGTCGGAAGCCGAACTTAAACTATGTTCGAACTAATATCAATAATGAAATTGTGCCGTACACCGGGTACTGCACTATTTCACGAAACTTCACGCTTCATACACACGGGGCTGCGTCAATAAGTAGGTAATTTGGGCATCTCTGATAACGCTATTGTTTTAGAGCAATTTTATAATATAACATTATATTATCCCGCTCGAAGTTTCGAAGGGTTAGGCAGAGGTGTACATAATAGTACACCCACTTTTTGCCAGTTTATTTAAGTCCCATGTAATATGAGGCGAACTTATTGCCATCAACTGGACATAACATTTGCCTTACCTATGAATCGAACTCAGGCCCTCACGTTCAGCAGTAGCGCTTGCTACTAGACAACCGAGGCACTTTGTGCGTGTCGTGTATTTTATGAAAGTAATCATTAAAAAAAAAAAAACAAGGCAATTTAGATAGCGGAAGGAAAACACATCTTTCTGTGTCTCTTCGGGAAAATTATGTTAAGATGAAATTACCAGAAGGATAACAATAATTTTCCTGTTCATTCATGGTATCCACTGTCGTTACGATTTGTCAGAAGCCCGAAAATCCGACGAGTCTTTCCAAGGAGTATCGTATTACCCAGTACTAACTGGGTTTTCGAGGTAAGATAGGCAGTCGCTCTATGTAAAATATTAGTCTACAGCTGCATCCGGTTCAAGCCGATGCAGTCCGGTGCAAGCCGATCACATAGTTGGGACAAGGCTAGGTCTATGATGAGGAAACAGCAATATTAGGTTTTCTGTAAAATCAAAAAGAATACCTTCTTCTTTTGTAAGTAGCAAAGGGACGATTGTCCACCTGAAGAGACCTTTAGTCACCAGTGGAATATCAATAGAACTCGATATTGATCTCATTTGCCATTTAGTTAATATTAGGTTAATGTAAATGCCATAGCAGCCTTTATATTAGCTGAATATTAAACTTAATAGCTTTTAAATTCTCGCAAAAAATATTCATAATTTGTAATCAGTGCTTCTTTACGAAAACGGCGTACAGCGTACACGGACGTACGCGGACCCTTCACGAAGCCATCAACCACGGATCATGTAAGTACATCAAACTACAGTAACACTGCGCAAAAATGATTGCTGGAAATCGATTTTTTTTTTTTTTGGTGTCAAAAATCAGATAGCCCTCAATGTAACGCACTTAGAACATTATGCTGATGGATGCATTGAATAGTACATACAAGCGTCATGGAGGTATGTTAAATTAAGTTACAACATTTAAAACACGTATTAAAAAAAAAAAAACGGTACCAGAAAGCTCCCATGTAAAAAACGTCCAGAAAAATATATATCGCATTGACGGGAAGAACAAGTGCCTTTCGGCTTTGTTAAGAGTCTTTTTACACCTTTTATAATATGCAGCTTTGTGTTTTTTTTTGACCTCTGTATTAATGGATATTGTGATATTCTTTTTTAATTTTAACGAACTGTTTTTGATACCAATCATACCAATTTAGTGTCGCGAATATTGTCACCTCATTCTTAGTTGTCACAATAAACGCGACGCTCCATCCTTCGTTGGATCGCTTAGCATAGTTGAAGAGAAAGTAATCCATACTCATATTATAAATGCGAATTTAATTCTGTTTATTTATCTGTATTCCATTTCACGTATCCATCATCATCATGATTCCACCCACTGAGTATGGGGCTCCTCTCTTTTGACAGCTTATTTTTGAATATGCAAAAGTGCCTGACACGAGTCTGATACTGTTAGCCTGCGTCATCCCACTAATAGGCAAAGGCCCTCTGCCCACGACTTCAAATTGTTTCTATCCAGGTCTAATGTGGCCCACTGGTCGTTGGATTTGTCCAGCTCGTCTCGCCATCTAAATAAATAAATAAATGCTTTGAGTTTGATATTCGTCCCTAGTCCCCGATATTAGCGGCTGAAAATCCTTTTAGCCGATGAAATTCGGCTTTCTGGTAGATTGTGACGTGGGTTTAGCATACTTACTTTTAACAAACTTTTATTGAACTTGCACTATTCGTATGCATATACATATGTAAGTATGTCTGCTTCAAAATTAGCAAACCATTTTGACTACTTGTTGGTATCCGATTGAGCTAAAATTTTGCACACACCTTTAGTTCTGGTGACAATTTTTTTTATGAGTTGATCCTGCAGCCAGGATCGCTTCCTAACGAGTAAACTCCTCAACGGTTAATAGCAGGGACACGAAACTTTGTATACGCGTTCAATGTTGATAGTTGAACCTAACTTTCGTATTTTCATTTAAAAAAAAAAAGATTAAAGAATTTTTTTTAAATAAGTTAATTTGTTATCCTGGCATAGTACGTTCTCGTGGGGTATTTTCGATACCCCTCTGTGTGAAGCCACAAACAATAGGTAGTTTGTTTATAAATCGTGAAATCGTCTCACGAATGGCCGGCGAACGCATAATTTCCATTTATTTACTCACACGTGTGCTATAAAAGTCTCATAGACGTTTGCATTGCAGTAATAAAGCTTGCATATCTTAAGTGCCACTTAAGTGTGTCCTCTGCATCAATTTCAGCATTGTGAATGGCCTATTTCGTTTAAACTGTTTCAAGTATTTCTGTGTAGTCCTTGCAGATGCTCTGTCGTTTCTAAGCTCTGGTGCTGTTCTTAGATGATAAAAATAGGTTTTTATGTCAATAGAACTTATGTACAGCTTTAGCTTCCTAGCTTAGCTATAGCCGACTTATTAAAAATGTATAAAGAAACGAGAATTTCCTAATGAATTCTATTAAACAGCTAACAAGTATCTTGCAAATTTTATAAAGAACTTACTGCAACTTTCTAGTCTGATTAAAGTTATCTTTAGTCAATAACTAAATCTGTGAGTAGAGGAACACCAAAGAAACGATAGATGGACTGTGTGAAGGATGATATGACTAGAAAGGAGGTGACTGCTGAGTAGTAGAGAACCCCGCCTAAATTGGGATAAGGATCGGGAGATTGATGATGGGTCAATAACTAAGTCCTGACGAGTCCTTGTAGATATAGAGGGTGCACTCACTAGATTAACGTAGCACATTTGCGCTTTCGAACTTTTAAAATTATGCCCGCGGCTTCGCCTGCGTGAACTTAGATAATTATCTGCCTAGCCATGTTGGGGCCGGCTTCCAGTCTAACCGGATGAAGCTGAATACCAGTATTTTACATGGAGCTACTGCCTATCTGACCTCCACAACCCAGTTAGTACTGGGTAATACGATACCCCTTGGTAAGACTGGTTGTCAGACGTTTTGGGCCACTGACTACCGACTGGCGACTGTCAAAGATCTACAAATGACACCCGGGACCAACAGCTTAACGTGCTTTTCGAGGCACGGAGGAAACTCGGTATGTAATGGGTGGTCGGTCACCCATCCACACACCTACCTAGGCAAGCACGGCTTAACCTAAAGATCGATCCGAGCGGCTGTTATTATTTAGCCACGAGCTCCTCTAGGATATTCAATATCCTATTGGTAACCAGGTTATAAACTATGTGCAAAATTTCATCTAAATCCGTTCAGTAGTTTTTGCGCAAAAGAGTAACAAACATCTTATTCTTTCATCCATCCATCGATTTTCACAAACTTCGCATTTATAATATTAGTAGGATTTGACTTATGCTACATTAGCTCACACTGGAGTTTTCATTAAGATTTATTTCACAGTTTGGCATTAAAAGAGGAGAAATTCTATTTTTTGAACTCTTTGAAGGGACTCAGTTTCCGCCATTGTTATGTTTCTAAGAAACATGTCTATGTAGTTGATGATCTCTTATTTAATTTTATAGGCTTTTAGAGTGGGATTGTATATAAATTGTCTTTTCTTTTAACAATAACATAACATCACGTTTGATTTTCCCGAATTTTCAGTCACAAGACAAGTGTACATACTTATTGTAAGTACATTAACGCAATAAACTTTATGTCTCATGTAATAGGAGCGAGCCTATTGCCATCAAACTGGCGCAAATCTAGAATCCGAAAAATTCTTGATATTTAGCAGCCCTTACAAGATTTGGCCGCCCGAGAATCGAACGGATGACCTCATGCTCGCAGTACCTTACTGATATCCAATTGTAGTATTGATAACGCTAATTATCCTTTATGGCTGTTTGATTATGGCCTTAATAATCGTTTATGATCGTTATAGCAACCGTGTTTATTAGACCTCAAGTTGCTGCTCTGTTTATTCATTACGGTTAGACCATTATTGTAGGTACTAACAATAACAATGTATTTATAGTCGTATCAGCCAATGGCTTAATTGCCAAGAGCCTCGATCAATATCTGAGGTGGATGTTGCTAGACTCGCTAGGCAGCTGGATCAAAGACTTGATTCAGAAAATGGTTCTGCTGGACACGCCTCGTATTATTAGGTGGTTCCTTTCTCTGAAGCCCTGACGGTCCCGGTAGCTTGGTCCCTGTTCCCCATACCGGTGGGCTATATTTATATTGATTATTTTAACGAATATTTAATAATGTATAAAAGTAAAGAAATATAATAAAGGAAACTACGTATTTTATATTTAAAACAAATGTTTCCAAATGATATTAATTCCGCTGAAACAAATATCAACTTTATCATAGCCTAAATTAAATTGATATCAGAATGGTAGGTGAACCGCTTTATGCGCAGGTGGATAAAGTTTTCGAAATATAAGTATTTGTTTACATTTTGAAACTCAAATTGATAACGCAGGATACTTCAAGTCATTACCTTAAACACAAGTAACCTAATACATCTATTCTCGCATCTTATTCGTATTATGATGAATCAATACTTAATAAATGTCTATATCTATTCATAATGTATTAGAAACCAATACTTACCTACTTAGGACACGCACACGAGATCATATTACATTACAGATACCTTATCATTTTCTCTTTTATGGTTTTGCAGATCAATTTCTGTATTTAGTTAGGTACGTAATAACGAGTACATAATATTGTATTTTCTTGTTTTATGGCGTTCCTACGCATAATCCTCTTTACCGTATCTGGTGACAGCGACCTGGACAAATAGTCCAGGTTAGTTCTTTCCGTGAGCTATCGGATTACTAGCGAAGCCAAATTTAATCTTGGGAACCCGAACACTCCGTGTACAGGAGAGCTGATCAGCACCCTTTTATCATCGTTCCCTGGGAGTAAGTAACCCTCACTCGGGAGTGTCATTATTGACGCCCAAGGGTTGCCTTAAAGAGTATTTATTGTACCGGTTTCCTCATATAGTTTGGCCACTACGAAAACGTGGTGATACATATCTATATAATATAATAATAACTTAAATATCCATATAATTTAAGTTGATCCACTACGCAGTCAGAGGGTTACAGTCATCACATTATGGTTGTTAACTAATATAGATTTTATTCAGATACATGCCCATTTAAATGCATGCATCAAAATTGATAAAAAGTGTGTCAAGGGTAAAAATGGACACATTTTACGGACACTTGAAGAAATCCTTCATCGGTAATTTAAAAAATCAGTCAGATCAAATTAGGTATTGCACTTTCGTAGAAAACAGCAGATTTTTAGGGTTCAGAACGATGTAGTGAATACGTGGTAAGCGATTGTGCGTCGTGTTCCTTCCACCCTGTATTTGTTGGTTGGCCAATCATCATCATCATCATTTCAGCCGAAAGACGTCCACTGCTGGACATAGGCCTCCCCCAAATGTCGCCACATTTGTTGGCCAATGAAGGGAAATAAACATCGAAAATATTCTCAATGCATCCGAATAGCGATACATATTTATCTTCCCCTACTATTTAGTACCCGTAAAGATATAATGTAACATAATAATTTCGATATAAGTATATTTTATCATAAACAACTCTGTACGTTGTAAATTCATACATTTTATATCGCTCGTAAAATACAAGTGAGCATTTAAAGGGTTTGATGTTGCTACTATTTATAGACTAGGTTGGTAAGTTAGCCAACATTATAAAAATAACCGAAGATAAAACCTTTTGTCTAAAACACTTCAGTAATGACCTCATCGCTTGTGTTATAAATCAATGATCACGTTAAGAAATAAGAAACAAAGCTACCAACATCAGAAAATATGTTGTAGACTTATTGACAACCAAATAGTGGCCTCTCGAACGAAGTTATCAGTACAATTAGGATGTATTTAGAGTGACGACCACGCCCCGCCGGAACGTATTTATCATCGCAAACACAAACCTATAAGTGTCTATAACTCATACTGTTGCTAAGGATCCGAGCGAGATCGGAAAGAGCGAAGAATCCGCATTATGTAGAACTAACATGGGCGAGACGTGTCTAGAAGCAACAATGCACGTCGATTTCTAAGCGAGCTGCGAGAGAAAGCGTACTTTCCACCCCCGACTCGAAATAAACATGCTCACGCGCACCTAATCGACAAAAAATCAACAAAATCGATTTTCTCAACGATTTTGATCAGTTTTCACATTGCGAACATTTAACGTTTTATCATTTCGCGACGTCACAGCCATCAACAAAGGCACGGGTAGTGATCGCAGCAGCGATTGCGACGTTGCCGTGTACTGCAGGAATGCGGCCGCAGCGTTGCCAAGTCGCCACTCGATATGTCGGGCGATAAACGCGAGTGCATTGGGCGGCGCGGACAACCGAACCACCATTTTGTTTTATGTACAACGCTTACATAGAATTCTCTTTTCGAAAATTTGAATCTTTTGGAACGCTTTGGGATGTTACCGTTTTTTTTAATGAATTATTCGGCTTTGGTTGACGGATGTAGTTTTTATAAAGGTCTGTGCATTGCATTGACGCTGTAGTTCTATTTATAGATGATATTAAGGTAGCATGAACCGTTTGGTAAAATGACTCACGATTTGCATCGCGCGTGCAAATTCTTCGAAACGTAGCTTTGTATATTGCAATTCTATATACATTTTAGGGGAAAATCGGTGATATTTAAAAGGAAAACGCTATTATGTTATTACTTTTACCTTATGAATAATAGAGTTTATTATCCCGAATGCATTTTTTGTTGTTGCTTTTGATAATTATGATATTTTAGCTGGTATAGTTGTTATCGCTGACTTCATATGAAAGTTCGCTTCATGTTTCGTCAATGTTATATAAATTATGCACATCCTGAATTGTACGTCCGTGAAACACTCGTGTTATTAAAATGATGAAACGAGTTTAACTGTAAATAATAAGTGCGTACCTATACGTAAAGCTACTATTACTTATCAGAAATATAGTAAGTATAACATTATCTTGAGTTTTTATGATTCGATGTAAAATGTTTCTTTCGCAGATTTATTTAATCTTATCTATTTAATATACATATCTAATTTTGAATACATTTTGTTTTCAGTTATAGCCTAGGTACTGAGATATTTCAAAATAACTAAGTAACTCCAGTCTTGACAAAAACTAACAAAGTTGCGTAGGAATCTAAAAATAACCATGCTATCTGATATCCTAAAAGCAGAACTATGTACAAACATAATTACATAAACGGCCCCTCTAACCGGCGCGCGCGCAGTGCTAAGGCGACAGATGGCAGCACGCAGCTCGTTCGCGCATCGATCGCGATCATTTATCATTTGACACGTCAGCCTCAGGGTGGGGCACCGAGCTATGAAAATATTTAGAGGACTTAGAAACAGCTCGGGCCTGTTGAAATGTTAAGTTTTTCAGGTTATTTGAAGGTGTTTTGTTGATGAAAACTAAATAATACTGTGTATATATTATACTTTATAATAATACTTTATATTTTTCATATTAATGTAATGAAACTAACATTTAACTTATTTTACTAAGACGAACACTGCAAATAAACTTTCAATGTTAAAAACTTAGTAAATATCCATAGTCTGAGTACAGCAAAATCTAACTATGTAGGTTTCTATTGAATGTAATCTCTAAAACCATCTTCAAACACGTTTTTACTTTTAGGGTCTTCTAAATTCAAACCAAACATCACGCCTGTAGAAACCGAAGGGTTTGACAGAGTTGGACGTAAATATAATTCCACACCCACATTTCGCCAGTTATTTATTTATTTATTTATTTATTTATTTAGGTTAACCAACAATTGTTTACACAAAACATTTAACATTAAAGTTTCTTAATAGTACGTTTATAAGTGCAACAATTTCTTACAGGCTAACACAACATGCACCAATTATGTTATGTTTAAGTCCCATACCTTAGAGGCAACCCTATTGTTTTAAATCCCAAGTTCTAGAATCACTTAACTTATTAAGTTTTAAATAAAGTAATTAAGTATAATTAAAGTAAGTTAGATTGGTATGCACGTGGGTATTGTCACGCTGTTTCCCGTTGCGGGGTGAATGAACACAGCTTGGTACCGTTGGACGCGTTGCGGCAGCGCCAGCTTAGAACTAACATAGCGAGTACATAAGCTTGTGTTTTAAGCTTTTTTCAAACAATTTTAATGCTCTGTTAAGTGCTAGATTCCTTAGATATTACATGGGAGTTAAAACGTTACTGGCGAAATGTGGGTGTACTATTTGGTACATCTCTTTCTAACGCTTCGGGGATTACAGGCGTGATGTTATGTTTATGTATTTCTCAGAAAAGTCGTCTTTTTCGGAGTTGTGTTTTCGGAAAGCCTTGTCTTCCTTATAAATATGTATCACATATTATTTTCTTATATTTGTCATTATGTATAAATAATGAGCAAATGATGTGTTGTGTTTGCTAACAAGGATATTAACAGTTGTTTTCGTTTTTCAGGTAATTAGCAGTTTTTAAAGATTTAGTAAGAGTAAGTTGTTACATTTACATTTTTATTTACAGCGTGCCTTTAAAATAATACTGATACTGATACTGTTAGCCTGCGTCATCCCACTGCTGGGCAATGGCCTCTCTCCATGACTTCCAAATTCTTCGATCCAGGGCCAATGTGGACCACTGGTCGTTAGTTCTGTCCAGCTCGTCCCGCCATCTTCCGCGAGGTCTATCGCGTCGCCTTCTGGCTGTGTCAGGGCTCCACATCGTGGTTATTTTGGCCCACAGCTCGTCAGGCAAAATAATAATTGTCCCTTAATCCTTGCCCCTTACTTCTTACTTCTTTACACTAGTTATAAAAAAATAGCTCAATAATCAAGGTAACACAGAATCAGTTCCAGGGTTTTGCCGACAAAAAACGTATACTTATACCTAATTAAGCATCGTCACATGAAGGTTCTCACCGCATCAACTTCTTCATCAACTTCTTAACAATAATCTCGTAAAAACAAATCTATTATTATCGTCGACGGAATACAAATAAATAATAATAACACTTATTATTTCTTACGTACCTAATTTCAGGACTGTTTGTTGTCCATTTATCCCGAGGCTACTTCTTGTGACAAAGGAGTTCCAAGAAATAATACTTTGTACCATATTTCCTTCAAGTTACAGGAAAATATGAGATACTGCTACTAATCTTTATTTACATGATAATAATGATAGATTTAATTATGAGATTGCCGTTTTTCTCACATTTTGTTCTGTTTGTAACTTCGACGTATGGTATATTTTTTCCTAATTCCATTTTTATTATAATTATTGTTAAATTACGTACCGTAAGTATTTGCGTTTTACCTCATAGGGTAGTGTGTCAAAACACCTGTTTCAATGTCCCGTCGGGTTCAATACTTCAAGTAGGTATATTTTTGTCATAGACTGTGTTTTGAGAATTTGAGACACGCAGTGCAGCGCAGCTTATTTCACACCATAGTTTTCAATTGCATTGGAGGAGCTCGTGGCTAAATAATAACAGCCGCTCGGATCGATCCTTAGGTTAAGCCGTGCTTGCCTAGGTTGGTCTGTGGATGGGTGACCACCCATTACATACCGAGTTTCCTCCGTGCCTCGGAAAGCACGTTAAGCCGTTGGTCCCGGGGGTCATTTGTAGATCTTTGACAGTCGTTAGGTAGTCAGTGGCCCAAAAAGTCTGACAACCAGTCTTACCAAGGGGTATCGTATTACTCAGTACTAACTGGGTTGTGGAGGTCAGATAGGCAGTCGCTCCATGTAAAATACTGGTATTCGGCTGCATCCGGTTAGACTGGAAGCCGACCCCAATATGGTTGGGAAAAGGCTAGGCAGATGATGAGTTTTCAATTGCATCAAACATAATCGAAACGGACATTTCCAAGAAAAATCAAATAATCTAGTATGGAAAAATCACTTTTCACGAAATAGTCCATATAAATCGGCAATTTCATACTTTTACCCCTAATGTTAATTTAGATATTTATTTTCTGTCACGCAGCGAGAGTTTTTCGATGTCATAATGTATAGAGAAAGTATCTTGATAATTTGATGTAGGTAAGTCTAAATAACTCTTATAAGTGAAGAAAAACATCGTGAGAAACATATGTAGATCGTACTCGCTTTGTGCAAACTAATTGGCACATTTTCCTTGTTCAGGCATATACGTTAAGTTTTAGCCCTACACTGATAGATACAATTACACGCTGGTGTAATTGACTTATTAGTTATATCAAAGTTGTGTCTTACTAGCGATCCGCCCCGGCTTCGCACGCCTCTTGAATCACTCTATCTATGTAATTGGAATTGTGGAATTCCCTGCCTGCGACGGTGTTACCAAGTTCATATGACCCCAATCTACTTAAGTCGCGAGTTAATAGGCTTCTTTTGGGTTGGCTCGTTCCATCGTCGACCTCATCTCTGTCCTTAGACTGGATTGAGGTCAAGAGTAAGCCCATTTAGTATTTAAAAAAAAAACTTGAAAAAAACCGCATCAAAATCCGTTGCGTAGTTTTAAAGATCTAAGCATGCATAGGGACAGACAGTGGGAATCGACTTTGTTTTATACTATGTAGTAATAGTGAAGCTCAAATCAAATATTTGTATTTCCAAAGAAAAATATAAACGTAACTTTTTGTAAGATAAGTTATTTACAAAGTAACTATAAATATTCATTCCTAAACAACGTTACATCCAAACTAACGATACCCAACTAAGTTCGGAAACAATGGCGACCGGAAGCATCGGTTTTAGGACCATGGGGAGCGAACGGAGGGGGTCCTTTATTGAGATTTAGGAACCCTGTTACACACTGTGATGTTTTGGACGTACACTAACAATTTAGTATGATTTAATTTTCGTTATCACTTGAAGATATTTCATTACTCAATGAATATTTATTGAGTTGGACTGTTGGACGCTTATTTCAGGAATTTTTACACATTTAAAAAGTAACAATTAACTTTTTAGATTTGACAGAATCTTAGCGCTATATTTCAGGCAGGTTGGTGGCTTAATATTTATGTGAGTGTTAAGGCAAGGAGAGAGCGCCCAAAGACTTTCTTCAGAAAGGTAAGGTAGTACTCGCTACCAGCGTGCGTGCAACCAAAAGATGTAAAGATCATTTTTCGGTGAAAAAAAGCCAATGTTTATGTGTGTGTGTGCAGGCGTTCTAGGTAATTGTATATTATAATAACTACAGTAAAAGAAAAGAATATAAGTAAAATATTTACATTACCCTTTAGCTTCATTTTTACTAATTTATTATCATCGACTGTCTTCCAAATGAGCTCGTGGCTTAATAATAACAGCCGCTCGAATCAATCTTTAGGTTAACCCGCGCTTGCCTAGGTTGGTCTGTGGATGGGTGACCACCCGTTGCATACCGAGTTTCCTCCGTGACTAGAAAAGCACGTTAAGCCGTTGGTCCCGGCTGTCAATTGTAGATCTTTGACAGTCGTTACATGTAGTCAGTGCCCCGAAAGTCTGACAACCAGTCTTACCAAGAGGTACCGTATTACGCAGCTCTAACGGGGTTGTGAAGGTCAGATAGGCAGTCGCTCCATGTAAAATACTGGTATTCAGCTGCATTCGGTTAGACTGGAAGCTGACCCCAACATAGTTAGGAAAGGGCTAGGCAGATGATGACTACTAACATTACACTACAAAAATAAAGACGTTCTTGTCTGTAATATTGGTCAATGAAATCCAGGGACACAACTATTGTTTGTGTCCCTTACTTTCATCGTCAAATCGTGACGCATAACTCGGCATAATCCTTAAACGATGCGCTGACGAATCTCGACTGTCCCAATCCTGAATAAAAGCATGAATGGTGAACCGTGACGCCACTGAGTCGCCGTGATTCACTGGTAAGATGATTCCTTGATAAATCGCAATGTTGAAGCAATGAGACAATTTATTATTTTAATTACGACTTTTAAGTATAAATTTACGAATAAGTAGACTCAAGTATTTCCACTTAATATAGGGTCTAGTCAAATCGATGTTATTTCCAAATTATATATCTAAATATTGACTTTATATTAATAGCGTACTTACCTAGTTTAAATTGATTTCAAAATAACTAGTACAGACTGTTGAAATCTTAGAAGTCATAAAAATGTTAAATGTAGTGCAAGTTAATTATTAAGGAAATTTCGAAACGCCTAGTTGACGCTTCCCGTGACCCAAGGGCTGGCTTTTACTTTGGCCAGAGGCTAAGTGTTGCCATACAACGTGGCAACGCCGCCAGTCTCTTGGGCACATTACCAGCTGACAGCGTTGAGGAGGAGTTTTTTGATGCCCTTTTGTAGTTTGTTGTTAGTTTATTTATTTTAGGTTATTTAATAGTTTTTAATTAATAATGTATTTAGTTAGTTTATTCAAATTAGAAAATAAAATAATTAGTTATTATTATGTGGATCTTCAAGTTTTTTTCTTCAAAACATATTTGCATGTTTGGAAGCTATAATCGCGAACGTAGTATATCTAGCTATCTAAAAGTTTAATGTAAGGAAGATAAAAAAACGTTACTTCTAGAGGCAAAGGACCTTCTAACCACAGTCCTTTACCTGGTAGTAGCTTTAGCCCGCGGCTTCACTCACGTTAATTTAGAATTTTTGACAATCAATTCGGGTTGTACTCTGCTTGTAATAATATAATTCAATCATGATTCGAAAGACACGTGGCGCCATCTATTACCATAAGAACGTTATTTTTGTTTTCCTCGGGCAAAATTTCAGCTTGATCGGTTCAGTGGTTTAGGCGTGAAAAGGTAACTAACAAACAAACTTACTTTTGCATTTATAATATTATTTACGGAGTATTTTAGCTCTGCTTTGCATCACAAAAAAAAATCCTTGCAAAGCTACATTTGCTAATCTATATGTTTTTCATACTATCACTAAAAGGTAACCATCAAATGACTACGCTTAAACATCACAGATGCGTATCAGCTTATAAATCAATTAAGTCGAGCGATCGCAATCCAATCCTAGGTTTATCCCTAAAAGGAGAAATTGCCCGTAGTTGAGAATTGCCCGCAGGGTTAAGGAACGCAAGGCTAGTGCTCTCTCTAAGCATAAGGTAGCTTAATTACTTAATAGCTGAGTAAGTAATAAATATAAAAAGGATAAGCTTGCATATCGTGATCATATAAAATCGGCGTGAAATTATATCACCGTAGTTTATTGAAGCCTTTATTTTTCAGTGACCTTAATAATACGGGTCAACTTATAATTTTACCTAACTATGAGTCTTATAATTTAACCTTTTGAACGTCAGAGCATAAACGCACGCGCGTGCTCTCCACGTCAAGCCAGAATTTCACCGCAAATTCCTACAAAAAGGATAGGAATTTCAAAACTATTTAATTGATTATTTTTTGTTATAGTTGTGTCGGCACGCGCTGGCTTGTCACGTATATGTGACAATGGCGTACAAAAGGTTAAAGCAGTAATGTATATTGTAGTAGCTTGATTTGCTGGCGTCTGTACCTAACTTAGGTATATTATTAAAGGTCAAAAACCTCTTCTTGTCGTCTTTACTTAGTATAAAACAAAGTAACTCCCGCTGTCTGTACGCTTAGATCTATTAAACTACGCAACTGATTTTAATGCAGTTTTCAGCATTAGATAGAGTGATTCAAGAGGAAGGTTTATATGCATATTGAACCCGTGCGAAGCCGGAGCGGGTCGCTAGTATAAAAATATTGTATGAACGGGGCTCACATTAAGTGAGCATTGATATAGAAGAAACGTTTGTGAATGGTAGCGTGACGGTTGACAGAGGAGAATAGAAGGAGAAAACGTGCTGCGCCGACCTGAACTCCAGAAGTAACATGGTAGGTACCGACGCCCAGGACGTCTGGCTTAGACAATCTGTCAAGTTTCTTTAATAGATTTTCAACTTTGTCGCTAAAGCATTTGGTTCAAGGTTTATTGAGAAAATTTGACAGTTTGACTGCTTGATTTGCTGGCGTCTGTACGCGGCCAGGAAGATGTTGATAATGATGCACCACAATTCATTCTGAACTTAAAAATAGCACACCACATAACTGGCGAACCGTAGGTTATTAGGTATGTTATTAGGTACATCTCCGCCTTACCCTTCGGGGTTAACAGGCGTGATGTTATGTTGTTCTGATAAAAATAGTACATAATAATAAATACCAACAAAATGGAGACGATTGAGTTATTTATAAAACATCTGAAAATTATTCTCTGTCCATTTAACTCGATTCCCATTCATTTCAAAATGGAGCCTTCCTTGCGTTTCCGTGTTGAAATATATAAAAGCATAAACGTCAGAGCACAATATAGGGCGACGTTAATACTATGAATTGATCAGGAAATGCTCCAGTTATTCAAGTAAGCTAGTGTCGCACTACCGACCAACTTAGTGTTATTTCTAAGTTAGAGTTTTGTTATTGATCCTTTGGTATGAATATCTACACGTTTTGTTAGGGAAAGCAGTGCGAATTGATAATAGGGAACCTTCATAACTTATTTATTTAACACTTCAAGCAAAAAGTACAGAGGCGGACTTAATGCCATAGGCATTTTCTACCAGTCAACCTTTGGGTGATGCAGAGACAAACAGTGATAGGTGTATCCATCTGCAAAAAAAATAATTTATTACAGTAAATAGAAATTTACACGGATATACTAAAATAAAAATACAAACAATGAAGAAAACATTAACGTTGTGACGAAACTGCCAGCTTATAACTTAATAAACAACAAAGTACTATGATCTTTAATTATACGCCTTATGTCTTGATTGCCTGCTCGTTCGTCTAGTAGTCGCAAGTGCGACTGCTGAGCATGAGGCCCTGGGTTCGATGCAAAGTGTTATTAGGTTTTTCCATCAGGAATTTCTCAGTAGCAGCCACGGAGACCGGATTTGTGCCCGGTTGATGGCAATAGGCTCGCCTCTATTAGATCATCATTTTCCTGCCCTTATCCCATGTTACTTGGCATGTTACAGACTCGCCCCTATTATATGGGACTTAAACAGAACTGGGTGTACTATTAGGTACACCTCTGCCTAACTCTTCGGGGATTACAGGCGTGATGTTATGTCTTGATTGTAAAATGCATGGTGGTAAGGTATAGTTAGGGAACTATGGTCTAATTATGTGGATGAACCATTAGCTCATGCTTAGACAGTAGCTCGACATATAATATTGATATAAGCTAGACTTGAAGCTAACCCAAACACACGCACTTAGAAAAAGGCTAGCTCAATGATTATTTATTCTAATGACTTACTTGTATCCTACGAAAATCGTAAAGCAAAAGTTGTATGTTACAGTAAACAGTATGGTTTATATTTCGGTGGTTGTTTTCTCATATTATTACAAGGATATTATTGAACTTAATTACAAAGCTTTACAGGCGGATAAGGTTCATTAAATTATTCCTGGAGGCTATTCAATTTGTTGATTATAATATTACGTTACGACCGTTGTCGAATAACTTACGAGTATTTCACATATCGGAGATAGGCTTAACTTACTAAAAATGTAGAAACTGGACACAACTAACATAAATGCGGCATGCATTGCAATGCAGTTTTATTTCGGAAAGCTTCCCTGGTAGAACAACTGTGCAAAATTCCATCAAAATCGGTTCTGTAGTTTAGGAGTCTATAGGGTACAAACATTATTAGGTAATATTGATTTTTACATATAGAGATAGATTTGACTAGAGATAGACCTGTAATGACACTTGTATGTCATTACAGGTCTTAAACCTAATTCAATAGTGTGGTTTATTATTAAAAACACATGTTTTATTATATAAACTATTCAAAACACGATCATAACATTATGAAATTAGTCTGCTGCTAAAAAAAGAAATGAGAAAAATCTTCCCTGATTTACGTGGAATTCGCTAGCTTTATTTTTCTTTTTGTCTAGGTTTCGAAGCTTAAAGTTATTTATTGGTATTTATATTTATAAGTGAAGCCCCAAAATTAAATAAACCTAGTCAATATATCATAAAGTAATATTCATTTTGCTGTGTCGTAATATAAAGCTGGAGGAAAATCCACAACATAATATTGTTACAAAGATAATCTTAGACGAATTGAGAATATCCTCCCACGAACAGTGAAGGCGGGCGGAGGAAATTCAAATGTATATCTTGTTATACTGTTTATTGCTTTTATTTATTAAATAAACTGTTTAGTGGTAGACGGGGAGCCCGTAGATGTAATTGAGTTATTAGGCCGGGATGGAAATGATTTTAATTTTCGACAGTAACGGTGAAGAAACGGTTTGTTTGCTGAAAACTTCATCTAACTTCATTGCATCGAGAGGGTTGAAAACGATGACGAGTAATTGTAAATCATAACAGCGTTTTGTCCATAAGAAAAAGGTAGAAAGTCTAAAATAAACCCACAGTTGTCATTATCATCAGTGTTTTTAAGTCGCATAGTGAGTCCTTAAAAAAAAAACTTGTTTCTAGATAAAACACGACCTTCCGAGTCGAAAAACTAATAAAAAAAAAAAATTATGTCTAAAGATGAAAGATAGTCTTAAAAACTTGCCATGATGCATGCATTGTAAGTACACTATTCTTAGCTAAACAATACAGAGTAATCATCATCAGCTGCATTTTCCAGCATAGATAATAATATGAAAAATTTATCGTGTTTTATCGTGTAGTATGTCGACCGGGAACTGTGCCCATGTTATTCACTTACAACAGTTTCCTCCGTGGATGCAACGATCCAGTTAACTTTAGCTAAATAGGATTGACACGGTGACATAATTTTGTATCCTGTATGCTATGCTTGATAGGGGGAAATTGAAAACTGAAAGAGGGCAAGGTAGTTTTAAGAAACAAATTAATGAAGGACGGAAACTTTTGTATTCATTATTTAAAAACATTTGTTAGAGTTATAAGATTTAAACTATCATGGTCATTAACATAATTATAACTAGAAAACAATAAACATGGTAAATATCCCGTTTTCTAATTATAATCCCGTTGTCCCGTTTTTGTCCCGTTCCCGTTTCCCGTTGTCTAAACATGATAGTGTTCAAAAGGTTGGTTTAGGACGCTACAAATGTAAGTTCCATAAAACTATCGATGTGTCACATTGAAAACACAACCCATTTTTTGTATTGTATCCAGAGCTAATCATTATGATTTATCTTAAAAATACATTATTTGTTTATTTATTAAATTACAACGGTGGTGTTTACAACTAATTACAGTGACAGTAACAAAACAAACTATTAGAGACAATTATAACACATTAAAATATACAAAATAACCAAGTAAAGCAAAATTTGAACTGAAAACATAAATAAAAGAAGGTTAACAACACTTTCATAAATTCACTTCAGACATACCAATAAAATCTTCGTCCATCCATCCCCAAACAGATCGTCGTTGGATTAGAATCCAAGAGATCTTTAAGCGTGGCCAGAATGAGAGGAAGGTTACTGTGAGCTGATCTCGAGCTCGCCTACATACATAGGTCTTCTTCGGTTCAACTCCTTATTTCATGACTTAGAATCAAAATCAGAATCAGAATATTTATTTGTGAAACATAGGTATTATATAAAGGTCTTAGGTTAATTAAATGGGCGCTATGTTTTGCCGTGAAGGCGTACAAATATTATTGAAAATAAAAGCAAACAGTAAAACAAAACACGAAAAAAAACTAACAGAAACGGCAAAATAAACAAAATTAAACACTTACAAGAAAATAAACAAAAAATAAAAACTAATTTAAATTTAATCTAAAAAGAGAAACAGACTTAAAAATATTTAAAAATCATCAAACGTTTATTGCACACAAAATGTTTAAAAATTATCATTGAGAAAATCTTCCACAGTATAATAACATTTTTCTATTAACAGCGAGTATATACTTTTCTTAAACTTAATAGTGGCAAATTTTTTATGCAAAAACACTAGTATTCTGTTTACTATAAAATTCATACGTTCTACTTCTGTACCTAAGCCTTCTTAAAATCCTCTCTATTTTACCTACTTATTGTTTAGTGGAACCCAATTACACAATTACCTCAACCCAAACGGTTATGTAAATGCTGTACCCGTATTCCCAAAATCCGAGGCATAAAGCTTCCTGGTTATAAACGGATGCAAATCAGCTATTATCTCATTCCAACTAGTAGGCTAGCCTAACTCGATTATATACTGTTTATGTAACGCTCCTTAGCTAATAGAAAGTTTAGACTTGCATTTAAAGTTTATTGCCTTTTGCTTTGTTTTTGTATTATGTAATGAATAGATGATGTTGTATGCAGATACATATAGATATATTGTAGATCTTTGACAGTCGTTAGGTAGTCAGTGGCCAAAAAAGTCTGACAACCAGTCTTACCAAGGGGTATCGTATTACCCGGTACTAACTGGGTTGTGGAGGTCAGATAGGCAGTCGCTCCATGTAAAATACTGGTATTCAGCTGCATCCGGTTAGACTGGAAGCCGACCCCAATATAGTTGGGAAAAGGCTAAGCAGATGATGATGATGAGATGATGTTGTATGCAGATGTGTTAAAAGATGACACTGTATTATAATATGGTTGTGTTTTGTGGCTAGGCTGGCCTCGTTAATTGATTTACTCAAGGGTTCAATTTCAACAACAACAAATGGTCTTTTTAAATAACAATTTAAAAAGACCCTCTACTTTCTATAACAACAATATCTTCCTGTCTTTATTTATTTATTTGAACTTCATGTTGAAAAGTGGTACATAGACGGACTTAATGCAACAAGGCATTCTCTACCAGTCAGTCTTTATCTTGCATTTCTGTTTCCAGAGGTTATTAGCGTTGTCTGTCATTTAATCAGGTTCTTATATCAATTCTTCAAATTGTAAGCAAGAAAAAACAACCTTGCTAATTCCTAAATGCAAGTAAACGCTCATCTATCTTACGTATTTAGTGCAAAAACAAGCGAGTAATTGTAGCGTTATATCCAAAGACAATAGAAAACAGATACTCAATATAACTTACATCACATCAAATCTTTTAACACTTCAGAAGGCAACGCAAATAGAGACCATTTTCAAGAAAGTGTAAAATTGAAATAAGATTTTCCCCGTCTCACCTTAACTGAGACTTGGCGGTAGACGGTAGAATATCCGGAAATTACTAAATCTATCGATAGCGCCACTTCTATCTTGCTAGCTTAGTTTATTTCGATTCCTGTGCTGTGATCCGGTTGAATGGAGCGAATTTGCTTGACTAGGGTTGAGAAAAGTTATAAATGAACGTATGTTGAAGATGACACGAACACTTGGATGACTGCTGATCAAATAAGCAACTAGAAAAATTGGGTAAAGACAGTGTAGGAAGCTGACGAATTAAACAGAACATAACATTACACCTGTAATTCCCGAAGGGTTAGGCAGAGGTGTACACCCACATTTCGTTGGTTAGGTTCAACTGGGCACAAATCTAGACTCCGAGGCAGCTAGTGAGAAATTCGTGATGGAAAAACCTAATAACAATTTACCCGAGCCTTGAATCGGACCCAGGACCTATGCTCAGCAGTCGCGATTGCGACTAAGAGGCAGCATGAGGCAGGGAGGATGAATTGAAGTTTGCATACTTACTCAGAACCTCTTTGTAATATAAGTACCTATTGGGATATTTTCTTTTCTTAAGAAGCTGCAATGGAAACAAAATTTCCAGTGGTATACAAGAATGCATCTCCTTTTAAGGTCTGGCTTTTCAGCATTTTAAACGTACGAAACTGTTTTTTTATTTGGTGTGAAAAATCACTGTACCGCACTCAAAATATTGTGCTGATGGTTGCATTGATCGTCATGAGGTATTTTGGTTTATGTTATGTTAAAATAAAGTTATAACACTTAAAAAGGATATTTAAAAAAAAACAGTACGTGAAACAGTTTGAACAGTTTTTTACCTTCAATATTTATTTATTTATTCAGAAATACATTCTAAGCTCACAGTTTTTTGCCAAAACGCTTAAAAGTAAACAATATTCATATTACAATCACAAATATTATCTTATAATCGCAATCATTCAGAAAGGCAAATAAAAATTATTTGTCAACTGGTTTCATACATTTATCATAAATAAAAGAATATAAATAAGTCCTAATAATTATGTCAAAAATCAATAAATGTAATGTCATGTCCGGTTAGACTGGAAGCCGAAAAGGTTGGTCAGATGATGATGTCAAGATAATACACTGGTATTACACGAACTTGTCAGGCTCTCGGCCTCGTTAATAGTGTTTTTACAAACATATAAAGGTATGTATTAATTTTCAATGGATTAAGCCGGTTTCCACTCCACTGGCTACCGACGCGCTTCGGGACCTTTATCATATAGTACTTATTTTTGTTGCTATGTTGGACTTACAGCTTTGTTATGGCCATTGTTTGCAATTGCTGAAAAGTGATAAAAGTTTAATAGAATAGAATTTTTTTTTTCAGACCGAAGTCCATAGAGTTAGTAACAATTTTACTTAACTTCTAGTGTTAGTAGGTTACAGACACATAGAATTAAAATTCAGCGTTGAGCCGCAGCCACCGCGCACGTTTAATGAAGTCGATTTATTCATAAAGCTTGGGTTTTTCATTAATATTTCTTCTTATCATTCGATATAGCTTAACAAGTCTTTCCTAAGGAGTAAGAAGTTTTCCTAGGGGTAAGAATCATAATAGGTGGCGGTCTTTAGTTTCTTGCTACCTACCCCCTTAGGAAAAGGCGTGAGTTTATGTATGTAAGTACTTCCAAAATAATACGAATTATTTCAAACTCAAAGCATTTATTTCAATTAGACCATAACAGGCACTTTTGACTGTCAGAAAACAATGATAGCCAAGCTACAGTCACAGTCACAACACAAGGCATAATAACTTCTGGCCTGTGGACGGCGAGTTATGGGCTAGCTCGCCGTCCGGCCGTCTTATGACGACGGGCCGTGTCGACGGCGCGTTCGTGTTCCACGCGCGCCTCAAGGAGATGTCAGCAATCAAGTAGGGGTCCGCATGGGCCGACGCCTGCCGGGGCTGCGGGACTGTTCGAAAGAGATACCGTGGCCCTGGAACATAACGGGCAAAGAAGGAACATGGATGGGTTTTAGTCAGTACAAGTCTGACACTTCCCTCCGCTCCGCCCAGAGTGGGGGGGGTCATTTGATGATTTCCCATCCGGGAAAAAAAAAAAAAGGCATAATAACTTGTGAAACTACTGTAGTTGCCCGTTCCAAAGCGTAGATCACTATGGAGAAGAATGGGCAAGAAACTCCATTATACCTTTCTAAGGGATCTTCTACGGTTAAATTCAACAACTAGTCGTCTATATCAGCAGTTACTATAGTCAGTCTGAACCTACCCTTGTCCCGTTCTACTTGGGGTCGGCACAACACGTTTTCTTCTCCCATTCTCCCCTGTCAGACGTCATGGCATCATTTACACCTTTCTCTTTCAAGTCAGTCTTCACACAATCCATCCATCTTTTCTTTGGCCTTCTTCAGATTTAACCAATAATGGTTAGTAAAACACAGGAATCTGGCTTAATTACCTCCACGACGTAACCACTGTATTTACAAACAGATAGTTTTACACAAGACCTTGAAGCTTCATTATCTGTTGGCAGACATCGCTGGCATTACAACTAGCTCTTTATTCCTATCGCATTGAAGTAATTAAATAATGGCACTGCTCTGAACGGGGTGTGTAGAGGTCATCGCGATAAAGGATGGCGCTTACATTTCTTAGATTTCCATAGTAGCAATTAATTATTTTTCTTCTTCGGTAAAATGTTACGGGTTTATGTCATCACATTCACACCGACATCTATGACAGCGTACATGTTTTACTGTAGATTTTGGAGAAAAGGGAGGAATGAAAGGAACCTAAACATGTCTTGTCGAATTTAGGTGTACTTTCGGTACCTACACCTCAGCCACTGCCTCTTCTTAGGTCTCGAGTTCGAACCCAAGACACCTCTGAGTATCAGTTGCTTCGGTGTAGGAAAAGCACCCTGAGGGAACGTAATCAGCGTGCCTGAGACTGAGAGCTCCCGATGGCATGCAAAGCCAAGTCAGAGGCCCATGGGCAGCATAAAAACACTCGACACCAGGTACTAACCACACGAAAAAGAAAGACCTCAGCCTAACACTTCGGGAAAAACAGGTGTGATGATATGTTAAAAATTAAATCATTTTATGTCTAAATAATATAAAATATCATATCTTTGATAGTAGAGAGCAGTAGTCGAAGGCAGTAGTACCTTCTCACCTAAATTCTATTAAATTGACAAGGACAGCGCTAATATAAATGTCAAGTTTTTATGAATAGGACTATGAATACTTCGACTGGACTGCATTTGTCGATAACAGAATGCATTCAGACCGACTACTTTTCGATCTGCATTGTATTAGAATAACAGTTTTGAATTGACTTCTCCTTTATGTCACTTTAAAAGTTCATGTTTTTAGGTTAGTACACACGTTACTTTCAGATATTGGTTATTATCAAACTACGTTCGAACTAATCATAAAAAATAGAGGTTTCTCAGTAGCAGCCACGGAGCCTCGATTTGTGCCGGGTTGATGGCAATAGACTGGCCGCCTATTACATGGGACTTAAACATAACTGGCGAAATGTATGTGTACTATTAGGTTACAACTCTGCCTAACACTTCAGGGATTACAGGCGTGATATTATGTTATGTGCCATATATCTTCTCAGCAGTCAAGTGTGTGGAATACCTAATCAGCATAGTTTTCAGGTTACTATTAACTGAAATAAGCTACATCATCCACACTTACATGATAATGCGTTTTTTCCGTCTTACTCATGGCCGGGCTACATTAATATAGATTGCAAAAAGGTGTAAGGTTTTTCACGCCTTACACAAAAACGTGACCACATAGGCAAGCTTCGTGGCTTTTTTTTTTTTCGATGGAAAATTATCAAATGAGCCCCCCACTCTGGGCGGAGCGGAAGGGAGTGTCAGACTTGTACTGACTAAAACCCATCCATGTTCCTTCTTTGCCCTTTGCGTTCCAGGGCCACGGTATCTCTTTCGAACAGTCCCGCAGCCCTGGCAGGCGTCGGCCCTTGCGGACCCCTACTTATTTGCTGACATCTCTTTGAGGCGCACGTGGAACACGAACGTGCAGTCCGGACGGCGAGCTGGCCCATAACTCGCCGTCCACAGACCCGCGCCAACGGTGGCCGGGAGCCACCACGTGACCCCCGACGCCCAGGGCGTCTCCCGCGGCGGCTGCGACGTGAGATTCTTTCCCTCTCACGTCCTTCCACCTCCTTCACTAGCATGACTGCTTCGCAGAAGGAGGTGACGGCTTCCCATTCCCTCTCGCTCCGGACCATGGCTTGAACCAGGGCCGGACGCGAGAGATCGCCGCCGCCAATCGCCGCTACAAGGACACGGCGGTGCTCCGCCCAAGCGGGGCAGACCTCCACGGTGTGCTCCACCGTGTCCTCCGGACGATCCTCGCAGTGGAAACACCCGGGCGTTTCCTCCCGCCCGATTCGGTGCAGGAACCTCCCGAAACAACCGTGTCCGGTGAGGACCTGCGTCAGGCGGTAGGTGAGGGCGCCGTGGCGCCTCTAGCCACTCCTCAAAGAGGGAACTTATCGCCACTATGGTGGTGTGCCCTAAGCTTCGTGGCTTGCAAAATTATTAAAGTTTATTGGTAATTTTTTTTTTTCATCTTTTGATGACTCGGATCTAACCGCAGAACTTGATTATGTGTGCGAACTAAAGAATATTATGTTGCAGATAACTTCTACATCTGTATATCCTTTAGTTTTTGTGTACGAACAGAAGTGTGTTTTGCATGAATGCTGTATTGTGTACTAATTCGGTTCTTTGCATTTTCATACATTAAGATCACAAACCATAAGTGCAACAAACAGAATGATGTTACTATAAAATCATGTTTACAAAAGGTATAGTTTTCCAACTTGCTATTTAGTTTAACATATAATAAAATTGTAACATGCCGATGTCTGTACATTGAAGATATTGAAAAAAATATATATGGCGGGTCTTTATTAGAGCAACATAAACCAGAACACAGTTTTTAGAATTTTTGTCTGTCTGTCATTCTGTCTGTATGTTTGTACGCGCATCATTCAAAAACTACTGCATGGATTTGAACGCAGTTTTCACCGCTCTACTGCTAGATGCTTAACTTAAAATATAGGCTACAGTAGATATAGTTTTGGACCCGTTAGGTGGCGCTGTGCAAAGCAAGGGCGGGTCGCTAGTTATTTATACATTTGGATTTCCCAAGCTGATTCATACTCTTTTGTAAGTATGCCACGCATTTATTTTTCTTACAAGTAAACTAGCCATATTTGTTATCACTGTCAATACCCATAATTCCCAAACTGGCCCATTATTACAGTCTTCCCGTAGATTGTCACACGAGATTACGTAACTTTGAGGTTCAGGCGACACTGGACCGTGCCGAAGTCACGTCCCACGATAAAGTTTTAGCTTTAATGATTGTTTTAGTCAGCTAAATAATGATAACTTGCTTTACTCAGTTTAAATTAACCTTTATGCGTGTAGTTATGGCGTTAACCTTCGTTTTAGTGGCTGAAAATTATTGGAAAGTAATCTCAGATGGTTGAGGCTGGCACAGGACCGTGGAGATCGGCACAAGCAAAGAGCCAGACCCAGCAGTGGGTGAGTTCGGACTGTGGATGATGATGATGAATCTCAGGTGGAAATGCCGTTCTTTTCTAGGATTAGGATCTTTGAATATCATAATTTCGTATATTAATTTTAGACAGAGTCTGGTTAGTTAGTTATTTGCCCTCATTGAGTCATTAGTAAATGGTTTGTTAACTATATTTCAGCGTATTTTCAAAACAAATAAGGGTTATATAGAAATTAAATCTGTTAAGTGCCACGTCGCAGTTTTCCAACAATACATATTCTATCAAACACTTGCAGATTATTACTTTTGGAAAGATTTATGAAGGCGTCAAGTGAGATTGTTGATATCGTGACATATAATCTGAAACTATGAAAACTACTATTTTGAAGTCCTTTAAGCAAATGAATTAAAATTTTGTATTCCTTTGCTTTAACCCTACAGTGATTACAAGCTTCAGTCATCAATAAAGGTAGGTTTTATTAAGATTTTATGAGCGAAACACCTCACATACTTATAAAACCTTCAGTTAAACCTATTTATAAGAATAAGGGCTCTTATACTTGTAGCAAATGAGAATGGAACCACTTCAATGGCTCGGAAATAATGAAATCCGCTGAAGGAAACAACCATAAAAGATGTTATTATCGTTATTGTTTCACGTGCTTTTGAACACCTTATCGGTTCGTTATTTATTTAATGGGAAATATAATATTAAACATTTGAACAGAATAACTTATGATTATACTTACACGGTGTAAGGCATTGTGACATTAACTTTATCATGGACTAGTACGTCGCCTGCGACTTCGTCCACAAGAAGTGTGATAGCTCGGTTAATACGCATGATATAAAAATAATTTATAGCCTATAGCACTCACGAATAATATAGCTTTCTATCAGTGAAAAAATTTTTAGAATTGGATCATTAGTTCCGAAGATTACCCCCTATATACAAACTTACAAACAACTTTTACGTCTTTTATAATATTATAGTATAGATTCAGTAGGTACCTACCTACATGATTCTAGACCCACTACCATGTGGAATGACGTATATAAACTCTTTAAGTTTTTCCCCTGGAGTCAGGCAAATTCTACAGAATGCCACCTGCTACGATCTTTACATATTTATTTACTAGTCAACACGCACACCGGATGCGAGTATTGACCTGATCTTTCTGAATAACATCACCAATAAGGTCAGTGTTTGTCTCTCGAGGGCGTCTCCTCCCGGCGTTTCCACTAAATTCTGCCTTGTATCTTTGTTAGGCGCCTTTCACTCATAGTCTCAACGACTAAACCATCTAAGCATACTCTTTTCGAGCAAGTACTTATCAAGTTATTTGGACCTCGCCTTGCCTAATAACAAAGAGAACAAAATTCGCCCTAACTTCTCTGCTTTTCTTAAAGAAAAGTAGCTCTTACTGATTCCGTACGTTCCTTTCACAATAAATATTAGTTTCTGTACCTGGAGAAAACAGTTTGAATAAACCCGTTCGTGAAAATATTGAAACCCTCGTGGTCTGATAGAAAGATTAGGCACGTAGCTACTAGCAATGTGGATTGTGTACTTCCGTTTTCGTGGTAAGGTCTACAACTAAGCTAAATATGCTAACATTGAGAGTAGGATTACTTGGGCAATGCAACGGGTAGGGCCACTGCATACAATAACTTATTTATTTTTTACATTTAGTACAGCTTCGTCTGCCTAGTCTTCTCACGACTATGTTGGGGTCGGCTTCCAGTCTAACCGGATGCAGCTGAATGCCAGTATTTTACATGGAGCGACTGCCTATCTGACCGCCACAACCCAGTTAATACTGGGTAATATGATACGATACCCCTTGGTAATCATAAAAAGATAAAAATATGAATTAACGACAATTGATATATCAACTGCGTCTGTGACCATTTCAAAAATTTTAACGTATTTCATATTATTATTCTATTATGATTCTGCTAAAGCGGTCATTTTAGGCCCCCTGATCATACTCCAAGTCTTAATATCAAATCAATCCACAATAACACATTATCAAATTCGTGTCATAATTATTGACATAACGTGTTCCATAATTTAAAAGCTATTCCACATTCCGGGCGTCGACTTGCGGTCGAATGTGGCGGCACGTAGACTGATAACGACTGATAACGATGTACCTAACACGATATTTTGTCACTGATACCGCAGACCAATATTTTGATAGTATATTAAGTAGTCGATTTAGGTTTGTTGAAGAAAACTTAGCATTGTATGATTATTTCAGGTCATTTTAGCTGCATGTTTTATTTATGGGTATAAGAGCAGACGAAGGCCAAAGAAACGGTGGTCTGTGTGAAGGATGATAGGACAAGATAAGAGGTGACTGATGCGATGACGAGTAATAGAGGAGTATGGAAGAAGAAGAAGACATGTTGCGCTGACCCCAAATAAATTGGGATAAGGACAGGAGAATGATGAATTTAGGTGCACGCTTTGAGGTACCGAGGGCAAATTAGGTTGTGAAACAGCCTTTGTAACACTAATTTACAATTCAGCAACAGTTTTCTCGAGGCTAAATGGATTAATCTTATTCGTAATAGCTCATTAGGTACGCTTATTCTAAATGTAGTTTGTCAGTATGCCAAGAAAAACAATGATGACAACCAGGTTTAACTCTTCATCCTTGTGTTAATTGGAGGCTATTTTTATCACATAATGAAAATTAAGAATGCTAACAATGTGTGGGGATTTCCAGTCCATTTTCTTTGGCCTCTTTGCTGGGGAGATTCTTCCGCCACTTCTTAGTCCCAGTTAAAACACTAGGAACTGTCGAAGGGTGGGCATTTTGTGAGACTGTCTCTTGCAAACTTTGACGTTCAAAAAGTGCTGATCATCAGCCTAATTTGAATAAATGACTTTTGATTTTCTCTTTCAATAACCTTCGACACTTATTTATTTAACACTTCAAGCACAAAGTACAGAGGCGGAACGAATGTCAAACGTATGTCATTATTTTCCAAAATTTGATCCTTTTTAGCGAGACTATCGAATGGTGTCATAATACAGCGTGTTTTTTCCCCGATATCAATGGGTTCGATTCCTGGCAAGGAATATTGATTTTTTAAAAATCTAATGATTCAGTTTTAGTTTTCATTGAAATCGAGCTCTATACTCCTTGGAGTATTTTTCGCTATTCCTCATATTTACAGATTTGGCCATCCACGCCCACTTCAAAAATTCACCCTGTGTATTCACTAGAGACAATGGAGAATACTGTCTCGATTAAGTGTGCAGCAAGGAAAATCCAAGCTAATACAGATATGTAAAATCAGGCATATCTTGGACAGTTAGGCCTGTTACTGAACTAAAAGAGATAAAGATTTTCTTCAACACCTCATTTTCAGACATCAGCAACAAAAAATATTTTTTCAAGTTGTCTTATAGAGTCATTCTCCATTCTTCTCCCAATTTATTTGGGGTCGGCGCAGCATGTCTTCTTCTTCCATACTTTTCTATTACTCGTCATCTCATCAGACACCTCCTTCCTTGCCATATTATCCTTTACCAGTCAGTTCAGTCCATCCATCGTTTCTTTGGTCTTCCTCTACTCTTAGGGCCGGCCTCCACCGAAGCGGAGACGAGACGAGAAGAGAGGAGATGTGTTTTTAACCACCAATAGAATTTCCTTATTTACACTTCTCGTCTCCGCTTAGCTTTAATGGAAACGGTTGAGCAGAGACGAGAGATGTCTTGCAATTATTTAGGCCAGCGGAAACGCAAAGAGACGTGAGCGGCATACGGTGAGCGGTGTGCGGCGTGCGGTGAGATGTGTGCTTTAAGGCTCAAACCCACCACGGCGCACGGATAGGCTACGCACGTGTGTTAAGCTTCGCTTTTCAAGAAAATGTATGTGGTTGTGTCCACTGCAAACTACGGCACGCATATAGACGCATATATGCATCAATAGACGTCATTAGTACGTGCGTGGCTTGCTCGAATAAGGCGCTCACATAGCTTAACGCTGTCAACGCCATGCACACTGTGAATGTGGTACACACTACACAAATATTAACCTACGACTATGCCGCGGTGGGCCACGCACGCTGCAGTTGTACTTAGTTGTGGGTGTGTAGCGTGTACTGCTGTGGAAACGTAAACCTACGTTGTCAAACAAATGAAGCCACGCAGCTAAAATGCACCGCGTGCCCGTACACGGCGTGCACCGCGGTGGGTTTGCGCCTTTAAGCTGCGTGCCGCTGTGCACGTCTCATCTCCTCTCCGGTTTACACATCTCCGCACAGCTTCGGTGATTAAATATTAAATATGCACCGGTAGGAAGGGATTCTGTGAAATCATTCCTTGTGATCGGTCTACCTTAACCCTTGATGGACTGAAACCCGTTTTACGAAGAAAAGCTATACGTTATTGTGCTATAAGACTAAGAGACGTAAGTGCAGTGTATATGTTTGAAAATTGTGGTTAAATTCGTAAGAAGATTGAAATAGAAAATTGATTATTTCAAAGATTGACTGGTTGATTAATTCCAATACTAGAGGTTGCTGACCTATATTGAGTCAAAAAATATAATGTCCCAGCAATAGGTAAAATCAATTCAATGAACTGAGATTATTAGAGAATTAAGTCATGATAAGGTTACTTATTTTACGTAAAGATTCATCACTGAAAGACGAAGAATCTATACACAAAATAAATGTAGGTTTACACATCTCCGCACAGCTTCGGTGAAAATACTCTAGCGTACGCATTACATTACGCATCTCGCTTCTCTTCAAAAAATTACTTTTTCAAGTGATCTTATAGCGTATTTTCAATATTAAATATATAACGCGTAACGTACTTAACTTTGACCGTGTACAAATATGTTATGACTGACGTACTGTAATTCTGTCTGTATTGTACAGTAATTGAGACGAGTGGCCCCGACAGACATGGCATGCAATGGCGAAACGTGTGGGATGCCACTGACGTGTGTAGTTGTTGCAACAGGTGGGTTGCGTGTTCGTAGTCATGGGGATTTTAGTTTGTGCTAATGTAGCTGTACTTGTATATTTGACGTTGATGTCAGCAAAAATATGTAAACACTAGCTCTTCACCCGCGACTTCGGCCGCAAAAATTGTGACAGCAGCTCGGCTAATTTGCATGGTATAAATATAATTTATAGCCCATGTTATTTCCTGATAATTTAGTTTTCTATTGATGAAAAAATGGTTAAAATCGGTCCAGTAGTTTTCGAGTTTATTCGTTACAAACACACAAAAATACAAATATTTTCTCTTTATAATATTAGATGGGAAAATACGAAAAAAGTATATAAGTAAACAAAAGCTAAGATCTTGGTTTTTAAGATGGGGTTTATTTAGTTAATACTTTAAGCACATATAATGTACAGAGGCAGACTTCTTGCGCAAGGTAGATTGTACGATAGAGATTTATGAAGTAGTTTGTCAAAAGACTTGCCTTTCCAAAGTCGGACTTTATTACTACGATTTACCCCTCAAAGTTCATTGCGTAGTGCAGGACACGTTATCGTTTCTCTACATGTTTTGCGTGCATAGCTCTGAAATGACATATTTTTGAAAAGAAGACTAGGTAAATATACTTGTTTTTCTTTCCATTTTCCGATCCCTTTTCCTGTTTAGTTAGCTTAGGTACACTAATTTGTCCTCAGCACAAAAAACCTTCCTTACTATACAAGTAAAACTAAAAAGCTCTTCTGGCAACGCTGGTAAAGCTTTTTCAAAAAACAGCTAGAGTACTGCCTACCCAGTTCAAGCGGTTTTACTACACAATTCGTTCTTACGAGCCTAATAAGACGTAATAGACACATGTAAGCAATTACTACACGTTTTACTCTGCGATGTGGAGCCAAGAACTACAGTGATTTATTTATACGCAGAAAAACATGGGCGTATAAACGCGGCTAATTAATTTGTCACGATTATTTTTAAATCGCACATGTAAACGAACTCGATTTATTTGCAATGCATTCGTGAGTATACGCTTCTTTTCAGTTGCAGTGACTTTGAAATTAGTTCATGAGGAAACTGCCCTGTTGGTGTCGTGATCTCAATTGCGACTGTTGTGCATGGTGTCCTGGGTTCGCTTCCTAAGTCGGACAAAATTTTATTAGATTTTTCATTAGGAATTTCTCAGTGGCAGCCCACAGGTTCGAAGTTGGCGGTGTAATACCCTCTTGCCTCGGAACTACTACCCTTACGCTGATTCAGTATAACGTCTCTTGAAAGAGCAGCACACCAAAGCTCTCGACAACGACCCTAGAAAGCCATCGAATGCAGTCGTTGTGGTCGAAATCGGCTAGATGGCATCATCATCATCATAATGCCTCTTGCGTACTTGGCTCATCTTTGTTGAGACTGGCCTCCTTGAAAGAAATTCGATCGGAAGGATATTATTATGAGGAGTTATGCACTTTTTACCACTTTTACAAGTGGTAAAAAGTGCATAACTTTTCACCAGTGACCTACCAAGCTTTGAAAAGAAAAATAAAATGAAGTTTTTTATCTTAAAAAGCGCGCTAATTCCAGAGAAAGTTTATTCATTTGCGTGCGCTAATATTGTTTTTGACGCATTAGCTGGTTGTTGTGGTTTATGTTACCTACTTGTGAAGAAAGGCGGTATAAGAGAGCCGGTTACCCTATTGGAAAAGTTGTTTTCAATCAACTTTATTCATATCGTCTATCAGGAATTTCTCATTAGCAGTCCGGAGCTTGAATTTGTGACCGGCTGATGGCAATATGCTCGCACACTATTACATGGGACTTATACATGACTGGCGAAATGTAGGTATACTATATTATGTCACCTAAAAACTAATACCTAATTCTTCAGGGAAAACGAACATGATGTATTTAGTTATATATCACATGTGATACAAAGACATTGCTTAATATCATCGTGATATGTTTACCTGCAGCGGTGGCCCATTGGTGGGAGCAGCGGTGGCCCAGTGGTGGCGGTCCCGACTTACGAGCAGTAAGTCGTGGGTTCGAACCCAGCCAGGCGCATTACTTTGTGTAATTTATTTCATCACCACTGCTCTCAAAACGGTGAAGGAAAACATCGTGAGGAAACCGGCATGTCCTAGAACCTAAAATTTGAAGACATGTGACATCTACCAACCCGCACTGGGCCCGCTTGGTGGATTATAGCCCATTCCCTCCCATAGAGAGGAGGCCTGTGTCCCAGCAGTGGGAACATTATAGGCTGCTGCTATCCTATGGTATGTTTACCTACCAGCTCTATTACCATTTAATACGAAAACAAACCTTAAATAAAACACAGAACATGACAAACCTAGTTTATATCCGCTGTAACACAAAGACTAGTTGGAACATGTAATTACGGCGGAGCTGCGTCGCACTAAATCCAATTTACGTAATAACACGAACTAATAATGTTGGACTCGCCGTCATATAAGTGGAAAGCTGCTGTTTCTCTTGTGTGGATAAACAGCGTAATGAAAAGGGCAAACTAATTTTGTATACAGTTACAAAATAGTAATTTTTGGGTCTAGTTCTAAGTTAAGTATGTTTTTCTAAGTTCAAGCTATAAGGCAATTTGAGCAGAGAAAGCAAGCTATTGGCCTAAACACACTGGTCGCCAAATGAAATTAAATCGAGCCACGCTAAACCTCGAGTGTAACCGTAATATATAAAATAAACACAAAAAAAAAACGAATATAATTAAAAATACTGGTTTCACATAATTATATGATATTTTTATAATTTTAAGAATTGATTCATATTTAACGATGATATTGATTGTGCTTGTTGCAAAAAATTGAACTAAAATGCTATGGTATAATTTTATTTACGATTAAAAAATGGACGTATTAAAGTTACGTTTACACCGCGCGCTAACGCTAAGGCCCCTTATCATTTGCGTTTTCAAAGTTGTAAAAAAAAAATATGCAGTTCTATAACTTAAAACTAATGCTTTTTTATGAATAGGGCAGGGTAGTGAGAAACACTTAAAAGTGCCGTGGGTGCTGACTGACAAGTGACAAGTGCTTAAGTGGGTCTAATTATTTTTTCGATACTCCGACGTCTCCATGTTTTATACAGTTTGTGTTGACGTTTAGTTTCCATTCGAATTGTAAGCCAACGCTTCTCTTTTTACAAGCCTTAATTTAACTTGCAATGTTTGTATGTTTGTTTGTTTAGGTCAAATCTTGCAAGTGAATTTTAAAACAGTTATCGCCAACCGATTGAGCTGAAATTTTGCATACACGTTTAGTTTGGATGACAATGCATGGCATGGCAATGCATGCTAAGTGACGTCGGTCTAAATCTAATACGGCGGATTTCCAAAGTTGGCGGACTAGAACTTTTTTAAATATTATTTATAAAAAGAGCACGCTACTTCATTTTACTTACTTATTTGTTCACAAGAGTGCGTTCTTTCTCGTGTTTGCTGTTTTTTTTTTAAATATTTAAGATATTTTTAGAGTATGACTGACCCGACACTACACCGAAGACATTCCGGATGTCAGCCTGTACGAGATTAAGATGGCTCTGAAACGGCTTAAAAACAACAAGGCACCGGGTGATGACGGAATTACGGCCGAACTACTGAAGGCGGGTCTAAAACCGGTACCGGCCCTTCAGAAGCTGTTTGATTCCGTTATACTCGAGGGGAAAACGCCACAGGCATGGTGCAGGGGTGTGGTGGTACTCTTCTTCGAAAAGGGCGGCAATGCCCGGCTGAAGAAATATAGGCCCATGTCACTTCTAAGCCATGTCTACAAGTTGTTTTCAAGAGTCATCACGAATCGTCTCGCGCGCAGGTTTGACGATTTTCAGCCTCCCGAACAAGCCGGATTTAGAAAAGGCTTTAGCACCGTAGACCACATACATACGCTGCGTCACGTTATACAGAAGACCGAAGAGTATAACCTGCCTTTCTGTTTAGCGTTTGTGGACTACGAGAAAGCCTTCGATTCGATCGAGGCTTGAGCTGTACTGCAGTCTCTCCAACGGTGCCAAATAGATTATCGGTACATCGAGATGTTTTCTGAGACTATGGAGGACCTCAGTACAATGTCCGATGACCTCAGTAGAGCTTCCGAAAGAGTGGGTCTTAAAATGAACATGGACAAAACCAAAGTCACGTTGAATGCTCATGTAACACTCCAACATGAACAACTCGAAGCTGTAGACGATTATGTGTACCTGGGACAAACGATCCAGTTAGGTAGGTCTAACTTCGAGAAAGAGGTCAATCGTCGAATCCGACTCGGCTGGGCAGAGTTCGGGAAGTTACGTGGTATTTATTTATTTATTTAACACTTCGAGCACATAAGTACAGAGGCGGACTTAATGCCATAGGCATTTTCTACCAGTCAACCTTTGGGTGATGCAAAGACAAGCAGTGGTAGTGGTGGTGGTGGTGGTGGTGGTATCTTCTCGTCCAACTTACCGCAGTGTCTCAAGACGAAAGTCTATGACCAGTGTGTGTTGCCAGTGATTACATACGGGACCGAAACGTGGTCGCTCACAATGGGCCTCATCAGAAGGCTTAAAGTCACCCAAAGGGCAATGGAGAGGGCTATGGTCGGAGTTTCCTTGCGTGATCAAATCAGAAATGAGGACATCCGCAAGAGAACCAAGGTTACCGACGTTGCCCGAAGAATAGCCAAACTTAAGTGGCAGTGGGCAAGGCACATTGCTCGCAGATGGGATGGCTGATGGGGCCGAAAAGTTCTGGAGTGGCGACCGCGAACCGGAAGACGTTGCATTGGAAGGCCTCCCACTAGGTTACCTGGTAAAGGTTGCAGGGATCCGCTGGATGCGAGATGCATGGGACCGGTCAATGTGGCTTTGGGGAGGCCTATATCC
Organism: Noctua janthina; assembly: GCA_963576755.1. NCBI lineage: Eukaryota > Metazoa > Arthropoda > Insecta > Lepidoptera > Noctuidae > Noctua > Noctua janthina. The sequence goes on along the minus strand of OY755063.1, from coordinate 15,997,799 downwards.
AGCAGTGGACGTCTTTCGGTTGAAATGATGATGATGATGTTTAGATTTATGGCAACATGCTCAGAAAACTGAAGTTCCATGTACGTAATACGCGTCTGCCTACCGACAGTACGTGATGTAATAACATAACATCACGCCTGTAATCGCCGAAGGGATAGGCAGAGCTGTATCTTATTATAGTGGTGGTTATGGGTTCTCCAATAGGAAATTGAAAGCAATTCAGGTTATTGTGCCCGGTTCAAAAAACATGACATTAGGTATGCCATGCCACACATGGGATATGGGACATCGTAAACCAAGGTTAACCATGCCTCTCTCTTTTTAGAAATACAAGCATAATTTCTCAATATAAATGAGTGTAAGGAACTGAACTAAAACTTGACTTAAGTTTTCACAATATACCAAAGTATTCTGTGCTGAAAATGACCGTAACAATATCATAAAAATACATGAACTACTTTTCAATATCCTGCTCGCACGTGTGCGACTGATGTCGTTAAAAGTGACGTCCAACTTGATACTTGCTAACAGAAAGGATATTGATATTGCAGATAGATATTGCTACATCGTCGCTATACCCACGATAAGATAGGTACAGTATAACAAATAGTGCAGTCAGATTGGCAGTCGCTCCCTGTAACATACTGGTATTAAGCTGATCCTCGATTAGCAGTTTTTCTAAGCAGGAACACTCGAGATTTTGTACATCATCATCATCTGCCTAGCCTTTTCCCAACTACGTTAGGGTCGACTTCCAGTCTAACCGGATGCAGCTGAATACCAGTATTCTACATAGCGCGACTGCCTATCTGACCTCCACAACTCAGTTAGTACTGGGTAATACAATACCCCTTGGTAAGACTGGTTGTCAGAGTTTTTGGCTGCTGACTACCTGTAACGACTGACTACTCGAGTTCCTATACATCATGTCTTTTCTCTAACATCATAACATCACGCCTGTAATCCCCGAGGGGTTAGGCAGAGGTGTACTCAATAGTACGCCCGCATTTTGCCAGTTATGTTTGTCATTTCTTCTCTATTTACCTAAATAATACTGATTTGGTCTCAAATTCATTTAAATCTTTACAATATAATGAAATTTTCCTGAACTAACTGCCTTTGAAAACTTTATGAAAATATATAAACAAAGTCTCAATACTGTGCTCACTCGTGTAGTACTGATGTCGTTGACAGTTATTTAGGTAATAAAAAGGTATAGGTTGGCACAAAATCGTCAGACTCGCGACACGTGTCGTGTGAACTTATGTAAGTTAAGAGTATAACGCCTGTATCTATAAACAATTCAAAGTGATAACTTGAGTAAAAGTAATTACTTAAGATACAATTTTTATTCTGTAGTTTAGTAATTGCTTGAAGTTAGAACTGTCAAAAGTTAAAATTCTTAGCTTTGCTTTCTTTGACGGTTCTTATTTTGTTCAAATTCTTGTCTATTGCTTAAAAATGGTTGCACAAGATTCCTTAAACTCAAGTAATGACTTTAACTTGACTTGAAATACAAGTGTTAAACTTCCGCGTTGGTCTAGTAGTCGCAAGTGCTATTATTGAGCGTGATATCTTGGGTTCGGTTCTCAATCCATGGTAAATTAGTGTTAGGGACTAATGAAATACATAAATCTTCACACTTACACAAAATATTCTTTCCTGGACTAAACTAAAACAGCGTTTTGAAAATACATAAACTACGTATCAATACCGCGCTTACACGTGTAGCGCCGATCTCGTTAAAAGACTTCCTCGTTGATTAGTCTTGCGCTACTGTTGAGTAGTCTTGGATTCGATTCCCAAGTCGAGCAAAGTGTAATTAGGTTTTCCGATCAGAATTTCTTAGTAGCAGTCTCGCATGATATCATGAGAAATCTAACATACCTGTCAAAATGTGAGTGTTACACCTCAGAATAACCATTCGGGTTACCAGAGGGGTGTTTTTTTTTTCAATTATAATTATATTGCATTATAAAAAATGACCAGTGTGTTGCCAGTGATTACATACGGGACCGAAACGTGGTCGCTCAAAATGGGCCTCATCAGAAGGCTTAAAGTCACCCAAAGGGCAATGGAGAGGGCTATTTTCGGAGTTTCCTTGCGTGATGAAATCAGAAATGAGGAAATCCACAAAAGAACTAAGGTTACCGACGTAGCCCGAAGAAAAGCCAAACTTTAGTGGCAGTGGGCAGGGCACATTGCTCGCAGAACGGATGGCCGATGGAGCCGAAAAGTTCTGGGGTGGTAACCGCGAACCGGAAGACGTTGCGTTGGAAGGCTTCCCACTAGGTGGACCGATGACCTGGTGAAAGTTGCAGGGATCCGCTGGATGCGAGACGCACGGGACCGGTCAATGTGGCGACACTTGGGGGAGGCCTATGTCCAGCAGTGGACGTCTTTCGGCTGAAATGATGATGATGATGATAAAAAATAAAAAATAAATAGTTTTGTTAAGTATTTCGCTGAAATTTTAATATTCGAAGAAAACAGACCACAAAACCTTTCAACACGCCTTTTCAGTGGTAAACCAATAGTAACTAGTATTTTATCATGCATTTTCCGCAAGCTATGTTAGTAACTATTAAAGTAATTAATTTTTATTGCAAAAAATTCACTCATTTAGAGTACCTAAGTTGTTTTTCGAAAGGTAAGTTTCCGTTATACCTATATCATTATTATCCACATTTAAGCCGAGACTTAAATCGTAAGACACTAGTGTAATCGTAAGATATATACTCGAAAAAACTTCGTAATTTGGTCGAATACCCAAACAAACTTTGGCACCGTTGAGAGATATACTTAAGATAACCTTTGTTGTTTTAGCTTTAAAACAAACTATATAGATTGACTTTCCTGAGTTCGGAGTTTACGAAGTTCCAAATGTACCCACAGAGTTTTTTCTGCTGCTTCCTTACTATTCATCAAAATTAGAAAATATTTTACAAATGGCCACAATTAATTCCCCAACACGTTGAAGCCTCGCCACCTAATTGATGACATTCATCCGTCTTATAGTTAGCTCCAATTTTTCTATTGCTAAGTATTTAATCCTTATTTCCTTACACCCATGATTGTCTTCTATGAATTTATTTTGGTAATCGTCTTGATATGGGGTTTTTTAAATGCTAGCAGAGTATTTATTCGGTATTTCTTTCAAAATTGTAACTTTTCTGAAAATTCAGTCTGTTCTGTAGTCTGAGCAGCTTTGCTACATACCTCAATCAGGTCGTTACATGAAATGTAAGCGAATTCTATACTCTTGGAACTTGTAAATGCCTAAAAAAGAAACAAAAAAACTTTTAGCAGAATCATCATCATCATCTGCCTAGCCTTTTCCCAATTATGGGTTAGGGTCGGCTTCCAGTCTAACCTGATGCGGCTGTATACCCGTGTTTTACATGGAGCGACTGCCTATCTGACCTCCACAACCCAGTTAGTATTAGGTAATACGATACCCTTTGGTAAGACTGGTTGTCAGACTTTTTGAGCCACTGACTACCTGTAACGACTGTCAAAGATCTACAAATGACAGCAAATGACAGCAAATGACAGCGAGTTTCCTCCGAGGCACGGAGGAAACTCGGTAAGTAATGGGTGATCACCCACCCACAGACCAACCTAGGCAAGTACAGCTTAACCTAAAGATCGACCCGAGCGGGTGTTATTATTTAGCCACGGGCTCCTAAGTTAATAAATTTTAGCAGAATATTCTGCTGTATTAATTATAGCTCATTTGAGATAAATTCATAGATTATTTATTATATTATGTTTTATGTAGGGGCTCCCGAGAAAGTCGGATCAGAGGCTTGATACTGAAAGTTGGAGGTACACATTAGGAATTTCGCGGTAGGCTCGCCCTGTATTACATGGGACTTAAAACACAACTGGCAAAATGTGGGTGTACTATTATGTACACCTCTGCCTAACCCTTCGGGGATTACAAGCGTGATGTTATGTGACATGTTTATGGCTTTTCTTGAAATTAAGAATAAGAATGTATAGATAATGATAATAAATAAGCATAATGATGCAATGTAAGTATGTAAACAAACATATGGAGCTGCCGAATTACATCCATAACGCCCTTACTATTACAAAACATGGCATTTTTACACCGACCTACTCATTACTTCGTATGTGGCAACTGTTGAGCCAGCGGAGACAGGTGCGAACATTCTCGCGGATATGCGCACGAGTGTGGGAACACGGTTGCCGCCATGTTGGTAAGATATAAGTATAACAGATCGTAATTATATCATTGTTTACAGCCTTTTGTAGATCATACAATGTTGTAAGTAATTTGAAAGCTGCATCTTAAGTTTAAATGAAAAGCTATGGTAAAATTATCATTGGGTCGAAAATACATTTTTTTATTTACTTATAATAAAGTTTATCTCATTGTTATGTTTGATTTATTTATATGACTGTATATGACAATATCTTTATAATTAATCAAAGTACAGATCGGAAAACAAATAAATAACTCAAAATAGTCCGTAAAATTGAAATAGTGCTGCATGTTGCTGTTGGCGCGTGGTCTTAAAAGAAACGAATGCCGCCATCTTGTTTTGACATTGCCACGAGATGCTGGTACACATTAGTGATGTGTACCAACATCTCCTGGCAATGTCATTCAAGTACTTGAAGAAACATACCTACTGCAATCATTCAATATTTTTTTTTTTTTTTATCGCTCATGGTCTGAGTTTTGAAGAACTTCAAAAACATCAAAACGTAGTACTATAGAATCCATAGTAACCTTTCTCTATTCAGACGCATTGAAAGGTACAATTGCCTTCAGTATTTTGAAAAGACCAGTTATACTATATCGAATACTACAAAGACTTAAACCATCCTTTATCCAGAATCGGGTCACAAATGACTGTCTCGTTTTTCATAGCTACCATCCCGAATAAATAGAACGCTATCTGCGTTGTATTTACTGTCCCCGAGAAAATACATAATATCGTTAAAGATATTTACTGAACAGAGCAAAGAAGAAGCGTTATAAATCGTCATGTGTATCATAAACTTGATAATTACACACGATAACTAATTAATATCCTATTTACCGGCCAAAGGTCTCCATCACACGATATTGAAATAGTTGTCACGCTTTACGTAACAAAGAACCGACGCTTGGGCAACCTAACCACATTGGCCGACCGATTACTAAGCAATTAGAGGGCCCATCACCAAACCTACAATATTAAGTAGAAAGTTTAGTAATTACTAATTGACAATACAAATACGCAACTCAAATGGCAGTCCGCCCATAAACTGATTCCAATAATGCTAAAAACCGAAGGCTCGCCTTGATTTGATGCCAAGGAGCGTTTATTTTTGTAGCGAAAGTCGGCGCACACGCTGGGGAAAAGAGCCGTTAACCGAACAACAGCGGAAACTGCCGAGCGCACCCGAGCGATACCGAGTGCGTGCTCAATACAGCGAATGTGTTTCAACTTACTGTTTTTAGTTTTTTGGTGAATTCTGCACTTGAAAACTTGTGTTTTAGGTCATTTTATACAAGTTTGAATTGTACTACAGTTAAATCCACAGCTAAGTCTGGGATTTCTGACATATTTTTGGGAGAAATCGCAGTTAAAACTGTGCGCGTTAATCGTCACATGGTGTTTTTTGTCCGTCACCGTCTATTTACACTATCTCACGGAAGACGGCTAACCCCTCGCCGCCCGTCGGGAGCTCGTTTTTTCTCTTTTTATTATTATTAACTTCGAGACATAAAGTCGTACGTTGTTCTCATGTAGTTGTCTTCGCTTGGCTTGAATTACGGCCACTTGAAGCTGACGTGGTGCGAATAGAAATGCTCGATTAAGTATCGAGACTTTACAAGATCTTGCTCGGTATTTAGGAATACGAAACGATAGCCATTTGTTACTGATTAGTATCGAATGAGAAGCCTTGAATGATAATATTGTTTATCTTGAATGAATTATCTGTTTTATCTGATTAAGTATTACAATTCATATGAGTTTGTTTTGTAGTGTGTGATGTTAAGGTGTTTCTTGTTATAAAACGTTAAACCGTTATGATGTTGCATAGGAAATACATGCATTTCTGTAAGGTTTTTCGTGTATTAATGTGTACATTACCATTTGTACCCTTGTCTGTTTTGTTCGTCATTCAGTGCGACCCTCGACTAAGAATAAACTACTCTTCTAGTTCTATCGTGGTTGGTGACTAAGGGTTCATATTCAGTGCTTGGAAGGCAGAATCCACTGGCTTACTGATGATGATATTATCTGACCAAGCTGTAGATGAAGAGAGGCTTGATTAAGCCAACATCACCACTACCTCATAAGGGCCTGATGTCGTAACCAGCTCAGAATTTCATCTGAATTCTGTTCTGTTTTAATTCATTAACTAATATGTCTCTAGATGATGTCCGAAAGAAATAAACCCTTACTGCTAACTAAATCAAAACTAGTTTTTACGGAATCAATCTGAAATTGTTCATTCATTACAGAACGAAAACCTCGACCATTTATCCGTTGTTATTACTGGTGGACATGTCACAAGTGCATTGATCTCATTTGGTAGCAGTTAAATACGTTTACGTAGGATGCATTACAAATCTGCGCCGTTCGATATTCTTTTTACATGGGACTAGCAAACGTATTTTTTTACAGATGAATGAAAATAAGTATTTCAGCATTGCAGTGAGTCAACTTCGTGAAATGATACTTGACTTATAGCTTCAATCTATCTTTCTTAGCAATTATCTTAAACACCTCCGCGTTAGTTAACATTATCCAAACCTTGGGCATGCTCTGTTCTAAAAGTACCTGATGAAATTGAAACAAATGGGCTGCAAAGCGTTACCATAGATCTGATATCGTGGTGATAGGCAATACAATAAGAAGATGTTGCAACACAATTTGTAATGCTTTTTGAATCATCCCCGACCCTCACCCCGGAAAAATCCTTGCGCACTTTTTGAAATCACTAAATAAAGAACTGTATTAGTATTGCCTTTAAGCATAAAATTGCGCTCGCGCATCCTCGAGGTCCCACGAGGTGACGCTCTCTTATGTCTGCGTCGAATTTTATACTTATAGGCTATGACAGTTTATCCGCTTGGTGGAAACGAACCGTAACAGTACAGATTAAAGGCCGATGTTAAGTGGCAATAATAATGACCAAAAACCTTTATGTAAGTTTTTCTACCTAATCGTTTTGCGTACTTTTTCATATACGCCATTCAGCGCTAACTTTGTTTCGTACGTAACTACGTAACATTCCTGTACTACGTGGACTGCATCGCTAATATGATTGGTTGAACATTTTGCTGTTGGTTTTCTCTTTTTTTTGGACAAAATTCGAGTAGAAGGAACCTGGGGAGTTCAAGACTATAATTTGAACTTTGTATTGTTACTTTTCGATCTGAAGGCTTATCATGCTAAGAAAATATCGAATGATCCTTAGAATACAAAGCTTGTTTCCAAAAGGGTAAATAAAAGTGTCTAGCTTAGCTCAAAACCAACTAATAAAACCTACATTCCTTCGCTACTTGGTTCTGGTGACAACACCTTTTTATTAAAGGCATGACTTGCTCCCGCAGCCAGGGTCGCCTCCTCACGAGAGAACTCCTCAGCGGTTAATAGCACACATGAAACTTTGTAAACGCATTGAATTTTGATAGATAACCCTAACTTTCTTCTTTTATTTTTTTTTCTCTTCGTTTCTTTTAAATGAAATGAAATAGCGTTCCCACCTGCTGGGACACAAGCCTTCTTTCTGTGAGAGGGAGAGAGCCGTCATCCAACATGCGGGCCCAGAGCAGGTTGATGGATGTTTCCATTCCAAAATATTTTAATTAATCAAGTTGACATTAAAATCAATGTTTTCGAAAGTTTCTCACGTAAAACACGTCGTGTGAGCTAATTAATAAAACATCAACATCTGACGTCACAGTGTCATTTTGTTCATTATTCAATAAACATGACTTGCATACTGATAAAACAAGCAATAACTATAAAAACATTGCTGAATCATTTACAGGAAACAAAACGTTAAATCAACCTTTACAAAAATGACGAAAGTGCGCGTTTTGGGTTCTCGAAACAATCAGTTGCAGTACTTGCAGTGGCTAGAAACAAACAATCCTTGTAATTGCTTATATCCGGTTAAAGGTTTCTGTTAAACCATGTAAAGATTACCCATGAAATTAAACTAAATAAAACTTGAATGTGTATTTGACCCTTGCAATGAGTCCTTTGTCCAAACAAGACTTCAAACATCTTGCATGATTATATCCTTTATTTAATGCATCCTTACGAACGATGTAAAACACATCTTATTACGAGTATTCTTATTATAATGACAAACAACCCTCCAATATTACTCATGGTTCGACCAACCCCGTATAACCATCACGGTGACACACAACCAAACAAAATACCTCTACAAATCTACGAAACACACAGCCACGCGGTCCACGTAGCGAGACATGTTACTAAAATTAACATTCTTCATTGCGAGAGCGACACGATTTCATATTATGAAAACATAGTATAACATCATTATGTACTAGCTACATCTGTAGTATATCAGAATCTTTCCATGTGTGTGTTTTAACTCTTTGTCGGCACGGATAGATGGCGCTGTGAGCACAGGGTTCTTATTGCAACGCTGTGTAAATATTTGTTTTTGGGGTGTTAAATTATAGGGAGTTTGGGGTCGTTTCATGCGTGGAAGGGGAGTTTTGTGCCACGTTGCAGCCGGAGGGTTAAAGTTTTCATAAGGGGTCGCCGGTTTCAAAATGTGTACAAAAAATTTGTTGAGACTCGCACGTCGCTGTCTTTTTATTTTAAGAGGTAGCTGAAAGGAATAACTGATACATATCCCAATGCTACATTGTTTCCACTTGCGTTTTTACTTTAGATATAAATAATATGCTGTATTGCACACTAGTATATCGATTCGTTTCGTCTCCCTCTCGATCTGTGTATTCGCTCTTCTTTGTTTATCTTCTATTTGTTTTGTTATTTTATTACTATTAGTTTAGATTGAACGAACTGAGTGTATGTCTTGAGGATTGGAAAGAAGTAGCGCAAAATCGTGACCGTTGGAAAGAATGGCGGGAGGCCCTTGCCCAGCAACAGTGGGACAATATGTGCTAGCAATAATAATAATAATGTATTATCAACAACAGGTGCTACACCTAAACAGCTTTACCAGTCTTTAAAAACACTTGATTTACCAACGTAACTTCAGAAGGCCGCAATCCTCAACACTCTTGCAGAATTGTTAGAATTTTTTTACAAAATGAGACAGTAGTCTCCACCTCACACACTCGACCCTCAATGACCGCACAGACACAGGTTAATGGACACTCATCATCACACAACCTGACCATACCATCATATCACCACTCTCCCGGGGTAGTACTTGGCTTCGGCTCGTACTATCCTATTAATCCGGCATAAAGCCGAGCTATATAAAAGCGTGCAAAGAATAATAACAATACTTTAGAACAGCTAAAGAGACACGAGTTCTGACAAAACTTTCTAGTGCTCATTCTTGTTAGCCTGGATTTCCCACTGCACATAAAGACTGGTCCCAAAAAGCCTGAGATAAAAAGAAGTGGCTTTTGTCCTGCTTAACCTGTACTTACGTTATATTTGAACAGAAATTAAAATAATATTGATTTCGTTTCTGCAAGCGGGCTTGAATTTGAAGTAAGGAACTTATCGATACCAATATTTTTTTGTGGCTTTTAAAAATGGCTAACAACTTAAACCATGTCTAATAAATGCTCCGTTTTATAAAGCATAGTTTTAACATCCATTAAACAATCATTATTCTACGCCTAAATATAACTTTAAAAGTCTACAAATATCTCCTCATCTTAGCGTGTAGATGGCAAGTGCGCCAGCCCATAATTTTACTACGACTTCGGCGCTTTCAGTATCTTCTAATACAAATAGGTCTTTTCCTTTTACAAGAACTCCCCCTCGAGCCCACTCCCTCTCATAGAGAGGAGACCCGTGTCCCAGCAGTGGGAACAATTTAGTCTGCTTATGCTATGCTAAACGATCTCGGTAAATTCTCTGTTCAAAAGTAAACCTACATGCCAGTCCACCCCTTTTCAGAACATCTTCACTCCTTAGTACATAGACATAAAACCTTCAATTGCTCAGATTCATCAATCCAACACGGTTACATTCGTTAGTGGGTAACTCTGACGTCATCGAGTGACGTCACCGTCTGTCTGCCCACACAACTCCACTTCTGTACATTTATATTTATAACAAACTTTGCTTTAGTATAGTTTACTATTTAGATTATTCAGAGCTGTTATTTGCGTCGTTTTTAGGTTTCTTAGCCTATTTCCATAGTGAAATGTTTTCCAGGACAGTTTTCTATCTATAGGCGTGTGTATGAACGTGGATGAAGCATAAGAACTGTGTAAGGATCGTAGCAGTTGGCGTTCTGTAGTTTCTGCCCCACAAGGGAAAACGGCTCGAGTTCATGCATGTTTGTGATACTCGTAATAAGTATACAGTGTAGTAGGGACATAACAATGAATGACACACAACAAGAAATACACCACGTACATAAACTCAAGTGTTTTTCGATGGGGTAAAGCAGACACTACATAACTCCACGTGCTACGATCCCTGTCATATCTCCGTGTAATTTATCCATACAATCGACGTTTCTTATTTCCACACAGTAATATTGCCAAAATAATTAAAACAGGTAAATATTTGACAGCTATTTGCGACGTTGCCAACTTTTTGGATGAACGCTCTTAAAACTCGAAACTTGTAAGCTCGAAACTTCTACTTGATGATAGCATAAATTAACCGAACAGTTCTAAACTTATCATTTATTAGTGCTCTAGCTGTAATTGCGACTGCGTAGCCAAACAGCCTTTAAATTTGGTACCTTAGCACTGGGCATATTTTATCTTCAAGCCATGAGACCATGGGGATTTCTCATCGACATAAATAACAACCATCAAAATTCATCCCTAACGATGTTAAATAGAGGACTATTTATAACCGTTAAGGATGAATTTTACAATATCTCAGCGCTCACCTTCGTTACATAAGGACTCTTGGGCATACGTTCATGCTTCTGCATGTTCATGTGAATTAGGAAATGTTCATGGAAAAAATCAAATCTATATGTAAGTTATTTTCCTGAATGTTGAATTGAAAACACGGAAAATTAAGATTGACATGGCCAATTCAGAAAGTAATGAAATGAAATAAATTTGTCAGCTTTTCAGCTCGTTTCTTGTTATTAGATTTCTATGATTACTTTTGGTTGTTTCATTATTGAGTAAGTGGATTCCGAAAAATATATTTTATGTAAATAGAATTTAAAGGTCAAACAAACGACCAATGATAGGCCTTGGGCACTTAATTAATATCGTTTCCTTCGTGTCTTGTTTCACGTTACAGGAGCTCATGGACGCTACTGAAGTCACTAAATTAACTAAATTCAAGGCCGGCTCAATTTAGATTACTATCGACACTAAGAAGGAGAAAAGAGGAGGGAGGGAGGGTGATTATTTTGAAAGAATTAACTTGGGGTAGCGCAAGCGTTTTGATCCAAAATGGCGAGCTTAAACCAGCACATACGTGTGTAAGCTAGCTTGGTAGTCATAACTCATTCAAATCAGGCTGGCTTTTCGCTTACTTCAGTTATTTCAGGAAGAAAGACTTTCTGAAAAATTTTCAGATCAGTGTTGAAGTGAAATTATTCTTTTGTAACAGTTTTAAATAACAACATTCTTACTTTAGTACATCACAATCCTTGGTACAGAACTTACCCTACCATTATAACAAAGCTTTAATGGTATTGCCGCCATTTTGAATCGTAAGATTCCCACTGTCAACAGAAAATCTTTACAGGAGGTTTATGTTATGAAAATATTTATTTCGTAGATTTGACTTTTGTGTTCTAAAGCTGGTTTATTTAATTAGAATTTGCATTTTAACAGCTCCCTAAGCATGACTCATTTTCTCATTACTGAATTGCGATAATGACTTCAGCTTTACATTACAACTCGTAGTAATAACTAGTGTCCGACCGAAGATACGGTTTCGGCCAAAATGTTGCCGATTATTCGTCTCGGCCGAAACTTGACCTTTGAAAATAAAGTTATTTTTCTCGTTGAAGTCACTTTTCGGTAGAAATTTTTAATAAGTACCTAATCATGCTGCACTTGAAGGTGTGGGTTTATGTTACACTGCATTCCAAAAATGAAACGGTGTATGAGATCAAATGAAATTAGGCTCTTCAGGCTTCATAGAAAAATCTTCCAACCCCTTTGTTTTTTGTGAACTTCGGATGCTGATCGTACTGAGTTGTATATTAACCACTATGCTCGACAAGATTTTGACACATGACACACCAGCTGAATCGGCGGGGTGATGCGAATTGTATTGAATTTCAAGAATTTTCGTGAACTTTCAGCATTCGATTTTATCATGAAAAATATGTCGCGGCAGCTGTTTCATACGATAAGTTTGTGGTTAATATCTCTAATAACGTGTTGATGTCGGTAAAACGGCGTCAGTCAATTGCCAAATATGTGTAAATTACATACCACTACACCCTTCCAAAAAATAGGTAACTTAGATGCACTGGAAATAATGTACTTAAGCAACTTTCTCGTTTGCTAAAAAAACTCGAAAGGGCAAAATAAAGACAGTAACATTCTATCTGCGTTCTTATTTTTACCATTATTCATACATAATTTCATGAAAAAACACGATCAAAGTCTTGACAAATATTACTAAAAACTCTAGTGCTGATCGTTATCCAAAGTTTCATCATTTGATTATAAAGTTGCATAAAGCCTAATCGATACTCGCAATGAAATCAAGTTTGAAAAAAAAGAGTTGAAATGGAATAAAAACTCTTTGGTATAATTTCAAACAATTATTTAATTTAAAAATTAATCATTTATGCTATCTTTTTAAATAATTTCATTTAGTAATTATTCGATGGTTTTGGTTGATTTCAAGAGAAGGAGATTTATAAATGATAAGAAACACTGACATGTGTAATCCCAAAAAAAAACTTGCTTCTAAGTAAACATTCTGATGATTACCTTTCTTTTAAAAACTTATAGATTGTCGCCTAACTTTCCGTTGAACTAGCAGCGTGAGATTCGGCATAAAATTAAGTTTCACAATATTCAAGCAAATAAAAAATCTGGAAATGGATTGATTTTCAATTGTAGGTAGATAAGTACGCACGGTTGCGTTTTTTTTGTTTTAAAATTTAAATTAGTAATGAGCTTGTTTCACATTTAAACTTAATTAAGTGTTTTAATTTACTATTATCATTTATTGCTAATTTTGTTTTGTAATATCTGAAGGTTAGATATAGAATCATGGTAGGCATAGTAAAAAAAAAATGGTTTGATCCGCCAAAGATAAATTATATTTATTCCTAAAATTGTGTATCGATTTGGTAGCGTTTTGTCGGTTATGTGTTAGATTAGGACAAACTTTTTTTTTGTTTAGTCTATTCATTCCCACTGCTGAGCAAAGACCTCCTCCAATCCTTTCCAACTCTGCTGGTGATTTGGCTTCTCTGGCAAATCAGCAAAGAATGAGTCCAAATCGTCACGCCAGCGTTTCTTGGACCTGCCTCGGTGACAACGACCGACAAACTTAAAGTCTTTTATTTCGTAATCCGCAATTCATAAGACGTATTCTGAAGAAACATTAGTTTATTCTTTGAAAGCGGTTCACTGTCAACTCTAAAAACTCTTCTTACAACTGCAAAGTTCAGGTTATCCATCATAGGCCATGGGCCATGTCACTTGAGTTAAGCCGTGATTAACTATGCGACAGAACCCTCAGGGCAGGAGTTAAGAGAGACTCGCATTAGTAGAGTTTTCTTAAAAATAGTTTGGTTGCTACTAAACCAAGCTTATTAAGTATCAAAAAATATTGACTATTAAAGGTATTAGCCGGAGAAGGCAAAAGATAAAGAAAATTGGAATGCCATAGGGAGGCCCTTGCCCCGCAGCGAGAAAGAACAGGCTGATAAAATAAGTATTTGTAAATGGTGAATACCACAATAACGAATCTAACCTAACATAATAACTTTACCATACTAAATTCATCTTGGGAACCAAATAAATTTTTACTATGCCTTCCAAAATCCTGGGCTTTTTATATCCAACCGACCAAACAATGGAAAAATAAAAATTATTTATTTAAAAAATTGATAATCTTATTTAAGAATTTTTAGTTTTGTTGTATTCTGTACATTTCTGATACCGCATCATTAGATTATGCTATTCACCGTTGAGGAGTGTCCTCATGAAAAGACGATTCTGTCTGCGGGATGAGGTCATGATAAAAATCATGTTTATCCATCAAATATGAACGCGTCTACAGATTTTTGGATCCGTGCTATTTAACGTTGAGGAGTTCCCTCGTGAGAAGACCATTTTGACTGCAGGATGAGGTCATGATAGAAATCATCTATATCTATCAAAATTAAACGCGTATACAAAGTTTCGTGTCCGCGCTATTAACCGTTGAGGATTTCTCTCGTGTGGAGACGATCCTGGCTGCAGGACTAAATAATGTGATAAACATGTATTGTACCAGAACAAAAGGTGTGTGCAAAAATTCAGCTCAATCGGTATAAGGAAACTGGTTTGAAATTCAGTTGCAAGATTTGACCAATACCTACTAACAAGGGAATTTAAATAAAAGCAAATTTTAATAATAATTATAAAAAGTCACAATAAATTATCTAGTAAAATACAATATAAATTTGAACAGCGAATGCATTCATAATTTAAATTTTGATGTGGAAAAAAAAACGGCGCGAATTTAGCCATAGACCAGTCTGTGCTTTTTGTTGTGTCGGTTTTAGTACCTACAATTTACGTAAAACTATTAAAATTACCAATATAGAGCTTTAAAAAATATTATTGTATTTATTTATTCTATTTTACGCTTAAAACAACATTATTTTATTGTCCGTCTATCGATTTTTTCAATTCCATAATTTAATTTCTCGATTATCGAAATTTACAAAAAAGGAATCGATTGAAACAATCGCTTCCACACATCACAATAATTAAAAAAAACATGGTCGTCAATTTCGAAAACAAATTTGAGGAGTCGAAATGAATATTACGAGTTATTGGGCCCGTATTAGTAAATTACGCTAAGATCTGGGCATTCTCATGTTGTTTATAATATTTGGAACGAAATTTGTTATATTTGTTATCGAATCTATACCGGTCTGTGTGATGTAATGTAAAAAATAAAAATGTAAACACACACGATTGGCGCGAAACTTCGACTTACGATATCAAAATTCATGATTACCACTGCTTATCTAAATTGAACTATGGATTAATTTGTCACATAATTTAATAATGAGTTAATCATTCCCAACATAGTGAAGCTTGGATGTCCAAAACCCACAATTTTTATGATTTTTAGCCTCGGCCAGCACTGACGTCAAAATAGCGATGACCGTATTTAAGCACTTGGATTTTTAAAGGGTAAATTAAGAAACTTGCGCGCTAAATACAGAAGTTTTAGTGGCAAAGACATATGAACTTTTTATCTAACTCTCTTAATTAACGCACACTCATAGTATTTGATAATCAGAATATTAAATATTTACATAAATAATGAGGATGACGTATGACTTAAACGCTAGACCCCTTCGGGGGCCGGTACCAATTCAGCGGAGGTTTGAGTGTCAGACCCCCAAAGGGAACTTTATGGTTAATTGAGTTCCTGTAACAAAATTAAACACTTGTGCGGGAAACAAACCAGGTGAAGGCACACATAGAACGTCCCTAAATACATCGTGTCAAAGAAAGGTTTAATCGTATTTAAAGCTGTGGACTAGACCATCATACTCAACAACTTTCTCCATGGAACAAAAATCATGAAAAAAAAGTCAGCTTTCCCATGCATTTAGGTCGAGTAGGTATTGAAATTTTGTATGGGACAACTAAATAATTTTTCGCGATTCCGATGATGGTCCAATAGAGAAAGTTGTTCGGTTTGATTGTTTGTACTACACCCTTAAATATGACCACACCTTTCTGTTGCTGTACATGTCCTCGTAGGTTTAAAACTCCGAACTCTCGTGGCCTCTTGTGCCTATGTATTCAGCGCAACTCAAATGATTTTGCTCGGCAGAGCAGCCCAGCTTATATTTTTATTTTTTTAAGAGCCTTCTCTGTCTCACTGTTGGACATAGGCCTCTCCCATGACTTTCCAATCCTGTTTACAATTTGCCCTCTCCGACCAATCCGTTAAGAATGAGTCCAGCTTAAATTGTGTTCCTATATTTTAATTGCCCGCACATCCGCAAGAGAACCAAGGTTACTGACGTAGCCCGAAGAATAGCCAAACTTAAGTGGCAGTGGGCAGGGCACATTGCTCGCAGAACGGATGGCCGATGGGGCCGAAAAGTTCTGGAGTGGCGACCGCGAACCGGAAGACGTCGCGTTGGAAGGCCTCCCACTAGGTCGACCGATGACCTGGTAAAGGATGAAGGGATCCGCACGGGACCGGTCAATGTGGCGACAGGGAGGCCTATGTCCAGCAGTGGACGTCTTTCGGCTGAAATGATAATGATGATATTTTAATTAGAAATTGCTACGGCACTTCCTTTAACCTACGTATGGTCTGCTCCAAAATTATCTCATGAAAATGTACCACAATGATTCACTATTTTCGCAAGTGGCACTACAAATTAGCATGCACAGACTTAAATATCTAAGATAGGAGAAGCCTTTAACATCGATATAAAATAAACTAACAAACTTTTGCGTTTATAGGTACTCCTTATGAGTGAGAAAAACTTTCCTATTAATTTACTTACGTGGTTTTGTCTTTAAGGCGCTCCTTCACCGAGGGCATTCGCATGTAATGTAACAGCTCAGATTCGAACATTACAACAGCGAGTGAGGAGAACTGAGCATTACAGCGCGCAACCTGTAATGATACAATTTGTAAAAATCA
Source organism: Noctua janthina (assembly GCA_963576755.1). NCBI lineage: Eukaryota > Metazoa > Arthropoda > Insecta > Lepidoptera > Noctuidae > Noctua > Noctua janthina. The sequence goes on along the minus strand of OY755063.1, from coordinate 15,980,793 downwards.
CTTATTTCTGTACAAAATCGAAAAAATCTGACGAATGCTGCCGGTGAGCGAGCGTCTATTTGTAACGTAATTCTCAAATTCGAATCTTGGACTGTTACATTACAGGCGAATGCTCCGATGAGGGGAGCACCTTTACGCGGACCTATTTTGTATACAAACAGAATTAAACTTCGTACAAGTTATAATAATCTGCTCCCTACATCTATTCAATACTGTTTTCTTTGTATTAAGTTGACTAGGCGTTTGTAACCACTAAAAAAAGAAAGCAAATGTTATAGAAAAATGTTTCTGAAACAAAAAAAACGAAAACTTAAGAATAAAAACTTAATTTATTTAAAAGTATTACAAAAAGTGTACATTTAGGCGCAGTAGTATCATTTCTCATAGAATGGTATAATTAGTACTTATAAGTAAACTATAACTAAAATATATTCAACAGTTGCAAGTATTCAATAGATTAATTCAGATGTCAGCGACCTGCCCGATCTAGATTTAAAACACTTTCATGTTTTCAGGAACATTTTTCAAGGATATTACAGGACTTATAGATTAATAAACGGGTAGTATTTAAACGAGCGAAAATAAATTCAAATTAAAGGTGTCAAAAATATTGAAAATGGGCTACTGAAATACTAAGTGAGCGACAAACAGTGGGCGAATACAAATGTTTAAAACAGCTACTTGAAAATACATATTTGAGTTACTAGTTGTTCAATACGATCAGTGTGATAATTCAAGGACTCTGAAAAAAAACCTAAAACAAGGTTATTAACCACTAGATTGTAGATAAGGCGTAGTCGACGTAGTGCCGCTGCACCGGTCTCCTATTTCTGTTTGCAGGGTTTAAAGTAACCTAACATGAAGGGCATTCCGGGGTCTTAGTTCGCTCACTTCGCTCGCTCACTAGACCCCGCCATCCCCTTCGAACCTAACGTGTCCGAGTCGGGGTGCCAAAAGTCTCTCTCAGCCTTCGCTCGCTCTTGCTTCCTATATTCTCCTTGCCGCAATGACCAGATAAATAGTTACTTACTTGGTACAATAGTCGCCCATTCAGTATATTGGTCGCCAATAAAATTTTTATTCGCCCGATTAATAATTTCCCTTAATAAACTATTCAGTCATTGGGTATACGTTGAGCGATGAACATATTTTATTAGATGCTTTATTAAGTTCCGGAGACATTCCTGATTCCGCCTATCTAAGCAAGATGCATTTCCTGAGCTTTTTAACTTTCTTGGCCATTTCTGGTTACTATGGTAAACACTTAAAACATGAGTTTACCCGTATTCATGGCGCTTGCAACAGTGCCGAAATATCGGAACTACAAAACAAATAAAATCCCATTTTAAGTGATAAACATAAAGGGTCTTTGTTTTTCCCGTCTTTGCGGTATTTTTTTTGTTCTAGACCATACCTAGAGTTGCGGAGATATCGGGGGTCAAAGTTCCAACTTTATCACAAGTTTTTTTTTAAATACGTGTTTTTAAAATAAGATTTTTACTTTACACACCTCCACGACCCCCGTACTATTCAATCCATCCATCAGCACAATACTTTGAGTGCTTTCCATCGAGTCCTAACGTAAAACGTGATTTTTCACCCCAAAAAAAAAGTCGATTCCCAGCCAAAATCCCAAATTATTATTTTTGCGTAAAGTTACTTAGTTTGCTGTACATAATGCTTGGTTCACGGCTTCGTTGAGGGTCTTTTTACTCCCCGTATAATTTAAAAAAAAAATGGCGCTCGCGCATACTCGACCAAGCGCAAAGAAACGCTTTGTTTGCGTCGAATTTTATACTTAAATCAATACTGAAACAGCCCTTTATTCAGTGACATCTAAAAAGTGCGCGAGGATTTTTCCACTTGGTGAAAACGGACTCTAAGGGTGTTACCACTCCAATCGATCGATCGCCGATCACCAATTGATCGATGGATTGTTGTGGTAACACCCCAAAACGTATACACAGAATTATTTTCCGATTCATATTATCAGTATGAATTTATCTATTTAACGGCCAAATCTTTAAGAAACAGTATCTACTAGGAGGTTGCCAAAATAGAAGTTAGTTTTTATTCATCATCATCATCATTTCAGCCGAAAGACGTCCACTGCTGGACATAGGCCTCCCCCAAGTGTCGCCACATTGACCGGTCCCGTGCGACTCGCATCCAGCGGATCCCTGCAACCTTCACCAGGTCATCGGTCCACCTAGTGGGAGGCCTTCCAACGCAACGTCTTCCAGTTCGCGGTCACCACTACAGAATTTTTCGGCCCCATCGGCTATCCGTTCTGCGAGCAATTTTACCAGGTCATCGGTCCACTTAGTGAGAGGCCTTCCAACGCAACGTCTTCCAGTTCGCGGTCGCCACTCCAGAACTTTTAGGCCCCATCGGCCATCCGTTCTGCGAGCAATGTGCCCTGCCCACTGCCACTTAAGTTTGGCTATTCTTCGGGCTACGTCGGTAACCTTGGTTCTCTTGCGGATTTCCTCATTTCTGATTTGATCACGCAAGGAAACTGCTAGTATAGCCCTCTCCATTGCCCTTTGGGTGACTTTAAGCCTTCTGATGAGGCCCATTGCGAGCGACCACGTTTCGTATTCAACAATCAATAAATCTTTGTTTATCATTTAGACTAGAAACAGAACTTAGCTGTTGGACTCCTTTAGGAACTCTTTGTTAATGATGCAGACATGAATAAGTTGTTGTAGATTTGTTTTTTTTTTATTATCTTTGAAATTTAAATGTTTGTTTTGTTTCTTGGATATTACGTCTGTTATTTGGTGCATGTTTTCTCAAATAATTATCAGCAAAGATTTTCAACGTAACGTCTTCTGACTTACGTAACCATTGACTTATATGCAGGGTACTAGGTCATGTCACTATATCTGAGGCTTGAGCTGTTCTGAACATACAGTAATCATACATCTTTATTAAAAAGGCAGGTTAGGCAGAGGTGTACCTAATAGTACACCAACAATTCACCAGTAATGTTTAAGTCCCATGTAATAGGAAAAAGAAAGAAGTCAAAGAATACGTAAAATAATGCGTTTAGTATCAATTGTCGGTCGTCGTAGCTCGGCGAGTGTGGTGAGAGGCGAGTGGGGCGAACAGTTACAATCGACGGCTTTGTAGGTTGCACCGTTGTTGCATTCGATACACGACACTTTGCCCAGTCTCTACCAACTGAGGATAAGTATCACGATGTGGATTTTATTGAAGTGTTTTGTAGTATGCTATATTCAGAATTACTATGGAGGTAGGACTTAGGATGTATAGTTACTTGTCTTTCCTGTAAAACCTTACTATACAAGGTATAAACGGATCCTTCACGAAGCCGTCAACCAAGCATTCTGTACATCAAACTAAGTAATCCTACGCAAAATATATTTTGGGAAACAACTTTTTTGTGGTGGGTGAAAAATCACGTTTTACAGTAAAACTTAATGTAACGCAGTCAAAAAACATTGTGCTGATGGGTGCATTAAATAGTAAACGGGTCATGGAGATATTTAAAGTAAACCTTAAAAACCAGTATTTAAAAAAAATATGTGTGAAAAAGTTGGAACTTTGACCTCCCATATCTCCGTAACTAGAAGGTTCCCAGGTATGGTCTAGAACTAAATAATTACAATGACGGGGAGAACAAGTGTCTTCGCCTATTTACACCCTTTATAGGCTTACCATGGTGTCCAGGACTGGGATCAAAGATCCTAAGGACCCTTATAAGCATGAAAAACTTATTCAGCAGATCATCGAAAAGGAGCTAGTCAGTCCTGTAATTTTCACACTACTTTACTAAATGGTTTAGGACCGTCTGTTGTTCTTGTACAAAAACACATAATACATACGAGCCCATTCTTTCAACATGCGATATGGATGTTGTTTGTAATAATAATCACGAATCTTTCTATCAAGGTGATATTATTACGAAATACCGTTCATTAATTTTATAGCTATTTTTAGAAAGGTGGCAAACACGCCTAAGACGATGTCTAAACTGACAAAATATGCTATACCAAAAAACATTCAAAAAACTGTTTTTTACATAAATAACAGTTGACATAACATACAGATGTGGTGAGACAGAGCTATTGAGTTACTTGCTGTCTCATAGTGAACTAAGAGCCAGCAATGGCCGTAGTTAAAACAAATTTCTTTTAGGAATCTAAGGGCCAATTTTACCGATAATGTCAATCTTACCACTGTTATAAATACGAAAGTTCATGTTATGTATGTTTTTAACTTTTTAACGCAAAAACTGCTGAACGGATTTGAATGACCTTTGGCACAAAGATAGTTTATAACCTGGCTTATTATCCCGTTAATTCGATTACGTGAGACAGTTACCGAACTTCAAGCGTGCCGCGGTCTTAAGCTAGTATTTCATAACAATGGTAATACTGACAGCCATTAAACGCTGCTAATTAGATGTGCGGGTCGTATTCATTTCGTTTCTTCTTAAGACCTAGCAGAGAGTCTAGCCCAAACAACACATTAGTCCTTCATTAGTTGCCAAGTGAAGAAAACACAAGTTAATAGACATAGTACCGTTCACCTTGCAGGATCACCCGACACGCTGACCCACTTACTCAAGGCTGTTTTATTACGTTTACTGCTGAAGTACACTAAAAAACTAGACCACTCATTGTTTAGGATTTAAGTTGTGAACGGTGTTTTATTTGGGTTACAAGGTATTTCTTTTGATTTTTTTAGGTTTTACTAATAGATTTAACACAACATTTGAGTTAAACTTTTATTCATTTACTCCTAGTATTATTGCTTTAAAGATATTTGATTGTTGTTATTAGACGCTTCTCTTTCTGTTATTTTTTGTCTTTCACTCGGCATATTGGAACCTATGTTTCTTTCGTCGTCTGATATCAGCTTTAACAACTATCATCTGTGCTAAAATTCTAATATCATAAATAAGAAAGTAACAAGCCAAGTCGTCAAAGCCTTGATTTTATCAAATCACTTATTATTATAAGCACGATATGATATGAGGCTATCTGTTGTGGAGGTCAGATATACGGTCAGTCCATGGAAAATACTGGTATTCAGCTGCAGCCGGTTAGACTGGAAGCCGAACCCAACATAGTTGGGAAAACACCGTTTGAAGCTTTCACGGTTTACAACTAAACTTATACTGTCACTTACGGGATATCTTCCGTGATTGTTCATTATTTTGAGCTCCCGATATATAATAAGTGTAGTTGGGTTAAGGGCAGGCAGATGGTGATATGAGGCTCTCATCTCAAACTTCCACACTAAACTTCTACTACTTCAAATAATTACTTACGTAGAAAGTAACCGTTTGGACTTGACCGTTTGTACTTTTATCTGTGAACACAACTTACTGTTAAGCTTAAAGCCTTAAGTCGTTAGATTCACCCTACAGCGTCAAAAAGTAATTCGATTACATTTGACAATGACATTTGAATAGTAATGTCTCGCTCATTCAACGAGTTAACAATAACCAGTGACGTGCCAAAGGGCCAAAAATACGGCAAGCCCATAAGGCGTGTACAGGAACCCTAACATCATAAAGAGAAGTAGGTTATAAGCTTTCAGGCTTGTATGGAAGTACCGCCACTAACAATAACATTTTAATAATATTGCCACACTCACTCAGCGAGACTACTATATTATTGAAATGTCATTGGTGTTGCCAAATGTCGTTACTGAAACTCATATCTATCCTTATGTGCGAGCTCACTCTTCCTAGTAACCACGTTTTCGTAAATCTAACAATTTTAACCTTCGGCTTAGCAAACATAACTTTCCCCAAACACTACCTACAATAAACAAGTCTTGAAACTCTGCTTAACCCCATAAAGCAAGGTGAGGTAAACAATTTGAACATTTTCGAGGTTTTCGCCGGCACACAGGTCACATGCAAACGACTAGCCAATTAACTGATTAACTGGGACAGAGTCGGCTAAAACTTTAACACATAATAAAATATGCAAAATTAAATGTGTAATGTCAATGTAGTGTTAATTTTGAAAAGGTTTATGATGTTAGGTTAATTGAAGTGTTGAAAATTGGAATGTCAAATAAGAGTAGAAAAGAGTTCAACGAGTCTTTTGGAAAGTTGTGACGTAGATTCTTTGGATTGTAAGGTTGAAGATGCTTGTCTATATGATCATCTTATGCACATTACCTGACTACTGTTGGCCATGGCCAATGCATAGTTCAAGGTCTATGTCCAACCCGATTATTATGATCTTCATTTCAGTTCATTTAGAACTATTTTTTAATCCAGAATATGAAAAATCAATAATTTGCTTTCCGATTGACAAATTGAACATGTAACATAATATTTGTTTCGTCTATCGACTATACACCTATAAATGTTTGGGCCCAGTTCGTGTTCACATTTATTGCGAGTGCAGTAATAAGACAAAATAATGTACCTAATATTGGGTAAGTTTACATATGAAATTGGTGTTTTATATGGAAAATGCTACATTTCTTTTACAGTAGCTTCTCCATACACATCATTAACACTTGGAGCTGTTTCTGCAGCGCTAGTGCCACGATGGAATTCGTAAATAACACGATATTTAAAGTTTTCCATATTGTGAGTAGAACGATGCAGTCAATAGAAAATCAAATGGCGTGAAAACAAATGAATCACTGAATTCGAAACACAACATGAACAAGCCTAAATTTGAAATATATTTGAATTCGGAATTCCTAACCAGTAACTAAAAGTGGCCAGTTCGCTATCACGCCAATTTCATTTGTAATGAACCTTCTATAAAACCATGGAATTTAATCGATATTTTAATATCCATAAACAGTAAATTGCAAAGAAAAGTTTCTCTTTAAACAAAATCAGTTATTCCCATCTTTTCATTTAATATCTCTACAAAGTGCCTTCAATAAAAACAAGAAGGAGGAATAATACAAACTATCTTTAAAGAAGACTTTGTAAAGCAAAGAGCAGACTTTCTACTGAAAGTTTCATTCCGTTGGGCCGGTGTGTTTATCCAATTTGTTTCAGTTTAATGGACGGTTGATTGCAACTGCCTGTGAGATGCAATCAAAGTGAAGGAAATAATGCTTTTTATTCTGGTTTTACATAGAACATGAAGATTTACAGCTTTTGTTTTTGAGCGGCAAAAACGAGTAAAAAAAAATACACCTTTATCGAAGTCGAAAGACAGAAAGAAAAAATATTTATTATTTTGTCGCAGGGACACGACGTGCATTATAAAAATATAACAATAAACATACAAGGCATAACAATTATTTATACATAAAGAAATATTTATTTATACGAAAGGCATTTGATCTTCCCATCATGGTGATTTTTATTTGTTCTGGACCATGCCTAGATACCTTCTAGTTCGGAGATATTGAAGATCAAAGCTTCGATTTTTTCACCATTTTTTTTTTTTTAATACATGTTTTGAATGTTATAACCTTACTTTAAATACCTCCATGATGCCTGTACTTTCAACGAATCCATCAGCACAATGCTTTAAGTGCGTTACATTGAGTTCTACCGTAAACCGTGATTTTTTACACCAACAAAAAAGTTATTTCCTAGCAATCATTGTTACGCAGTGTTACTTAGTTTGATGAACAGAATGCTTGGTTGACGGCTTCGTGGTTGGTCGAGGAAAACCTCTCTGCCCTGCTCCCAAACCGAGCGAGCCGACACAAATATGATTTAGTGAAGAAAGTTGAATGAAAGTCCAATAATTGTGTTGTTTCGAGTCGACTCTAATGTTCAAAAAATACCGGCACGGCACGGTTGGCGCAGTGGCTGAGCGATTGACTGCTGCGCTTCGTGTCGCGGGTTCGATTCCCGCACGGAACAAATATTTGTATGGCCTACAGGTAGTTGTTCCGGGTCTGGCTGTTTGTGTATGTGAGCTAAAAAGGTTTGTAAACGCACCCACGATACAGGAGAAATTCCTAGTGTGGGGCAAAGTTTTTTTTTTTAAAAATACCGCCTAATCGAATCTAGCAGAGTATTGTAAAGGGGCTTAGAAAACTCATTTTAATGAATAAGAGCCAGTGAACATTATACAACAGACAGCCAGCAAAGCAAGGAGCTCGTGGCTAAATAATAACAGTCGATCGTTAGGTTAAGCCGTGCTTGCCTAGGTTGGTCTGTGGATGGGTGACCGCCCATTACATACATACCGAGTTTTGTCCGTGCCTCGGAAAGCACGTTAAGCCGTTGGCCCCGGCTGTCATTTGTAGATCTTTGACAGTCGTTAGGCAGTCAGTGGCCTAAAAAGTCTGACAACCAGTCTTACCAAGGGGTATCGTATTACCCAGTACAGACTGGGTTGTGGAGGTCAGATAGGCAGTCGCTCCATGTAAAATACTGGTATTCAGCTGCATCCGGTTAGACTGGAAGCCGACCCCAATATAGTTGGGAAAAGGCTAGGCAGATGATGATGAGCCAGCAAAGCAACTTTAATTTTGTTATAATTTGATGTTTCTATATTTTTTTGTTGACTTTTTCCATTAGAAATGTGGGTATGTATGTGTTATCTTTTGCCTATCAAAAGATGCTGATCGTCAATTGTCAACCTCAGCTATTACTCATTAGTCTAGTCAGCGCAAACGCTACTGTGGAGCAGGTCTTGGGTTCAACTTCCAGGTCGATCAAAATTATATTAGCATATCCATCAGGAATTTCTCATCGCAACCCTGAGTGTGGACTCTGGATCATGTTTGCCCTGTTGTAAGCTGTAAGCTCGACCCTTATTTCATGGGAATTAAACATAACTGGCGAGATCTAGGTGAGTTTATTATGTAAACCTCTGCCTAACACTACAGGGATTACAGGCGAGATATTATGTTTTATAGAGAAACTGTTGTGGTATATCTAGAAAAGTTCTTGAGCTTCTTTAAAATAAAATAAGTTGTTTACGACCTGCTTTACAATGTAGTTACAACTTCAGCGAAATGAATTTTTTTATTCTTAATATTAAATTAAATTAGTTTTCATCCTACCTTTTTTAACTATTACCTAAAGAAATTATGTGTAGTTTTAGTCTGTACTGTTTTGCGAAGCAACCCAGTTTGACGAGGCAATTTAGTAAGGTTAAACTCATTAATTTTTACAAGAAGAGATATAAATGTATTTAAGAAAGGGCCATGTAAATTGAAATGACGGCGGGAGGATCAGGGTGAGCCTTTTCCTAGAAGTAGGTACATAAAGCACTAAATAATATGAAATTAGAAAATAAAAGTTGTAGAGGACAGGTAAAATAATAATTGGGGCACTGCCCTATGAACATGTGTTTATATAATTATAACAATAATAACTGTCAGTTAAACGACGATTTGTTAATATTTTATAATGGCACGTATTTTTTTATCGTTTTCATTTTGCAAAAACAGCAACCAATAAAATCTAAACGGTCATCTTTTTTTAATGATGTCTTTCTTTGAGACATAAAATAAATCAAATCAATCGATATTTTAATCTGTTTAGAACTACGCATAAATGTTTGAGATGTAGAAATTACGTCTGTAGTTACTTTTTGGGCCCCAAAACTAAGAGAAATAAGCATTAAATTTCTAATATTTTGATACTTTTTTATGTAATTCTATTTATCTAAATTACTTTTTTGCCTATTAAAATTTCAATTTCACCCAGAAGTCAAGGTCGAACACAATTAATAAAAGTTTTGGAAGATCAAATTGGGAATAAAATCAACTTCTAGGTAAATATCAAAATGTTGTAATAAGGCGTAGTCGACGAAGCCCCGCTATGCGGAGCTCCTATTTTTATACCAAATACTAATTGAGTATGTTAAAACATAATTATCATGTAACCTTGAATTCAGTTCATTTATAATTTATTCGTAGATCAACTAATATAAACGCAAAAATTAATATAAAGATTGAACATAAAAAATATATAATTAATTTTTAAAAGTGCTCATTTACAATAGATCAATTAGATTTTAGAGGATCGAATAATAATATCCTTTTATAATTAGCAAAACATACAGCTTGTTTTAAAAAACAGTGTTAAAATTAACAGGCTCTAGAAGGCGAATAATGACCGCAATTTGACACTAACCACTTAGGGGAATATTACGTGCCCTCTGCCATCTCTAAGGATACCCAAAGGGCTAGTAAGACTTAAATAACCTTGAGCCGAGTTCATAGAGCATTACATTAGTGGTTTAAGTTTAATGTCCACTGCTGGACAAGCCTCCCTGTGATGCTGTTCCACAAAAGATGGCACACGTAATATTTTTGGTGGTTCTTACGCCGGAAGCAAAACACTGCGTTACCGTTCTGCGAGTGACAGATATCGGCGATAAGCGTGAGTCCATCGATGTGTGGTCGGTTTCGGGTTCCATCTCGGTAGGTCTCTTGGACACAAAGAATGAGTTTTGCGGTAGACATCGGAAAGAATTTCAGGAACTGATGCACGCTACTGAAGGCGTCAAACTCTCGGCTCAGTTTTGGATTGTCATCGACGCGCTAAGTACGTACATTGTATCCTGGGGCTGGGGGCCCTAATGCCTGCGATGGTTGGATGGTTGAACTGGGATGCGGTTATAACTGGTAAACACAGACGTTAAGCGTATTCAGAGCCTCATTCAGACCCCCCTCTTCCTATGTGGTAACCGTTTTAGCGTATATTCTACCTTGTATAAAAGTTCCCTGTTCCACATAATAATATTTGTAGACAGGCCATGTTGTCCATCTAAATTGCCTTTAACAATACCCAAGGGCTAGGACGACTGTCTAATTCATTTCCGGAGCCCACACAGAACCGTAAGTCTTCATTTAATGTCCCATTACATTTAAGATTAAAATTCTCTCAATGGTATTCACGTGCTGGGACTGGGACGCGGTTAAAGCCCAGAGAATGTAGGTAATATTCTTGGTTCAATCATACACTATTACACATACATTAACCTGCGTGTTTTTCGATGGCAGAAACTTCCGGAGGCCACTGTCTACGATCCTTACATATGCCTTTTGTACAAGGTGTAAACGGACCCTTCACGAAGCCGTCAACCAAGCATTCTGTACACCAAACTAAGTAACTCGACGCAAAAATTATTGCTGAGAAACGACTTTCTTTTTTGCGGTGAAGAATCACGTTTTAAAGTCGTACTCAAAACATTTTGTTGATGGATGCATTGTATAATGCAGGACCCCTGCAGGTATTAAAAGTAAAGTTATAACGATAAAAGATTGTATTTAAAAAAAGAACTTCTGAAAAATTTGGAACTTTGACCTACAATATCTCCGCAACTAAAAGGTTACCAGGTAAGGTCCAGAACAAAAAACGATACCAATGACGGGGCCAACAAGTGCCTTTCGCCTTCGTTAAGGGTATTTTTACACACATTTTCTTATCTTGGTTTCTATATTACGTAATGATAATAAGGTATCTCTTCTGAAGTTTATGTTAATTTCTTCTCAGTTTCGTTCGCATAAGTACTATTGCAAAGAATCAAGTTCTTCTAACGTCAGGTGTGTTGCTGGGGAGTTTGTTCCGTCACTTCTTCAAAGTTTAAATACTAAGAAGTGGTGAAGAGCGGGCGTTTTAGGTCCTGGTTATGTAAATTTTGAAGTTAAAAAAGTGTTGATTCTAATTCTGACTAATTGTCTTTTAATTTTGATTTTACTCGACAGTTATTCTTTAATATTTTTTATTTGGTTGGTACACTAATCATTTAGTTAAATTAAAGCAGTATTTCAATGTTTCTTTAACAGCTAATTCTTAATTCGCTGCATATAATAGATTTTACACATACCTGCAAGGTTGGTAGAGTTCATGCTATTATTAGCCGGCCATATTATTGGCTGTGTTGCAAAAACACTGAATATTTATATTTCCTGCTCGCTCACCGGGAATACAAACAATACTACAAAGTAGCACTTTGCGTCGTTTTTAATGATGAATGAGTATGCTACATATTGTGAAAAGTGGTTGCAGTCTCGGCATTTTTTCATTTCCCTCTTTATAAGAGTTGGAAATGAAAAGGTTTGCTAGAAATAAGTAGAAGGGATTAAAACAACTTAATAATGCTAATTATGCTTTCTGTAGGTTAATAATAAGCGATGCAATCCAATTATAGCAGTTCTTCAAGCAATTAAATTGTAATTGCCTCTTTCTATGAGCTAAATCTAGATCAAGCTAAAATATCTTAGACTCATATAAACGCGAATCATAAACACAAACTAACGCATTTTTTATGGGGGTAGGTAAAAACCACAGAACGCCACCTGCTGAGATCCTTACACAGTCCTCTCGCCTAGTTCACGTTCATAAAGGGTGTAAATAGACCCTTAACATATCCGAAAGGCACTTGTTTTCCCCGTCTTTGCGATAATTTTTTTGTTCTAGACCATACCTGGGAACCTTCTAGTTACGGAGATATTGGGGGTCAAAGTTCCAACTTTTTCACAAGTTTTTTTTTTAAATACATGTTTTAATGTAAAATTTTTACTTTACACACCTTCGCGACCCCCGTACTATTCAATCCATCCATCAGCACAATGTTTTGAGTGCGTTCCATCGAGTCCTACGGTAAAACGTGATTTTTCACCCCAAAAAAAAAGTCGATTCCCTGCAATAATTTTTACTTAAAGTTACTTAGTTTGATGTACAGAATGCTTGGTTGACGGATATGTGAAGGGTCTGTTTACACCCTGTATATCTGGTCATACACGCACGCCCGTAGCGAGTACTACACACACGACCTTTCTGAAGACCATTACCATCAGTATATTTTAAGAAGAAAAAATAAATAAAAAAACACCAATTGGTAAAAGCAGGTTACCAACATAAACCTTCGTTATTTTAATAAAGCTTCTGCAATTTTATGCTAATTTAAAAACAACATCAGGGCCGTACCAGTTGCCTGGCTACCTGAGATCCCCACAGGCCATAAATAAAATAACATCGACTGAGTAAAGGGTTGCTACGAAACCTCCTTTTAGATATGCGATCGACTGGAAAGAATCCATACTAAAACAGACTAAAGATTCATATTTGTACCATTTTAATTTAGAAAATACTGATAACACGTTACATCGTGTCTAAACTTTATTTTTCAAATAGGTAGTCAAAGATGCGAAGAAATACCCACAATTTGTGTCTTACTAAGTTAAACGTCTCAAATAAAAAGCGAATCTCTGTCCGGGAAATCCCACAGTCCTGAAATCCTGAGTCAGAATTTCTTAATAGAAAAGCCTGTTCCACTGCTTGACTCCAGAATCGAAATCAGGACCCTCAGTAAATCAATAACCAACGGCTAACAGTTCTTTTCGAGGCACAGGAGGTTTGTATGTAATGATTGTCGAGATCACCTATCCACGGACCGACCTCGGTTATCTCAGCTTCACCTTCGATTCACCCGTGCGGTTACTTAGCCAACTGAAATTCATATGAATGGAACTGAATTACTCACACAGTGCGCATATTTTCCATAGTCATCAGTTTTGTCAGACTGTTTCGTTGGTCTAGTGATCCCAAGCGCGACTGCTCAGCATGAGGTCCTAGGTTCGATTCCCATGTCGGGCAAAGTATTTTCCTTCAGCAATTACTTAATAGCAGCCACGGAGTGTGGATGTGTACCCGGTTGATGGCAATTTGCTCGCCCCCTGTTACATGGGACTTAAACTGAACTGGCGAAATGTGGGTGTACTATTAGGTACACCTCTGCCTAACCCTTCGGGGATAACAGGCGTGATGTTATGTTTTGTCATAAGTTTTGTTCACCGAAAAAGGATGGATATCGTCATTGCCTATTCGAGTGAATGTCAAACTAATTCCACGAAGTAATACATAAGGAATGATAATTGAATGTTTGTGTGAGCGGCTCGGAACGTGGGCTCGTTTTTCATCCAATATTAAAGGTATACAGAGTCTCCGTCGATATTACACACTATATTTCATCAGTTTCATATGTGAGCTCTACTTTTTACACACTCAACTTTAATTTAAGTTCAGTGCTTATCTGAACTGTGAATACCCAGTGATAACGACGCTGAGTTTCACATCGTAAGGGTCGTGGGTCCAAATCAGTTTATTTCATCACCACTGCTCTCAAAACGGTGAAAGAAAACATCGAGAGGAAAGCGGCATATCATAGAACCAAAAATTCGAAAGCAGTGAACCCAAGCCACATTGGCCCACTCCTTCCCATAGACAGGAGTCCTTTGTCCCAGCTGTGTAAACGTCATAGACGCATGTTTTTCCTGAGTCGGTAACAAAACCGATTACAATAGGCTTTAAAACCTCTCCTAAATAAAATCAAACTAAATATTTTCAGCTCTTCTGTTTATTAGAATAATGTAACAAAGCACCGCTAAACATGAGCTAATAAAACTCGGTAGTTACAACGGACGGTCATGAAGGAAAATTGCTGTAAACACATCGGATGACGCACGAGTCAGTGGTTGACGTAGGTTTTAGCTGTCTAATGCAGTGATTTGATCCTTTAGTGTTTTATCTTACAATAATTAAATGTTAAATATCACGCTTGATTTCCCCAAGGGTAAGGCAGAAGGTACCTATAGACCCTACAGTACACTTACATTTCGCCAGTCAATAAATTCAATAATAATTAAATGTTACCATCTACCTAGACTTTTCGGGGTCGGCTTCCAGTCTAACCGGATGCAGTTGAATACCAGTTTTTTTAATGGAGCGACTGCCTATCTGACCTCCACAACACAGTTAGCACCGGGTAATACGATACCTTTTGGTAAGACTGGTTTTCAGACTTTCGGACCACTGACTACCTGTAACGTCTGTCAAAGATCTACAAATGACAGCCGGGGCCAACGGCTTAACGTGCATAGCTGTAGCAATAACTTCATGTGTTTTTGTTAAAACTAAATGAAATTAACCGTTTACTTTCTCGTAAGTCGTAATTGCCTAATTAAACGAATAAAATCAATCGAAAACTACTGCAACGTTAACGATCTAGCTTAGAAAATAATCTAGAACTGTAAGATTAATATTTGAAGCATTAAATTACGTTAGGTCTTCGCCTTCGAAATTATTTCCCACTATTTTCATATTTTGCCCAAGAGAATCTCTTAAAGTAAAAAACTTCTTAAAATCAATAGCGCGAAATCAACCAATTCCTTTATCTCTTTAAAAAACAAATCCTATCAAAAGAACAATCACCCAGAAAACCAATGTTCATCATCATGGATCGATAAAATGAACATTTTACCTATACATAAATAACTATAGCCAAAACTCCCAATGATTACTAAATAAAGTCTTGAAATAGAATAACATTAGTGTACTGTAAGGTCGAATCGATCGGCGTAGTGCGCATGACGGGGACGATGCGGCCGTGACGTACGGGAACTGTACATAAGGATTATGTGGTAAATAAGTCGAAGGAAGGCGCTCGATAGTTCTTCAGGAGGGATTAATTGTACCTGGCTGTCATTTTTTTGCGTTAATTTAGATTATATACTAAAAAATGTTTTATTTTTGTCTAAATAGGTTTTTAGAGCTGGTAAAAAACGTGTCTTTTTGAGAAAAAAAGATAATTGACGAAACTTAGAGTTACTTACCTATCTACATCCCATGTAAAAAAGTAAAAATAAGTTACTAACTTTTAACTAAAATAAAATAATCTAACATAACACGCAACATAACCCCTGTAACTCCTGTAGGGTTAGGCAGAGGTGTAGTTTACCCTACAGTTCATACCGACCTTATTGCCATCAACAAGAATAAATCAAAGCTCCAGGTAGCTACTGAGAAAATCACAATTATACTTCGCCCGACCCGTGAATTGGACCCAAGACGCTTGCTCACCAATAACGCTTGCGGCCAAAATATTTGTCACTTAAACAAATCTTAGATATACATTTTATGTTATATTAGCTGTGCTCCACATCTTTCGTCCGCGTGAAATTATTATAAAAATATTACTTCACTATTTGAATCGGATTTTGTTAACAATTTCAAGGGTTTTATTTTTTTTGCACAGAGACTTATAACATTAGCTATCTGCCAGTAAAAGCCCCGTCAAAATCGGTCCAGCCGTTTCAGATATTAGCCGGAACAAATATAAACACGACTCAAAAAATGTTTTTTTTGTTATAAGTACCGGATATACTTTCATATGCATTAAGTAAAAAGCTGTTATTTTGAAATTACAAACAGACACTCCAATTTTATTTATTTGGGACTTGAAATAATTGTTATACTTTTTTTTTTCATTTTGAATTGTCCAAACCAATTCAAATGTTGACAGTGATGGAGTGAGTTGATCGATTTAAACCTTGCTCTGACTGTCTGTTAACATTTTAAATATGTAATTAGTTGCCAGGTAAATAAATGGCATTTAAAGGACATATAAAAGGTGATTTTAAATTATGTTGCAAGAAAATATTAATCTTGATAACCGAAGTTGCTAAGTTGATCAGAGATTTGTATCCCCAATTCTTATTACAAAATCGTTTTTGAACCACTAAATTGTAGTTTTTGAAATTGTTTAAAAAATAACGTTGTATAATTGTTTAAAAAGACATTATAAATGTTTTGCAAAAATATAGAGTCCAGAGGAACTCTGTGATAACTTAATACCGGTAATGGGAACGATTCTCGTTGGCGATGATATAAAATGGTCGGAAAAGTAACAAGAGGACTATGTATAAGAGTATGTATGTGTTTCGTATTTCCACGTAGACATTCAAGAAGATTGACATGTGCTTTATTATAGCTATATGCTGAACATAAGCTGTTTGGCAGCTAATAAAAATTCGAGTACATTTTTGACATATCCATGTGATATTTAATATTACAGAGATTAATTTAGTGTGGGACGCAACATGTGTCGCTACTTTTGCGCCATTCTATCTTCCTAGCTCATCGTACTGTGCTGGGGCTGCCGCTGCGGCTGCAGAGAACCTCAAGTGGTGTCAATATAGTAACCTTATTGGTAACTATATGTTCGAGTCGTTTGGGGTTGAAACTCTAGGTGTGGGGTCCGAGTGCTCACAGCCTTTTCAAGGACATTTCAAAACGCTTAGTTGACACTTCCCGTGACCCAAGGGCTGGCTTTTACCTTGGCCAAAGGCTTAGCGTTGCCGTACAACGTGGCAACGCCGCCAGTCTCTTGGGCACATTACCAGTTGACAGCATCGAGGAGTTTTTTGACGCCTTTTTTTAAGTTTATTGTTAAGTTAGTTACTTTAGGTTATTTTAATTTATAAATGTATATAATATTTAGCTAATAAATAGATATATTACAGAGCCGAGACCATATGTATAATTATGACCTTTATTAATCCTCTCTGTATTTCGCAAATCTCTTTTATCAATTCGGATATTGCTAGTGACGCGCATTGCGGATCATGACGTAAACACATATATAGTTACATAACCCTTTATACACCACAGAAATAGTTGTTTGTATCTTTAAATCAAGACTTGTAAGTATTTATCTAAATTCTGAACACAAACATGATGGTATTTTTAACTTTTAAGTCACATGGTCTCCATTTTATAAGACATACAATACCGACCTTAATGTTCTGTTTGTCTCTGTTTTTATAAAGTCTGTCATATCCTTAGAAACGAAAAAATCCTAATCCCAATTCATTTGGGGTCTGCGCAGCTCTATTACTCGTCATCTCAACAGACCTCCTTTCTTGCCATATCATTCTTTATACAGTCCATCCATCGTTTCTTTGGTAAAAATAGAAGACATGTAACCGCACTGGGAGCGCATGGCCCATTCTCTGTCACAGCATGCCTTGTGACCCAACAGTGGGAATGTAGTCCCACTATCAATTATTATTGATTTTTATATATTTTACTAGTGACCCGCCCTGGTTTCGCACGGGTGCAATATATACATATAAACCTTCCTCTTGAATCACTCTATCTATTTAAAAAAACCGCATCAAAATCCGTTGCGTAGTTTTGAAGATCTTAGCATACATAGGGACAGACAGACAGCGGAAAGCGACTTATTTTAGACTATGTAGTGATTATTGATTGTGTTTTTTCTTGAGGAAAAACGTTCAAACATCTATCTAAATTAATTTAGTTTTTAATCATTCGGCTGGATGGCAATGAAACAAAACGGGTTTTACCTAATTTATAGAATGTCAAGATTTTGTTCACTAAGTATTAAGGAAAGATGCAATTAAATGCACGGCAAGTATGTCTGCAAGGTTTTTTCATCAAGGTTTTTTGTTTCTAACATTTGGAGGATGTGCGTATTACGATAAATAGTATTGTTTTAGATAATCTTGCATCGTATCGATACGTGCAGGCTCAGTATCTAAATAATCACTGATAAACGTAATCTTAATTCTCTATAATCTTTCATTTCGTTGTTTTATGTAATATTGCTACGGCTATTGGGATACCTACTCATGGTATGTGACCTCGAATTAAGCATATGTATCTATATCTTAATAATATTTCTCAAAAAATGTAAAAATATGCAAGTAAATGGTCTATGAATAAAGTGCTCGGCGACGTTCGGCTCGCCATGTTGCGGCACAGCTGGGCGGCAAATTCGAATATAATTTCAGGAAAAAGCCGCTACACTTAGCTTGAATTGTGCAGAACATGGATCAGGCTGAGTCGTGTTCGGGTCGGCTAAGCGGTGATATATGCCGAACGGGGTTTTCCGATCGACTTTCTTGTTCAACAAATAGGTATACCGAATCGAATTCACCGACCAACAAAAGTATGTAGCAGCCTAAATACACTAAACCTTGCTACTTCTACATGGCTCTCAAAATAAATAAATAAACTTTAGTTAACAAGCCCGTTGTGAACTAAAACTGAGTATAAAAGACCCTTAACGAAGCCGAAAGGCACTTGTTCTGTTGTTTTAGACCAAACCTTCCTTCTAGTTACGGAGATATTGGACAACTTCGTAAAACGTGATTTTTCACCCCAAAGAAAAGCCGTTTCGCAGCAATAATTTTTGCGTAGAGTTACATAGTTTGATGTACAGAATGCTTGGTTAAGAATAAGAATAAGAATAAGAATAATTTATTTAAAAAGTATTACAAAAAGTGTACATTTAAGCGCAGTAGTATTATTTCTCATACTAATTATAAGTACTTATAAGTAATCTATAACTAAAATATATTCTACAGTCAAAACTATTCAATAGTTCAATTTAGATGTCAGCGACCGACGGCGGCGGAGCGGTTAACGGCTTTGTGAAGGGTCTGTTTACACCTTGTATTTTCTATAAAAAAATCTGACAAAGTATGTGGTACACATGTGGTACATTAATATTGGTTAGCAATAAACCACTTAGAACGAATTTCCTAAAAAACCCTGATCGCGGTCAACGGATTTAAACTGCGTTCAAGAGCTGTCAGTGTCTAGGTCTACATGTCTATGAAATATTGACACTAACAGTTATTGAAAGCAGTTTATTAGTGCTGATGGCGTTCGGTTTCATTGATGGAATTCGCTTTAAGTTAGACCTACCTACCCTTATTTTATGTTATCTCAAAAATTATGTCATATTTTAATAATGAACCAAGCCTAGCTGTGATGGAGTCAGTCAAAGATAACACAACATCACGCCTGTAATCCCCGAAGGGTTAGGCAGCGACGTACCTAATAGAACACCCACATTTCGCCAGTTATGTTTAAGTCCCTTGTAATGGGGGCGAGCCTATTGCCGTCTGTCCTAATTCCAATTTATTTCGGGTCGGCGCAGCACGTTTTCTTTTTCCATATTTCTCTACTACTCGTCATCTCAGCAGTCAACTCCTTTCTAGCCATATCATCCTTCACACAGTCCATCCATCGTTTCTTTGGTCTTGTTCTACTCTTATAGCCATCTACATTTATTCGCAAATTTTTTTTTGCCTCCAACCGGGCTCAAATCCAGACTCCGTGGATGCTACTGAGAAATTCCAGATGGAAAAACCCAGTAACACTTTGCCCAACCTGGGAATCGTACCCAGGACCTCATACTCAGCAGTCGCGCTTGCGACTCAACGATTCAGTCAGACGAAGTCCAAACTAATCCATAGTTAGTTACATCATCAATTCAGCCGAAAGACGTCCACCCGTGGGCATAAGCCTACCCCAAGTGTCGCCACATTGACCGGTCCTGTGTGACTCGGATCCAGCGGATCACCGCAACCTTCACCAGGTCATCGGTCCACCAATCCCTCTAGAGGGTGTATTTTCAATATTCCTTCATCGTGCTGACCTTGGCTATATAAAGAATTCTTGTGAAAAATACCATGCTTCTAGACCTAGCGATTTGTGAGAGTCTATCAGATACCTATTAGACGAAACCAGTATAAATTGAATCATTGAACCGATGATATTTCTAGAATTTATAGTTCAACTTATAATGGACGATGACGATTAAAAGAATTGATAATCAACTAAGTTTTTAATATCTATTTTACTACAAGACTAACAAAATAAGAACGCCCTACATTAAGTGTTGTCACCTAAGTGCAAACATTATAAGCGTCTGGGTATTCCACAAAAACACCTACCTTTCATAATCTAAAAGATACGCAGAAGTATGCTCGGTAAAAAATTGGTTTCACTAAACAGTACATGATTTTGAATCTTATCTTATTGCCATAAGGTTCTAAATAAAGTGACATTGCTAAAGAAAAAGGAAAGTCAGACTTTCGTAAGTAAAAAAATTAATTCTGGACTTGTTGTCTGTTTTCCGATCGATGAGTGACCTCGTAGCGCGTAGCAAATTCGTAGCACCAGACGTGCTACGAAATGGAATATGTACTACTTATACATATGTATACTTGTATATAATGCATATTTATATTATTTTTGTTAATCATTACATATTAAAGGAACAATTAATTGACATTACTATCGTAATGTCAATTAAGATTAATTACATTTAATTTAAAAAAAAAAATATTTTGTAACTTAGGAAATTCGTTCAATTATTTTAATGATATAGGTTTATTAAAAGTATAATATTAGTGTGTCAATAGTTTATGAAATTCGTAGCAGGGTTGTTGCTACGAAATTCGAAATGAGACATTACGATAATTCGCATTACGATACAATGATTATATATCTAATAAATTAGTTCTCTAACCGATATGATTAAAACACAATTATTTTCATCATAGGATACGTTTTAGTTTTAGTACTTTTAGGGGATGGTAAAATAAAACCTACACCTGCTCGTTCTATGCGACTCTTGAAGTAAATATTATAACCATTCACAAGTATGTATTATGTATTAGTTTTTGGTAAATAAAAGTTATTTACTCTAACGAAAGGTTCATTTACGTCTGGTTCAAGGTACTCTTAATCGTAATGTTTATTTAAAAAATAGTTAATGCTATAGTTTTTTGGTTTTATTCAAAATTCTTACTAACAGCTCTTACATTACTTGAAATCGTACAATTCCTGTCCCTCTCTTTCATAGTATTCTGAAAGACGGTATATCATCTCCAATAACGATAAGTTTAATTTATTATGATAATATTGTAGTATTTTATAAATCTTTGTAGTTAATCTTAGTATTATTTAAAATTATTTTCAGATACCTACCTCTGCTTGTCTCTGCATCACCCAAAGGTTGACTGGAAGAAAATGCCTATGGCATTAAGTCCGCCTCTGTACTTTTGTGCTTGAAGTGTTAAATAAATAAATAAATAAATATTACCCATTCCATCTGTATTTAGGTCGCGAGGGCAGATGGTCAAATGATAAACTCTTAAGGTAACGAAACATATCGGATGCCACGATACCTTTCAACTGTCAGTTCATTTACTGTATACACCTAGATTATAAGTGAATGATGTGGTCTCCTATGAATTTTGTAATGAATTGAATTGA
The DNA here is from genome assembly GCA_963576755.1 of Noctua janthina. Taxonomy (NCBI): domain Eukaryota; kingdom Metazoa; phylum Arthropoda; class Insecta; order Lepidoptera; family Noctuidae; genus Noctua; species Noctua janthina. Next base: position 15,958,982 of record OY755063.1, on the reverse strand, counting down.
ATTTGGAAGCGTACACTTGTACTTGTCCCTGTTTAATGTATACTTGCATGTAATTGTGTAGTTTCTGTTGGAGATCCAATAAATTAATTATAATATCTATCCACACTAATTTGTCAAGTCAAAATTTTTAATCTGTCAAATTTTATTCATAATCTTATTAATACTGACGTAATTTTAAATGTTGCGTACCATAACTCAGGCAGAATGTACAATTGCACACGGCTAACTATATTTTCAAACAACTATATTGTACAATACCTTGTCTACTTTCCTTGCGAATAAATGATGTGATTGGTGAGTCACAATTTAGTGTAAATCAGTGTAGGTACAATGCTTTATTTTTTTTCCCTATCCGGCGGAGAACCTGCTCCGGTTGACATTTATAGACGACTCGAGCCTGGATTTCAAATATAGTACTGTTCCGAACAATGGGACACATGATGTGTCCTTCGTGCCCGGAGGCCTGCACACTTCAGGAATTGATAGACGCTACTGTCAGCGCTAAACTCATAGCCATGTTCTGGGCCGACTCAGTAGAGGTTGCTGTCGACCCGGTAAGAAGAAAGCCAAAATTGTTCTTATATATCCTTCACCAGAAACGCAAAACGGAAACTTTGCTTTAGCAGTTTCCGTTTTTTTCCGTTTTTGTATGTCTTTTTGATGAACTATAAATCCAATTAAACTAGAGTGATACTTGTTCTTCTTCTTCAACCTTTGCTGAGAGTAGGTCTCTTCCACATATCTCCACTTTTGGCGGTTTTGTGTCATGGCTATCCAGTTTATCCGGCCACTTTAGTGAACGATACTTTTTTTTCGTCTGGAAACCCTCAGTGGATGTCCTCCGCCGTGTGACCGGCGAAGGGGTCTGTTAGATTTCTACTGGCTAAAACCACACGGTGTTCCTCCTCGTCGCTTTTGGGTAGGGTGCGGATACACAATTGCATTCTCCACAATCACCCCAGCAGTAGTGAGCGATACTACGACAACCTAAATGCGCAAGCGATGATTTTTACATTTCTACATTCGTAAATAAATTTTAAAGAATTTCTAATAAGTATGTTTACTACTATTCCCGTTTTTTTATAACATCGGATTCAGTACGTCATCTCACAAACGATTCCATACATTAAAATTACAATGTTCGACGTAGTTTACGACGCCATTATTCGTAAGATAACTCCTGTCACGTGTAGCTCCCGATAAGTGACAGATAAGCGACAAGATCACTCTGTATCGCGTGTTATTGAAATTGTTTTAAACAATAGACGTTTGTGATTGTTAGTAACGTTCCTTGTTTGTCTTCTTGACTCAATCAAGCAAGACTCCATTTTATATGAGCATCTGCGGGTGTCGAAAGTTACATGGACGCTGTACACTGGGCAGTCAGGTTCCCTTCCACCTTGCTGCCTAGCGAATATACAGGATGTAAACAGACCCTTCACGAAGCCGTCAACCAAGCATTCTGTACATCAAACTAAGTAACTCTACGCAAAAGTTATTAAATTAATTATATTTTGTTTTGGGGTGAAAAATCACGGTTCACGGTAGGACTCTGTAACGCACTCAAAACATGCTAATGAATGCATTGAATAGTACAGGTCTCATGGAGGAATTGAAAGTAAAGTTATACATTATAAACTTGTGTTTCAAAAAAATACTTGTAATTATGTTAGCACTTTGACCTCCAGTATTTCTGTAATTAGAATTCGAAGGTTCACATGGTATGTTCAATGACAGGGAGAACAAGTGCCTTTCGGCTTCGTTAAGAGTCTTTTTACTACCATTATTGCTCGCGGGTCGAGCCACATCATCGAGGCGAGGCATCATTTGTATCATTTCTGTTTTATTGTACTTACTATGATTGACTGCCCTGAAAACACCAGAAAAAAAAACAGCTAATCTATAAATTTATTTTTGCTTAACTCGACAAAATACAGCGAAGAGCAGTTTTTTTTTTTCGGAGTTGGTCCCATAGCAAAGTTGTTGATTTTAATGACTACTACACCCCCGTAAAGCATGTCTTTCGGTTAATCTTACAATATAGAAGAAGTTACCAGGACATGAGCGATTCTTTTATCGTTTTAAACCTATGCGAGAAATGAAATTGATAAACTGCTCACGCAGCAAGGTCGCGAGTTACACTGTAAACTATCACAAAACGTGAATGTGTCTGACGCAAGCAATAACAGAACTAAGGTCGTTATTAACATACATTGTGTTTCTATATACGAGGTTTTGTCGTCGACAGCTGAGAATAGGTACGTTTTTATAAAACTCCTACTGAATTTTAATAAAATCCCTGAATTTGGAAGGCCATATCGTCACCCTTTAAGTAGCACTCTTGAAGGCACATACTCAATTCTCGGCCACTCTCATGCAGATGCTATCTAGCGAAGATCATCACTCTATCAGCCAAAAATGTTTTCATGCTGGGACACATACCTCTGTATGGGAGGAATTGGGCTATAATCCAGCACTCGGGCTCAATGGAGTCTTTGGATATATTGTGAAATCCACAACCTGCATTGCGCTTCTTCTTTTTTTGGTTTTAGGTCGTGGTGGTTTCCTCAAAATGTTTGTCTCCACCGTTTTGAGCGCAGTGGTAATCATTTCCACAGAGAGCTTGTTTGAAGTTTCCTAAGTCGCGGCCTTTAGTACTGGGCCACCGTGGCTCTTCTAAGCTAAAATCCATAATAGCAAAGCAAGCTATAATAACGCAATATTATCTAGTGTTGCAATGGAAACCATTTTCGGACTCTATCTCGATCCAATGACATCACAAAACAACGCGATTGGCTACAAAAACCCCATGAGTCATTTTTCGTTGTAAGCCTTCAGATGTTTGGCGAAAATGTGTTTAGTGAATCAGCTTCCCGGTATTGATGCATCATGCAACGTTCCCGGAAAACGTACGCTTTGCCGGTGACGTCAGGGTACAAATTAGAATACAGAAGCATTGTTTAGGAGAGAAAAGAAAACCCAGAGCTTGTTTCCGTGTTTTATGAATAGCATCATGTCTATATAACGTGTAACTAAAGTCCTGGAAGAGGAATTGGTTAGTATACAGTATACACTAACTGAATCGATGTTATACATTTTCAGAAAGAAAGAAAAAGTATTTATTAGACTCACACAGAGCAAAACAAAAAAAAAATGGATGAAATTACAATAAAACAAAAATTATTTAAATAAATAATTATAAGAAAGTTTAGTGTTCCTTGGTGGCTGAAACCTTTATGTATTTTATGCCTTTATGTATTCTATCTCATGCAATTGTCAATTCTGTCCGACTTTTACTTCAACAACAACAATCAACATTGTCTTTGTCTTTTGTGTATCTGTGGAGAACGTTGTTGGTTGCACATTTGTATAACTCCTTATATTCTATTTTCTTGTAATATATAATGTGTAATTGTTGGTTCTTCCGAATAAATAAAATAAAATAAAGAAAAAGATAAAACAAATTAAATTGGTCCTGTACGAGGCCAAAAGGTCCCTATCTCAGCATGGTGCTGCAACATTTAAAAAAAAAAGTCACAGCGCTGGTATTCTCAGAGGGCCCAAACGGTCAGATACGAATATATATTATAATATAAAATAAAGTGTGCAACGAATAAACAGATATAAAAAATAATGTTTAATAAATACGAACTAAAAATAATGAAAATATAATAATTACATCTACACCTGACATAATTACAATGTTTGTCTATGCCGTGAGTGTCATTGGCAACACTGACAAACAGACGCGGGTGCAGACATTTAATGTCGGCGAAGAAACATCAAAACAATAAATCAAATACTGTTATTTTAAACAGATATATTATTGATATACTCGTAGTTAGGTACATTACATAAAATCACGCCTTTTTTCCACGGGGTGGCAGTTCTTCTTTTGTTTCGTCCACGTTCATATGTGGCTAGTTTATGCCAGCGGCTTTGCTCGCGTGGAATTCGGGAATTGCCCAAGGGATCGTACTACCGAGATAAAAAGTCTATGTGCTATTCCAGACTATAATCTATCTCTGTGCCTAATCTGCTGTTCTTGCCTGATTGAGTAACAAGCATCCATCCATCCACCCATCCAAACTTTCGCATTTATAATAGTAGTAAGATTCTGAAATTAATCAAATCTTAAGATACCCAAATTTAGAACATGTTTTGCACACAAATTTCACAATTATCTTGGTCCTAGCCTTTACAACAAAATAAGTAAAGATCTAAAATTAAAGAATCTTGATAGCCAAACATGCAAAAAAGCTATTGAAAAATATCTGAAAGCACTAGACTACAACAGCACTGAAAATCTACTTTAAAACGCTGTTATAAACAAGGCACATAAATAAATTAACAATATAGCACACCTAACTGCACACATACAGCAACATACATAAAACATATACACATATACATATACATATACCCATACCCAAACACAGACAATTCCATTAATTGGTAACTTAATTAATATAATTATCTGTACTATGACTTATTACCTATACAGTATGTAATCAAACTGCTGCTATGTGACTTGTAACTGGAACCTTGTGGGAATCTGTTGTTCTAAAGTTGAGGAAGACTATCCGCTCGTGATACAGTTTATACTAGTACGAGGGGATAGGGCGAATCAGTCTAAAGACAGCCAAACCATCTTTATATTGTACCATTTCACATTCAACTATCTGTCCACTTTGTGTTTATTATTAAGTTACTCTGTATGGTTGTCTCAAATTCGTGAATAAATTTATTATTATTATTTCCTTTATTTATCTTTACACAAATCTTATATATTTTTAAATATTTCTTAAACTAAAAACAATATAAAAAACATTTAAAAATATAAAAAATTGTAGCCCACCGGTATCGGGAACAGGGTCCAAGCTACCGGCGGTCAGGGCTTATTATTATTATTATTTAAGACGCACACTCACCGGGAACATTTGCCTGTAATATAAAGGCGCTCCCTCACCTTGAGCATTCGCCTGTATAAATAAGTGAATCTGAACTGTTACATTACAAGCGAATGCTCCCGGTGAGGGAGCGCCTTTAGATACAGACAAATAAACATGCTATCATAATCATTTTTGTTTATAATGAATTTAAGATTTAAACAGAACCCGTCTTCTTTCCCCAGTCATTCTCATTTAATCTTATAGTGTCTACTTTGAATACGTAAACCTACGTATTCAATGATATTCCAAAGTTCCATTAGTCGGATTACTACAATTTATAGACAAGAAGCCATTGAAGCTTAGATGTCTCCATAAACTAACTTAATTTCAAAAGCCGTCTGCTAGCTTTCAATATTAAGCTCTTTTAACTGTTTATAGAATGTATTGTACGCTAGCGTTTGGGTTCACTTGGAGACAATGTAGCTTCCAATTAGTGAAACAAATGTCGGAATCGTTTTAGTTCCGGAGATTACTCCCTACATCCAAACTTACAAATATACATACAAACTTCACCTCTTTTGTTTAAAATATTATATGTATATAATTATAGATGTGTAATATACAGAGTGGAATGGAAATTGACTCACAAACGGTTACCACGTGTTCAGTACATCATACCATCCACATAGACATTTTTCATCGGTAATTTAAAACAAAATCTGGTGTTCCATACATTTTTACCGTGTAGGTACACTTAAGGTGCACTTTTGTAAGAAACAACAGATTTTTGTTTAATTGTGTGTATCGGTGTGATGTACTGAACAAGTGGTAACTGTTTGTGCGTCGACATCCCTACCACCCTGTATATTAAAGGAAAGACTAAACTTTACCCATCGTATTTACTTTACATGCGTTGTTCGTTATTATGAAACTTGAAAAACTAAGCAATAGTATCTTGGCAAGTTATTTTCTGATGGAAAATTGACCCCCGAAAAAACAAACGAGATTGCAGATGCGTTAGTTGGTAGCTTCCGTTACTTAGATAGATAGTTGGAAAATAAAGTAATTGTCTCATTTCTCGAATTATTTAGCTAGTTGATATCAGTTTATACACCGTGACTTTTTAGTCGTCTTACAACGGCAGCCCACTTCATGTATCCAATGGATACTTAACATTCATAAAAAAATAGGTATTTATGAGATTTTAATAATTTAAAAATAAAAATATTATTTAGTATTTTGACGCATGACGTAGTTAAAACACCCTGTTGCGAGCGATGATCTACTGGACTCAAGTGCTGGGTAGGTAATGTTCTCCCGTTTGTTACGTAAACATCAATAACAGGATGTTTCATAATTTTATTCAATTTTTTTATTATTATTTTTCTTTGTTCACCTATTATGGAAGATAAAAAAAAATCGCGCCTAGAGCTATTTTATATCGGGTACATTGAGTGGACGACCTTTGTAAGACGACTAAAAAGTCACGGTGTATAATATTTCCAGTAAGCTTTAGCGCAGTCTGCGAAACAAATCTGTCGACCTCCGAATGTAGTCCAACACATAAAATAGCTATTCAAACAGTGACCTTAATTGCTGCTTCTCTATTTTTAAATACAGATGCCATAGACAAGAATGAGACTGCATGGAATCACCACTTTAGTGCTTCCATGGAGTCTTGCCCATTCTTCTTTATATTACCACTTTCCGAAGACTAAGACGGTCTTATTTTTTCCGATTGTGAAGCCAGTTACATAACATTTTCGGTAAGCTTCAGCGCTGCGAGTCAAATCTGTCGACCTTCCAATGTTGTCCAACACATATTATAGCTATACAAACAATGGCCGTAGTTGCTGCGACGTTAATACTTCGCAATGTCGTCTGTGTTTGACTATGTGACGTCACATGTATTGTGTACTATGGCGCGACGATAACTTTACCAAGATTTACTTGTAGCAGTAATTTTTGTTTATTTATTGGAGAATTAAGTTTAGTGGTCAATAGGATTATAAACAATAATTTAAAAAATCAGATTTTTTTTAACAAAGGTTTAGGTATGATATAACCAGATGTATAGACGTGGACGATGCAAAAAGAATATGTAGGTGGGAATCGTAACCCCTATCTGCCTACCACCAAGGGTAGACACGTGAGCTGAATATCAAAAATAAGCGATTATAAAGATTTTGGACATTATAATCATTATTTTGGTAGTCTGTTAAAAATGAATGGATGGTTTTTCTGACTTTCCAAGCCTGAGTGTAGCACAATCAGCATGCTCGCTCACTGCTGGGACACCTCTTTTTAAGAGGGAGCTGGCCATAATCATAAAGTCACATATCTTCGATTGTTTGGTGCTAGGACAGGCCGGCTTCCTTCACGATGTGTTCCGTCCCCGGGTTACTCAAAGAATGAGTTAATTAGAAATGCTACCTGTGTATTCAAACATATTATAAAGACAAGGGAAGGACATACGAGCTGTAACTACTATGTATCAATTTGGCAAAGGTACAGTGAGTGATAGCAGTTAGCTGACCCACCATTACGTAAATGGTTGAGATTTTTTTTAAAACGAATCGATGGAATCTTATAATTATTTTATATTTTATGTACTTTGCTCAAACGAAATACAAAAGAATTGGAGAGCAGCGGTGGCCCAGTGGTGAAGACCCCGACTTACGAGCAGTAAGTCGTGGGTTCGAACCCAGCCAGGCGCATTACTTTGTGTAAGTTATTTCATCACCACTGCTCTCAAAACGGTGAAGGAAAACATCGTGAGGAAACCGGCATGTCCTAAAACCAAAAATTCGAAGACATGTGACATCTACCAACCCGCACTGGGCCCGCGTGGTGGATTTATAGCCCATTCCCTCTCGTAGAGAGGAGGCCTGCGTCCCAGCAGTGGGCACATTAATAGGCTGATTATGCAAAAGAATTATAAAATTATTAAATATGCAAAGGTGGGTCAGCTAACTGCTATCACTCACTGTACATGACTAGCAGTTCTGATCAATAATGATCGGACATTCGTGTACGTACGGCCTAGGAAAGGTACTGTGGTTTCATAAACGGCTACCAAATGTTTTATTTTGTGTGATGGCAAGATTCATCTTACAATCCTTCATGTTGCTTTATACCAAGGCGAGGGTGACCCATGATCTGATCAGCGACTAAAAATTGTTATGACGAATTTGGCTATTGCAAATTATGAGCTAATTAGTACTCCTTCTGCTTACAATACTCATCACGTAATGAGTGTTATAATGACATTATTACGTCGTACAATGCACAAATGCCACTTTCTCTCTTTAGTATGTTATAGTTAGCATGCATTCATTGGTTATTTATGTTATTTTAATGACCTAGCTAGTATTTGATGTTTATCCAAAATCTAATAAAGCTATCTAACGAAAATAATCATAAAAAGTAAAGTTTAACTATAATGTGATACTTATATCAACTAAAAATCATACATTTACAAAAAATAAAAACTAACATCAACTCTAAACGATCAAAATTCCAAAACCTCTATTCTCTAAAGCGCTCACATAAATTACTGCGCAACCAAACAAGATGGCGGGCGCGTCGGTTGGCAGCTTGGCGCGCGCAGTGTTTCCCGGAAACGGCGTCTGCGCAGCGCGGCCGCCATGTTGTCAGCGCGCACGGGACGCGCAACGTGACGCACACATGCGCCTGCGCTGTAATCAACCGATAGGGAGTGCGACGAGAGAACATTTTAGTTTGAATGTTTGATGCAACGTGGATACGAAATGTTGGCGTGTTTGTTTCGTTTTAAGAATTTAGCTGATTAGGTATAATGTTAATGATTATTGTGGTGGAGCTTAAGTTAAATAAGTTAATTTAGAAATCGATAAAAAGTAAATGTATCTTAAAAATAAATAAGTAAAGATAGTTTGCTAGAAGTCGGTAATCTGTCGTATTTTTGAGTATCCTCTTCTATCTTTCTTAAAACATAGGTTTATAACTTTACACGTAGGTTGGTAGAAGATACTATGTTATACCGTTCATAATCATCATCATCGTTCTCCTACCCTTATCCCAATTTATTTGGGGTCGCCACAACATGTCTTCTTCTTCCATACTTCACCATTACTCGTCATCTCAGCAGTCACCTCCTTTCTAGCCAATGTTATACGTTATAAAAACTAAAGCGCTATCCAAACTTATCATAAAAAATCCACTTCTCCCTTTAGCTTAACAAAAATCGAATTAAAAACTCAAACGTTAACAGAAAATATTCAAACATTGCCTATTATGTGTTTGTCAGAATACGATTTATGATAAAACAATAGTGGTACGGTCATTAACTTACGAAGTATTGACCTTTGTTGTATGTTATATATTCAGATTGCACACGAAGTAAATGCTGTTGAAAAAGCAGTTCTTTTTATGTCTGTACTTTTTATACGCCATCTAGAAATTTAAAAAAAAGCATTCATTTATTTACTTTACTAACAGACAACGCTAAGCCTGAATCGCTGGGTCTAGAAATAGGAGCTGAAAGTTTAGCACCTGAGTTTCTTTTGTAAGGAAGTTTTTTAAACAGTCATCCCCGAAAACAAGCAAATAATTCACCTAACAATTTAAGACACTTTGACATTTTTATGTAAATGTAAGGAACCTTTCTTAAAAACGCCAAAGAATAAACTTCGAGTTTCTTGAGTTTGATTCTGTCCTTTTACCCTGTTTCTTAACATTTTGATACAAAAAGCGTACGTCAGAAGCCACATTATAAAACTTTTCCTATTATCAGCGACAAAATACGTTTTAAATTAAACTTTGCTTGTTTGCATTTCGTAACAGACGAGCCTTTCTAAGAAATACCAGCTCTAATGGTCACACTTTAATTTTTAAATATCCCTTAATGATTATTTAATGACGTCGGTTATCTTTCCCAAAATGATGTAATCAAGAATCATGTACTCTAGGATTTTGTAATTCTTCACTTTATTTAAAAGTGTGTGGTTTCTTACCCGTTCTTATACATAATAATTAACGTTTTTGAACGGCCAACTAGCTTCAAACTTGTAATTAACTGTCCGACTCTTCGACAATTCTTAAGTGCCTGTAAAATGTTTTATTTGAAATAAATGCTTTGAGTTTTCGAGTTGATTGTAAGACATATATTACTTACTTTTCGTATTATCTTCGTGAAAATAAGTAAGAATGTGCGGTTTAAAGGAAATGAAGTAATTGAAAGGTGTATTATGCTTAGCCAGCTAGTTAGTGTTGAGTAGATGAATGAAAGGCGACTAACAAAAAGTATATATCTAATACAAGGAGTGTGGAAACCCAGACAGGAGGACCACCCTAGTGGTCATACACTGAACTTAGCGATAATGTTCTTCACAAAGGTTAAGCGGCGTGAATGTAGGCATGATCGATCTTGCTACCTGCGTACTGCAAGAGACCTTTCTAAGTACATCTACCATCCCTATCTGATCCGTACAGACCTCACGTTTTTACCGAAAAGGGTAGGATCATACAAAACAAAACATCTCACTCAGTACGTACATGCGCCTGCTTCGGTCACGGGCAGATGTGCGGATATTATTATTAGCAGGCCATTGATCGCGATCTACCTGGGTGCCCCAACGAGCCCGCGGCTCGCTATTGTCGGGTACTTACTGTTTTTTTGTTATGACGCTATGTTTCTGTGGGGTGGAAGTTGTCGATGTCGTTTTATTATAATTATAGATAATGTAGTTGGTCCACTATGTACTAAGTACAAAATTCGAAAAAACTTGAGTATTTACAAATAAGTACTAACGTAAACAAATTAAATTTGACTATAACAAGTATTGTGGGAGGTAGTTACCATACTTCTCAATTTGTTTGTTGTCAGTAGTTCGTTCAAACTAACTGCCTGTTGTTGACCTTTTTGAATAATGCGGTGTACTAAATATAAGAAACGCTAACCACCCAAAAGAACAATGTGGCATTTTTAGATATACTAAATGAATACCTTAAATTCATTCACTGACTAACAGACAACGCATAGCCTAATCTGCTTGATCTCTCCTATGCTTAATTGTATATGAGCACTACGCAAGAAAAAAACGAATTTTCGTTTTCGTCACTTTGAGTTATCCCTTATGCCACATAGATTGTCTATGAAAAAACGTCAAAAGACCAATAGTAACCACTAGGTATCGTGTTTCCGTTGTTACCTTGTTACTACTACAGTTTCCCTCCTACGTATTTACGTCATAACCACTTATATACCACTACACAGGCTACTTGAATCAGCAATACTTATATGTAAGTACATTGTAAATGAAACTACATGATTATAACAAAACCACACTTAACTAAATATCCGGATGTAGTTCTCGAACACGTATATAACTAAAGTTTGAACGAATGCATGAAACTATTCATTTTCAGTAGTAATATACTGAAACAATTTAGCTTCAGTTTAAACACGAGTGCACTCTTATAGAGGTAGGTAATTGGATTTTATTGTGAACAGTATACAGAGCATTAAAAACCACATTATGTCTATTGTCTATTTTGTTTTATAGACTCGTGCTACAGTTTCTGAATAATTGTCCTCAATTCCTCATAATACATAGATGTTGGTATTTATTTCATTGTATTAAATCACAGTAGTTTACAGTAACCAGCTAAGAGAAGTGCTTAATATCATAAGTCATAACATAACATCACGCCTGTAATCCCCGAAGGGTTAGGCAAAGGTAAATCTAATAGTACAACCACATTTCGCCAGTTATGTTTAAGTCCTATGTAATAGGAGCGAGCCTAAAGAAGTGATTATCCACGAATAAAGTTCTTATAGAGTACGTTTCAATACAATAAAAAGCTAACAGATCTAAAACCACTTTAATGGATCATTTAATATCATAACCTTACAACTTATTACTACATTAAGCAAACATACAAACTAAGCAGTCTTGTCCGTTCCACCAACGTTCAAACGCCTTCAATCATTGAAATTTGCAATAAAACCCAAAAACAAACGATCCCGTCAGACAGCCTGGTGTTTTTTTCAATAAAATGTCAGGTAAATTCATCATGGCGAGGACGGAAACCGGTTTCGTCGAAAATTGCCCTGCGTGCGCGCACCACGGCCCACGTTATGACGTTCAACGAGGCGAGGTTGAACGATGTTTCGAACGTTAGCTTATAATGAATTGAATGAAAGAATGGAAAACAGTGTGTATGGTGAAAGTTTGAACTTAACTTGGAATTTTTTGACTTAACTTTGGTAGTAGTAACATGAGAAGACTCCTTTCGACAGCTTCTCAAAAACCAAAAAATATAGCCTTTTTTTCTCAACCAAGTCGGGGTGGGGTCGGCTTCCAGTCTAACTGGATTCAGCTGAATATCAGTATTTTACATGGAACGACTGCATATCTGATCTCCCAAACCAAACCACCAAACGGGCTAAAATGATAACCCTTGACAAAAAACCTAACCCAAATAATTATGATTCCATAAAATAACCCAATATTACCCTAATAACTGAATCTGTATAGCCTAAACTGCAGTTCAAGTAGTTAAACCAAATTTTTCTTTTGTCAACAGAGTGAAAAATGGCTGGCCTACGAAAATCTAAAAGAAGAAACCTTGGAAAAGATCAGGAAACTGGAAGAAGAGCGTCACACGGTGGACCTCTGGTCTTGCGGACCAGAATGGGGACGAAAGAGGCGCCGGAGACAAGTCACAGTCGCCCCTCCTTACGTAGTCTACATGCTACCTGACGCTGATATCATGGAAGACTGGAGACTCGTAAGGAAACTTCTAGAACGAACTGATTAATGAACCACGGAGAATTTTCTAGATATTTTTGTAATGTAAGGTTAAAATCGTGAGGAAGATGTTTTGATTGTGACGAGTTGTCACGTTGATACTACGGCCTGCCTGGGTACGTTTAACTATTAGTAACGTGTGATTATTTTAGTGAAGTATGTTAAGTAATTAAAGTTCAAATAAGGAACGAAAACAACTGCAACTAACTTAGTATTTTTAAGGAGGGAAGCGCCAGTGTAGCCCGCGAAATTCGAGTTTTCTTACGTTTTTTTGCAATTAGCAGGTCAGTGTCAGATTGTATGTTGATTAAAATATGATTCACGGCTGTAACAAATATCAATACAACCTCTTTAAGTTCATTTAACCCCATTGACTATTTCATGAAAAAGTCATTCAATGGGATTAAATGAAGTTGGAGGGTTGAATTGACGATTTTAGTGATTATAATTATGTAAATAAATGCGTATGACGGCCGCAAATCATATTGTGATCAGCATGCTGCCTGACAATAAATTTCTCTCTCTTTTTCTGTCTTTCTCTAATTTTTAGAAATTTAAATTTTCTCACGTGATTTTGAAATTTCCGGCGAATTGCAAAAAACGTGAGAAAAATTGAATTTTGCGGGCTACCCTTGCGCCTCCACCTTAAGCAGCTAATTTAGACAGAGACGTCATGCTTGAGCACTTTTGCGGTTCAGAACATGAGAGATTTGCCTAAATTCCTGAATTAAAGTTAATGATTAGCAAAACAGAGGCACTATGATATGATTCATTTGATTCAAGTATACCAATGAGACATTACTTTTAACGAGTTAACGTAGCCTAGGTAAGGCCGTAGTGTAAGATAAATATTGTAATAGACATCATGTGGTACGTTTTCACCGAAAACGTGATCACTAGACCTAGCACAGCACAGATAAAACACGAAAAAAGTTGAGAAATGTGACTAAATGCGTAACACATGTCTTGCTAGGCGACCAGGTAAGTTTTAACTACCACATAAGATACGATTGTAATTTATTTTTATAGGGTAACAATTCCCCTTGTATACGTTACCGAATTATGTCAGATAATCAGGATGTTCACGATAAAGTGTCAATTGTTGATAAAAATATTCAACTTGAATAACTTTTCATGACTTCTCGTACCGCGTTCATGATTGACAAGACAAACTGATATGTGAAGTAATTTTAAGTAATCAAACTTGCAGACTAATAAACGTTAAACTGAAATATTTTTAGTTTTATTTTTGGAACTACATTGTCCGAATCGCTTTAGGAATTAAATGTACGATAGGACAAGATAGGGCCTACAAGAGTAGGCCCTATCTTGTCCTGAGGACGACGAGGATGAGGTCGACGAGGGAACGAGCTCATCCAAAAGAAGCCTATTATAATATTTTAACTAACGACTTAAATAGATTGGGGTCATAAGAGCTTCAGAACACCGACGCAGGCAGGGAATTCCACTCCTTCGGTCTTCTTCTTAGCGTGTCGATGGCAATCTAAATTGTGTCAGCCAGTTCTTTGGCGCTTTCGGTAGCGTCCACCAGTTCTTGTAGCAAAAAAAACAACAGGACACGCAGGACACAATATTAAGTGTATATACTCCTTCGGTATGTTAATATGATATAAAAATAGTATCTCTTCTTGAACAAAACATGCACGCTTACAAACAATATCACCATCGGTTCTACAAATAAAACACACAATGTATCAGGTATCACTGAACTCAAATTACACTAGTAACCTGAGGGGAGAAAACATTGTATGGATTTACATCTTCAACATTTGCACTTGTCTTTCGACAACTGCAAATGTTTCATTTGAAAGTGATTTTTAGAACAAACAATATGTAAATTTTTACAGGAATAAATGGCGAAGTCTAAAGTTCAAAAGCTAAACTTTTATATCACTAAAAGGACTAACTAGCCTGACCAGATAAACATAATTATATAACAACAACATCCATTTATTTTCAGGCTACTTTGTCCCATAGATATATACTCCTTACAGACTAACAAACATATGATAAAATACAAATTGTGTTAATAAATAGAACCTTAAAAATATGTTAGTAACACTTCACTTGTGCACTATATCACAGTGCGTTCATATGTGGTGTGTGTGGGTTATCTCCATGGTTGACAAGAACTGCTAAAAGATTCAGAATACTAAATAGGTTTCATTTAAAACATATAAAAAACTCTTATAGGTAAAATATGCGATTAAAATCAACTACAGGAAACAAAAACTACAGTGAAAATTATGCTTATTGAAACTGCTAGTAGGTACTCAGCAGACTTACTCGTCGCTACACCCTGTAGTTAAACTCGATATTAATTAATTTAATTGAACTTTAGACATCTGCGAAGCGAAGGGTAACTACTAGTTTCAGACCTGCATTTGATAGTTTCTAGCTAGTATTTATTAAGTTTATAAATAAAACTAACATCTGTAGGGCATTAGGGGCCTTCCCAGAAGGCATCTCCTCTTTTAACTATGTATCTAGAAACAAACGCATCAGTTTAAATAATTTTACACAAATACTTGGCCATCGTTGTACGAGGCGTGCCTCTGCTAATCAGGTACCAAAAAAGCATGTAGGACTGGTCACTTTAGAAGGCGAAGAACCAGCTTTTATAGACGTTACAACAAGATAAGAATGAGATCGTAAGTTTTGCCCTTAACGTACTTTATTGCCACTGTCGATAGTATGAATAAAACTCACAATAAAAATATCATTTGCATGAGAATGCAGTCAAGTCACTGGCCCATGAGTATGAGAGATGTCAAAACGAAACGGAAACACAACCATCTTTTGGAGCAGTGAACGGTAGGGTGAAAACAATTGGTGTTCAACGATCTTAATTTCTGGTTACAGGGATAATAACTAAGCCCTGGAATGGACTGAGATGTAGCTGAGCTAATATGGGGTAAGTAAAAAAAAAGCAAGATTGAAATACCATAATTACCACGAAAGTGTGTGACGCAACTGGTATACAATTGCACATTACATCACTTAAAATGACGATGCACGCGAAGTATACTTGTTCAACATAATTTATGAAACCATGACACTGCATCCCCATAAAGATTAAATAGTGTTAAAAGTACGACTTCTTGCGTGACCTACTTTTAATAATCTAATTTAGAGAAACGACATAGTTATAAATACACTCTCTTATTCATGTATTTTCCTGAAATTGAGACAATAACATTGTACATTTTGTACCTTGGCTTAGACCCAAGTGGCCGGTAATAGAAAACACTGGTAAACTCAGGGGAATATTATAAGTACTTACTGATACTTATGCAAAACGTCATCAGGATTGTTTTCCCTTAAGGTAACCACAAAAGTGTATGATATTATTCTTGTAATCTATCCCGATCCCGATTTACATTGGTCAAGAGTTTAGCGAAGTAAATAAGGACAGTGGTGTAAAAGGATCGGACAGTAGCGAGTCACTCAATGTCTAGGTTCTCGCAACTCGCCACTGTATTTGCAGTCGCTACTCGCTACAGTCCTGGGCATAAGCGACAAGCCTGGTACCCTCCTCAGGAATTCCGAACCAGGCCTGCCACAAAAACGAAATCTAATGGAAGGACATCTAATCTGCGGTTTTCCTCTAGGAAATTCTATTTGTACTTTAAAATCAATCTCGATTGGTTTTAGTAACAGCTAAACAGCTTTTAGTATCAGTTGTCAAACAGGTGAAATAACTGTCGCTGGTTTTCTTCAAGATCCCTTGCAGTGACACGGATATCGAACAGATCAGAAAAACGAGCCATTGGTGAACATTGGGTAATTGATGTAAGTATCACCACATTTATCGAATGGGATCATTCTGATAGTTGGCAACTGTGTTGATTTATTTGTCAGTATTAGATACTACATGAAATTATGAAATATCGCACTAAAATGCGCCAAAATATTAAGTAGTAACTAACACTGATAAATTACTCAAAACTGCAAAACACCGAAATGTATGACAGATATTTACGATGTCGTCTTTCAGAATGCATGCATAATGAATTAATATTTGGTACCTACCATTCATTAAAAAGCTAAAGCAATCCAATTACTTTTCAATTTATTACTTAGAGTAGGAATGTTAGGAACAAACAAATGTCTATGGTAGACACCGTAATATTGACGTGCCGCCACAATGATACCCAATCGCGTTGTTAACCAAATAAATTACCCGGAAAATTGAATTGATAGTGCATGGTTGTATGACGCCTGGATTAATGCACACAAGTGTTGATAATGTATAGTGGTTAAATACGTAGATGATTATAGGAACTAACTAGACAATGTCTAGGTTTAGGTAGGTTAAGGTTGCCATCCGTCCGAGTTTCTCCGGATTTGTTCTAGTTTGAATGTTCTATTTGTTCTAGTTTAAAGTATTCTGATTTAAAAGAGTGTCCATGGAGTTTCTTGCCCGTTCTTCTCCATAGAGATCTACGTTAGGGAATGGGCAACTACAGTACTTTCACAGTTTTTGTGCCTTGTGACTGGGACTGTAGCTATATTTTACTGTTGTCTTTGTTTCGACAATTCTAAAATGCCTGTAACTGGCCTCCTTGAAATAAATGCTTTGATTTTGATTTTGGAAGGCGTCCGGGAGCTGTCCGGGCGGGGTTTTAAAAAGTGTCCGGTTGAAACGTGGTCACCTTTTTTGTCAGAGGCCGAAACCGTGTCTGCAAGGTGTGTGGTGAACATAACCTTCAAATTAACTTTAGTAAGACAAAAATAGTCACTTTCCACCCGCGACAAAAAACCCCTATAAATATAAATTTTAAATACAAAGGATCCAAGTTAGAAATAGTTAATAAATTCACCCTTTTAGGCCTAGACATAGATACACACATAGACTGGAAACCACACATACAGAAAGTAAAAACAAAGCTATCTAAATTTGCATAAGCCCTCAGAGTAATAAAGAAAACTACAGATCTCAAAACAGCAATAGTAACATACTATGCGTACGCGTTCGCTTGGCTTAAATACGGAATAATATTATGGGGTAACAGTACAGACGCACCTTCGCTATTTACAATACAGAAGAAACTTATAAGAACATTGGTTAACATAGAAGACACCGACTCATGTAAACCACACTTCAAAGAACTAAACATCCTAACACTACCCTGTCTCTATATATTTGAAATTTGCAAATTTGTAAGGAAGTACCCACAATTCTACAGCAAAAGAGAAGACATACAAACAGAAATCAAACTTAGACATGGAAATAGACTCAACCTGCCAACTTCACGATTAAAAATGCACTCCTCTAGTGCGTTTGTCACGTCAATAAAAATCTACAATAAATTACCTGAACACATAAAAAACACAGAAACAAACAATATATTTATAAATAAACTAAAACGATTTCTCTTAGATAAAACCTACTACACAATTGACGAATACTTTAAAGATAAATTCCTCCTAGAGAAACGAAGATAATTAGAATAACCAAGTAGTACCTAATACATCTATTTACCTTATCTACCGTGCAATATCTTTAATTACTTACTATTTAGTTAATAATAAATTACAGCTAATATATAAATAAATATATAAAATAATTACCTAATTTATAATTTAGAAAATATCTATTAATAATAAATAAATAAATATATAAATAAATAAATAAATATAGAAATATTAATAATAAACAAAATTAATATAAATCTACTCATAAATAATATCTACTTAAATATCTAAATATAAGATTTACTCCTTAATTTCAATATTATTATGTTTTTAAACAAAAAGCGCTTCATCCTCTCCTCCAAAAACTAACTTGCTGTGCCCGACAGGGTCCATAATTGTTTCTCTATAATTTACCTACCAGCCTTGTATACATTATGGAATGCAATAAAGTATTGAGTATTGAGTATTGGTATATTTCAGCGCCCCGTATAGAGAGCGTAAAAGTAAGCGATTTCATGCTGCACTTTTTTGTGATACTTTCATTACAAAAAATCAAAATCAAAATCAAAGCATTTATTTCAAGTAGGCCAGTTACAGGCACTTTTGAATTATCGAGAACGATGCAGCAAGATGTGTACGTTAAAAGTGTCCATAGTAAAAACAATTCAAAAATAAAATAATTAATTCAAATAAGCCGTGGCAAATAAGAGATGACCAGTCACAACTGACAGCGCCCGTTCACGAACATGACGCATGTATCAGCACCATTAAACTCAACCATTTTGAAGGGAACTAAATGATCCGACACACGTGCCACCATCAGCGAGACATTTGAGTGAGCATGACATACTCCTAACCGCCAGGGCACATTCAAGTCAAGAAAAGACGCAGATTTCCAGCGAATGACAGCTTTCTAGTACATAGTACTCACACAATATGGGCTAGGCGGCTATATAATACAAAAGAGATTGAATCTATACAATGCAAAGATAGTTATACAATCTTCAGCAGCTCCAACAATACTATTTAATGCTATCAATTTAGGCGCCCTTGTTCTTGTGGAGCAGGACCGGCATTGAGCCAAGCATTTTTATCAGTGATATAATCGTCCAACTTGTAATATGCTTTCTTACATAGTGTGCGTTTAATGCATGTTTTAAATTTCGATACATTCAGTTCAAGAATACTATTTTATTATAGCATCTCAAACAGTACCCCATGAAAGATGAGTCTACTTTAGCGAGTCTGAAGCCCGGCTGAACTAATTGGTCTCTATTTCTAGTACTGTAACTGTGTCTGTCACCTCTTTTATTAAAAAGATGTAGATTTTTTCTTACATACATTATGTTTTCGTAGATGTATTGACAATGTAGCGTCATGATGATGATGATTCCTTAAACAGTTCCCTTAGAGAATCGCGCCTACGAAGATTATATATGGCTCTGATGGCTCTTTTTTGCAGAATAAATATAGACTCAATGTCTGCAGCCCGTCCCCACATTAAAATGCCATAAGACATAATACTATGAAAGTAACTAAAATAGACCAGTCTAGCGGTATCTACATCAGTATATTGACGGATTTTTCTTATAGCATACGCTGCTGAACTTAGCCGCCCCGCAAGAGATGTTAAATGAGAACCCCATTGTAGCCTTGAATCAAGCGTAATCCCCAGGAAAACCGTTTTATCTACAAATTCAAGTTTCTCTTTATTCAATACTATATCACAATCGCTACTTTTAACATTCGGTAAAGCAAATCTTACGCATTTCGTTTTTTTTTCATTTAACACTAAATTGTTTGCTGTGAACCAATTATGGACCTGAAGTAGGGCATTATTCACGTCATCTAGATTTTGGGCCCGTCTATTTATCTTAAAAATTAGGGAAGTGTCATCAGCGAATAACACCATATTTTGAGGTTGGTTTTTCAATAAATATCGGAGATCATTTATATATACTAGAAAGAGGAAAGGACCCAATATTGAGCCTTGCGGTACCCCCATTTTTACTTTTAAACCCTGTGAATTAACACCATTTATTTGCACATGTTGTTGTCTATCACTCAAATAAGATTTTACCAAACTAAGTGCAAGTTTCCCTAGTCCGTAATGCTCAAGTTTCAAAAGTAATGTGTCGTGATTTACGCAATCAAATGCTTTGGAGAGGTCACAAAATATTCCAATGGCGTCTTGGGACTCTTCCCACGCAGTAAATATGTGCTTTAATAAGGTTACACCGGCGTCAGTTGTACAACGTCCCTTGGTGAAACCATACTGTTGATCGTGTAAGATTCTGTTGGTGTTAAAATGATTGAGCATTTGATTTAGCATTACCTTTTCAAACACTTTGCTAAAAACTGGCAACACGGATACAGGTCTATAATTATTTGTATCTTTACTATCTCCGGATTTAAACAGAAGTATGACTTTACTGTATTTCATTAAGTCCGGGAAAACTCGTTGATCTACACACAAATTAAAAATTAAAGCTAAGTATGGTGCTATAGTCTCAATTATGGATGTACAAACTTTGATAGACATTCCCCAAAGATCTTCGGTCAGTTTGACTTTTATTTGCCGGAAAGCTGTAATAACTATCATAGGGTTTATGTGTTTAAATTTAAATTCAGCCGGGCAATCAGACACATTCGCCTTTAATAAACCAATTGAGACACCGTCTGAACCTAATTTTATCAACCAGAATGCAAAAAATTTCTCGCTTCGCTTTCTCTTACATCCTACATTATCTTAGTTAATTCTTAAAAAACTTGTCTAATTTTGTAAGTCGTTAAATTAAGCATGAAAAGTCAAAGAAAGCGCATTTATTCGAGACCTAGTGCAAACTACGAAAGCCATAGCCTGGCATTACCGACCTGCAAGGGAGCGAACGCGCGGGCGGATCATCACCTTCCTAGCTTTTTCCCAACTATTTATTTATTTATTTAACAATTTATGTACACACTAAATACAGAAAAGAAGGAACAGAAAAATAGGTACAAAGGTGATGCTTATTTCTAAAGAAATCTCTTCCAGCAGAAATCTCTTTCGCAGGCGGCGAAAGGAGAGTAGATAAAAAGAGAACTATGTTGCGTGGCTGTGTTGTGTGGCTTCCAGACACACCGGATGCAGCTAAATACCAGTACTATACATGAAGAGACTGCCTATCTAACCTCCAAAATCCAGTTAGTACTGAGTAATACTAAACCCTTTGGTAAGACTGGTTGTCAGACTTTAGGGCCACTACCTGTAACGACCGTCACTGATGACAGCCAGCCACACACATGACAGCCGGGACCAACGACGTAACGTGCTTTACGAGGCACGGAGGAAACTCAGTATATAATGGGTGGTCACCCATCCACGGACCAACCTTGGCAAGTTATTCAGCCACGAGCTCCTCAATATGCCAACATGTTTGAAAAATGTGTTTAGTAGACACCTATCTTGCCGGTCGGTAAAACGCAACACATGCAATTCCATTTTCGCGTCTCGATGCACGTTGAGTCATCATACTTATCATGTCATGAGTGAGACATGGCTTCGAGGATATAAACAATTTTTGTTAGTTTTGCAGAATTATAAGAATTGATTGTATGAGAAAATAACGACGACTTTCTCTAGGTTTTCCTGATGTTCTCCAGCACAACAGGAAAATTGTCGCAAACTAAACAGATGCGTTATAATTTGATGTAACTACCTAAGTAACGATATGCAAAGAATATTGGTAACAGGTTAGTGAAAAATAATGTTTGGAAGAACTGATCAGAGAAAGATTAAAATTACTTCTCTGATAGAAAACTACACTACTGCCGAGTCACAGCATATCATAATGAGCCGCTGGGCCTGTGTGGTGGATTGCAGCCCATTGCTCTCATAGAGAGGAGGTCTGTGTCCCAACATCTCAACAGTGGGAACATGCATTGTAAGCAATTTAATTAAAATGTTACAAGTTTATGAAACTATCGTAGTAAAATACAAATAAAGGTCATAAAGCGTTTAATAATACGTGTCAGTCATATAGGTACTATAAAAGCAATTAACCAGTGTTTATGGTCCATCAAAGTCGAGGTATACAATTTGCATATCCTCAGAAAGCGCGGGTGAAACTCATGGGACGGACACAAAAGCTTCCTGACTTGGTAGGTCGTAGAGGCAATCATTTTGTCAAGCTTAAGGTGTTGCAGGTAAACAATATCGCTTAAGCGGCAAGATACATTTATTAGATTGATAGATTAGTGTTTATTCAGAAAGATGACAGTAACTTAAAATTAATAGTTATTTTAAATATCTTCAAATGTACGTATGAGCTGTGAAAGCGACAGTAATAACAAGCTTTACCAAATTAAAAGCATTTTTTTCAGAATGAACCTAAAGAAAACTAAAAGCCAATTCTTTTAGTTTCTTCTGGACAAACGTTTAGTGTATGTCAAACATACAAATACATAAAATGTAGTAATACCTTAAAAATAAAACAGACTGAAAGCCTTTAAAAAGTTTTTGATAAGTCATTTCATTATCAAGTTTCATAATAAAATTATCTTGAACGTAAAACGGTAACGCACAAGTTGAACTTCAATTTGTTGAATTCTTCCGAAATTATTGGCAAGCGAAGAGATTTCTATAGAAAATATTTGTTAAGTAATTGAAAACACAAGACTAAGAAGACAAAGTAAAGAGATTTTCCAAGAAAGGAAAATCCGATAAAAGATTGTTTCCTTAATGCCCGCAATAATTAAATTAAAACTCCTAAAGATTCTTCTTAGAAACTCTTTTCCACTTAAAAAGTAGATAATTCAATCTGAATTTATTTTTATTTGAGCTTTTACCATTACACAAATATTCGGTAATAATTGCAAAAACTGTAATAATTGGAACTGTTTGAATGTAGCTGTCTACGTTTCATTTATATTGCCTAACAAGTAACAATATAACACAAAACAGTGTTAATATGGTAAATGAAATTTTAGAAAGAAACGACAGGACGCCCACGATTTCGAGCTTTTGCAAAAACACGATGAACTACTTGTATATATTAATGGCCGTGTCCACTGTAAAGGTATCTTATTAACCAGTAACTGACTTTGTCCCTTAAATTAAAATGTAGGATCAGATAGCAGTTTTTAAAGATAAGTAGCCAAATGTTAAAAAAAATAATGTAGATTCGTCCTGTCCGTCTGTCTGTCCATATATCACAGCCATTTTACTTCGAGACTGTTGACCACACACCACACAGTTGAAATTTGGAGAGTAGGCGTCTTCTATGAACCGCTTCAGAAATACGATGTGAAATTATAAAACAAAATATGAAAGTGGCCTGAAACTTCTGAAAATTCTGAGAAAATGTGGATTTGTCGAACGTAAAAAGAACTTCCAATGAAAATTAGTTTGAATAACATTTTTAATGAGTTTTTGAAATATGTGGACTTTATCGTGCTTCTTTTTTTTAGGCGTATTGATGGCAAAAATTTCAAATGTGTTTAGCCCAAAATTCAACCATGTGATATCGTGCTGCAACAGTAATTTTGTTTCTCATTACATACCATAAAAACAAAAAATTGTCTGTTGAGTGTAAATTGGCTTTTTAATTGGTGGTACGGAACCCTTTGTGCGCGAGTGACACTCACTTAGCCGGTTTTTTTAGATAGCCGACTACGAGTATCTCTTTGAGAATATTCTAGACTCAATTGAAGCTTTTAATGTTTAGCTAGGATGAAAAGGCATGCCATGAAAACTTCAGAGTATAAATTTAACCTAAAAGACTGTCTGTAAGACTTAAGTTAACGGTAATGATAACTGCTGCGTTCGCTACGAAAACAAGATGGTAGATTGCGTGGCCAATTTGGACGACACAGTTATGCTTGCGGTTTTTACTATACGCGTTAGAAATGTTTGGGAACTTTTACGACTAACGGCATTTTATACACACTTTCAAGTCCTTATTTTTCGAAATGACTGAGCTATGTATCCTGCTTATGGGCATGAAATTTCATTAAACGCGGTTCAGTCATTTCGAAAAATAAGAACTTGAAAGTTTGTATGAAATGCTGTAAGTCGTAAACGCTCTTAATCACAAAACAATTGGACGTTCTCTCAGTAAAATATCAACTTTTAACGTACCTAGTTGAAAAAGATAAGAACTGGTATACGTTTGGTACGGGTTTAACATAATTTTTAGTACCAATTTGTTATTTGAGCAGTAAGTGAACAAGTCACAGCTACCTAGCCTTTTCCTAATTATGTTGGGGTCGGCTTTCAGTCTAACCGGATGCAGCTGAAAACCAGTATTTTACATGGTGCGACTACCTATCTGACCTTCACAACCCAGTTATTACTGGATAATACGATACCCCTTGGTAAGACTGGTTGTCAGTTTAAACTTTCGGGCCACTACCTGTAACGACTGTAAAATATGTACGAAAAATGACAGCCGGGACAACGGCTTAACGTGTTTTCCGAGGCACAGAGGAAACTCAATATGTAATGGATGGTCACCCATCCCCATACCAAACTTGGCAAGCGGCTGTTCTTATTTAGCCATGAGCTCCTCCATGCAGCAAAAAGTTAACAAGTAAAACTGAATAATTAAGACCTAGCTTTAAAATAATGTGTAAAAATACTCTTAACGAAGACGACGGGCACTTGTTCTCCCCGTCATTGAAATTTTTTTTTTTGTTCTGCAATATACCTAGGAACCTTCTAGTTACAGAGATATTGGGGATCAAAATTAAAACATTTCCGCAAGATTTTTGTTACTCCCAAAAAAAAACAGGCTTTTCCCAGCAATACAATATTATTTGCGTAGAGTTATTTAATTTGGTGTACAGAATGCTTGGTTGACGGCTTCGTGAAGGGTTTTACACCTTGTATAGCTATCAGCTACAGTAAACCAAACACGTATCTACTAACTTACCGGATTTGTGTGCATCAGTTTGTGCGTCTTTCGAATGCTTCGAGGTAACCATTGACTAAATGCCCGGGTGCGGCCGCATTTTGAGGCAGTAAGCCAGTAGATTTATAAATAATTAGGTACACTCGTTTTTTTCAAATTGGACTAAAAGTATTTATTAGAGAATTGCTTCATTAAATCAATTAATAATCTAAGAAAGGAACTAAAATAATTTCATTTGTCACGTATTGCAATTAAAAATGTGCATTTGTATTACGTCCTGTCAAACAGACTTATTTTTTTTCGGTATTTTATGGCATCGCTAATTTACTGTTGAACTATATGATGATGATTGTTATTCAACCTTTATGGTTGAATAACAATAAGGAAATAAATAATGCTGGCCGAACGTTGTCAAGAAAGTACAAAAATAGCCAACAACACCATCATCATCATCATCTGCCTAGCCTTTTCCCACCTATGTTGGGGTCGGCTTCCAGTCTAACCGGATGCAGCTGAATACCAGTATTTTATATGGAGCGACTGCCTATCTGACCTCCACAACCCAGTACTGGGTAATACGATACCCCTTGGTCAGACTGGTTGTCAGACTTTTTGGGCCACTGACTACCTGTAACGACTGTCAAAGATCTACAAATAACAGCCGGGACCAACGGCTTAACGTGCTTTCCAAGGCACGGAGGAAACTCGGCATGTAATGGGTGGTCACCCATCCACAGACCAACCTAGGCAAGCACGGCTTAACGTAAAGATCGATCCGAGCGGCTGTTATTTTTTAGCCACGAGCTCCTCAAAATAGCCAACAACACCGTTAAAACAAATAGCTTTTTTCTTTTTCAAGATCGTAAAGGCGGCCAATTTTTTTTTTTCGGTAAAATCAGCCAGCAGCAAAGAGTGAAACCTTGAAAAGAAGGATTTACATAATAAGATTTTATTCTCAAAGTTAAGTGTGGCCAATGATTGGCCATTGTGTAAACCTATAACAGTCCATTTTATTTTCTGTATTTTGTAGTTAGAGTATTATTTATTTTATGGTCGTGTGTGTTCGTGATGTGTTACGGTTTTAGCAGTAAAGAGGTCAATGACTCTTTGGCAACATGGCGGATGAAAGTCAAGTTGCGAATGTTGAACTAAATGGATTTTTTTTGTTTCATTTAAAACGTTGTTTGTTTAAAAGTGTTTAAATAGTAAATTTTTATATTTACGTTATCTGTATTGATTGGTAAACGGTGTCTCCATTTTATTAAAATCGCAACGACGAATCGGTAGTTAATTAGTGTTAGATCTAAATATTCTTTATCCATTAATCAGTTTATATATTACCAAATTGTACTTCATTTGAAACAGTAAAGTTTTAGTTATCCTGTTTGTCAAAAAATATTTGTTATGGTACCTACAGTTTATTTGGCAATCAATCATTTTGACTGACTAAGCTCTTTTTATTTTAAAACTTTAGAAAAATAACATAACGGTAAAAATGTACACATATAAGGCTTACTATACTGAAAAATCATAGGAAAATAATTTCTTGTTTTAGTAAATATAATAAAGGGCTCTCAGAAATAGAAATACACATGCACAAAGTATAATAAATCACCACTGTTCTTTCCCTGCACGCGTAGCATCAACACCTTAGAAACGGGTTTTGTCGACGGAAGAATCGACAAAATGACAGATAAACAATTCTTTAGTTGATCTGTCATTTTTTTTCGGAATTTTTTTATGAATTACATGAAATATATTAAACTTAAAATGGGATGTAAAAAAAGCCCATGTAGATAAACTAAGCTCGGTGAAATACTTATGTTAAATACACTTTAGGGTCTTGTGAAAGTCTGATTTAAACTGTACACCACATGGCGCAATATCTTTAAATATCTTTAAATCATAAATCTTTATTTATCTTTTCTTTTTTTTTTCCGGATGGGAAATCATCAAATGACCCCCCCCACTCTGGGCGGAGCGGAGGGGAGTGTCAGACTTGTACTGACTAAAACCCATCCATGTTCCTTCTTTGCCCTTTATGTTCCAGGGCCACGGTATCTCTTTCGAACAGTCCCGCAGCCCTAGCAGGCATCTTTATTTATCTTGACATGAACAATTACAGGCACTAGTCCATATATGCACAATCTTGAATAGAGAAAGATATCTGGGAGGTAAGAAGTTTGGCCAAGATCTATAAAGATGACTAAGCTCGTGCTTTGACTAACACCCGTATCTTTAGTCAAGTTAAAGTAATAACTTGAGTTTAAGTAATTACATAAATGCAATCATTTTTGTGAACCGTCAAAGAAAGCAAAGCTAAGAATTCTAACTTTTGACAGTACTAACTTCAAGCAATTACTAAACTACAGAATAAAAATTGTATTTTTCTTAAGTAATTACGTTTACTCAATTAATCACTTTAATTTGTTTATAGATACGGGTGTTAGACACGTTTCCGTCTCTGTCTTGCACGTGTAGTTTGACAGATGTGCGATAGTGATGAGAATAACGCTAAGTCAAAGTGCGTGCTAAGTAATGTTTATAGATGTCAGCATTAGTACCTACAAGTTAGATACTACTTATTCTCTTACTGAACTTAGCTCCACATTAACTACTCTCGTTTGAGAGCTGACTCATATAAAGCTTTAATCAACTATATTCCCACTGCATTTAATACATTTGTCGAAGTATTTAAAATTTCCTAATCCTCGTTTTCTTTAACACTAAATGTTACCTTAATGAACTCCTAAATAATTAATATTGAGCTGTTGGAATGTCAACTCTCGGCGCTGATACGAAATCATTTGAATTGGCAATCTTACAGAAGACGCATTGATTTTAGTGTTGTTGACAGTATAAGAGAAAATAAAACAACAACAAAGATAGCTCTTAAATGTGGATAGGCAATGTTGGTACACGCGCGGCCTTGAAGAAATGCTAGAGGTAAGTGTGAATGTTGCTACGCCGTCAGCGTAGAAGAATTGCTAGACGTAAGTGTGAATGTTGCCACGCCGTCAGCGCATAAGAATTACTAAACGTAAGTGTGAATGTTGATAGGCGCTACGCTGTCAGCGTAGAAGAATTGGAAGACGTAAGTGTGAATGTTACTATGCCGTCAGCGTAGAACAATCGCTAGAGGTAAGTGTGAATGTTGCTATGCCGTCAGCGTAGAAGAATTGCTAGAGGTCAGAGTGAATGTTGCTACGCGCTATGCCGCCAGCGTAAAAGAATTTCTAGACGTAAGTGTGAATGTTGCTACGCGCTACGCCGTCAGCGTAGAAGAATTGGTAGACGTAAGTGTGAATGTTACTATGCCGTCAGCGTAGAAGAATTGCTAGAGGTAAGTGTGAATGTTGCTACACGCTATGCCGTCAGCGTAGAAGAAATGCTAGAGGTAAGTGTGAATGTTACTACGCGCTATGCCGCCAGCATAAAAGAATTGCTAGACGTAAGTGTGAATGTTGCTACGCGCTACACTGTCAGCGTAGAAGAATTGGTAGACGTAAGTGTGAATGTTACTATGCCGTCAGCGTAGAAGAATTGCTAGAGCTAAGTGTGAATGTAGCTACACGCTATGCCGTCAGCGTAGAAGAAATGCTAGAGGTAAGTGTGAATGTTGCTACGCGCTATGCCGCCAGCGTAAAAAAATTTCTAGACGTAAGTGTGAATGTTGCTACGCGCTACGGCGTCAGCGTAGGAGAATTGTTAGAGGTAAGTGTGAGTGTTGCTACACACTATGCTGTCAGCGTAGAAGAATTGCTAGAGGTAAGTGTGAATGTTGCTACGTGCTATGCCGCCAGCGTAGAAGAATTGCTAGAGGTAAGTGTGAATATTGCTACGCGCTACGCCGTCAGCGTAGAAGAATTTCTAGACGTAAGCGTGAATGTTGCTATGCGCTACGCCGCCAGCGTAGAAGAATTGATAGAGGTAAGTGTGAATGTTGCAGCGCGGTACGCCGTCAGTATAGAAGAATTGGTAGATGTACGCCGTCAGCGTATGGGGACTTCTAAACCAAAGTTATCTTGGTGCTACGTGCTACGACGTCAGCAAAGGAGGATTTCCAGACATTTTTGTATGTTGCTACGCGGAACGACGTCAATGTTGGAAGAATCCTAAACAGAAGTGTGAATGTTACTAAGCGCTACCAACTCAATAAAAAGGTATCCAAAACAGAGATATAAATCTTTCTTCGCGGTACGAAGCGTAGGAAGACTCCTAGGCAGACTTCTAAACAAACACGTACATATTGCTACGCTCTACGACGAATATAGGTACAAAAGCAGTTGTTAACATATTTTTTGAGTAGTAAAAAAATTAAATGATTTTTTTTTTTAAAACAAACCAATTATTAGTGTCGTCATCATAATTGTGTTAAAATTCATGACAATCATTTACCATAGTATGTTAGTATCCTTACTCTTAAATGTAAAACAAACATACGAGAAAATATTCAGCAGTAGAACTTTACAGGCTGAAAAATAAACAGCCGTCATATCAACAAATGAGATGAGAATGCAGATGAGTACTGTAACTGAAAACGGGCCACACAAAAGGACGTGATGGCCTACATTGAATACAGGTCAGAAATATCTGCCCATTCGTTAGTAAACGTTTGGAGAACACAACACGATGCATACCTGTTTTATTTATTTATGCCACAAGGCATTCTCTACCAGTCAACCTTTGAGTTTAATAGGAATATGGGTATTCAGTTTTTAATGTTTCGATTGGTGACTGTATGTTTGTTTAGTGTAATCATCGTACTGACAAGAAAAGTAACTAGCATAACTATCTGAACAGTCCGTTTGTACAGACGCCAGCAAATTTCATCAATAGATTTTCAACTTTATCGCTAAAGCATTATGTTCAAGGTAGATTGGGAAAATTTGACAGTTTGGAGTAGCTTGATGTGCTGGCGTCTGTACATATCACAGCTGTCATTATTTATTAGTTATAGGTATGTAAGTTACCTTCGAAGAAGTCCACGTAACTAACTTTTTGAGGTCACAGTGAACAAAGGATTTTAAAAGGCCTTTGAACTCTTTTGAAATAACATGAAAAGAATCCATGAAATTAAAAGTGCTTCAAAACATATCATATCACGACGCCTGTTTTTCCCAAAAAGCTTAGGCAGAGGTGTAACTGTAGTCCGCCTAATTTTAGTGGTTATTATGTTCTGCTTTTGTAAAAAGTAATTATATATTTTCCATGTTAAATAACTTAAAGTGTTACAAGTTTGTCAATGACTAGTTTTAGCCCGCGGCTACGCCTGTGTTATGTCGGAAATTATAACACGAGAAAGTTTTAAATATGCCTAATCCCCGAGTGTCACACACTCGGGGATTAGGATTAAGATATCCTATTAGTGGATTTCCGGAAACAGATCTTTAGCTCCGAAGATTAACCCCTGACGTTCTTACACAGTTGGTAAGTTTTTACTAACTTAACTAAAGACGAATTGATAATAAATTGTCGTTGTAAAATCAATTTACAAGTAACAAAATGAAAAAACTTTCAAGATACAGGAATCTCCTATATACCATATTCCAAAACCAGATTCTACTAATAAAAGTATGATTGTGTGACCTTTATGTACTCGTAACTCGCAAGTAAGTAAATGATGTATATACAGTAAGTAAATAAGCCGTCACGTAGGCAATACCCGGCGTATCGAGGTTAGACCCAGGGGTGGGGGGTGACCTCGTGCGCAGGACTAAATTAGGACATCTCATTAATAGACCAACGCCACGCCAAAATGCTGTAACTTTACATTAAGTGGCATTTTTACTGAAATTTATATTATTTTGCTAATAACTTTGGAGCTGGAGTTACAATGTACTTTTAAATGTGTTTTATTGATGTCAAAAGTTATTTTAAGTGACACTATAGGTATGTTTGTGTGAAAATGTTAACAGACTTCGACATTTCCAAGAATACTTAGCCTAAAGGAGTCTGCCCACTACACCGTACCATACTTTGAACGCGCTATGAACGGGAAAAAAAACATAACACGGACCACTATGCCCACTAGAACGTATCAACAGCGTATCATACCCGTGTATCTGTGTAACGGGGAGCGTCAACAATTGTCGGCGAAAATATTTTGCAGGTCCCGATACGCACCGTGCATGGCACGCGACGGAACCGTCTAGAAAGTATGTGTGTGTAAGTGTGTGTGTGTGTGGTCTAGGCTCAAAAATACTCTAGATAGTCTCATACTTTTCAATACAAAGAATATTTATTTGCCTGATACGTTCCTTCCACGGTCGTGGTATGATACGATGTAATGGGTAGACTGATAGACTCCTTAACATTTAAGTTCCCTAACATATAAAATATAAACCAAAGGCCACGGAAATTCACGATTCTGACGCAGTATCTTCCTATCTGAAAATAAGTAACACCCAAAATAATTAAAACACTGATAGAAAACGCTCAACCTACAACACCAGGTACAGTTAATTCAGCAACAATGTTTTGTACGAATTCCTTTTTAGAATCATTTTTTCATTATCTGCCTAGCCTTTTCCCAACTATGTTAGGGTCGGTTTCCAGTCTTGCCGGATACAGCTGAATACCAGTATTTTACATGGAGTGACTGCTTATGTGACCTCCACTTTTCCACCTTTTTAGAATCATCTTCTAAAGGGCTTAAATAGGGGATGTACCTTTGTATGAAAATTCGACATTTTTGCCTATGAAAAATTCCATCCACTTCTAAGTCAGAAAGTTTATCAATTAATTATCTTATTTCTATAGCGGCTGTGTTGGGGTCAACTTCAGATCCAACTGGATGCAGCTAAATACTAGTATTTTACATGGAGCGACTAGACGCGACTACAGTTAGTACTGGGTAATACGATGTAGGTTTGGTACCGGATGAGCGACAATACACTTTAATTTCCGTCACACTAAAATGTAACAAGAAAAACGTACCTAAGCATAGTATTATTTTTAGGGATTACACAATTATAAAAAAAAAATAGGAAAATTAAATCATAATAGGTAGGTCCTCATAGCGAAAGTTATTAAGGTGGAAGTTTCTTGCAACCTCTTCAGGTCAATGTCACAGTGTATGTTGATTAAAATATAATTCGCGGAAGTAACAAATACGGCTTTACAGCGTTGTAATCATTAAAATAATCAAAACAACCCTCTAAGTTCATTTAATCCCATTGAATGAATTTTTCATCAAATAGTCATTCAATGGGATTAAATGAACTCAAGAGGGTTGTATTCAAGTTTTTAATGATAATAATTCTGTAAATACGTACGTATTACGGTCGCAAATCATATTTAGTTCAACATACTGCAAAAAACGTAAGAATATTTGAATTTTGCGGTTTAGCCTGGCGCTGTGCGCTTTCACCTTTTATTAAGTATGACTGACAGAATCACCTTGATGGATGCAGATGGCTAAGTTGTTTTCCTGCATGAATTATTTTACTTTTGAATATTGTAAAAGTATTATTTCAATTCACGTTTCGTTACCACGTGCAAGTTAAATATCAGTAGGAAATAGAGCTAATAAGGTTATCTGTGTTGTCTATGAATACACTGAGTTGTAGCAGCTGTTACTAAGTGATAAATTACTGTCATTTCTTGATATCCATATACAGTATAGTTGTGACATAACATCACGCCTGTATTCGCCGAACAGGTAGGTAAGTAGAGGTTACACATTTCGACAGTTAGTTATTATGACTCAGCCATAGTTAAGTCACAAAATCATATTCGGGCTGCTAATCATCATCTGCCTAGCCTTTTCCCAACTATATTGGGGTCGGCTCCCAGTCTAACCGGATGCAGCTGAAGGCAAGTATTTTACATGGAGCGACTAATGACCACTTCAAATCAGTTCCCAAATAAATAGTTACGGTAAGCTAATCTGATCTAGCATAAGCATAGGCATAATCAGCCTATTAATGTTCCCACTGCTGGGACGCAGGCCTCCTCTCTGTGAGAGGGAATGGGCTATAATCCACCACGCGGGCCCAGTGCGGGTTGGTAGATGTCACATGTCTTCGAATTTTTGGTTCTAGGACATGCCGGTTTCCTCACGATGTTTTCCTTTACCGTTTTGAGAGCAGTGGTGATGAAATAACTTACACAAAGTAATGCGCCTGGCTGGGTTCGAACCCACGACTTGTAAGTCTTGTAAGGCTTGTAAGTCGGGGTCTCCACCTCTGGGCCACCGCTGCTCTCATAATCTAATAATATAAAAAACCCGAATTGGGCACGCTTTTGTATTTTTCTTAAATTTACACGATGCGATTTAATTTTGGAATGACTACGGCCTGTGACTCACTATACTACCTTTGCAACAAAAGAAATTGCAGAGTCTCAACAGTGTTTAGACGATGCAAGTCGTTTTGTTAATATTGGAAACTTGCATTGTATAATTAGGACTTTAAATACATGATACCATGTATCTTAAGACATTTTTGTCATTATACAGGTTAAACTTGGTAGCAGGTTCTCGGCTGCTTTACCATTCCTTCTTGTGGTGTTATAAGAAGTTCAGGTCGCGCTAAGCGACTTCCCTGTTTCAATTTTTACAATAGGTCTAGATTTCTAGAACCATCATCATCAATGTTTATCGCTAATAGTTAATTCTACAAAAGTAGGTCTACAAATATGTAGCTAGCTGTTCCCTTCTAAAAATCAGTTTAGGGTTCCGTTTTTACTATTTTGGTATATTTTTTTAACTCTGTCTGCTCGCTTCTCGACGTTACTATAATCTAAGTTATCATAGTTCAGTAGTTAAGCTTATGTTAATTTCATTTTCATCGATCCATCATTTAAACTTTGCTTAGGTCGTGCCACCATTCGTCGTGTAGATTTGGGCCCATTCTCGTTTTGATTGAACTTACGCACCGCCACCCACGCTTTGATTTAATTAAATTAACTAAAATATTTGATATTGTTTTCGCACAGGCTTCGTGGAACGTGAAAATTACTATCATTAGGAACAATTTTCCGTAAGATTTTCCTTGTAAAATAATATTTGATGTTATTTCAACAGTAATTATTTACAAAATAATATCCTACTAATATTATAAATGCGAAGTGAGGATGGATGGATGGAATATATTTAGGTATCGTATTATCCAGTGCTAACTAGGTTGTTGAGGTCAGATAGGCAGTCGCTCCATGAATAAAGAAGATACTGGCATTTAGCTGAATGCTTAAGGAAAAGGCTAGTCAGATGATGATTATAGGCTAAACAAGCTACAGGGTGGAAGGACCTTCGACCCATCCCATCACCCGTTGGGATTTCCTATCGGCAACTTTCAGGATCCTAGTAAGCGATGTTCTTCTTCGTCGTATCGATAATTCCCATTATTTTCTAATTAAATTAGCAGTATGGAAGAAGGAGATATGCTGCCCCGACCCCAAATAAAATGGTATAAGGGCAGGAGAATAATGATGATTTAATTATATTAGCTTCAACCAGATCTCAGGATTTACATCGACAGCTTAGCGATGACCCACATGGCTTCGGACAGGCCCCTTAAAGTACTGGTGGAGTTGCACAAGCTGCAGACCAGCAGGTGGGCTATGGTTTGTGATACTGATGAGTCACCGCAGTCAAATCCTCTGACTTTTCAATACTAGAATGATACAGTTAACATTTTTCCTATAAACAGAAGTCATAACACTATTTCACATTTCTAATTTCATGAATGACGAGCTTCCATACAAAATTTACATAACCTACCATCACGTAAAGGAGCTTGTAGAGGTTTACCTGATAGTACACCCGTTAACTTTTCGCCAGTTATGATTAGGTCCCATGTAATAGGCGGCGATCTTATTGACAAAGTTTCTACCCTTATAGGGTTAAATAGGGATTTTTTTTAAATTAGGGAATGTATTTTCAAAAATTCTTTTTATTGTCTCGCTTGTGTTGTAAATGAGATTCTCGTAGCATGGATCTAGACCGTTGGTCTAAGTTGTTCGATATAGCTGAGTAGATTCATTAATTTAAGAATATGACATCAGACCAGTGGCGAAGGTTCCATACAACTCGTTTCCTACCGGATTCCCTTTGAAAACTGGCACAGTCAGTTTTCTATAGACAAATAATATAATCACATTAAAGATTTGTACTCCGGCTTACCTCTTACAAAAATTGACCCTAAGCTACTGCATCAGACATGGTTAGTTCGCCAATCTAGATTTTGTTTTCCGAGCACTTATTTGTTCAATTTTATTTATCTCCTACAATATCCTGTTTGTTGTTGTGTTTATCTCCCGCCACACCTTATTGCCGAACGGAGTCGTCTTTGATGAGGAAATCTATTGAAGTTGGGGTAATCCCAAGTTTTAATCAATATTCGAAGTATTGATTTCTAAGAAGCGTTATTGTAAAGACTTGCGCGCCTGTTTATTGTGAAATCTATACTAACATTACATAGTTTACAACTAAACATATACTGTCACATACGGGATACGTGTATTACGGAACGTAAGTGACAGTATAAGTTTGGATGGATGGACGTTTATTACTCAATCACGGAAAAATAGCTGAACAGATTTGGATGCAATTTGGCAAGGGAGTATATTATAGTATCCAATAGCACATATGTCACTTTTTTTTCCTTATCTTTATCTAACACATACAAATCAAAATTTCCACGCGAACAAACTCACGAGCTAATAGAGCTAGTCGTAATAATGACACAAACCTGAGTCTGCGAAAGTAATTTTGTCTGTCTGTCTGTCTGTTACCTTTTCAAGCATTAACAGCTGAACGGATAGGAAGAGAAATTGCCACATGCAAAGAATATGTCCTGAGTGAGGAGATGGGATTTTAGTTTTATCCTGGGACTACGTGCCCGACCTCTACGCGGACAAACCGTGGGAATAAGCTAGTCTTCTTTACTACATTACAATAATAAAGAGGTTAAGTTTGGATGTAGAGGGTAATCTCCGGAACTACTGATCCGATTCCGAAAATTCTTTCACTAATGGGACGCTACATTATCCCTGACGGCCTGGTTGGTATAATGGTCGGAAGCGCGACTGCTGAGTATGAAGTCCTGGGTTCGAGTCTCGGGCAAAGTATTATTGCTTTTTTCCATTAGGAATTTCTCAGTCGCAGCCACGGAGTCTAGATCTGTTCCCGGTTGATGGCAATAGGCCCTCTATTCTATGAGACTTAAACATAACTGGCGAAATGTCGGTATACTATTAGGTACACCTCTACCTTACCCTTCGGGGATTGCAGGCGAGATGTTATGTTATGTTACATTATCCCCGAATGTTCATAATGCGAGCGAAACAACGAGAAAAAGCTGGTACCTATTAGATATTCACATTATTTTTGCAAAAACATATCAGTTGGTATCTCCTAAACTTCCAATCGATACTAACGATACAAGTAAACCGCTACAAAATCTATAAATATTTGGCATTGCCACTCGCATGCAAACACACGCTCGACTGGCTAATAAAGGTTACGTATCACATATTATTAGATCGTGTCTCGCACCACTCAGGAGTTTTTCTTTGTTATTGTCACCCTATAATAATACCATAGTTAGGAACCTATCGTTTAAAACACGTAAGTAAGTACTACCGCGCTCACTGATGGTCGATCAAGTTTCACCCTTATGCTCTGAGTATCATAAGGTCAAAGACATTAAAATATTTACGAGCGATAGACGGGACAAGACTAGGAAAACCGTAATCCAATATATGTTACTACTTTTTAATTAGTAATATATCGGTCTGTCTACTGACTAGACATTACTAGACTCTAGTGTCATACGCGCTTGTCAGGTAGCATGCTTGTGTCATACGAAAAGTTCGGGGTTAAAATATTTGTTTGAAAATGTTCCGTCCGCTATATTAGTCTCTCTCTTTGAATAAGGCTGAAAAGTGATCGACCGCCAGTGATCGCTCTAGTACAATAAATTGAAGGTCCAGTGTTAGTAAAGGATATAGAAATATTTGTATTATTGATTAAAGAAAGCTCATGTTATTCTTGTTAGAAGTCTTGCTGACATATGAAACGCCTTGAACGTGATTGCCTTCTTGACGCAGGCTCAGTCAATAATCTGACCTGATATTTTAAGGCGAGGTTATCCAGATAAACGTCGTTTTGTATTGTGCTTTATTCCTATATAGCACGGATTTAAATTCTGAAAAAAATATATTACATATTTCACACTTCGATCTAGATATTTCGGCACAGCGATACACGATTACTTGCACTTTGTTGCATCCAATTAAATCGCAAAGACAAGTCTAAATGATGGTTTTTAATATTACTTCATTTGAGTTATATTAGGTTTTTAACAATAAAACTTATACCATTATAAAGGTCGTAAAAAATGTGACAGTACACGGCGATCATAATTTGAAATATTAAAAAAACCTATACCACCATTTCCAAATTGTTGCTGTTTTCATCATTTCATACTCGCATCGCGTGCTTCAGTCCCGAGCGGAACGCCTTGGAGGTCGGACGTGTGCCAATTTTTCGAACCCGCCACCCCACCCCCGCTAAGTTCTGTTACGAACTGAGCCAAAACTAGTTTGTAAAAAATAATACTTAGTAAACACCGAGCCTACGTTTATTTGAAATGTCATTTGTTCACAAAAGTACAGTAGGTACCTAATAGGGAACGAAGTCAGAAGGTATAAGATAAGAGTTACGCATTAGAAAGAGAGGCAGCTTCTAGGAGAATATCTGTGGTGTCCAGGTAATGGGGGATGAGTCTAAAAACGCCACTTTTCACCAGGGGCGAATAAAGAAAACGCTTGTTTGTTAGTTATATTATAACTGTAGATAATTAGCGCTGCGCGGCCTGAATTGAACTTTATTGTGTCGTTGCAAAAGTCGCTATTTATGATTTCGCAATATTATTTATAAATTTCGGTAACTTTGGAATGGGCAACTACAGTACTTTCACAGTTATTATGCCTTTTGAATGGGTAGCTTCATTTTATTATCTTTTTTTCGACAATTCAAAACTGCCTGTAACTGGCCTACTAAAATCAAAACATTTATTCCAATATTTTTTTTTTGTAAGGAGTTCTAAAAAAGTTTTGTAGGGAGCCCTGTAAGCCGAAGATTATCGAGTTCGACATGGGCAGAAAAAGAAAGTATGTAGGGGAGAACGAGATAGAATGAGTAATGGTCGATATTGTATTTTGTACGCACGACGACCGATCAAGCTGTACAAAACCAGTTTATGCCGATCTCTCATTGTATAGGAAATCTATACAAAGCGAGGCCAATTTATACTGGAAATGACAGCTTCATGTGCCGCCGTGTGTACCTACTAGTTTTTTTATTTTGTTGACTTATTTACATATTAAAGATAAAATCACTTTAATTTTTTTTATTTTATTTTCTCTGCATTTTATGCTTTACTTTTTTTCGGTTTTTTTGTCATGGGTGTCATTTTCAAGGTTTTCGGGGTCGCTGATAACGAAAATTAGGTCAAAATGAAAATCCAAGATGGCGCCGACAAAAATTTTTGGTTTTGTCGTCATGGGTGTCATTTTCGTGCTTTTCGGGGTCGTTAATAACGAAAATGAAGTCAAAATGAAAATCCAAGATGGCACCGACGAAAATTTTCGGTTTTTTCGTCATGGGTATCATTTTCATGGTTTTCTGGGTCGCTGATAACGAAAATTAGGTCAAAATTAAAATTCAAGATGGCGCCAATGAAAATTTTCGGTTTAGTCGTCATGGGTGTCATTTTCATAGTTTTCGGGGCCGCTGATAACGAAAATGAGGACAAAATGAAAATCCAGGTGGCGCCGACAAAAATTTTTGGTTTTGTCGTCATGGGTGTCATTTTCGTACTTTTCGGGGTCGTTTATAACGAAAATGAGGTCAAAATGAAAATCCAAGATGGCGCCGACTAAAATTTTCGGTTTTTTCGTCATGGGTGTCATTTTCATGGTTTTCGGGGTCGCTGATGACGAAAATGAGGTCAAAATTAAAATTCAAGATGGCGCCAATGAAAAATTTTCGGTTTTGTCGTCATGGGTGTCATTTTCATGGTTTTCGGGGCCGCTGATAACGAAAATGAGGACAACATGAAAATCCAAGATGGTGCCGACGAAAATTTTTGGTTTAGTCGTCATGCGTGTCATTTTCGTGCTTTTCGGGGTCGTTAATAACGAAAATGAGGTCAAAATGAAAATCCAAGATGGCGCCAATGAAAATTTTCGGTTTTGTCGACATGGGTGTCATATTTTCATGGTTTTCGGGGTCGCTGATAACGAAAATGAGGTCAAAATGAAAATCCAAGATGGCACCAATTAAAATTGTCAGCTTTGTCGTCATGGGTGTCATTTTCGTGCTTTACTGGGTCTTTAATAACGAAAATGAGGTCAAAATGAAAATCCAAGATGGCGCTAACAAATTTTTTTGGTTTTTTTCGTCATGGGTGTCATTTTCATGGTTTTCGGGGTCGCTGATAACGAAAATGAGGACAAAATTAAAATTCAAGATGGCGCCAATGAAAATTTTCGGTTTTGTCGTCATGGGTGTCATTTTCATGGTTTTCGGGGCCGCTGATAACGAAAATGAGGACAAAATGAAAATCCAAGATGGTGCCGACAAAAATTTTTGGTTTTGTCGTGATGGGTGTCATTTTCATGGTTTTCGGCGTCGCTGATAACGAAAATTAGGTCAAAATGAAAATCCAAGATGGTGCCGACGAAAATTTTTGGTTTAGTCGTCGTGCGTGTCATTTTCGTGCTTTTCGGGGTCGTTAATAACGAAAATGAAGTCAAAATGAAAATCCAAGATGGCGCCAATGAAAATTTTCGGTTTTGTCGACATGGGTGTCATATTTTCATGGTTTTCGGGGTCGCTGATAACGAAAATGAGGTCAAAATGAAAATCCAAGATGGCACCAATTAAAATTGTCAGCTTTGTCGTCATGGGTGTCATTTTCGTGCTTTTCTGGGTCTTTAATAACGAAAATGAGGTCAAAATGAAAATCCAAGATGGCGCCGACAAAAATTTTTGGATTTTTCGTCATAGGTGTCATTTTCATGGTTTTCGGGGTCTCTGATAACGAAAATGACGACAAAATGAAAATCCAAGATGGCGCCGACGAAAATTTTCGGGTTTTTTCGTCATGGGTGTCATTTTCATGCTTTACGAGGTCGCTGATTACGAAAATGAGGGTAAAATGAAAATTCCCCCGAAAACCATGAAAATGACACCTATGACGACAAAGCTGAAAATTTTAATTGGCGCCATCTTGAATTTTAATTTTGACCTAATTTTCGTTATTAGCGACCCCGAAAACCATGAAAATGACACCCATGACGAAAAAACAGAAAATTATCGTCGGCAGCATCATGGATTTTCATTTTGAACTCATTTTCGTTATCAGCGACCCCGAAAACCACGAAAATGACACCCATGACGACAAAGCTAAAATTTTCATTGGCGCCATCTTGAATTTTAATTTTGACCAAATTTTCGTTATCAGCGACCACGAAAACCATGAAAATGACACCCATGACGAAAATACCGAAAATTTTCGTCGGCGCCAGCTTGGATTTTCATTTTGACCTCAGTTTCGTTATCAGCGACCCCAAAAGCCACGAAAATGACACTCATAAAGAAAAAATCGAAAATTTTCGTCGCCGCCATCTTGGATTTTCATTTTGGCCTAATTTTAGTTATCAGCGACCCCAAAAACCACGAATACGAAACCCGTGACAACAAAACCGAAAAAAA
Organism: Noctua janthina; assembly: GCA_963576755.1. Lineage (NCBI taxonomy): Eukaryota > Metazoa > Arthropoda > Insecta > Lepidoptera > Noctuidae > Noctua > Noctua janthina. Next base: position 15,918,241 of record OY755063.1, on the reverse strand, counting down.
AGTAATGCATAAATTTTTTAAAAACCGAATGGCGCGTGGCGTGTAGTTTTGAATCATACCCGTGTTCATGATCTTAGTGTCAGTCAGATTTTAAATTCACCTTATTCACAAAAATAAATAAGTATACCTTCTTATTTTTAATTATATCTACTTATTTTAATTGTTAGTAATTAGGTTCACGTTCATAGAATACGTAGGTTCCTAATCTATCTATAACCAATACTTTCTATAAAAATAAAACAAAGTGAACTTATACATATCAATTCAAGTTGTTTTACTGCATCGCTCTACCCTGTAACGCAACTTAGTACCTATCCGAGTTCGTGAACTCATGACTGCGCTAAGCGCCCGCGTTTTCGCGCCGCGTAATTTGTTACGTATCGCCTCTCCGTGCGGGGGCTGGGGTAAGCGATTGATGCATACGGCGCTCGGGGTAACCTCGCCTTAAAACGTTTATGTAAATCAAATCAAATCGTTTATTGCTATATCCGTAATGTACATTTACAGGTGGTAATAAAAAAAATAGAAACAATTATGGACCCTGTCGGGCACAGCAAATTTTTTAAATAAGTAGAGAGAGGAAGAGCGCTTTATTACTTTTCCTTGTTGTTAAGTTTGAATTATTTCCTATCCTATTAAGAGCGTACTCTCTAACCCTTCGGGATACAGACGTGGTGTTATATAAGTTTCTGTAGTACCTTTATTAAATACCATTAAAAACAAGTGTATGAATTACAGTCTAACCTATGTACCTACCTACTTTGTTAGCTAATACAACATTTCGGTGTGTGCCAACCCCGACGTAGAATAGTGATGGCCCGTGGTAACGGCCGCAACTTAACATTATAGGTTGTAGGTTAGAATCCAAACAGACAGGTTACGTCGTGTAAATTCTCGGCTCCTCAAAGAGAGAGAACTTTGCGATAACTGTCCAATAATCCCAGTTCGTTATCATCATCATATCAGCCCGGAATCACCCAGTACTGGGAATAGGTGTCCCCTTTTTTCTGCCACACTTCCCGATTCTGTGCGTCCCTTATCCTGGTGTTTCCCGCTAATGTGACGATATCATCGAGCTTTAGGACGGCCCTGGTTTCTTTGGCCTAACCTTGGCCACCACTCGGTCAAAGCCTTGCTCCATCCGCCATCTCCGCGTCTAGTTAATAATATAAAAGGAGTTTAATTCTAACACTGTTTTAAGCTTTAACGGTTTAAAACTAAACTTATACTGTCACTTACGGGATATCTTTCGAAATATCGTGAGCTCAAAATAATGAACAATCACGGAAGATATCCCGTAAGTGACAGTATAAGTTGAGTTTAATTATTTTCGTTCTTTTTTTTTGGTTTCGGCGAAACTCTATTTGGTTTTCCATGTATCAATTAGGTACCCATGCGTCAGCATTCTTGTTGTAATTAACTTTTATTAAGTGTTTGGTGGCTCTTTAGTGATTAATCACTGACAAATTATTCAGTCCTATGAATCATATAAAATTAAATAGGTAAACAATTTGTTTCAAATATCCAACATTGTGAAATTGCATGGTCAGTCATGCAATTTCACAATGTTGGATATTTGTTGTCTATTATTTATTGACGGTACATTGTTGCATAACCTGGATCTGCGGATGGTGGATGTGCGAAATTGCCTCGTTTAGACTGAGGAGGAAACGAATACATCCGTGCAGCCTATTCGCATAGGCTGCACTGATGTATTCGTTTACGTGCACTGTGAACATTCGTAGACTGAGAAAAGTATAGACAAGGCACCACGTAATAAAAACAATAACACAGACACTTACTAGATTCAGTCTTAGGAGTAAACATGGAAGAAGATATTTTGTTCAGCTCTTTGCATGTGCAAGCTTTTTGTGAAATCCTAGCCACCGTACCAACAAATAAAACGGTGGTTGGTTCTATTTTATAGAAAGTATTACCCTAAACAATAACAAATTACAATAACTGTCCAAAACTACTAGCTACGCTATTGTGCATCATGATTCATTTGGCGCATGACCATAGTCGAAAATAACGTCGCCATCTTGTATTTGTTCAGTACGTTTTCCATAGACAATTGCAGAAAGGTTTACCAACGGAGGTCTCCTGACAATCTCTTTCAAACATCACGAACCATGCTGCACTATAGCGGATCCCGCGAAATTCAAATTTAGTTAAGTTTTCTGAGTGCTCATAGCCAGTTTAAGGAAATATCGAAACGCCTAGTTGACGGTACCTGTGACCCAAAGGCTGGCTTTTACCTTGGCCAGAGGCTAAGTGTTGCCATACAACGTGGCAACACCGCCAATCTCTGGGCCACTTTGCCAGCTGACAGCGTTGAGGAGGAGTTTTTCGATGCCCTTTTATAGTTTTATGTTAGTTTATTTAATAGTTTTTAATTCATTGTATTAGTATATGTATATTAGTTTACTCTATATCATAATAAACTAATTTAATGTAATCACAGATGCAAACTTAAGTTTTTTGCAATTTCCCGGCTGTATGTTAAACAAAATACGATTCACAACCGTAAAGAATATGGTTTTACTGAGTTATAATAATCATTAAATTAATCGATAGAACCCTCTTAAGTTCATTTAATCACATTTAATGACTTTTTTTATGAAATAGTCATTCAATGGGATGCACTGACAAATTACAAAAAAGGTAAGATAATCTGAAATTCGCACGCTGCGCCCGCGCCGGTGACCTTGAGCAGCACACTGGCTTGAGACTGACATGTTCTTGTCACGGGCGTTTACTTGCACATGTATTTTCAAATAACACAAAATTTTAATAAACAGGCGTAGGCTTAAAAAACAGTTACCAGAGGAATTCATTATTTTTAAATTCCCAATCGTTGATTGTAAGAATCGATAAGAACGCATTTCTTGTTATCGCTATGGACAGTTAGACGTTTAAAAAAGTTTTATTTATTGGCAAATTAAAACAAATTCTGCTCAGACCAAAATAATCAACTTGAATTCTTCTTGTAAGTGATATTAATAATTCTTATAAATGATAGGTTATTCAGTAGTTTGAGTTGAAAAACACTGATTTGGCAACTCCATTCTCTATCTACATGCACTATGCACGTGATGGGCATCTGATTGGTCCGTGCGCACCTATCTTACATGTGCATTGTGCAATCGGGTCAAAACAATATATTTTGTTCAGGTTTGGTTACGGACGTCGAATCTAAGTCATGGAATAATAATGTGTTGAAAAATGACACTTTTCTTGTTTTTTTTTTGTTTAGATGCTTTTAAGAAACTATTCAATATTAACTTAGATGAAAAGAAAGGCAGCATACATCTGGAGCAATTCAAAACTTAATATAACGTTTTAAGAATGAAAGTCTACGGTACGTGTGCACGGGAAAATCATCGGCATCTCTACCGGCTAATTACCTAACTTTTACCATTATCATTAACAGTAGAAACAGGATATTTATCATATTACCATGTTGTTTGTTGTATATCCCGTTTCTAGTGTTAAAAACTTATAACTTTTACCATACCTTCATAAATATTGAGTGACTTCTAAGTGAACCAAAACAGTAGGTGCCTCTGCTTACTTAGGTACCTTTCTAAAGGTGTGGTAATTTATCCATCCTAGACATTCTCCAAATACAGGATGTGCACGGACCCTTCACGAAGCCGTGAACCAAGTATTCTGTACATCAAACTAAGTAATACTGCGCAAAAATGTTTGCGTGGAAACGACTTTTTTTTGGTGTGAAACATCACGGTTTAGGATGCATTGAAAACTTATCGTGGAGATATTTAAAGTAAAGTTAAAATTTTTAAAGTAAAGTTACATAGTTAAAGTTACATTTAAAACTTGTAGTTATTTTAATAATAACGTTTGAAAACGTTGGAACTTTGATCTTTAATATCTCCGTAACTAGAAGGTTCCCGGGTTTGGTTCAGAACAAAAAAAAACGTAATGACGGGAAGAACGAGTACCTCTCGGCGTCCATAAGGGTGTATTTACACCCTTTATATGCTTTGCTAAGTTAAGTATGAAACCTAATTCAACGAATAAGAGAATCACACTATTTAATAAGACTAAAGGTGAAGCAATGTATTCTTTCCATAAAAATAACTATGACGATTGACCTATTTATAAATTGAAACAGTATCGTCGTTGGACTCGTTGATAACTCCATTATAATTTTAATGAGATATATTGAATACCGATGTAAAATAACATCACACCAAACTGAAAGTATACAATACAATACAACAATAAAAGACAAGAATACAAGTATACAATTATATACTTAGTTGTATTTAAACATCACAAGGGGTTTTGTGTCACAGAGTAGCGGCCATTTTAAAACGCTAACTATTATTATGAATTAAGTGTCAGGCTCGTGAAACTTTTCAATAGGAAATCTAGGTAAAAATACAATGCAATGATATACATTTAGGTATAAAGCAGCCGGGATTAAAGTACAAAAACGAAAAACCTTAGATACACCGTGTTTTCAGCCCTTGCCAACCAAGGCCTACCAACCCATATAGTACCTAAGTCTCAGGGCGTTATAGAGGCTTCTAGTCGTTTAAATTAGCTTTTATTTAGGTATCTTACGATTACATTTTAGACAGTCACATTGCATCTCAGATTCTATTGATTACTAGCTGTTGCACGCGACCTTGTCCGCTTGAAATTATTATAAAAATACTATTTTCCCCATTTTTGTAACATTTTTCATTGATGTTCTGCTCCTATTGGACTTAGCGAGTTATATAGCCTAAATAAAGCCTTCCTTGATAAATGGGCTATCCAACACTAAAAGAATGTTTCAATTCGAATCAGACGTCCCTGAGATTGCCGCGTTAAACCAATCAAACTCTTCAACTTTATAATATTAAGTATAGATTATAATTTTCTGAAAATTACAGGAGTGTGTAGAAAAGAAACCATTACACTGCTTCTCTTAAAAGCCCTTAATAAGCTCTTAAATGCCCACCACGCAATCAAAACAAGACTATTTAATCATGTTTATTTAAGTTTAACAAGACAAGCTAAGTGTTTAACACAATAAAACAAGACGCTACGTAGCCTTCAATGGCAAATGACGTCATCTAACGTAATCCACCCAAGGAGCGCTATTACAACACCCACGTAAGCCGTATCCTTACATAAGTTCAAAAGTTTAAACAGTGGAACTTCAAACAAACTAAAAGTCGGGTCTATCCAATGTTCTTACCACAATCATCATGGCTGAAAAATATACATGATTACCTACCAACTTAAATGGAAGAGGGGTGAGTTTAAGAACCTAAGTTTTTTTCATAACTGCACAACATTTTAAATACCTAAAAAAAGAGTAAGATATTCTTTTTTTGCAATCCTACTGCATCAGTTTTTTTTTTGGAATTTCGCAGAACCAAACAGGAAAATGACATTTAATATCATACACAATGACATCGAACGATTTAATCCGCCCATATTTGCAAAATGCTTGTAGTTTGATTAATGCTTGGCACTGGGAAAATCTATTGTAAAGTGTACTTATCGTTACCATGCCGATTATTTTGGACACTGAAGGTAAGCCCCAGGGTAGCCCGCGAAATTCAAATTTTCTTATGTTTTTTGCAATTTGCAGGTCAGTGTCGGACTGTATGTTTAACAAAATATGATTCGCGGCCGTAACAACGATGTTTTACAGTGTAGCCGGATTCAGCTGAATACCAGTATTTTACTAAGGGTATCGCTCTATGTAAAATACTGGTATCTGCATCAGTTAAAATAAAATAACGATGATAATTATGAAACAAGTCAAATGACTACTTATTGTCTGAATTTTATCCATTGGTTCATAATACGTTTTCAGAGCTAAAGGTCGTAAGCGTAACTGATGTTTGTACGTTCATTCGAGTTCTTTTACTTTAGGTATTAAACACAGGATATTAAGTCGAATAACCCTGAGACAATAAAACATGCTGTACCGTCACCTACATAAATTGGGATAAGCGCAGAAGAACGATGATGATCACGAGCCCTGGATTATCCAGGATTGTTTTACCCTTTTAGTTAGGTAAAACATTGACCACACAACGTGAGTTATGCGGATCATCCTTTAATATAGTCGAATAACTAGCTTATCAACTTCTTCTTGAATCGATAACTCAGATTTTTGTCCAGGTCGCTTAGTCGACCATTACTAAGCGACCTGGACAGCTCTGTCGTTTGCACTATTCAAGTCCTGGATGGTGGAATTAGTTGTGCACAACGGGCAGAAGAGTTAGTTTACCAACAAGACGCTTTATCAAATTGGGAAATCTAGAACATCCATGAAAAGCAAAAAGGATAACCTTACCATATATGCTAGATTAATCTATTAACACTTTATTCTTCTAGTTGACCACAACAAAAACTAGACTACGGGGAAATCGCCCTGAATTTTATATTATCTAGCGTCCGCTTTATTCAACATCCCATATTGTCACAATTGACCATATTAATTAATTAATCATGGTCCATTTTTTTTAAATATCATTCTTAGTTAAAATCGATTTATTTTTGCTGAAGAAAACTGTGACTGACATGCTGTTGTATCTTTATTTTAGGTCTGTAGTTAATGCAGGTAGGTATGTATGATAAAGTTACTAAATAATTACTGACACATACTTATTTTTTTTTTTTTATTCGAGCACGTGGCACTTTTTTGGATCTGTTGGGCCCAGTAGATACCCACACTAAAAGTAGCGTCATTAGGACCTCAAAAGTGCAGATGTATCGACATTTAGGACAGTCCAGTAGGTGGGTCATGATCTGAACAGAACCGCACTGATACCTACAGTGTGTCGGACTGATCTATAGTCAAATTGTGGTTATTTCCACTTCAATACAAACCTGTAAGATTGTAACCCCTTTTAGCTACGCCGTAAGACTGTGTGTGTGAGATATTGAGCACAATACAACGCATGATAACAGGTCCGCAGGATGCTGGCATTCAATTGCACATGACGTCATATCAATTTATGAGCCCACTAGGCGGCTCTCTGGGAAAACTCCTCGTCCTTTAATTTAATATAAGGTCAGATATAAGACCCACGGTGCCTCGGCTATTGTGCCACGTGTGTGTGTGTAAGTAATAGATAAAGAAGTAGTTGTTAATAAATTGATTTAAAAGACATACTATTGTTCTTACTAATTTTACTTTTTGACACCCAAAAACACTTTAAATTGATGGCGAAACGGAAATATAGATATTTAAAAAAAGCTTAGTTATCATAAAAAATGATTTGTTTTCAGATGATGACAAGACGGGACATTCTGTATGGAAACAAAATTGGTGACCAATCGTAACAGTGACGAACCAACGGAATAATACAAATAAAAATAAGCAAGGGTGGTTTCGACCACATTTAAGGTTAATTTTGCCGATTTCTTTTAAAAAGATAACTCTGACGAGTTGTAAGTCGCAAATTGAAACCCAAGAAGGCACGGGTCGCGCCCGTTTGGTAACGCTACCGTTTAGCAATGCTACATAATTATACATTTGTTATGTTTGTAGATGTTACGTACACACGGCGTCACATGAAGCTGTACATTTTCATTATAACTTGGCCTCGCGTTGTATAGATTTCCTATACAATGAGAGATCCGCATAAACCGATTTTGTAAAGCTTGATTGGCCGTCGTGCGTACCTGAGCACACCGTCAGAGTAAAAAGTTCTGGTGTGCCGAATTTATTTAATGTTCATGTTATTTTCTACATTTTAAAACTACCATATGAATGACTGCATAGAATACAATTTAACTAGCCTATTTAAAAGACAATATTTTTATGAATCACAGGTAAAAAATTCTAACAAAAGAAGTGCAGGTACAAAAAGGTTCAGATTAGGCCCACATCCTTATCGATTGTTATTGAGCTGTAAATGAAATCCGGTTTCAAGACAATACTTTGTGAAACTGTTAGAAAGAGACAGACAATGAATGTGCTTTCACATTAACTCTATCTCTGTCTTGCAGTTTGAAACAAAAGATTAAGCTGTAACTACATATTTAGGCCTATTTTTAAAGAGTCAAAAATTGGTACGGAGCGCACGGCCGTTACAACGACCGAATCCGCCATCGTGAGAACATTGTTCTATGAGTTCGTGTCCTACCTCCGACCAACGCGCACCGCGAGTGAACTTTCATTAAGCCATTCGATTCATCGTCATCCAACACCATCATCATCATCAGGAACGGCAGCTGGAAGGTCAACGAGTGCAGTTCGCAGTCTAAGGTACGTACGCTGCACATGTCTTTACTGCTGTCTGCACAGAACTATTGTGAACCTCATCTTAACGTATTTCGTAAGACTCTTATCGGTCTCCCCAGGGTAGCAGGAAGCCATCAAACTCATTTCGGCTGATGCTAATACTACACTAGTAGTTCAAAATGCGTTCAATTTACTTCAATATTCTAATTTGATTACTCGCTTGGCTACCATGTCAAAAGCATGGATCACGGGCTTTCGGCTCTGTTCCTTTCAAAGAGAGGCGGTTTGTAGCTTTGTGGCCGTTATTAGGCAGATTATGCTGACACATAGATATTTCGGAAACTTGGTGGTCAATGACCATCCTATCTAAACTAGGTATGTCAAAATGTAATGCTGTAGGCACCTACATACATGTCAATAGTGTCTAGTGTTTCAACTTCAAATCTTGTATATTTATTCACTGACAGATAACGCGCCCTAAACTGCTGGGCTTAGACTCTAGAAGCATTAAGTTTTACTCAAGAGTTTCTTGAGTAAAACCTTGTTCCAATGTTATATCTAAGGTGAGCAATAGAAAATATTGTTAGAAATTCATCCCCTAAAAGGGTCAAGGGATGAAAACTTGTAGGAAGTATGCGGTGGATAGCAGGAGAGTTCAGAATGCAGGACCAACGGCATTTTCTAATGGCGCGAACGCATTGTTTCCATCGTATTTGTTTATATCGTTTTATTTAACGTCACCAACGTAAGGCTTACAATTATTAGGAAGTAAATCTACGTTAAACATACAGCTATAAGCTAAAAAGGCGCTCGCAACACAGTTACACGTGGCCTTTACGTGACGTCACCAAACAATCCGCCCACTCGGTGCGCACGCGCTGATTTTAACGTAGCACTCTTTGTGGCGCTACATCTTGAATTTCTTTTTGTTATGTTGGTAGATAGGCTTTTGGTATGATAATGCATTTATTAGTTTAAGTAACTAATGATACTTTAACGCACAATTGCACCACAAATCGCTTAACACATTTAACACTAAACGATTTTAAAACATCGTTGTGTTTGTTGTTTTTTATAGAAGAGACAGAGTGATATTTTAAATACGTTTAGCGTAAAATGCATTTAGTCATTTGAGGTTGGACAGTTAGCCCCGCTACCACCTTGGTGACGCGCTGTTATTTTTAAATTAACAGTGTGTAACGTCTGCTACGAGAGAAGACTAGCCTCAGTACTTAACCATTTCTTGCATTGATTAGGTGGTAACTTAAAATTGAATGAAATTAAAATGGGCTAGACCCTGTGCTAGTGCGTTACTACGGTAGCTAATTCCAACAGAAACCCTGGGTTGCTAGATGCGGTCAAGCCGGCCATTCTTAAGGAAAAAGTTGTATAAATAGCGTAGTAGTATAATTAACGTTTCTACATAAAACGATCTACTTTCTTTATTATTTCTCATAAACATACTTATAGGGTTACAGCTTATTGGAATATGTTATATTTTTTGTTATATCTGAGTTCAGACCCGTTAAAACTATGAACAATGTGGGTTTGAAAATATTAAAAGTTAGTTAAATCTAAATAGTTAAGGCATAATCCCTTGCAAGTTATAAAGCATCTAATCCGATTTACCTAGAAGATGGCGAGCAGTATCCTCAACTTTACCCGTAGCGATGACTTGAAGGACAATAGTCCAATGATAAATGTATGCCTTCCTCGACCAAATGTGATCACCTTTTGCCTTGTTTTAATAACTAGTTTTTGCAAAGCAAAACAACAGATTGTTATATCAGTGGTTTTTCCTAACAGATAAGGAAAGTAACACTGATCAAAGTGTTAAGTAGGTAGGTATATTCGGTTTTTCCAAGGAAGAAAGTCGAAGTACCTGCCTCGTTGGTCTAATGTTAGCGTGAGCATAAGGTTTGATTCCCAGGGTTTTTTTTTAAGAAAAACGTTGCAGCACACTAGGAGTTTCTCCTGTACCGTGTGTGCGTTTCATCATCATATCAGCCCCGAATCATCCACTACTGGGTATAGGCCTCCTGTTTTTTCTGCCACATTTCCTGGTTCTGTGCGTCCCTCATCCCGGTGTTTCCCGCGAATTTGACGATATCGTCGACCCAAGCTGGGACGGCCCTGGTTTCTTTGGCCTAACCTTGGCCACCACTCTGTAAAGCCTTGCTCCATCCGCCATCTCCGCGTCTGTCCAGAATGTGTTGAACACACGTTTAAACTTACATACACAAACAGCCAGACCCGGAACTAAAACCTGTAGGCCATTAAAAAAATTTTTTTTTGCAAAGTGTTATGGGGTTCTGTTTTCACTAGAACTTTCTCATCAAGAGCCTGGAGTTTGGATCGGTGGCCGGTTGATGGCAATAGGCTCCCCCTTTATTACATGGGGCTGAAACATAGGCTCCGCTCTACCTAATCCTGTTTAAATACAGATGTTATGTTTATTTATCTGTTAAACTCTTATTAGGTATCTTGTTATTATTGTTAACTAGATTATAATTATTAATGTTAACTTTTGCCTGCGATTTCCGTGTCATGTCAACTTATAGCTTTGCATCAGTGAAATAATTTTTCAAATCGGATGAGCAACTTCGTAAGTTACCTTCCTACCACGTCTACATCCAAACTTTACCTCTTTAAAATATAAGTAGGTAACTAGGTATGAATAGGAAGAAAACATATTTATTTGTCTCGCACTGCGCACAGGACTAAACAAAATGTTTTAAATTAACAATAAAAAAAGAAATATAAAAAGTAAACACAAGAAAAGCTTAAAAATAAGACATGCATTAAACTAAAATCCTGTACGAGGTCAAAAAGCCTCACATAAGCTCGCACACTTGTAGGGGTCCGCAAGTTCCGATGCCTGCCAGGGCTGCGGGACTGTTCGAAAGAGATACCGTGGCCCTGGAACACAAAGGGCAAAGAAGGAACATGGATGGGTTTTAGTCAGTACAAGTCTGACACTCCCTTCCGCTCCGCCCAGAGTGGGGGGGGGTCATTTGATGATTTCCCATCCGGAAAAAAAAAAAAAAGCTCGCACACTTACTTGTGCTCGCATCCTACTAGGTAGGTACATGGGGTCTGATAAGGGTTACAAAATAACTAGCAAAATGAACATCTACTATGATAATACTTACCTACTGCTGTGTACTCCTTCTCGGAATACTAGCGGATTGCTGCCCAATGGGAAAATTTTGAAGAGGACGAAAAAGGGTAGAATAACTCTATCATTTAGTTAGGGCGTGTTAGAAACTGAAAATAGAATCGCCAGACACAGAAAAACCTACCTACCAGAAATGGTTTTTGTGGGGTATTTCTGAAATCCCAACAATCTTTATACTTACCTACCTATGAGGGTAGTCTTCATAGCCTAAGGTATGCCCACAATCATAATTCCTTTGATTATATACATAATCAAAGCGTAATCCTAAAGAGCAGGTGAATTATTGAATTAGAGTGTATAACATTTATTCTTGCCAGCTGATGTCGGGATTACACCGTGTGTTTATGTGTTAGGTACTTCTATAATTATTTACATAAAACTCGATAAATGATTGGTTTTCTGAGTGCTTAATAAATTTATAAACGTTAACTGATTTTCTTAATTTTCCTGCCCTCATCCCAATTTATTTGTGGTCGGTGTAGCATGTCATCTTTTTCCAAACTTCTCTATTCTCGTCATCTCAGCACTTACGTCCTTTCTTATAACCATATCATCCTGCACAATGTTCATCCATAGTTTCTTTGGTCTTCCTCTACTCTTATAGCCATCCACTTTCACATTCACACGTTAAGGTGGAAGCGCCAGGGTAGGCCGCGAAATTTAAATTTTCTTACATTTTTTTTTTACAACTTGCAGGTCAGTGTCAGGTAGTATGTTGATGAAAAATGAGTCGCGCTAGTAACACGTATGTAGTGACTTTATCATGAAAAAGTCATTCAATGGGGTTAAATGAATTTAGAGGGTTGATTGATGATTTTAATGATTATAATTCTGTAATTCTTCGACCTTGACTCAATAAATTAATAATAGACTTGTATAGAGAAAAGTATTCTATCGCTCACTTCTTCTTTTGTAGTCTATGGTGTCATAACAGACGACTAAGGTTTAATATTAAGAGGCTAGGCAGTGTCCCCTGGACTGCTAACAATAACAAATTCTAATCCCCGTTATTTCAGTCAGGTTTGGTAATTAGAGCAATAAAAATTTTCGTTTGATTTTTTTACTGATTTTGGTCTTTAGTATGTTTGTTGTGTATAAACCTGGTATCAGATTGTTTGCTTTTTATTAACTTGGTCTTTCACTCGAAGTGGAACGTCAAAACACAAAATGAATGAAAATTTAAAAATTTATTCATAAGTGGATCCACTTATGAATAAATTTTTCTATGACAAACTCATGAATAGCTATCATTTGCCTATCTTTTTCCAACTATGTTAGGGTCCAGTCTAACCGGATGCAGCTGAATGTCAGTGTTTTAAACGGACAGGGTGCAAAGCTTCACAAGGTCACAAGCCAGTTATGGGGTGGACGATAACTCTTTATTAAATTCGCTAAATCATCATCATCTTCCTACCCTAGTCCCATGTCACTTGGGGTCGGCGCAACATCTTTTTTTCTTCCATTCTCCCCTGTCAACCGTCACGCTATCATTTACTCCTTTTTCTTTCATATCATTCCACAAGCAATCCATCCATCGTTTCCTTGGTCTACCTCTCCCTCTCCATCCATCCACGTTTATATACATCTCTCCGGAAAATAGACATTAACCTCATAGAAGCAACCGAATTAGAAAATCAAAATACACGATATGTCGGACTTCGGCGCTTTTTCGGACGTCGACGACGACTTTCGAAGACGATTTCTATAACTAATTCAGTGTAACTTCAACGACTAGGTACTAATTGAGACCATTGGATTCAGCCAAGTGAAATAAGCCCTTAAGAATGAAAAAAATATATATATATCATCTGCCTAGCTAAACTACATAGGGGTCGGCTTTCAGAGTATCCGGACGCAGCTGCTAGCTCTGGTATCTTACATTGGTGGGGTTTTTTTTAATAACAATTGATTCTGTACTTAAAAAAATGACATTTTTCATCCTGTAGGTGGCTAAGTTATCATATACTGCATTAAGCTACCAATAAATCGCCCAAATGGTCTCACACTCATTAATCACACTTTTATCGAAACGAAAGTTGGTGATTGCAGTTTTCTTTAACCTTCTTTCTTGCAATACGATCTCACTACGGTTATCGATATACCTATCAAGTGTGGTGACTATGTTCATATCCCTTATTGGATGTCCTTTCTTTATTCAGACAAGGAGGTCTTGAAAGAACTGAAAGAATCCTTTATAGATCCTACATATTAATTCATATTATCGTCTACTTGATGTTCTCTTAACGATAAATCATCATGTGCCTGGCTCGCCCTTTTCAAAAATTGAAATGTAGGGTCGGCTTCCAGTCTAACTGGTCGCAGCTGAATACCAGAATTTTACCTACAAGGAGCGACTACCTATCTGACCTCCACAACCCAGTCACTGAGTAAACGTTACCCCCTGGTAAGAGTGATTATCAGACTTTCGGGACTTTTCGACAAGTGTAATGATTATGCTCGTATCCCTTATTGGAATAGTTTTGTTCAGATGGTTATGGAGGTCTACGGGATATTTCTGAATCCCTGGAACATGACGCTGCTTATAATATACAGTATTAAAATTGGAAATACCTTATTCGTCTACTCGACCTAAGTAAGAGGTATCTACCCTTTACGACGCCCACGGAAAGATTGGGGGTTGCTAATGTTTCTATTAATGGGAATAATACAAACTTATCATTATTTTCAATTATTAAATGCCTATAAGTTCTTTTTTACCCCAAAATATTAGATATCTAAAGTTCCTTTCGAAAGCTACGGCAAGGCTATTAGTAAAATAGATTATTAGACGAATTACACAATTTAGGACATTATTATGTCCAAGTAACAATAGGCATGTAAGGACGAATTGGAACGCCATACGTACGACGTTTTAAGCCCCGTAAAACTCTCAAAAAGTTCAAACATACTCCTAAATCTCATATAAAACTCTAAATAAACAAAGAACGAAGCAGTCTTAGTTACGAAACTTGCAATGAACATCTATTTGCATTAAAATTTGTTAAGATAATGCAAATTGTTAATCAAAGACAACTTTGATGCAGTCGATGGTCATTAAATACCACCCCCCGACCACATTTATCATAGTTAGTTGTGCAATCACAAAACCTAGAACTAACACGTGTCATTCTGAAAGCGCCCGGCCTTGAAAATCATTATAACTATGTAACATACTTTGTACCTATCATCTTACGTAATAAATACCGTAAATGTTCAATATCGATCCCCGATTAGCTTGTATATTTTGAAATGCCGACTTAAATAAAGTTTCTAACGATAACAGACCCAATTACGTGAATATAGACGAATTAACGTTCGACAACAAAGTTAATTGCAATAAAAGTAACCTAAAAGTTATAAAGTGTTTCGTAGCGTATTTGACTCGTGAAAAGCGAATTATAGCGTTTATAAACGCATATAATGTACAGAAAAGTTGTTTTTAACAAAGAAGAGTGAGTTCGCATCGAAAATATGTATCGTGGAGAGGCCCATCGGTGTCGGGCGGATGTTATATAGCTACGTAGATAAAACCTTCCGCCGTGCGCAGCGCCCCTAGCGGCGGCGAACATCATCAAACTTCATGCCGTGTACAACCCTCCCAACAAGTTTCGACGAGGTTTCGCCAGATTATTTAATTCAATATAATTTTGTTAGGAAATTATTTGAAGTTATTAATAAAAGGTTTTTTGTTGGAAGTTATTATTTTTGATGTAGTTATAGTTAAAATGACGTTTTTACGGTGAATTGGATGTAAAATCATAGAAAAAACATTTGGAGTGTGGTAAATGTTAGTAAAGACAAACTTACAAAATTTGTATGGTATTATTAATAGGTATAATTTTTGAAATTAAGCTTTTTTAGAAAGGTTTTGAATAAAATTAGTTAATGCGAGTTTTTGTGTACGAGGGATTTCCCATTAAACCAGAAAAACTTGTTCGTGTATGCAACATTCACTAATTAGTATATTTACTAATTGATGTCATTACGTTAAAAACTATTTTCGACATAATTGTACCTCTTGATTATTTGTTTGAATTACTTTCGATGCCGAGTTGTTTTTAAATGACTGCCAAGGAAGGGTTATGTTTTTCGCGCGTATCTTGAGTTCGTTTTTGTAAATTTCTTTATTACCTCGTATGTTCTTTGTGAGTGAATTTAATAACACGACACTTTAGACAATCGTATACTAACAAAATTTATAAAATTTGTGTTAGGTATTGTATCGAAGATATTGTGATGAGTGTGGTGTTTAGTTTACCTGTGTATATGGATCTTGTATGATTATGGTCATCGTAAATTGTATTACGGTAAATAAAACGACTACTTCTTACTAAATCAATTTATTTGAACTATTTCAGTATTCATATTTATTTAAAAGCCTTTGGAATGAGCCCATTCTACTAATTGAGCAACATAATCACCCTTTACTTCTATAAATCTGCCGACTTCTTGAACACGAGTTTCTACATATCTTTTATTCTTTTCTTTTAGATAACTTTTGATTTCATCGTTCAAGAGCCAAATATCACCTTCAATGCGTTTTATTTTTGTTATCTTGCGGATGCCCCTGTACGTGACTTGTAAATAAATTGGCAGTTCGTGATTTCTTGTTCTTAATACGAAATATGGAAGACTCTTGGCTTCTTCTTTAGGCGGAACCCAACCAGAAGGATAGCTCTCTTTCGGAGTCACCGCAGGAATTGTGTCAATCGGCAAAAGTCTCTGCACATAAGTCCACTCCGGAGGATTCTTCACAATTTCGTAGTCATATTGTTCTTTTATTCTGGTTACCAACGGAGAATGCGCGTAGTTTGAATATTTTCTTAATAATATTGCCTGAAACAAAAGAAAAAGTATTTAGTACAAAAGTAAAAAAAGTCTTCTCTGAAAAATAATCAAAATCACACGTGAAGATATAACCTCAAATCATATATCTTTTAATAAAATCAATTTGGTATTAAAACTTGTTGAAAAATATTTAAACTTTGCAATGGATCATTAAATCAAAGACATTCTGAAAATAAATTAATGTCACAAAAAAAATTGAAGCACGAGAAACTTGTGCGGAAGGGTGTACATCCATAGTTCTGTCACATGTCGCGGTCAAAGCGACATTACGACTCGACGCGAGTGAAAATATAATTAAATAATTACCGATTGTGATCCCGGACCAAGTTTTGTACCCAAATCTGTCGCGTTGTTCAGGATTTGTCCAGTTTTTCCAGCCAAAAGTCGCGCAAACGCGCACTGCGATCGCCACACAGTCGCCATTTTGAATAGCGAATAGAGAATTGCTACAAGAGCAATAAGAACTATATTATTCGTTTCGAAGGAAACATTATGGCGGACGCCTGCAGTCATTTGGGCTTTTCAAAAATCGTTTTCTAAGTTTAATCGCGAGTTTATATTGAACTTTTTCGCATATTATGGTGCGTTGTGTATCCAATTAACTGTTTATTGTGGTTTTTGGAGGTTTCATTGGATAAAATGTGAGTATTTTGTGAGGACATTGCAGAGGTGCGCCACGGCTGGGGAAATGATTTGGTGCTTTCGTTCGCTCGACGCATACGCACTCGCTCAGCTGTAGGTGGCGTTAGGTGTCACCCGCGGCCTCGCCACCAAAACATCGGGTTTTTCATGAATTTTCCGGCGCGATTTTATGTGTTTTGATAGATTTGAAAAGTTGTTTTGATTCAGATTTAAGTTGACTATAGTTTAATGTTCCCGAATAAATCGTAAATAAGGCCATAACAAGTGAAATAAATGTGATAATATTGCGCGAACTTGTTGATTAGCGCGCGTTGGCTTTTGTTTACCACGATCTGTAGACACGATTTATATGTGAATTGTGCCAAATTATACCACAATTGAGTACACAGTACGTTCATTTAGTATTACGACTACTCATTTATTTAAAAATCACAGTTTTAACCAACTTAAGTTAGGAGTTATTCTCGATGTTGGTCAACAAGTGATTTTTAATACCACGTTGCTAATTATAGGGCCGTAAGGGTAATTAACGAATGCTTATCGCTTTCCAGGTCCAGATGGCACAATATAGAGATGTATTATGGCTCAAAGTCGTCCCAACACAAAGAATAAGGAGTCACTGAAACTGAAAACTGCTTGTTACTTGAACAAGGACGACAGTGGTTGTGATACTTGCCCTGAGGAGAGTTTAACTGACACCAATCTACAGGATACAGACAGTGAAAGCCAGTCTTCAGAGGCCAGCAAACAAAAACATTCAGGAAAGAGTCGGGGCACCTCGTCGATCAAGCTCAGATCGACTAACAGGAGCAAAGCTGACAGCCAGCCTCTACCTGATGTCGGAAGAACGGGGTCATCTCCCACCACACATTCCAACATGAAAACCAAACAAACTAAGGAGGAACTAGACAAGAGTCTCGATGAGGACAATGTGATAGAACCCAAGACCCGTGCCCGTAAGAAGGCCTCAGACATTAATGATGATGACAAGAAATCCAGCCCAGATGAGCCTAAAACGTCCAAAGAAACTAAGAAACCTATAGGCAAACCTAAAGCTGTGGTCAAGAAAAGACCTTTGGGCATCAGAAAAACTTTGAGAAGCAAAAAAACTATTGTTGTCAAAGAAAAGGTAAAAAATGTTATAAAACAAACTGCAAGGAGAGGAAGAAAGCCTGCATTGAAGGTAAATACTGAGCAGAGCCAAGACAAAGAAACCGTCCCATTGATACCTGCTTCTGAAATCAAGACGGAACCAGGTGAAGACACCACACCCAACTCAAGGTCCTCGAGTCCCAGGACAGCGGGGAGGAGGCAGAGACTCAGCTCTGACATGGCCATGATGAAGACAATGCTTGGTGACTCTCCAGGTACCTTAGTGCTGGGGCCACGCACCAGCCCTTACTCGATGCGCTCTGAAAGAAGCAATAGTCCCTCAATGTTTGAAGGAAAGAACCTTCGCAGTGGGAAACCCAGGAAAGTCAAGAACTTACTGAGTGAGGTTGTTATCAAGGAACAGAAGAAAAGGCGTAGACTGCATTCAGATTCTAAGACTTCAGATACCGCAGAGACTCCCGAGGACTGTAAGAAGTTGAAGAGGGGACGCTCATGCTCTCGTGATGGCAGTGAGATATCCAAATGCTCAGACAACACTGAGTCAGATTTGAGCATGAGTGAGACACTCAATGACTCAGACAGCAAGGAGCTCAACAAAAAACTAGATAAATCTAAGACTGACCTAGATATAGATATTGAAAATAATGTACAGATCTCGACTATTGAAAAAGTGCCTTCTCTTGTTGTTGACTCCAAATTAGCTGAAACCAAACAGGACCCCCCGGAGCCTAGTAGTAACATAAACGCAAAAGATAAGAAAGTGAGCTTAAACAGAAGTGCTTCATTAGACTCTGACAACAATAATAGTAATAGGATAAACTTAGATGATTTAAATTCAAATGAAATAGAAGAAAAATTGATAATGAAGACTGATAATACGCTTTTTGATGCTCGTAGTAGTATATTGACCAGTATGTCGAAGACATTCAACTCTAAGGAGATGTCGAAGAATATAAGGAAGGCGCGTCGGGGGCGCAAGGTGATGGCGGCGTCGCGGCCGGTGCCCGCGCCCGCCCCGGCCCCCGCTCCTGCCCCAGCCCCCGCGCCCAAGAGCTGCGTCACTAGCACCATCACAGCCGACGCCGCCGACGACAAGGTAGAGACCATCGACACGCTCACCAAGGAGATCAATGACCTCATTAACAACCTCGACCAGAACATCGACGGTGACATGCAGATGGTGTCTGAGACAAACACTGCAGTAACTACTGATAGCACCCCAGACCAATTGCAGACAAAGACTGCTTCTAAATTCTATGGCCTAGCCAAACCTCTGAACAATGGAGAAAATGTCCCCACTCCTGAGACTCCTGTAAAAGACAAAGATATTATATCTCCTATTAGCAATGAGAACACACCGTCCAAGAATGACGATGGTGAGAACATACGGCTGCATTATGAGGAAGATTCTGTTGAGAAACCTATAGACAGCGGCAAACACGAGGTACCATACAAGTGCAGTCCTGTCGCAAGTATTGACAAGCTCATGGACAGACTCAAGGAATTCGAGGAATTCGATAAGAGAAGACAAATGGAGTCCAAAGCCACTGATGGTGGCAAGCCAATGATGGTGACCAATGATGTGGTATTGATACCCAAGTCTGGCGACATAAAGCCACTGAAAGACATACAGTCTGTAAGGTCACCAGAAAAACCATTTGAAAAGGAGAATGTTTTGAGTTGCTTTGAGAACAACTCAGCTATTTCAATAGTCAAGAGAGATCAAGTAAGGAAATCCACCGATATTGACATGCCTAACTCAGTCACTCTAATTAAAAGGAATAGTTTTAGTTCAAGGAAAGAGTCCACGAGTTCCAATCACTCGAAAGAATCTGATGCTATTAGTATATTCGAGAAGTCGCTCGGCCGGGATGTCACCCTGACGGAAATACGGAAGTCTGTAGACAAGTCGGCACCTCACACTACTCAGATAGACTTGCACCAGTTCGCCACACTCCATCCCAACACGTCTGGCGCCAACCTCGGCGGCGTCATATTAGATTCCAGTCAGGTTTCGATCACACCCCGCGTCGTCGAGTCTAAGATCAACAATGACGTTCAAATCATCACTAAGAGGAAATCAAGGGAGTCGATGTCGCGTAAGTCATCCGAATCTACAGTTGATACTGAAGACAAGATGGCCACGATCGAGAAAATCAAGTCGCCGCCGCCCCCGAGCGTGACACTTGCTGTGTCGATCACGCCTGCGCCGGTTGCCATCAAGTCGCCTGAAGTGGCGCCTGTAGAGGCCGAAGCACTGCCCCCACCGATAGAAACTATAAAGTCTATTGAAGATATTGCAGCTTCTGAGGTCCCTAAAGTGGAAGCCACTACAGTTGTAGTTGAAGCGCCTAAGGAAGAGGAACCAAAGGTTGTTACTCCTGTTGAAGAGGCCGACACTCCAGTCCCAACAGCTCCAATTGTTGCAATTCCAGCTGAACCTGAGAAGGTGGAAGTTGAAGAAACTCCAGAACAAAAGCCTGAAGAGACTAAAGAAGCGTCAGTAGTAGAAGAAAAAGAAAAGACTGAGACAGTTGTTGAAGTGAAGTCTGTGGAGCCTGAAGTCAAGCCAGCAAAGAGTCCCAAACCTAAATCAGCACGCAACTCTATAGAAAGTCAGGCAGGACCAAGCAATGCGCTGAACGAGACGCCAGAGAGTCAAAAACGCAAGGAAAATGTGTTGAGAACGCTTGGCTTATTGACTCTCAAGGCTGCCAAGGAGGCGAAAATTGAGAAGTTGAAAGAAAAAGAAAGGATATATGGTTCTAACTATGGTGGAATGATGTCTAATAAGAGTAAGGCGTCGAAAGCTCAGGGTGACTACACGGGAACTCTGAAAACTGTGATAAAGCTGAACCGGGGCGGTGACAAGAAGAAGCACAGGAGTTCTTTGAAGATGACGTTCCAGAAGAGCAAGTACCGGTCGGGGAAGCCGACGCCAGAGGTGGGCGAGGCAGCCACCGAAGATGACGCCTACTACACCATTGAGCGGCGGGAGGTGAGCACATTAATTAACACTTATTTATTTTGTGGTATTTTCTTAGGTCTTTGATACTGCCCTAGCCTAACCTTAGGGTTCGAATCTCTGGTTAGGCAAATAGCTGGCATATTTGTCTCCATCAGTAATTTCTTTTAGGAGCCTAGAACCAGGCAACAATATGTTATTGCCTAATACAGTCTCCAAGTTGCTATAAGAAAGTCCTTACACATAGCTGGCAAAATATGTGTGCCTACCCCCAGGAAGTAATGCCGTGATTATATATTATATTTAGGGGAACACTGTAGACATAGATTTCAGTTTAACTTTCCATAAATTGGGTTCTGATTTAGCCAATATTCTGGGGCAGCGGTTACTAAGTATTTGGATACTGGTAATCCATCATTTCAAACGGTTCCCTGAAAACGGGGATGTGAAAAGTTTCTTGTATTTGCTCAAAATATTTTTCAATATACATTAGAAAATGTTATTAATATAAGTACTATTGAATATTATAGTTATTCTAAAAGCTGTCCAACAGAACAGTTTTGATGAGCTTTAAAGCTCAATAGTTAAAGGCAGTACCTACTAAACACTAGGAATGTACTTGTTTATATTTCTATCTTGGTGAACAATAAAGTATATTCTACCAATATTACTAACAGTAAATTAAATATAAAAACATAAATAAATCAGCTATGTATTTAGTCATCATTACATGATGCAATCAAACTTTTTCTTTAGTAATAATTGGGAAATAATCAAGATCTTTCCTATGAACAAGAAAAACTTATCTATTTTATTTATGTATTTTTCTTAAAAAGGTGCATTCTGTAAGATGGCAAGGTTCCATACAGCTATTAAATTGTTCCCTGTTATGATGATTTTCTTTAATATAGCTAAATGAAAATGGAATAGCACTCTGTGTTGCACTAAATATTGATTATAAATTGCAATAACTAGTATAGTTACACTGAATATTTAGTTTTAGGTGCAATTAAAGCACTTATAAATCTTCTAAATACTTTTATAACTACATAGTATAAAACGAAATCGCTTCTTGCTGTCTGTCTGTCTGTCCCTATAGATCTTTAAAAGCACGCAACGGACTCTGATGCAGTTTTCGATAATAGATAGAGTGATTCAAGAGGAATGTTTATATATAGATATATTGCACCCGTGTGAAGCCGGGGCGTGTCGCTAGTTACATCTAAAACTGTTATTACAATACAATATTTAGTCAATATTTTAGTGCAAAACAACACTGAGAGATTTTTCATAATTGAATTCAGTAAATAATCAAAACAGCAATATTTGCGACATTGCTAACTTTCAGAATGTAGCCTCATCATAGCTGTATCTATCCTTACCAAGTTCATAGAGAGCTTTAAAAGAGATACAAAGCTCTACTTAATTTGAAAACTAAATCTTGAACAGCAAAAAAGTTTGTCAATGAAGACTTGGCTATAGATAAATTTTAATCTCTATACATAAATCATTAACTTTATCTAATTATGCCTTTGATAGTTGCATTCATAAAGATAAACACATATCTTTTACATAATATACTGCGATGCTTGAGCCTTAGGTAAAACTAATGAATAAATCCTAGCTCTATCTGTTAAAAACTTAAATGATGGATTGATTGTACTTAGTTATTTTGGCCTCTTATCTAAGACATAACAGCAAGTTGAGATATTTGTTAAGATAGGAACTAGTATATATTGGTAGAGTTTTTAATGTACATCTTGCAGTGGCGAAGGTTCCATACAACTCGATTCCTACCGGATACCCTTTGAAAAATGGCACAGTCAGTATCCTATATACAAATAAAATAATCACATTAAAGATATGTACTCCGGCTTACTTCTTACAAAAAGTGACCCTGCACTACTGATATCTTGCCTCCTTTTTCATAGAAACTTAAATGTTACTGGCAAAATGTGGTTGAAATATAGACCTCTGCAAATCAAATTTGAGGAATAATAGCTATTTTGTCTAGATTCCTTTTGTATGATAACTTTAAAAACTAGGCTTTCATAAACAATAAGTATAGGCTTGCTAAATATAATTTCAGTTCCATAATTATAGATCTTTTTCAGATTAGAATGTAATTTTTTATCAAACTAGAATCAATAGGAGCAAGTGTGATCCATACTTGCTACTAAAGTGTATCAGTAGATTTTATTCTCTGCCATCTGAGTTTTAAATACAGGCTGATGTTTTTTTGCAAATACTTAATTATAAACTTTTTTAATGAAATACGTTTGTGTTCTTTCTAGGTAGGTACTTAGATAAATTCTAACGTTTATTGTTTTGTCTACAGGGTGCTCCAGGCGCGGCATCTGACGGTGGGCACAGAAAGTCTCATTACAGTAATCGTCTTAACCATGGTGTGTGGATACATTCACCCCACTACACACTGTCGTTTGGTGCACACATGATATCTGTAATCGTGCGACTTTTTTTTCTAGAAAATGCGTTTATTTTTGTCGCACGAAATTTTACTAAAAATATCTTCACAATATGATTTTACTAGTAATAGTTTTTTTCCTATGAAAACATTGAAGGTAACTGAAATATCCTTTTTAAGAAATGTCAGGAAATAAGTTTTTATTATTGAATAATAGCGTAATACTTGTTAGAAGTGGATATCATGTTTGCACCAGCGAATTTCAGTCAGTTGTATCAAACTTTATAATGAAAAGAACATTGCTACGTTCAATATAAATGTTGATCATGACTGACGGTTAATGAAAATATAATAAGACTAAATTCATTACGTTTTGCATGACTTATCTAATCTTACTCACCCAAAATTACTAAAACATAATACAATTTTTAAAAGGCATGGACAATATTCAAAATTTCAATACGACTATTAAAAATTAACTTACAAACTAATTCTGACATCTTTAAACATAATTTTGGTATACCTACAATTCATTTAACTTAAAACTATGTACTTCCTAACACACATCTTCAAGTGATGGGATCCCTGACGCTCACTTCGGATTCTGCTCCTCTGCCAATCTTGCTTTGGTGATGATCTTATTTTTCTCCACTGCGTAAATTAAACTCATTTATCTCTCGCTCAGAGAAAAATGCTTTGAAAATCTTACATTATTCACACGGATTCGGGATTAGTAAATATTAAGTGGGGACAAAGTTATCCCACCTAAGGGGAAAAATAATTTTATAAATATCAAGTTCACGGTGATATTAGGGTTGAACCTCATCTGGCAGCACGGAATCGCACTTTTCTTTTTTCTGGCGCTGAGAACCGTCATTTGCTAGAGCGGGTCAACCTGCTAACCATCCTTACACACTCACCTTATTTATTTTTGCAAAAATACACAGCCTACTATTGGCCATCTGTTGTCCCTAGGAGTAACATTATTTTTTTTTGAAAGCAAGTTTATTGAATGTCGCTGAGTGTCAGAAACTCCCAGCCTGCCTTCAGCAATATAAAGGGTGTAGACCCTTAACATAAACGAAAGGCACTTGTTCTCCCCGTCACTGCGATCATTTTTTTGTTCTAGACCATACCTGGGAACCTTCTAGTTACGGAGATATTGAGGGTCAAAGTTCCAACTTTTTCACAAGTTTTTTTTTTTAAATACATGTTTTTAATGGAAGATTTATACTTTACACACCTCCACGACCCCCGTACTATTCAATCCATTCATCAGCACAATGCTATGAGTGCTTTCCATCGAGTCCTACCGTAAAACGTGATTCTTCACCACAAAAAAAAAAGTCGATTCCCAGCAATAATTTTTGCGTAAAGTTACTTAGTTTGATGTACAGAATGCTTGGTTGACGGATATGTGAAGGGTCTGTTTACACCCGGTAGTTATTCTTCAAATTCAGTAATAAAAGTGCAATGAACATGGCCCAGTGTAGATATTTTAGGTCGATTATTAAAAAAAAAACAGCTGTTTAATACAAAAAGTAATCTACCCGTTCAAAATGAATGATATTTTTTTTCAAAGATTGTCAACGCTATAATAGTCGACTCATATTTTAGCTCGGCATTTTAGTTTTTCGTACACTATAGCATACTTTTCCTTATAATGTCCTCGCGAGTTTCCTTTAGCGACACCACAGCTCAATTACTGAACGCAGCGTGCACATCCTGTTACAGGGGTCACTTTATTGACTGTGGGTACCGATGCTCAAGCGCGATACTAGTATTTATAGTATCAGGTACTAGATATTGTATTGCACCTTTTCAAACCATAAATAAAAGAGCTTTCAAGAATCTTATAAGTCCTTTAACCATTTTTTGCAAGACTCAATTTGTGTAGTGTGGTCAGGTCTTTTTTTATAAGAATTTAGTAGTTTCCGTAACTGTAACTTCGAATGGTACGAGAAACTTTATATTCTTAGAAAGATCCCGATTGGTCTTTTCATTAGGTTTGGTTTCGTGGCTTTTATTAAATTATTATTGAATAAATGAAATAAAATGAATCGGCCAAGTCTTGAACTAGAAGAAAATATTGACACTTTTAAGTACCTACCAAATTACACACCACAATAGTCTAGACTAGGGATATCATAAACTATCTCCACAGTATATTTGAGTTATTACTACAAATGTACATTTTAAGTCAAGTATCGCGTGGACAGGCGTTCGTAAACAGACTTAACCTTGTTAACAGTACTACAGTCAATCGCACGTTAGTTAACACTTGAGCTGCTAAACACACACTTATTACTACGACGTAAACGCGCTGTCTGTGTCTAATTGTGAAATAATCTTGCGGTTGCCTGTACAGTCTGTCCTTATGAGCTTAATCGCATGATATACTACAGTATGGCGTTTTTTTTATTGTCGTTTAGGTAACTTAATTGTTATGTGTATGTGATGTCGGTTTGGATTTAGAAAGTTAGCAAAAACGAATTTCGGTGGAAATATTTTCACTCAAATAGTCTCTAGTTCTAGATAATTATATTTATTTATTAGTATTTTGTCCAACACCAGTTTTCGAAAACCCGCTCATGTCTGATCAGTATATCTGCTATCATTAACAAAAAATAAACTAAAGTTATTGCGGGTGGGTGTTTATCCGTGATCATGGTGCTTGCAACAGCGCCGAAATATCGGGAACTCAAATCAATCACTAAACATGGTAAATATCCCGTTTCTAGTGTTAATAATAATGTTAGTGACTATGATAGTTTCAAATCTAGTATATCTGCTGTCTATTATACCAGTTGCTGTAGTAGAGGAGCTTCATAAGTGGCAACTAGGTTTTTCATCACATGATATTGCTAAGGTTTTTAGATACTAGCATTTAATTTCTAAGACACCCCGCGCACTTAAAAACTTATTTTGCACTTACACTACGCTCATATTTAGATGAGCGTAGTGTAAGTGAAAAAGGAGGGTTAGACACTTAATAACCACTTCTGCCTACCTCTACCGGTTTACTTGAATCATCATTTTTTTCAAATTCAAATGTTTATTGCTAACACAGTACATAATTATACATTTCCAGATGTTAAGTGAATGTGCAGTCCACTGTGTTGTACCAATTTAGGAATGCAAAATTTATCATTAAAGTTATGCAATTTTTTTTTTTATTTGGAAAAAAAAAAGTTTTGCAATTTCTTAACTTCCAATTAATACCATAAACATTGTCAAAAGAATATAAAATAAATTCGAGTTAATGCCTTAAAAATAATACCATATACAATGTTGTAAAAATTTGGCTCGTAAACAAAAAAAACAGTCCTATCAGTAAATAAACACACAACACTTTCTCAATCACACACAACACTTTCTCAATCACACACATCACCCACAATTTCACCCCTGTCCCCCACAAAAACCCACCCATCAACAAGATATTCTCCACAGACACAGAAGCAGCCCCGGAGCCAGTGGAACCCAAAGAGACCCTGAACCTGGTCATCCCGGAGAAGGCGTCCTCGTTCAGCATCCACCCTGGACGACTGTGCATGGACCAGTGCTTCTACTGCGGAGGAAAGTTCGGCCTGTTCGATACGCCGTGCCACATCGCGCAGATTAAGAGCTCTGAAAGACAGAAAAAGGTTTTGGATAGTGAGTATATTATTTTTATGTTGTTTTCTTTTTCAGAGGTGTGTGTGCGACTGACTCTTTAGTCGCCGCAAGCGCTGCTGTTGATCATGAGGTCCGGGGTTCGATACCCCGGTCGGATAGTGTTTATTGAATTTTTTTACTATAATTTCTCAGTAGCAGCCCAGTCTGGGTTTGGGCCCTTTTATTGGTGATAGGCTCATTCCACAGTCTCCAAGTATTTGTAGGCCCTGCGTTCGAAATGGTTTGTTGTAAAAGTGTAAAGCCGTGTAGTATATTTCTTTTTTTAAGATTATTAATAGAAGTTTTTCTACAAACATTAGAAACATTGAGCTCAGTTTGCAAAAGCTTTTGTTGTTTTAGCAGATTTTTTACATTAGTTAAGCGACATTTAGCTCAACATTAAACTAGCTGGCTCTTTGCTTATCTTAGGGCTACTACCCCTTTGTGCTTGGAATTCTAAGCCATAGACTAAACCTCTCCTCTCCCACCAGACGAAGAGAAGCTGACCATAGACAGCTGCCTGTGCGACGCGTGCTACCGGCACGTGGACCGGCGCGCTAACTGCCCCTCGTACCGCAAGCGCCCGCTCGGCAAGCAGCCCATGGACCCGCCCCTCACTTCGCTGCACAAGTGAGTATTTGTTTAATGGTGTTTCAGTTTTTGTGGGGCTTACGGCTAAATAATAACAGCCACATAGATCCATCGTAAGTTAAGCTACACTGGCCGAGGTCGGTCCGTGGATAGGTGACTATCCATTATCGAAAGTCGTCACAGAAACCCGAAAATCTGACAGCCAGTCTTTCCAATGAGGATCACTACCAAATCACTGGGTTATAGAGGTCAGATAAACCTTATTTCTATATAAAATACTAGTATTAATCGGCGTCTGGTTGGACTGGAAGCCGACCTCAACAAAATTGGGAAAATAGGAGATGAGGAAGATTGAGTGGTATTTCTCGAATGATTATAAATACTAGGAAATACTTGAGAAAATAAAATTACAAATGTACACTTTAGTTTGATGACAAGTTAGATCGGTAAACTCCAATGCAATTTTTGCATAAGCACTTCATCATCTGTCTAGCCTTAACCTTAAGATCGACAAGAGCGGCTGTTATTATTTAGCCACGAGCATAAACACAATTATAAATAATTATTTCTTTATTAGCAACTTCAAGGCACAAATACCTATGTAGAGTAACCTTGGGTCTAATGTTGTCCTTTCCCCGCAGCACCCAGACAGAGAAGCCGTCGTGCGGCGCGCTGGACGAGGACAGCTCGGAGGAGGGGGGCGCGGGGGGGGGCACAGGAGCGGGGGGGGCGGGGCGCGCGGCGCTGTGCCACACGGAGGGCTGCGCCGTGGTCGCCGACCACTCCATCCGCCGCAAGTGGCTCATCAAGATGAGGAGTAGTGTCAATAAGTTGGTGAGTACCGTAATATACTCCACCGGTCAACTTTACTGCTTTAGTTGTGACCGGGTATTTAAGAGCAAATTCGGTCTGGGGCTGTAGTCTCGACATACAAATTTATTTAATAGATTTTCAACTTTATTTCGAAACCTTAAGGTTGAAAATCTATTAAAGAAATTTGACATCGTTATGACTTAACGACCGATTTTTGTCGCTATCTATGTCGAGACTGCAGCCCCTGGCCAGCCATACAAGGCCACACGCAAGGAAATAGCATTAAAGGGCCGCCCTTACCGAAATCGGTGAGGAGGACTATATATATATATACTGTCTAATGATTGTTTGGATTGCTTCGTTGGCCTAGCGGTCACGAGCGCTTCTGTTGAGCACGAGATCTTCATTTCGATTCCTAGGTGTTCTATAATACACCTCTACCTAACCACTCGGGGAAATACAGGTGTGATGTTATGTTTCTTTTTTAATGTTTCTCCACACTAGGAATTTCTCCTGTATCGTGGGCGCGTTCGTAGCAACTATCTACCGGCTATATAGATACTTGTTCTTTCCGGAAATCAAAATCGCGACACGCAGTGTAGTCGCTCAGCGACTACTTTGGTGATTTGTTAAAAAAAATACAGGGTGTCATGGATGCGGAAACTGATACCTTGTACATTATACAACTAAACCCCGCAGCTGTTAAAATTGTCGTCGTAAATTATTATTATTAAGCAATCAATACCTACTATGTCAAGCCTAGAACCATTTGCAGAATTCATGGCAAGAGTTAGGGCGTCGTTGTCCCTAATACCATGTGTATTTTTTTTATTCTGTAGGGCCAAAGCTCTACTGTTTACTTTTTTTTATTTCAAAAACCCTTTAAATTTTTTATAACTGTTATAGTGCTTAGGGGTATCGACCATACTCTGAGTTGTCAATCGAAGTTCAAGTATGCTTACATTACTTACTAAAATAAAAGTTCGGTCAATGGATGTCCATCGACAGCCTCTTCTCCCTGTAGCCATGTGTAACGCAAGTGTATTCCCGTCCAGTTGAAGCTGAAGTGCGACTACCCGGGCCTGCACACCATCCCGCTGTGCGGCGCGCACTACCGCGCGCTGGCGCCGCTGACGGCGTGCGCGCTGTGCACCAGGCGCATCACCAAGCACCACAACGTGCACTTTATACACCATGTGAGTACACAGCGTATGAAAACACCCTTAACGAAGCCGAAAGGCACTTGTTCTCCCCGACATGGCGATATTTTTTTTTGTTCCGAACCATACCTTACGTACCTTCTAGTTACGGAGATATTGGAGGTCAAAGTTCCAATTTGTTTATAAGTTAAAAAAAATACACCTCGATCAAGAGAGTGTATTCTAAAAGTTGCCAATGACGCAAATAGCTGTCAAATATTAAAGAGCTCCATTCGCTATCTTTATCAGCCGTACGACAGCCACTATAGTCTAATAATGCCTCCTTTTGAAGTTGATAAACTAACTTAATTTTCCTCCCCAGGGCTATACGGAATTGAACCCGTACCTGAAGGCAGCCAGCGTGCCGGTACAGTTCACTGAGCGACCGGTCCTGTGCAAGACCTGTCGATATTACTGTACGTTGCTACAGCGGCCCGGACATAACGACTCCTATGCCTCCGCGTACAGGCGGAAGTAAGTAGATTGATTTGATGATAATGTTTTAGGGTTTCAAACAAACAATGATTAAACTACTGCTGCCTCAAGCACCACCTGTCGCGACTAAAGTCCTATAGAGCATGTCACGGCGCGATTTGCAACGCGACAGAACTCACGGCCAGGACGCAAGATGCGCGCGCGTCTCTTTAGGACGCAAGTTGCATCGCCCAACGCCGTGAACGCGACCTCAGAAGTCTTTTCTTAGTGTTTCTAGTAACAGACTCATCTGCATATGAATTTGAAACAACGCATAAAGTTTTTAATCTTCAATCTCTAATATTCTCAAATCAAGTATACTTGACCCGTTCGCAGACGGCTTTGTCATTTTAAGACTAAGCTTAAAATACCATGAAAATCTTATTATTTTATCACCAAATCCTCAATATTAATAAAATCTTCCCTCAAATTCCAGATTACTCCAAATATACAACATAGAAGTACCACCGATATCAGAGAACGAAACAGAAGATGGCAGCACGGCAACTCAAGAAGACGGCAAGCTCAAGAAAAAGCCGCGACCCAAGTCCAAGCAAAGGAAATCCACGGATCCCGACAAAATAGACAGCGAGTCTTCAGAAAGATCTGAGAGAACTAGCGAGAGTACCCCGGAGAAGGAGAAGAAAGAAGACAGTGATGGCAAAGAACAGCCTCTGGAAGAAGATATAGAGAGTCTCATCTCCTCAAACAAGATCTTGGTACCCAACATGAAGTCCACAGACCCTAACCACCAAAGCGATGGCTCAGAACCTGAGATGCAGGACATGGAAGCTGCTATACTACCTCTAGACAAACAGACAGAACTGCAGTACCTACTACAGAAACAGAACAACCCAGCACAGTTCCTACCCAAGCCGAATTTGACTACAAAACAGAAAAATATTCTCAAAGTACATAATTTGTCCGCAATTCAAAAACCGGCAACTCAACACAGGATCATGGAGAAGAATTCTAAAAGAATACATAAGTTGGGACAAATTTTATCACATAAAGAGAAACCTAGGAGTGATAATGAAGAAGAGAGAGTAAAGGATGGTATACCTATCCTCAAAAACATATCTTTGAACGAAGAATGTACCATAGAATCTATACCCAACAAGCGCCCGGCTGATATAAACACACTGAAGAACAAATGGCAAATGTCTGAAAGTTTCACGCAAGTTAAGAAAAATCTGAGCGAATTATCAAAGAATAAACCAGAGCATCATAAGAAAATATCGGATGTGAAGTACTCGAATCCTGTGAAGCGATTGGAAACAAATCCCTCGATTTCTGTTCGAGAATTGTTCCCGGGCGAGGAAGAAATGAACTTACATTGTAATATAGAGTTCAATAATGTAAAGGGTGTGACTCCAGAAGGTTGGGAGAAATGTAACACGATGATACAGTATGATGTTGAGACTAAAAAACTGTGGAACGAGTTACAGCGACCTTACGGCAACCAATCGTCCTTCCTACGGCACTTAATACTCTTAGAAAAGTACTTCCGAAGTGGGGATTTAGTTTTGTCTCACAACGCATCTCCTCACGCGGCGAACTACAGCGATTCGGTGCAGAGTCGACTACGGGCGTATGACAACGTTGTCAATGATACGCCTAGACGTAGCGAGCCCGCGATTAGCTTGATAGAGTTTAGAAAGAAGCCTTCTTTAATCGGTAAAAGTTTGCTAAAAACTAACCTGAATGAAGGCGAAAAAGAAACTAAAAGGTTCATGCCACCTCCGCCAGGTGTTTTACCTAAACATAAATCTAAATCAGAGAAGGTGAAGTCAAAGCCTTTGCCTCCAGAGCTTATAGCTATCAACACTCCAAACGCACAAGGGCGTAAAGCTATCCAGAATGTGCTTCACAACATTCAGCAGTTGGTTAAAGGTGTGTCTGCTTCGGATCCTACGGAGATTGCAGCTGCGCCGTTACCCGCGGCGACGGTGACTGCTATTCCTCCTAAGTTCGACCCTCCGCCGGTTGTTCCAGTCGTTCTTCCTCCTAAGGAGAAGAAGGAGACGCCAAAGAAAGAGGATACCCCGAAGAAGACTAAGACCACCAGCAAGCCCTGGAGGCCTACGCTTATGCCTATTACCCAGGTAAATTATACATTCTTTGTATTTTTAGAAGTTGACCATACCAGGCCAGTTTTCCAATGAGCAAATTGGAATATTGCGCTAATAATCAACATTAGCAAACAAATTGATTGTATTTGTTTTATTTTTACCACACAAATGCTTCGCCTAAACTCCTAATAAAATGAGTTCAATACCTTTTCTTTGCCATCACTTGGATCGATGTTGTCACGTTAATAGTTTATGCTAATGGAAAATAAATATGTTAACACATATGTTTAAATGTTAATTCAATGTCGAATCTTAAATTGCGTCGTATACATGCCCTTTTACAAAAACTTTTACAGTACAATTCTGCTGAATATTGCAAAAAAATAAATGAACTAACATAACCATTTTGCGTTTTACAGGAGAACCTAGCCAAAATCGCCCGCGAACCGACTCAGATAGCGGTCGACGGGCGCACACTCCCCAGCCTCGTGCAAGTGATGTCATCCGGCAAACGATACCACATCACGCTGCAAGACTACAACAAGATGTGCATCATGCGGCGGGAGAAGCTGCAGCAGATACAGGACGGGGAGAAGAGCAAGAGACAGTCCACGGACGAGAACACGGTGGTCACGGAGATACAGCCTTCAAATGCACAGTGCGCTATGCTCGGCAACGGAGGTTCCGTCGTACAGAACATCGTCACCGATGAAAAGTCCCAAGATAAAAAGGAACTACCAGAAATGACGCAAATAGGCACGAATGCTGCCAATATTCTCAAGAATGTAGGGCTTAAGAATATAACTATAGCCCCAATCCCACAGAAAACTGCCACTGTGACGTCGCAGACGGTCGCGTCACCGATCATGTCGTCGCCATCTTTGTTGGTGACGTCGACGCCTATCAAGATACCTCAGCTCGGTCCCTCGGTGTCCATCATGAGCGAGACGGTCTTGTCTCCCCCGGTGATGTCCCACATGACGATGCCGAAGATCCCGCGCTCGCTGACGGTGATCCCGCAGACCGTGCTGCCGCCCGGCATGGTGCTGGCCGGCAGTGGGCCAGGCGGCGCCAGCGTGGCCGCGGACGGCCAGCGTCCATAACGAAGCCTGATCTACGTGGTCGTATAGCGCTGCCAGTGCGCGACCGCGGCTCGCTCCTAACCTGAACTTTACGCTTCGCGCGAACATTTGCAATAAGTGAAAGCACCTGAAAAGCCTTAATAATTATACTGTGTATATATTAGTGTAGTGACGGACATTGTGCTGTGAAAATGGTGACAAGGAATGTGTTAAATATATTACTCTGAAAGGTTTTTAAATTTTTTTTCTTTTGTGCAAATGATGCGATGGTTTGTGCTGATCCTGTTAGTTTAGAGCAATGCTTCTGGTTGGTAGGTATAGATATCATATCATTTCTGATGCTGAATGTTCACAGACCTAAATTATGTAGGCAGAGACAAAAACCTGAGAAGTTTTGTGACCTTATAAATTAATTTTTATTTTATAATATGACTTTCTTTTAGATTAATTACATCAATCAGTATGTAATAACACAATCTAAACGTTGCAAGTCCTTACCTTCTAATATATCTATTAGAGTCAAGTCTCATGAAGGGAAACTTAGGTTTGTGACAATAAAAAACAGCATTAACTTCATAAATACTAATTTATTATAAGTTCAAAGAGGCCTGCTTACATATTAGTAACTATTTATAATTACCTGACTATAATAAACGAAAATATAGTTCCTTGCGGAGAATCATTCAAAATTCTCTAGTCAGGTGGGAATATGCATTTATAATTTATTTGTTTATCCTTTCATGCCGCGTTGAAGGGACGTATGTATACGCAAAGTAGAGGCACATACGTAAGTGGTAACAGTAAGTTTATGTCATTAACGCGTCGCTTACCAAACTGAGATACGGACAGCAGAAACTTCAAATGCTGTAAGGGACATTTACCGAGTTAGCAACGTTCGGCTTAGCGGCGAAAGTTGAAAATTCAATAGCACAATCTCAGTTTGGTAAGTTGAAGGATGAGAGCGATCCAGCGTTGTTGACATTAAAGTCTTACTGTTACTACTCAAAGATGTGGTTAAGGTAATTGTAGACAAGACGTGTTTCATGTCATTCGCTCGCCATATATGGGACATCGCGACCGCCGCATCGCCTCGTATCATTCGCATGAACCTATGTATAGTAATGTATAGCGTAACTTTGTAAGAATATCACTCGGAACATATTTTTCCAACTGTTAATTATATATAAGGATGCATTAGAAACTCATTTATAGCTAAAACCCGATTAAGTTGAAATAAAACTATAATTTTTGAATAAATACACATTTTACATGTTGATTTGAATTCGTACCTTAATTATTTAGTCAGAGGGACATTTACAGTTAGTAAAAGCAATAAAGTACAATCTGTTACTATTATTTATAGATAGAAGTTATGCTAGAAACAATTTTGTTTGCAAAAAAAACTTCACTAAATTATTCATCATACCATTTCTAGAGAATAAATGCAATATTTTTGTGATTCCACTATACACATACAAACACCAATTCATTAAAAACCTTTATAAAAGCTAATTATAAATGTCCCTACATAACAATAACATTATTGAAAAAAACTAAAACCTTAAAAAAATAAAACACAAAAGTTGGTGATTAAATTTGTGCCTGACAGATGAATATAAAAGTATGATAATCACATTGTACATATATCTTGGGAGCCAATAAATGGAAAGTTACTGACGACTTTTATATAATATTAAACTTAAAGCTCATGGTTGAGTGACCGCTGCGTTTGTCAATGGAGTCTCTTGTTAAAGTATATTTTTTTAACTTTAATCCTAGGGTCAGAGATAGTTACGTTAAAATCAGGTGTATTAAAACGCAAACTCGTTTTAAACCGTTTATTTATTTTCATTACATGGATTGTTGTGTCAGGCTATATGAACCCCATAGATGCACTAACTACATTGACAAACGCAGCGGCGTATGTTAAAACATGATAATTATATATCTATATTGTTGAAAATTAGCTATTTTATTTTGGTCCAACGATATAGCTAGGTCCAATGTTAAACGTAGTGTTCACGAAAATTTAACGCGAGTTAAGGCGACGTTGCTTACGACGAATATGCTCACTTTGAGTGACATACAGTTTCTGAAGAATTATTGAGAAGCTATTCTCCTTAACTATTATTGTGTAGTTCTGTGTTTGTTAAATTGGTCATTGAATCTCTCTGTAAGTAATACTTTCTGTATAAAACCTCTCGTAGTCTTCCAATATGTCTTGGCTATCGACTGTTTTATTTGATGATATCTCTAGGTTAAGTAACTGTAATTTTTAATTATGTAGTTGTAATCGTTCCATGATTTTATGTCGTAGTTTCAAGACAATTATGTATCAAGACTTTGTGATATCTTATTCTACCGGTCCTTTAAACTCCTCTCATTTGAAAATGCTGCCAAAATTTACAAAAAAAAAACAATAAAATAACGAACATTGTTTTAATTTGGAAACTGTATGTGGCTTGCTTCCCCAAGTCGTGGCCGTCGTCAGCCGCAATGAATGTTATAATAATGAATACAGCTAGTATTTTAGTAATTTGGAAGTTCCCCACGCTGTTGTTATTAATCATTATAATTTTACGTGACCCATTCTTAAGTTTGAACAAATTGTAGCCGCCCATAGCCCGGATGTTTAGTTTCTTCCAAAGATAGTGCGATAGTTCACAATTTTATTATTATGTTTAGTTATTATTTGTTCGGCATGGCTCGCCTCATGCCGGAGGTATGAATTGTCTAATAAACATATCTTATCTCCTGAAATATCGTGTTTTCTTCATATTCTATCTATACCTTTCATCATCTGCCTTGCCTTTTCCCTTATGTTGGGGTCGGCTTCTAGTCTAACCGGATGCAGCTGAATATATCTTCTTCTTTTCTTGTATATTACAAGAAGCGACTGCCTATCTGACCTCCACAACCCAGTTACTACTGGGTATTACGATACCCCTTGGCAAGACTGGTTGTCAGACTGACTAGGTACCCGATGACACCCGGGACCAACGGCTTAACGTGCTTTCCGAGGCTCGGAGGAAAAAATGGGTGGTCACCCATCCACAGATCAACCTAGGCTAGCACGGCTTAACCTAAAGATCGACCCGAGCGGCTGTTATTATTTAGCCACGAGCTCCTCCTATCTTCTCCTAACTTTATGAGTGGATATTATAAGTTACAGAAAAAAAGCAAAAGTATTATGAAAGCTTCTGAACAATTCTTATAAATTCACAGAAATTCTGCCAAAACAGTTCTGTATTACCTACTTTAGGCGGTAACTTTATCTGTTGATATTTATTTAACGTAACTAAAGTGGTCTACATTCTACTTTTAAACAACTAAACCTAGAGAAGTCTAAAATTCTAGTTTGAATGAGTGACATCCTTTTTCTTGGAATGTTTAGATGCGCCCTTTGTTCTCTTCCACTTCATTCTTCGGTTTTGAAACCAAACCTTCACCTGAAAACAAAGAAATAAGCTGCCTTAAAAAATGCGTAACTTCATGTCCTTGCAGTTACTTTACCTGGGTCTTGCAACACTGTCAAATGTTTTGTCTTTATTTCCATTACGTTGTTATTTTTTTATAGACGTTGCCCCACTAGGAATTTCAACTGTATCGTGGGTACGTTTACAAACATTTAAACTCAAATACACAAACAGCCACACTCGGAACCTCGGACCTGTAGGACGTACAAATATTTGATCCGTTCGGGATTCGAACCCGCGACACGCGACAGCAAGCGCAGGTTGCTACTGACAAGTAAAATAACCCGATCCCAAAGGTCTGTATAAAAAATATATATATACGTAATTTTCCTGTGAATGTCGAGCTCACTAAATACTTGAGAACATGGCCAATGTGGCACTATTTACTAAACAAAACGAATGGTGTTGTGGTTCTGGAAGTTCGAATCCAGGTTTTTGTTTTACTTGAAGTAGATAAATACTAACTGTGGTTTAGGCTGATATCTATAGAGAGAATTTTGCGTCTCATACGAAAATGAACTTTATTTTCATATTCTCAATATGCCTATCATTATAAGCGCCTGATCACACAATTCACAAGAATATGAACATTAGTGTTTTATCAATAGGCTCAGTGCGATATTAAGCACTAAGTAATAAGTTAAAAATTCGTTCTGTCGATCGCAGGCTCATGCTAAGATCTATAGGACTTAACTCAAGCTTTGCTCAGTTGCTCTTCATTCGAAAATGAACCATTTCGTCATTAAGTTAATGTTCTTATTCGTATGATACGTTTGATCACAGCCGCTGGTATATGCTCATTAACTTAATACCAATAAGGTTTACTTTATGAAGCGCGACTGAGCGAAGCTTGCAGTAGGTAAGTCTAAGTTCCCTTTATAGATCTCAGTCTTCGTTTAATATAAGGACGCAATACCTGTCGTTCAGTAAGATGCAACGCCACGGCAATCTCATACCGTCGCAGCCGCGTCAGATAGTTGGCTCGCGTGAACTCGGCTTCCAGGCTGCGGATCTGCGCTTTCGTGAAAGCTGTGCGCTCCTTGCGACTGCCTGCCGGGGACCGGGCATCTGTGGACGAGACGATGGAAATGATCGGAATAAAGATTCTTCTATTTAACTATCATAAAGTCTACTAGTTCCTTGGTGTAGTGGTCGCAAGCGCGACTGCTAAGCTGAAGGTTCCATTCCAAGGTCAGGTATAGAGTTATTGGGTTTCAGGAATTTCTCAGTAGCAGCCATGGAGTCTGGATTTATGTCTGCTTGATGGCAATAAGCTCTCGCCCCCTATGGGACTTAATACATATCCCTACCTAACTCGCGAAATGTGGTCGTACTATTAGGTAAGTACGCCTCTGCCTTACCTTTCAGGATTTCAGGCGTGATGTTATGCTATGATTTAGAAAACAATAACGACTACCTACTTCGCACAGTTTTGCACCGTTGCGGGGCTTAGAAGAACAACACGGACAGACGGAAACGACTTCGTTTTATTCCGTTCGCTCAACTGTTCAGGTGTGAGAGGGCATGAGTTGTTGGCGGCCCACTCAGTGGCTCGCGGGCCTGGGGTTGGGCAACCTTGATCTAAAATCTAAAGGATTAGACTGTAGTTATGGGGTCTTTAGGCCCCATTTGGTAGAGTGGAGTCCAAGAAAATTGCTATGAGCCTGGCACAAATCCAGACTCCGGGCAATACATAACACCTTGCAGCGGTTGAGACCACTAAATCAACGAGGCAGTTTTATTACCCGACTACGGCAAACTAAAAAGGAAGGTTATGATTTTACCTTTCAAACCATTTCAGTTTATGGCTCACCATCTTACAAGAACCTAAAACTCCTCTTACACACGTTAATCTAACTAAAACTACCGATTAATAGCCAATAGCATCCGTCGAGTAACGACTAGCAGATGTACCCGGCGCCGGCGCCGACTGTCCATTGTTTACGATCGGTTTATGGCCGGCATTGTTTGTGTCGCGAATCCTGCGCGGACGCATTTCCACTCGTAAACTGTATGCCATGAGCATGAGGTGTGACAGGAAGGTGGCATGTTTATTGTTATTAGTTTATAACTGTGATTTATGGGGAATTCGTTGAAGCAGCTGTAATACCTATCTACTGGACATCTGTATGTCTGTCTGATGTAGGTATCTACACAAGCCTAAGTACTCTGATTATTCTATCCTATCTTGTAGTACAAAACGATTGTTGAATGTCAAAAGGTGCATCCACACCATGATAACATTTTTAAATTTTTGTGGGTTTTGCCATAACTTTGTTATCCGTTGCCATTGATATATTATTTTAACATATCAATGTCCGTTGCCCACTAAGTTAACACTTTCAAACCAAGCGTTGCTCTATAAAAAGTAACTTCGGTGGGAATGCAGCCGTAGCAATGTTTTGGTACCAATACTAGCGATCAAGAAAAACTAAACGCTTTCCTAAGAATTTCTTGTGAATTAGTTAGGACAATAGATTCTGAACTTCATCTTACTGAAGGCAATGCTAAGCGAACGTAGATTTCATTCTTACATTTCCCAAGTTTTTCTATCGATA
Organism: Noctua janthina; assembly: GCA_963576755.1. Taxonomy (NCBI): domain Eukaryota; kingdom Metazoa; phylum Arthropoda; class Insecta; order Lepidoptera; family Noctuidae; genus Noctua; species Noctua janthina. Next base: position 15,878,924 of record OY755063.1, on the reverse strand, counting down.
GCATTAAGATGCGCAAATACAGGCAATTATTTCTGCAATGCTTAGTTTTTTTTTTTAAATACGACGTCTCAGCAATACCGCGGTCTATACGACAAAACCAAGGTGAGACGGTACTACGGTAGTACCTAGTTGTCATGAATAATTTGCTCTGAAGAGTCTGGATGCAACACACTTGGTTGTTGTATTTCGACAGGGGAAAAAGCTGTTGGTTGTTGTTGCAAGTTTTCACTCTGCCTTTATTTTGAGCTTGCATACAATTTTGTATCTCCGGTTACCTATACAACATAACATCACGTCTGTAATACCCCAACAGTTTTGCAGAAATGTAGCGAAATGGACTTACAGCATAACTAAATAATCTTTACCGCGCTCATACAGGAAATTATTTTCGCAAAGCTTTTTTTTTTAATACGCCGTGTCGGCAATACTGCGCAATATACAACAATACCAAGATACTGGGAGTAGTTGTCATGAACAGTTGGTTGGTGTATTTCGACAGGGGAAAAAGCTGTTGGTTGTTGTTGCAAGTTTTTACTCTGCCTGTTGCTTGAGCTTTCATACAATTACGTATCTCCGGTTACCTATATGACATAACTCGCGCCTGCAATCCCTGAACAGTTTTGTAGAAATGTAAGTGGATGTAGGTCAGGTGTACTGAAAGGGGACATACAAATTAACTCAATAATCGTAACCTCGGTAAACCCATCTCTACCATCACAGTATTATCCCAAAAAACCATATTTAAAAAAAAAAAATACTAACCTTCCTCACCCAACCCTCTTCCCTGCTCCTCACTTTCCTCCTTCACCACAACCTGGTTCTCCCATTCTCCCCACTCCCAATCACAGGTTTCCCTCTCCTGACACAGCCCTCTATCCACCGCCCGGTAGTCGTAGAAGAACGGCAGGTATCCTGGGTGGAAGAACTCACTGGTGGAACTGTGCACTTCCTGGTCTAGAAGAGGTTGGAACTGTGAAGGTTCTATGTTCTCTGGGTATTTTGATGTGTCGTCGGTTTGTGTTGGGAAGGACGGTTTTAGGTAATCCATAGTGTTTGCGAAGGTGTGTTGAAAGATCTTCGATGATTTGTGAGAGCTGAAGAGATTTTGTCGATTTTTTCTTTATAAGACTGATAATTTATTGAATCGGTTTCTTAGTAGTTAGAGCCTGATTTTAAGATTGTTGGCATACCATTTTTCTTATAAAAATTTTGCACTGTCTTTTCTTTAGGGATGTAAATCCCACAGGCTAAAAAAACCGTGACAGACTGATTTTTTGCACTTCCTATTTTTTCTTATAAAAAAAACTTAAAAATCTCTTGTAAGATTATTATTTCAAAAACACTGTAACACGACTGTTCACTCCCGAGTTTCAGTGGATGATTCCTGAACGTTCAGCTGATATGCGCGCACGCATGCTGGGCGGGGCTTAGCTTTAGGGCGGAGACTTGGACTACGCCGCAGTGCGATACTTTAATTTATCATTTCAACACTGTGATTGTTTTTTAGTTGTTGGCGATTATAAATATTAGATGATGATAGCCTAGAAAATGCTGGCGTGACAACTTAGAGGCGTTTATGAGAAATTGACCGGGAAAAAAAAAAGGTAAAAAAATGGTGATCCGCTAATTTCGTAATTGTTTGTTGTTAATTAATTGTTTTTACATGGAGACAATCATTTAATTAGTTTTAAGTCGATACCTACCTAGTTTTACAATCGGTTAATAATTTTGTAACTTAAATAATTAATTTGATGGAATTACCCCTATTCCTTTGGTTCGAAGCATTCCTTTGTCTTTCCATGTCGCCTCACTTGGTGTGGTCAGGTGCAGGGTAGACACGTTCGCCAGGTTAGCTTCGTCAATAGTATAGATCTCCATAAATGTAGGCAGTGTTTTTTTTAACTTAGTACGTCTGATACTAAAGTTTACCTCCAAAGATAGGTTGATTTTAAATCGAATTAAGACAGCCACGTCCTGTAGATCAGAACAACACGTGGCCTGGTTAGTCCCGCTATTTTCTTCAAGTCTGCACTGAAACAACGGCATCGTGTTCCACCTAGTTAAGGAGAGGCTAGGAAGATGATATATAAAGCTAAGCTCAATGTTGGACTTTTGTTAACAAGACATTTAAATGTGAGAACTGGAAAACCTACTTGTAAGGTAAGGGCAATCCATTTTTACCAACAAATTAGTCTCAATAACATCATACTAATCGAATACTTCCTATTTACAAATCGATTAATATAATCGAGTGATTTAAGTGCGACCGCCCTGAGTCTTGTTAACATGGGGCAGTGGTGTGCCCCTAGGGACGGCCCTCTGCCCTCTGTTTCTCACGGAGAGCGAGTAATTAAGAACTGTTAAATGTGATGAAAGGTTTATGTGAGTTTTCTAAGTTATTATTCATTGCTTAGATAATATTGAAATGGAATTTCATCATGTTCACCTAAAAGGGTGCAAATAAGCGTAAAATATTGTCAGTCTTACAACTTCACTTAGTACATTGCATATTGTAGCAAAATAAAAGTAAAACACAGTATCATCGCTACAGTATCTACTACTCATCTCATACTTACATAGTAAAACAAACATAACATCGTGTATATAATCCCCGAAGGGTTAAGCTGAGGTGTACCTACGGTAGGTATATTGTAGGTAGGTATATAGACGCAAAAAGATCGATATTACATCGATCTTTTTGCGTCTAGAGGCCAAAACTATTTTTACTTATTAACATAACATCACGCCTGTAACCCCAAAGGGTTCGGCAGAGGTGTACCTAAGTCCTTAGAGTACACTCACATTTCGCCAGTTATGTTAAGTCCCACGTAGTAGCGAGCCTGTTCCTATCAAGCAGCCACGAATCCAGACTATGTGGCTGCTTCTGAGAAGTTCCTGATGGAAAAACGCATTTACACCGCCTGACCTGGTAATTGAACTTTCGAACCTTACTGATTATTATTACTTACTAGCAACCCAGCTTCGCACGGGTAGCAGAACCTAGGTAGGCCCTACATTTTTATACCTACACATACAGGGTTGCTACAGTTTAATAAATCTTTCTAAGGGGAATAATACTTGCATTGTTTTCATATACGCGGACGCCAGTAAAGTTCAAAAAAGGCATGATTTTTATGTTATCTTCAATAATTATCATCATATTTGAGGCATGGCAATTTACACAAAACCATAATGAAATAATAAATAACTTACACACTTAGAACCTTTCTCGTGAAGCACTCCGTCCCTTGGTAAAAAACCGTAACCTTATGAAAACCCTAGTTTCGGCAGTTATTACGTTTACTAAGTTTTATAATGTTGTGATACAGCAATAGTGTTATATTATCTTAGCTACTATGGTAGGTCCTTATGGAAGTGAATAGGGAGGTCGATAAAGCGGATGAGATATCGATGTAATGGGTCGTCTAGTTACTACTGTAGGACGCGGCAGTGCCGCTGCCGGTAGCCGGGTTGTCTGCAGATGCGAGTCGGTCCGCCAGGATGGTTACACGGCTGGCTTGCACTTCCCGCTCGAAGCCAGCTTATTGATTAGCAGTGTTAGTGACTTGCCTCCATATTCACAAACGCTTCGATTCGATTTCGATTCGCGAAGTCGGATATCTATGGACTAGTGACAGTTTCCCCACTTGTAGGGAAATGTACTATTTAGTAAAGAATACTGATTTAATATACCGTTAAAGAAAAGTCGATTTTAAAATCGGTAGGTATCCAGTTAATTAGCTAGTTAGCATCAATGAAAGTCAGGAACAGTCGAAAAGAACATTTTTCCTGAGAACAAAAGCCAGGTGACAATTCCTACCACATAATGACAAACAAAGTAATCATCAAATTGATCCTCGTTTGTTTTGCTGCGCGCACGCACCCTTCGCTTCATGTTTTGGCAGCTGCGCGTACGTCCACGATGAGCAACTTATGACGACTCTGACGTTACTTTTTACTGCCCTTCTAATGCCCTGTTTGCGACCTCAGGCGATGCGACTTTGACAAGCGATACGCACTCGTTTCCTTCACGTCGCAAGTCGAGTCGTAGCATGCTTTAAGCAATTTTGTGCGGTCAAACCGATTGACCCGGATTTCGGTCTTCAAAAGATAATGTATTGAAATATCTGTCAGCCAGAGAGCTCAGCTGTTTTTTTAAGGGATAACTTTTCCTGCCAAAATTCACAGAATATGTAAGTACATAATAAATTGTAGTTTACAGTAGAATCACAAAGAAAATATTTTTTTAGGCTAAAATAAGAAAATACGGGGTGGGAGGGACACCGACGCGAAAACGGTTACCGACTACGTTTTCAGTACGTCATTCTCAGCACCCACATATAAAAAAAAAAAAAAATATCGGTTATTTAAAAAAACTCTTTTCTCTTTTTTCTACACACTGTGTCTACATTTCTAATAAAACTTTCCCCTCGCAGATCTGCTGGAAGAAATTTCGCATGGAATAAGCAGTACCTTTGTACTTTTCTATCTTAATGTAATGTCCTGTTAAGTATTTTGTGTGTACATAAATAAATAAATAAATATTTCTTCCATACATTTTGACCGTGTAGGTATTGCAGTTTTGTAGGTAACAGCTGTTGTATATATAACTAGCTGTGCCCCGCGGTTTCAACCGCCGCTTCTGACTTGTTTTTTTTGCTCGACTCCTTTTAGTCGTAGCGTGGTGTGCGTGGTGGTGGGTGCCTATAGCCTTCCTCGATAAATGGACTATAAAACACAAAAATATTTTTTTAATTTGAACCAGTAGTTCCTGAGATTAGCGCGTTCAACCAAACAAACAAACTCTTCAGCTTTATAATATTAGTATAGATAACCGATGAAAAATTTCTATGTGGTTCCAGGTCAGAATGACGTAAGTACTGAATAACTGGTAACAGTTTTCACGTCGGTATCCCTTCCACCTTCACTTTTCAAATAAGTCGACATACTGTGTAGGTAATTCTTCTTACTTGTATGTGAACAATGTGAAATCTAACCAAAATTTTTGAGGTCGCTTCGCACGCTCTTGCATCTTAGATTCTTTTGAAGAACTAGACCTGCATCAGTAAATAAGATACCTACATAACTCTGAAATCAGATTTGTTTGTCATTCTGCGCTCCCCGGATCAATGGCTGGCAAGCTGCAGCCAGTCAGGTCCAGTCGGTTTGACTGCACATTGAGTGGACGTCACGTCGCCGTGCGATTGCCGGTATCCGTGTTCCTGATTCATGTGAACCATAGTTCCAAGAATATAAAATTTTGACCTTTCCTGCAATTTACATTTATGAAGTAGCCGTATTTATAAAAACAAATGAAAATCTATTTGATAAACTCAAATCGAGAAAATATAAATTAAAAAATTCTAATGTACCACATAAAACGGCTGTATTTTCAAAAAACACTAAGGGAGCAACAGAATAAGATAAATAACCTTATGCTGATATGTTCTTCGAACAAAAGAATTATTAAAAAGAATATTAGACGTAGTTCAGTTCCAAGGCAAATAGACTTTTCTGGCAACAGTGGCACACCTGTTTCATCGATACAAAAGTGCCTCAATGGCCATGACAGCGAAGATGACAAGTTAGACGATTCTATGACACATAATCCTGATTCAAATTCTAATTTATCAAAAATAGCCACTGAAGTAGGTAGTGCCCTGTTGTTCCTCAAAAGACAAGTTACACCTATTGCACGACGACATGCATAGTACTGAAGAATGTCAGAATATTTCCACTGTTACATTAATAAAGACAAACAGTTGTGCTTTAACACCCACAAAACATAACTTGAGTTCGAATAAAAACACACAAGACCAAATCGACAAGACTTCAAGTAAAGTACTAACGGATTCTGTTACAACATCGAAACACAGAATTGCTATATTCGCCGATCAGACTGGATACGGAATACGAGAAAATTTACAGGATTTGGTGGGAAATTCATTTCATGTAACGTCATTCATTAAATCAAATGCGCCTCTTAGTGATATATTAAACTCAAGTTTGTCTATGTGTAAGGATTTTACCGACTCAGATTTCGTGTTATTAATGGCAGGTTCCAATGACAACAATCCCCTACAAGTTTTAAGCTCTCTACATCACACTTTGCAGAATATGCCAAACACAAATATCTTAGTCGGCAAGGTCTATCGTAACAATTATTTAAATGTTTTGAAACTAAATGATATGTTAAAATTTATCTGTAGTAATTGTAATCATTCAACATTTATTTTATTAGACAATGACTATGATAATTGCCGCAGAACTTTTAATAAGCAAATTGCATGCAAGTTAATATATAGGGAAATACTCCATTTGAGATATACAATTACCTACTCAAATTACAGGAAAAATGTGCTCAATAATAAGAAAAAAACATTAAAAATACATTCACAATCACGAGACGCATGCATACAAACAGATTGTAATTTTGACGGCAAGGAGAAATTAGACAAAATACCCCGATTATTAATAGATTCTTCTACTTCTACACAGATTAATAATTCCCCTAGTTTTGGCGATATCGTTTGTTTTCGAGACTAAAGTAGAATCACGAAACCGCAAAAATGTTACAGACCCCTTGCTTTCAGAGACGATCTGTTTAAAATTATTTCACCAAAACGTATGTGGTATTAATAATAAAAAACTTGAGCTTGAATCTTATTTTGAAACTTTTTGTAAAAACTTGGACTATGTTTGTATAACAGAACATTTTTTGAATGATAAATCTATTAATTTATTTCAATTATGCAATTATAACTTAGTATCCTATAACACAAGGACAAACAAAAAAAGAGGTGGTAGTCTTATTTTAGCGTATATGAATAGAGAATGTGAAAATATTGATGCAATACAGAAGTTATATAGATCAGAAAGTTTTGAGGTTTGTGGTGTAAAGGATCTTGAGACAGGATTAAATATTTGTTGTTGTTACAGAAGTCCAAATGACAAAAATTTTGACAGTTTCATAAGGAGCCTAGAAAAATTGTTAGAACATTTTATTGACAGGAAGTGCGTTATAATTATGTGGCGATTTTAATGTTGACATACTTGCGGAAAGTAAAAAATCTTTAGAGTTTATAAGTATATTAACGTCGTACAATTTTAGACACCTTATAAATACTCCAACTTTTATTCGAAACAAATCATACTCTTGCATTGATAATGTATTGACTAATCTTTCCGACGATGATATAGAGCAGTGTTTGGTAGATCATAATGGTTTAGCAGATGGCCATGGCGGCCTTCTTTGTAATATAATTCTTGATAAGATTGATAAAAAGACAAATGAATCTGAACATACTATATTGATTATTAAAAGAACATTCAACACAAGAAATAATGCTGCATTTAAAAAGTGCTTTCAAAATACTAATGATAATATCGTAGGCATCAATACATTTCTCAATTATTTTAATAAAACATTTCGAGCGTGTTACCCAAAGAAAACCAGTAAAGTAAAACTGAGGAACAATAATCAAATAAAGTGGATCACCAAGGGAATTAAGGTGTCTAGCAAAATGAAAAGAATATTATGTTCGGGCACCACCATTAATACTAGTGTTTATAATTATAAAATGAATTACGTAAGAATCTATAGAAGAGTTTTAAAGCACGCACGAAAGTTAGCCATATCATGTCATCTCAACAAAGCCAAAAATATATTAAAGGAGACATGGAAAATTGTAAATGATCAGACAAAGAGAAAGCAAAGTTCGAAGAAAACTTGTTCTAAACATTGACAACAAGGTGGTTACAGATCCGCAAGAAATAGCAGATACTTTTGTTGATATATTTGTGTATAAATCATCACTTTCAAAAACAGAAGAAGAAAGAGCGATGTCCTTCCTAAGAAACTCAACATTGAGAGTAGAAAGTGAGATAACATTCAATATGACGACACCACAGGAAATAACAAAAATTGTACGAAAGATGACAAATAAAGCGTCTTGTGGACACGATGACGTGCCAATATTGGTGATCAAGGATAATATAGACATATTAGCGTATCCCCTATCTGAGTTCATTAATAAATGTATTGAAAAGTCTGTTTTTCCTGAACAACTTAAATTGGCCAAGGTGGTTCCGCTACATAAAAAGGGTACAAGAACGGATCCCAAAAACTACCGGCCAATATCCTTATTACCAATTTTATCAAAAATTTTTAGTGACCCACTTACATTTAAATAGAATAATTAACTTTAGACAATTTGGATACCAAAAGGGGATAGGCACCTCAGATGCGATAGATAATCTTGTAAATGACATTATTAGTAAATTGAATAATAAAATGAAGGTAGCTGGCTTATTTAAGTTCTGCGTTTGATACAGTTGATCATGAGCTACTTCTGGCTAAACTAGAGCATTATGGCATTAGAGGAAAAGCGTTACAACTTTTGACATCTTATTTAAAAAACCGTAGAATGTACGTAGAAATAAAAGACATTAACTCAAACAATTGTGACGTAAAGTGTGTGAATGAAGTAATTTATAAGTCTAAAATGACCAACATAAGCCGCGGTGTGCCTCAAGGCTCAATCTTAGGACCAATATTATATTTAATTTTTACAAATGATTTACTAAATTTTATGAATAATACCCAACCCGACGCAGGACTTATAATGTTTGCAGATGATACGAACGCCATAATCGGGTCGACAAATTTAAATGAGTTGACAGAAAATGTAAATAAGTGTTTAAAGAATCTTTCTGTTTGGTTTACAGCAAATAATTTAATAATAAACCCAAATAAAACCAATGTTATGTTGTTTAAAACAACGTCACGTAACAAAGATAGCATAGATGTCAAGCTCAAAAAGGAAAATATTGGACTGGTGAACGAAGTAAAATTTTTAGGAGTTTTTATAGATTCCCTATTAAATTGGAAAAAAGAGCTCACCGCCATTGATTCCTCAATATCTTCAGCTTGTTACGCGCTAAGAAGCCTCAGGGACGATATTGATTTAAAGCAGCTAAAATCTGTATATTATGCATTAGTAGAATCCAGATTACGATACAGCATTATGTTTTGGGGGAGCAGTTACGGGTATAATTGCCAAAGAGCATTCATACTGCAGAAACGTGCGTTAAGAACGATTGTCAGAATCCCACAACAAGAGTCATGTAAAGAATATTTAAAAAAATTAGCTATTTTGACGGTACCAAGTTTATACGTTTTAGTAATACTCAGCCACTTTGCGAAATACATACACGAGCATGAATCACAAGAAGAACGTGAACTTAGAGAGAAAACTAGAAGAAACGTTATAAAAAATAAAATTGCACCGAAACTTAATATTACTAAACATTGCTCTAAATACCAAGCAGTAGAATTATTTAATAAGTTGCCTACTGATCTGCGATCACTGATTTACAAAGGTACTCTATTCAAAGCCAAACTCAAAGCGTTCCTGTTGAATAAATGTTTATATTCTTTAACTGAATTGGTGACAAATGATGGTGAATAGTTTTTATATTTAGTAATTTACCTTTTGACATTAAATATTTATTCAAGACATTATTCGATTTTTTTTACATTTTAGAGAATAGATTTATAAGTATTTGACATAATAATATTTACATTAAATTATATAATTACTATTTACATTCTATTGACACAATACTTATCATTTATGTTATTTTAGATTTTAAATTGAGTAGACTTTACTGTTTTTTCATATTCATAATTTGTTGTTATAACTATAAAATATTAATTAATGTACAAACCAATTCAAACACAATGCGAATTGTTATATGAATAAATAAATAAAATAAAATTTAACAAAAGCTTCTTTGGCATGGCATCAAAAATATGCAACAAGATACCTATTGACATTCTGAGCACTAAGGAACTTCCAGTATTTAAAAACAAACTGCGTATTTTTTTAATTGAGAAAGCATACTACACGACCCAAGATTTCTTGAACCATTGAATGAATTGTTGCCCATGTATTAATTTCATATTTTGACATTTATAATAACCAAATTAAAAAAAAAAGAAATAATCAAATAATTTTAAATGTAATGCCACTACATAATTATTGTATGCCTATTAGGCAGGACATATTGGAACTTAAATTTATTGTTTAGACCTGTAACTAATATATGCCTCCAATAAAATATTTTGAGATTGAAAGTCGTGTCTACACGTTGTTGTATTAGCTCGTGGCCAAGCAATTAAGTTTCTTTTTACTGCCCTTCTGAATCTCTGCTGGCTCACTAGTCACTGAGCTGAGTCACTGGCCCTCCTGCTGTTGTGTTAGCTTCGTTATAATAACAGAGATCGACGAATTATTGGTTGGTGTTGATACGTTGATTTTTATTGATTCTTTCTTGGATCTAATTGATTGGTTAATGAATGCTGAATTTTATTCTGAAAATAGGGAGATACCCATTTTGGTTTACTTAGTAATATAGTACTTTTTACTAGTCGACACCTAAGGGATTGTCTTAGTAAAACCGCTTTGTTAGAATTACAACACACGGCATCTAGCGCCGATTCCAACAGTGCTGCAATATTTAGATCATGATAGAATAGAATATTTACTTAGGCTTTAATTTCGGTGCCAAGTAGTGAAAAAAATATTGTACTTACTTAGTGTGTCTTCATATTTGCTACTGCTTACACCTCCCGGAACACAGGCGTGACGCTGCTGTATTATGGACGCTCTTACCTACTCATTATCTACGGTAGAAATGACAAAGAATATCTTTATTTACTTACTTTCATCGCATGTGCAATAGATGACATCACGATTCAGAGATCTGCTCCGAGTCAGAGGTGCCCAAATAAGACAGCTTTAGTAGATAATAATAAAGTTATGACTATTTCTTTTCGCGTCCTGTTTATGATTCTAAGGGTTGTCTCTATCATATTAATTCTTTATTTATTTTTACACAAATCTTATACATTTTTAAATATTTCTTAAACAATATAAAAAACATTTAAAAATATAAAAAATTGTAGCCCACCGGTATCGGGAACAGGGTCCAAGCTACCGGCGGTCAGGGCTCCAGAGAGAGGAACCTCCTGACAATACGAGCCGTGTCCAGGAGTACCGCTTTCTGAATCAAACCCTTGATCCAGCTGCCTAACGAGAGCCTCCTCAGGTATTGGTCGAGGCTCTTGGCAATTAAGCCATGGGCTGATACAACTATCGGCACAATGATCGCTGAGTCCACATCCCACATGTCGACAACCTCGTGAGCAAAGTCAAGATACTTGATTTCTTTCTTTCTTTACTTGATTTTTTTGATACTTTCTCGGCTTTCACGAGGTTCCTATCATGCGGGACCGTTATGTCAACAATCATTGCACGCCGCTCTGATCGATCCACCACCACTACCATATTAATTATTATTATTTCTAGTCCAAATTCTTCAACGGCTCAGTCTCACCAAGGGGTATCGTATTACCCAGTACTAACAGGGTTGTGGAGGTGAGATAGGCAGTCGCTCCATGTAAAATATTGGTATGCAGCTGCATTCGGTTAGACTGGAAGGAAAATGGTTGGGAAAAGGCTAGGCAGGTGATGAATAAACTGAATTAGATGTCGTTATCTTGGACACCGTTGGCAACAGGTAGAGCTTGACTGTGTATGGAAGGTTTGTATGATTTTCCGACTTCAACAGGGACGGAGTTATAGGCACGGATAGTCATAAACACACTTCGCACACCCCTATCACCGCATACATTGGCTGCGGCGCTGATGAGCTTAGCAGACGCGATTAAACACATAACACTCTTAATTTATAGTCGGCACTTCATTATATCTGTGTTGTCTTATTTCGGACACTACTTGTTTCATTGTAACTACTGCTTTATTTTATTACAGCTGTGACGAAATATTTGGGGCATCGCTACAAATATTTTCATATTCATTGAGTTTATTTACTTATTGTAGTACCTAAGGGTATTACAACTTAGCTACGCTCACCTTACAGCATGTTTCGGTAAATATTACTTTTCAAAATGAGGATATTATAAGCCTATATTGTCCCACTGCAGGGCAAAGGCCTCCCTTAACTCCTTCCACTTTTCGCAATATAATGCGATATGTACAATAATTGTCTATTCTTGCTTTGTAGTATATCTTTTGGCCTACCATGACGTCTTAAAAAAAGGAATAATTCCAGTGTGGGAAAGAGACAGAGCTATGCACGTCGTCTAGCGCCATCTCTTTCCCACACTGATTTAAGACGGCACGTCATAGTAACCCCCCCTGACCACCAATTACCTACATACAGTTCCTTCCGTGCCTCGCAAAGCACTTTAAGCCGTTGGTCCGGTAGTCGTTTGTAGATCTTTGACAGTAGTTAAATACCAGTAGTCAGTGGCCCGAAAATTTGACAACCAGTCTTACGAAAGGATATCGTATAACTCAGTAGGTAATAACTGGGCTGAGGCGGTCAGGTAGGCCGTAGCTCCATGTAAAATAGGTACTGGTATTCAGCTGCAATCCGGTTAGACTGGAAGCCGTCGGGGTCAATAGTTGGGAAAAGGCTGGGTAGATGATGCTTTGTATTATTTCTAAGCTCAAGTACCGAGCACTTCCTCTAATATTTTTTCCATTTTCTACAGGGTGTAAACGGACGCTTCACATAGCCGTCAACCAAGCATTCTGTACATCAAGCTAAATAACTTTACGCAAAAATTATTGCTGGGAATAGATTTTTTTTTTGGGTCACGTTTTGCTTTAGGACTCGATGGAAAGCACTCAAAGCATTGTGCAATAGTACAGGGGTCGTAGAGGTGTGTAAAGTAAAAATCTTACATTAAAAACATGAATTTTAAAAAAAACTTGTGAAAAAGTTGGAACTTAGACCCCCAATATCTCCGTAACATTTAAGGTTCACAGGTATGGTCTGGAACAAAAAAATGATCGCAAAGACGGGGAGAACAAGTGCCTTTCGGATGTTAAGGGTCTATTTACACTCTTTATAGCTCTAGAATCCCATTGAATTACCCTGTAGCTATAGATTTAGAGAGCAGCGGTGGCCCAGTGGGGGAGACCCAGACTTACGAACAGTAAGTCGTGGGTTCGAACCCAGCCAGGCGCATTACTTTGTGTAACTTATTTCATCACCGCTGCTCTCAAAACGGCGAAGGAAAACATCGTGAGGAAACCGGCATGTCCTAGAACCAAAAATTCGAAGACATGTGACATTACCAACCCGCACTGGGCCCGCGTGGTGGATTAAAGCCCATTCCCTCTCATAGAGAGGAGGCCTGCGTTCCAGCAGTCGGGGAACATTAATAGGCTGATTATGTTATATTATAGATTTAGGTAGCTACATAATTATGTCCTACCGAGTTTCAAGTGCGTCATCATAAGTTTCTATATTGTGAAGTATCTTAAGAAGGTAGGTAGGTACATATGTAGGATCTAAAGCAAGCAATTCCGATTTCCTGAATTTTAAATTCATAGGGGATTTTAGGATATTTATAATGAAACAACAAAATCGTCAACATGATTTTTATTTATTAAAATCACTGTCAATAAAAATATTTAGTCAATAAGTTACATAAGCGCCCTTGCAGTTGCAGGTTTATCACATAAGATTGATTATGATTACAATACACTGAGCCGAAGCCTCTACTTAGAAAAATATAGTTTACGAGTTACTGTCAGATAAAGTTCGAAAAATGAAAAGATTTTTTTTTTTCACGATTACGTTGCATGGTTACGTGGATAGTCAGCCAGTCAAAATGACTTTTTGCTTTTGATTTGTTCCCAGATAGTAGATTATTTTACAATAGCTACCTACCTACTAATAATGGGTTCCGTTTTTCTTAAAATGATAGTACATACCTATCGAATCTATCATGTCGAAATTAAAAAGTAGCACCTACAAATACTTATCAGGCTTTATTATTTAATCCGACAGTAACTTTCACAATACCAATATTATTTTAAATGCGGAGACAATGAAAGCTTGAAATTAAATAAAGTTTATTAGACACCTTGCTGGAAATAAAAACTTAAATACTAATTCAATTAATACCCAATCAATACTATCATGTGGTTATTTTCACACTTTTCTTCTTCAACTTCCTACAGGCCATAGACAATTCCCGCCATTTTCACGCTTTTTATAAAAATTATGCTTACCTTACTAAGTACTGGGATCTACGAATAAAGCCACTCTAGTGATTGAAGTAAGTACCTAGGTATTGCACATGCCGACTGAAAGTACTATTTCTTAATTTTTTTTTAAACTTGAATGCTATTTTTATTTTTCAGAAGAATTTATCGTTCTGTTCAGATATTTTTACTTACAATGGGCCGACATGCCTAGTGCCAGTTAGCAAGAGTGATCTGAAGGAACAATTATTACTAAATAATTTAATTTTCATTTCATTGAAGTAACTGCAAATAATTTCTTTAGCAGCCTATTTCCTACTGTTCCTCAGAATTGAGTTTGAAGCTAAGCCAATCGGTAAACTTTCATTGGGAAAATTAAAAAATAATGTGGATATGTAACATGTCGGATCTTACCAACACCTATTATTATGTGAGAAGCAGTTTTTTTTGGAGAAAAGAAGAAGCATACATCTGGTGTGTGAGGAATATCAAATTATTAATCCTAAATGTTTAAAATTCCTTGTCATGAAAATCTGATATAATATTAACCGCTCCCTATACTCTTTGTACCAAGTCGATATAATAAGATTGTTTTCTTTTTAAATAAAGTAACCCCCATGTAACATCAACATCTACGTACAATTTTTTTTCAACCAGAGAGCGTAGAACAGGCACTGTTTACGCAGCCATTGTTTCACCAAAGGTCATGACTGTAATGCCAGTAGTCTGATGAAAGTGATGGTGGTATATCTGATGATGGTCTTAGTCCTGGTGGTTGCGGTCGGCTACCGCTGCTGTGAGTGGCGCGGACTGGCCGGGTTCGAGTTACTGAGCGCGGACAGGGAGCTTGCGCGCTTCATGCTACAGGGAAAGAAAGATGACGTCTGAGTAGTTTGTCAATTAGATTTTACGAAATAAGGCGGGCGATTGTTAAATTGTTTGTTATAAAAAAGAAAATTTGTTCTGAAATTGTAATTAGTGTTGTTACTTCATCTAAATTATATTAAGAGAACAGAATACGGGTTCTGAAATGAAATGAAAAGTTAAGAAATTAAATCTGGATTGTTATTAACAAAAAAATAAAAAATAGCGACATATGCAGGCAACATGTAGACTTTTCATCAAAAGTGGAATTTAGTGCAAGTGTATTGTATGTATAGCATTTTCTTAGAAACAATACCTACTTGCTGATACATAGATGTGTCTTGTATTTTTTTTGACTCAAAGGATTGACAAGATTAGTGCAACACACTGGCATGTGCTATGATTTAAAATAGTTATAAATCATTTACCTGAAATTAGATGTTTTTACTGCAACTTGTTGAATAAAAATACCATACACCAGATATAATATTATCAAGCCGAATTTAAGCAAAGGTATGCGATATCAAGCAGAAATCAGCTTAGCTTGCGAAAACCTTAATTTACAAAGACTTATAGACCAATTTCTATCACAATACTGGCATAAAAGAAATCCATTACAGAACTTTTTTGGCTATAATTTTTTTGTTTTTGAGAAACCTATTCTTCGCGGACATGGTATGTGTTGGGCCTGGCACTACACTGAAACTATTCGCACAAGTATTCGCCTTAATTCGTTGAGGGGGAAGCGCCAGGGTTGCTCGCGAAATTCTAATTTGTTTTTTGCAATTAGCAGGTCAGTGTCAGGTTGTATCTTTATTAAAATATGTTCACAGCCGTAACAACTGTTATAATCATTAAAATCAATAATACGACCCCTTAAAGTTAATTTAATCCCAATGAATGACTATTTCATGAAAAAGTTAGAGGGTTGGATTTTAATATTGTAAATACATGCGTATTACGGCCGCAAATCATATTTTGTTCAACATACAGCCTGACACTGACCTTGCAAAAAAAAACGTAAGAAAATTAGAATGTCGCGAGCTACCCTGGCGCTTTCACCTTAACACAAAATTAGCCTTATTTTAGTCGCCCTGCCCTCGTAACTGAAAACTAGCTAAATTTCAGTTGCAAAGAAGAGTATTCCATGATTTTTTGGTGGCCATAGTCGGAACTAACGCCGCCATCTTATTTATTTGAATACAATTTCCGCAGACAATTCATTCAAGCGACAAAAGGACCATGCTGCACCATACTGAGTTTTCAGTTACAGGGGCGAGGGGCAATTTTGTATTGGCTAAGTAATGCGAATATTATTTCGTCATACACTATGCGCTTGTGCAGTACCAGTATTATGGTGGAGTTGTCGTCATGGTGACTGCAGTGTCGTGGTTACCTTTCAGGGTCGGTGAAGTCTACGTCGGTTGGCAGGTGGGCGGAGTGGCGGCCCGCGAGCCGACCGAACAGGCGCGCGGACGAGCGCCGCAGCGACTCGCGCAGTTTCGAGAAACTCGCGCTCCGAGACACCGCGCCACAATCCTGCCCCCGTGTTATGCAATTTACACTCCATTTTGTTCAAAATAATATGAAAAAGTTTTTGATGAGAAGTAAGGTCTGATTGAAAGATTGAGAGGCGTCTTTTTGGAATTTTGAGATAGATTTCCATTTATGACTTCACAAGGATTTTTTTAAGTACAGAGGAGTTTCATAACTAGATTGAATGAAATATATACCTTTGCCAGGAACACCAAAACGAAAATGGCGGGAAATAACCACAGATAAACCAAACTCTACAATGACAGAGAAGTGTAACTAGTATGTAGGATAGTAGTGATTATGAATTTTACAAAACATTAAGTTAATGAATGAGATGCCAACCATGCATCTACTCTAACAGCGAAAGCCGTTATTAACAATGTGTTTGTGTGTCTGTTGGTTTGTTTGTCATGCGTCTTGTTTGCTTCGTGGGCTATAAATTGCATAACACTGTAGACTCACCTTCTTCCGAAATAAAAATAAATAAAACCAAAAATAATGTTACATAAATTATATTTATTAACAATTTTTATAATTACCATTCGACGTAGATATCGAGACAATAAAAAAATAATTCTCATTGCTCTGTGACGTGGCGGTTGTTAAAGGGAGAGATTCTTTTAAAAAAAAACTGTTAAAGTTATGCCGATATTGTAATCTAATGTACATAGAAAAAATCCACATTTCAAGCACCCCCATAGTTTAAAAGAAATTCAGTGTATATAAAAATACTATATAATAATATTTATCACCTACTCTCACATAAAGCTTAGATCGACATACGCTAACACTGGAATGAAAGTTAAGCATAAAATTACTGATGATAATGATAAAACATGACTATTGGTAAAACAGATAAAACAGCTATACTCAACCGTACTGCTTGTCGCGAAGACAATGTTGATAACATTGACTTTCACATAAAGTAGGCCGATTTCAAAAGTTGCATTCGCGTTCTCTTGTCTACAACTTTTATTGATTAAAACTAGAATATCCTAAAATTGCGTTCTAAAAAGACAAGTATTTTCCCTAGGTTGAGTAAAGCTAAACGTTCACAATAATAAAATTCACATTCACGCATTCTTCATAACAAAGAACATGACATACATCGATTAAAAATACAATCAGTAAATTAAAAATTGATATTGTAAGCGAATAAAATCGTTGTTTAAACATGCGCAAATTAATTATTAATAAAATAAAAATTATTGTAATGATAATATTTATAAATATTTCAATGATTATAAATGCAAAATTCAGCTTATAAATTCTCAAAATTTGTGTACACTTTATATAATCAATATCTTTTTGTTGATACCTAGGTTCTTGCTAGAACAAAGACATTGATTCTTAGAAAAGTAAAATAGTGAATGTTTAGCACAAGTGAGAATATGCACCTATAAAATTAAAATATATGTACATACATAAGATAATGATTTAATACTCTCAATTCTAGAACAGAATCCAATGATATCAAACGACTTGGTTATATAAAATGCATTTCAGCAACAAATGACTAAGTGTCACTATATAAAACAGCATACATACACCGTCTTGATACTTTATATTTATTTATAAACAAAATATTGTATACTATAGCAGGACGGCTCGCTGGCATGCTCCTATCACACGTTCATTTGTAATTTATATTTTTTTTTATTTCTTTTTTCAAAAACTTTTATTTTTACTAAAATTATATCGCATGCTAATAAATAATACTAAGCTACTACACGACCATTTTGAATTTGTTGTGATAAAATGCTTTTCATTTGAATTAATCTTAACTAAGGCTTAGGCCATTGAGAAATAGCATTATGTTTGTTGATCAAGAAATTCAAAATGGCGGCAAATTAAGTGTGGAACGCACGTGATCCTTAATATAGTGAGCGGACATTAGTCGAGTACGAAATATAAGCAATGGTTTTGTTTTTACATCATAATAAGCTTGACTGAAACTTTATTATTATAATTTTAATTTAATAAAATAACAGCTGTTTAATACACTGCAATAATCTCACATTAAACAGCACAATATATTTTTTTTTTCAAACACTAAAATGGAAAAAATTAATGATGTTTCTAACTACACATCATGAAAGCAAGCATAGTAGACATCACAAAGCCGTTGCCTACACATCGTATTAGTTTAAAAGGACCATGTGCGTAAAGCAGTGACAACTTAAACCCTAGTGTACACTACGTGGCTACTGGTGAGGCGGATTGCTGCCAGTGTTGATGCCTAGCGCATTGAACAGCTTTGACTTTAGGTTCATGCGTGGTTCGCTCGCTTGGTTCGCGCCCTATAACGGAAACAAACAAAAAATAAAATGTGCAAATAAAAAAATAACGGGTGGTGTGTAAGAAGCTGCAGAAATAAAAGGTGGTAGTTATTCAACTAGCTTACTCAGAAAGTATGTAAATTTTGTGTAGAATTACCGATTGTTCGTTAAGGTACGATTCCAAAGGCGATTGCAACTGCAAGGCCGGTTTTCAAAGACAGATCTCCGCTACAAGACTGATTTCTGTTACTCTATGAAAACGGCAACAGGCGGCAATGTCGCCTTTTATGAATGTATCCACAGAGTTACATAGAAACAAGTCGTGTTGCTTCAATATGTCATAGCAATTGGGCGGTTTGGCCGCTACAGATACGGTTGACTTCGGACTAGTGGCTTTATAAAAAATATTTTTAAATACTTATTGACGACCATTCGTCGCGGGTCGGTCGAAATGACGATCGTCAAAATATCGTTTTAAAAAATGCAATATTTTTCTTCACTTAATTTTTAATACTTTCAAAGTAGGCATAGTTTTTGTGCACCATTGGGAAACAACAGAAAATAGTATAATAATCAGAATAATTGAAATAATAGGAGGAATCAGTTTCATATTATCACAACAAGTTATATGAATCCAACTCCCAAACCCAACAATAAACATGAAATAAACAAATAAAACAAAAATAAACATATAAAATAAACACGACACCACATATAAACAAATGTATGAAAGTGTGATGAGGACATAAAGCATCAAAATGTTTGCAACGCTGCCCAATGAGATACACCTATGGACCCTGAGTGAATGAAAGGTGGCTGTGAACATATGCTGGAAACCAGCACCCTAACTAGACATACATTTAAAATTAAGTATTAAACCGCTAAACGTCCTAAAACTCTTATATTTTAGAACCCTACTTTTATGTTTCATTAATTGAAAAATGTAAATATATTTGAAATGAAATATTGCAAGTCTGGTCAGCTTGTTTTTTATAAAACCTTAAGTTTAAATAGGACCACATAAAAACATTTAAAGCACCGCAAAAAATAACTTAAAACATAATATAAAAAAATCAGGAGGAACGGGGTAAATTCAAGTGAACGATCACGCGAACTGTCATAGCCGTTATTTGAGATGTGAACTGTAGCTTAGTACAACGGCACATATGGCTATGTAGCAATACTCAACCTTATTCCGTCGGACTAGGGCGATTTTCACTATTGAAACTGTGTTTAGTACTTCACCAGGGAAAAAATAAATAGTTGCAAACGATCACCGTCGCGTTTTATTGATATTTCTGTCTCGTTCAGTTGTAAGATGCACTCAAAATGTGGGCTGCAGACGTTAAGTTGCGGACAAAAGACCGTAGACAATATAAAATGTAACAATATTTATGGTATATGTCAACATGTCCCATTCTTGATAATACTCTTTCTATGTCACCTTTGTGCAGACCGCAGGTTGAGTATCGCGTCCTGTGCTAAACCGGTGCATACTACGTGGCAATTGCCGGACATGCGAAGTGTTAAGCTCCAATCAGATGTGTATTAAGTTGATGTGCGGGACGAATCACGACATTGAGAACCCAGTGCTTTGTCAACCCAACCAATTTAGCAGTGAGGTGGCTTGATTTCCTTAGGTGAGCCTTTTTTCATGCTGTGTTTTCTAATCCCAAATATTGTTTTATGTTTTACATAATTTGATCGATTTTACTGCAGTTCTTGCTGAAGGATACCCAACCATGGTTTCTAATAGCTTAACAAGTCTTTAGTCAGTAAACTCGGCTGTAGAGATTGGTATACTAAAATAGCATAACAGCTTGATTAGTTTTAGAATCTAGTGTTGGTTCAGCGTAAGTGTTCGTCGAACGTGTACGCTGCTAAGGCCCGCTTCCACCATGAATCATTAAACAAGTTTAGCGTTAATCGCATTTAAAACATCGTACTTTTTGTCAATCGTTTGATGATGACAAGAGACAGAATGATGTTTTCAAATATGAACACACTAAACACAAACTGACTCGCGGTAAAAGCGAGTTTAAGCTGCCAGAAACCGGAGCGGCACCTCTCAAAAAGCAATCAAAAATTCTCATTACTTTCTAAGTGCAACCGCCCTGCACCCCACTATATGAAAGTAATTGCATTGCCCCTCTACCCCCTATGGAAGCAAGCCACCTCCGCCCTAAGCGTGCGGCAGGCCGGGCGCGGCGCTGACCTCGTCGTGCTGCTCCTGGTGCGGCTCCATGCTCTCGCGGCTGCCGTGGCGCCCGCTACGGGCGCGGGACTGCTTCACGATGTCCAATGCCTACACCAGTCACCAGTTTATTAGCTCGGTTGCTTCGGAATTTTGATTTATGACCTAAGATCTTTCGAATTTTTTATCGATTTAGATCCTATTGAATTAAAGAGGTATGAGGAACACAATCGAAAATACATGCCCATCATTCAGAAGATTTAAAATGGACAAGGATATTGAGAGATCGCTTCATGTGCTTTCTTATATGGCTTTTCTGTAATGAGTCTGAATATATGATCTTAAGCGGTAAAGCTAAAGCTTTCTCAGAATTATAAGTTTCTTGTCAGACGCTAATAAGCGTATACGTTGTCATGGTCAGATCACCTGAGCACGTTGCTCAGGTGATCTGATTATGACAACGTATATATCAGTAAGAGACTGGACTCTGAGTTTGTTTCAGTTTTTCTTTCTCAGAGCAGTCAGATAGGAAACATCGACCTTATTTATTAAAAAAAAAAAAAGGTTTTTGACGAGTTGTCCAAACCTACTTACATATTTTTTTTTTCTAGGGCCATTATTCTCATTTAAATATTGAAATCGATTGCCATAAATAACTGCTAGAAACCTATTTAGAAAGAGACGACAATTCCTATTTCTAACTCGATAAGTAAAACATAATAATTTTGAAAACAAAAGTCATCGCCAATTATCAGCCACCTGTAAAATCGTAACATTTTAAGCGATAATCGTTAATTAGCGTTGTTGTTCGTGACTTACTTGCTGTACGTGCTAGGCAGCGTGCAAAATGAATTATTTGTACGTTAAATTGTGCTAGAATTCGTTGTAATTTTATTATTTTTGCTGGACTACAATTATTTACCACATTGTATAGGGAATGTTAACAAGCGGGGGGTAATTTCAAGGAAGTAAGTAACATGTGGATAATACCACCCTAAGTAATAAAACTGTGAAATAAGAGGGTGGTATTATCCACACATTGTATGACCAGATGAACGGATCGTAGCAGGTGGCGTTCTGTGGTGTCTACCTGCACCCATGGGAAAAAGGCGTGAGTGTATTTACTTCCTTGAAGTTTAGGTAAATATGCTCAATTTTTTTTTAATGTAACTGCCGGTATTCTTTAATTTTGTTAACAAAAACCAAACAACGTGTGGTAAGTCGAAGTCCGTTACGTAAATAAATATTGTAATTTATGTGTGCGTGTCGTTATTAAGCATATTAAAATCGTGAAATAGAAGAATATAAGTAATAAGAGTTCATATTAGATAAATAAAATATAAAAAGTACGTTAGCATTTGAAAATAAATAATGTTGCGATTTTTTTTTTAAATTTTAACTGTTTGATAGTGCAACAATTTTCACTCTAGTGTAAGAAAACTTGTTAGCATAATTAAAACCACACTGTGAACAACTTCATAAATAAACTCCTTCAAGTGCACAAACTCGCACACGGTATAAGTTAGAAAACACTTATATTAATCATAATATTATCCCATCCTACTTTATTATGAAAGATGTCCCCTACTCACAACTATGGCTCTTTGTAGACTAAGGCCTACGCCACACTTGACGGAAATTCCGTCGCGGATCTTCCGCGTCGGAACGCCAATACATGTTATCGGGAACACTACGAGGAAGATCGGTCGTTCCGTCGCGGACTCGTCCTCTGCGTCTTTTCCGGATTTACCGCAACGGAAGTTCGGCGTCGGAATTTCCGTCAAGTGTGGCGTAGGCCAAAGAATACGTTTCAATCATAATATGCAAATAGGAACGATGTTGAAAAGTAGGGTTTAATTCATTGAAAATGAATTTGAAGAAAAATGCACCATTATTAGAGGTTTAAAAATTTGTTTTTAGATGCAATCATATTTGATCTCTACGCAACAACAACTAGTTTACTTTAAAAAGTTGTAGTGTGATTCAAGAATTAAATTCCATTGTTCCAAAAACTCAAGTCCTATCGACTAAAACTGTCAAGAAACTTCACGGACAACACCATTGAAATATAGGTTTTATACTATCAGAATTAAGGTATTAAGTAGGCGACATCTCTTAACGTAAGGCGACACTCTGGCTCTGTCATCCCATTCTCTATTTATCTTTAGCTGGAGTAGTGGTTACCTCCTTCCGGCTGCGGAGCGCGCAGTCTTCGAGCGTCTCGGCGGCTTCGTACTTGCCCTGACGCCGGTACAGAGCTCCCAGGTTCTTCAGTGTCGTTGTTACTGTTGGGGAATCAACCTGGGGAGAGAAAGGTATTTGGTTAGCGTTACTATGTTCTAATTGATCATCTGCTTGCCTTTTACCAACGAATAACGTGTCAGCTTCCAGTCTAACCGGGTTCATCTGAATACCAGTATTTTAGTATCTTCTTATAATCGTTCCTAATATCTTTTATACCTTTTAACTTAACGCTGTGACTGCTGGGAGGTACTCGTGGCTAATTAATAACAGCCGCTCTGGTCGATCTTCAGGTTGGTCCGCGCATGGGTCACCACGCATTACATACAGTTTCCTCCGTGCCTCCGTACCTAAAGCCGTTGGTCTCAGCTGTCATTTGTAGATCTTTGACAGTTGTTACAGGTAGTCAGTGGTCAGAGTATCGTATAACCTAGTACTAACTGGTTTGTGGAGGTTATATAGACAGTCGCTCCATGTAAATGACTATAGACCGACCGCTTTAATGAGTCCTCCGCCTTGACCCATCAAAGGCACATTAAGCTTCCACAAAGTCCTAACAATATCCCACAGCTTTAAAATAACCAAATCCACGTAGGTATTACGATACTAATTGCACCAACACGTGATCAGATTCAGAATATTCCATTTAAATTGATACCTTCGCGAGGACTAATTAAAGCGGTCAGTCTATAGACTGGAAGCCGTCCCCAACATGGTTGGGAAAAGACTAGACAGATGAATTTAATGTTGTGACTGTGGTTTAGATGCGATTTTCAATAATTTAAATTACAATGTAGATGCTTAAGTTCTTATGCAACAAAGTCTATCTTACCTTGGCAGCCTTATGCCACCCTCCGTACTCGCCATAAGGAGCATTCTCCTTCTGCAAGTGCTTGTTCTCCTCACGCTCTTCAGCCACCTGCCAGATGGGCTTGTTGTCACCTGTAAACATACGCATAACATGTATATAAACGTTTACATAACATTGTGTTAACAGCGCACAGGCGAAGAGGTTTGAACGACAATACATTGATTACATTACATCTTGATTTTTGTGGTTAGGTTAACAGCTTATTTCGAATCCTTAGCACAAACTTTTACCTTGCATTCTTTTTTTTTTCGTGTGGCTAGTGCATAGCTTGGTGTCAGTTTTTATGCCCCCCATAGGCCTCTGACTTGGTTTTACATGCCGTCGAGATTATCTCTCAGGCATGCTCGTTTGGTTGGTCGATTTTTAGTTATTTTAAAAATATCAGCTGTCCCATAAAAATTGACCGTATAGATATTGCAACGTTTGTAAGAAACACCATTTTTTTTTAATAACCTACATTAAATTTCTATCTTCATGTACCGATTGGTTCCTTGGTAAAAGTTTGGATTCTGATATCCCTTACACCGTGTATAATATGAGTCCGTTGTTCAGGGCAATGTGACCAATCACTGCAGGGGAACAAAAGGGTCATAGGCCATATTATAAGCACAATAAGTTTTATGTCAAGTCAAATATTTAGTCGGGTACAGCATTTTCCTATTCACAAAAATCGATGTATGACAAATAACAAAATAGTTTATCCGAGTACCCCATTATTCCAAAACCATTCATGCCCAAGAAAATATAAAATAGTATCATAAATGAAAAAGCCATAAATAATAAAAGAAAGCCATAGCCAATTTATTTCAATTATAAAATAAAATGTGACACAAGTCGGGAAGGTGTGACACACTGGCAAAAGACGTTTACAAATAATAATAAAAAATCATACAAAAATAAAAACAACAAAAAAAGGTAATGTTCTTTGCCTTTCCTACCTGTGCCACACAGTATCCGAACTTGTGTCACTCACCTAAGGTTTAGTTTCGTATAACATCATCCACATCGCACCAATTGAGGGACAGTACCATGCAACCACAGTTTGAAGCCATTTCTAGTTGTGTTATGCTGTAGTATAATGGTACAGGGATGGGATAGAGTATAGGAACAATCAGTCATTTTAGCATTCTGAAAGCTGGCAACATTAAAGAACAGCTATGCTTTTGCTGTCTGATTAATTAATCAATAATACTAAATAAAATATTCCCTTTTTCTAGCTAGAATTTCAAAAAAAATGTTTTGAGTATGGATTATGTAAACGTGTAAATCAAAGCAATAATTTTGTTTTCAGGTATACAGAAATCAGTTCATTTTTTCATAAGTTTTTAATATTTTTGAAAATAAAAATAAATATTTTGGCCATAAAGTACAAGTCAAATCATCTTTTTTATTCCTAGTTGGCTCTGTCCCAGTTCTGCAATCATCTATTGCTACAAATAAAATACGAATCGTTTCTATATCCTAAATAACTCGTAAGATAAATAAACAAAACATTTTACGATTTCCATTTAATGTAAATAAATATAATTTATATAAAATTATTGCACACTACATAAATTCAGCGGTTCGCTACATTTGGTATATAAATTAGGAAATAATTTGGCATCTTTGATTTTTGAAAGAAAACAATACTTCAATGAAATAGCTTTGGTATTCGTAAAACCTTTTAATTTGACTCTGATAAAAAACTATCGTGAGATTGAATTTAATCAGTTTTATTGTGCGTAAACAATATCTAGAGTTAACGGTAACTAAAGACAACGCAAAAAGATAAAATAATACATATGAAATTAACACGACGCAGTTTACAAGTAAATTGATAAACAAAATGATTATAAAGAAAAATAAAGTTTGGCTAACATTATACCTATCGTAATTGAATGTAACTATATTGCATGGATGTACACTTCACTTCACTTGTTTCACTTCAGCCTTGTTTTATTTCATACATAAGTTATAAATTTAATAATATTAGTATCATTGATTTATAGAAAAAACCCAAGATACACCAGCGTCTAAAAACGTCCGCAGAAAAAGTGCGCACAATTTCGAATTGTGTTTACTTTTCACTATTTCTGACAGCCATTGTTTTTAGGGAATTTAATTAGAAACGCGACATAACGAGCGTTGCTCGCGTTTAAAAAACCATTTTAATGTGTTCGGTGTAAGTTCTAATTTGAACTGACCTGACATGCTGTGTTTAGTCTATCAAAACTTGTGATTTTTTGGTTTTATTTTTTAGTTTGATGTGACAACACTTTCTGATGTGAAATTAGCAAGGAGCTGTGCGTCTTGTTTTTTTTTAATATTTATTGAATCAATTATTAGTATGGACTTTTATATTATTCTCATGACCATAATGTATTACTAACTTTACACAAAATAGCTACCTGTATTCGATATTATAAATAAAAACTAAACATAATAAGGCAACGCAAGGCAATTAAAAAAAAATATTAATGAAAATAGCTTCACCAATCGTCCAAATTCCCTTAGAACTCAGCAAAGGCAACTGAGATTGTCATATTGGATGAATAAGCTCTTGATACTGTGAATTTTTCAATCACAGTCAAGATAAAGACTATAACTTTTTTTTGTAAACTATCACGCATCATCAGCTATTACAAACTAATAGTAACCATTTTTTATTTATTTATTTACTTAATGGCAAGACGTAAAAGTATGAAGCTTCTAATACTAACAAATCATCTCGGTTCTAAATCAAATGCATAAAGAGATCTAAACAAGAAAGAAAACACATTTTCAGAAAATATCTAAGTAAAAATTATTTTTACTGGGCGCAATTAACGACTAGTAAAATTTCAAGGCAACAGGTTTGTAAAAATAATATTTGTAATCGATATTTTTTTGCGTCGAGTAAAAATTAATTTGTCAACTTATAGCATGCCTCAACTACCTACTATAAAAATAGAATAAATCAATATTTTTCTAAATTGGATAACATTTCACTCAATATTAATTTATGCCTACAAATAAATTAATCACAAATTAGCAAAAAATAAACTCACTTAAACAAATTAACATGCAATATTTTTGTATTTTTTGGTTACTATGTACAAATTCGAGCTAAGTCGAGACAAATACCTATTCCTTAAAAATATGGAACAGAAAGAGAAAAAAAACTTCATTACAAAATAAAATTTCAAATTCATTACTCAACAAAACTTTGTGCTTTGGTCAAAATTTACTTTATTTAAACAGCCTTCACCATAGTCAAAGGAATGACAAAAATACCTATTTACGCTTGTCAGCCGACTATGCGACTGAAAAGTCAGTGTTATGGTTTTCTACGAAATCAACAATGGCAAGTACATGAGCTCGCATTTCCAAAACTGTGTCTTGTTTAGCTCAAAATAAAGTTGTTTATATTTTGTCGAAAGTCGAAGACACATATATCATCAGCAACATCCACGGATCCTCACAGGACCCACAAGGTGGATCATGAACGCTCGTCCTTTTATTGAGAGGAGATCCTTCTCATCAGTAGGAACATTATCAGCAGATTAAGGATATTTTGTCATTCCTTTTTCATTATAAACTGATTAGAGTTTTAGCCGCCATTTTCAATTCTATTAAGCTATAGGAATGTTGCAGTAGTACATTATATCTTCTGTCAACTTTGTTAATTTGTCTTAAAATTTGTCATATACTATGCGCAGCTGACTGTTATTTTTTAAGAGGCTTTTTTGCATTTAATGATGCTATATACTCTGAAATGGTAAACAAAATATAACGTCAATTTATATGCAAGTAGGTAAAATACATAAAAATAATAACGAAATCAAACTTTAATTTTAAGAGTAGAAATAACCATTTAAATTAAACAAAGTTTCATTTTTTTGTTTAATTGCCCAGTAGAGAAAGTAGTTATGATGCAAATGAAAGGTATATGGGGTGGAAGGGACACCAACTCGAAAACGGTTACCACATATTCAGTACATCAATGATGTACTGAATATGTGGTAACCGTGTCATTATGAGCCCCTTACATAGAAATTTTTCATCAGTTATTAAAATAAAATCAGCTGTCCCATACATGAGGTCTTTACCTATGAAATTGGAGATTTGTATGAAAATTTTAAAAACAAAAAATTTTGTATTTTTTTTTTTATTTTAGCTTGTCTAGCTTTTTTATCTTTCCAATTTGACGTAATGTCGTTTGGACTCTAAGTCCAAGGCCCGCAGCAAGCTCAGCCGTAGATTGAGTTGGATCCGTTTCCACTACCGCCTTCAATTCGTCGTTGTTGACAATGGTTACCGGCCGACCGCGAGGCTCATTCTTCAACTCAAAATTTGCAGATTTAAAACGATTGAACTAATAATGGACCGTGTTTATGCAAGCAGTGTTAGGCCCGTACACGTCGTTAATGTTTCGTGTTGTTTGGCCAGCGGTATATCCACGTAGGAACTCATTCGAAAATTGTACGAATTTTCAGTTTATCCATGGCGCCAAAAACTACCACAATTTCACAAAAACAAAAAATTATCTAAAAACAAATGACTGAATTTAAAATTAAAATAACACGGCTTTCGAATAAAATTTATTTGAATTTCGAATTGCGCGCCAATCCACAGATAATTAAATCTGAAAATGCTGGTTATTAAATCTCCAATTACATAGGTAAAGACCTATTATTTTGACCGTGTAGGTATTGCACTTTTGTAAGAAACAGCTGTTTTTTTTTTAATAACTGATGAAACATTTATGTGTGGGGCCCCCGCTCAGAATGATGTACTGAATACGTGGTAACCGTTTTCGCGTCGGTGTCCTTTCCACCCCGTATAGAATATATATCTTTCCTATTATATGAAAATAACTTACGTTACGAAAGCCCAACCTTCAAGCACTTGGGTACAGTAAATACTCGGCCGTGAATATAACACATCCGAGCTTCAGAATATTCAAAAATATACCTCACTAAGGTCTTTCATAGTTCATTCATAGTGCATCTAACCATCTACACCTTAATGTATGACATATACGATACTCTACAAAGCCAAACCTTTTTGTTATTATAACTCGATTATGTGTCATGTCCACGGCCAGGTACACACGGCGACACATAAAACCATGCATTTCCAGTATAACATGGCCTCACTTTGTACAGATTTCCCGTACAATGAGAGATTCACATAAATTGGTTTTGTATAGCTTGATTGGTCGTTGTGCGTACACTATACAGTAGAAAATATAAAGGTTTTTATGCTAAGACTTACCGTCGATAGTTCCGAATTCCCTCTCGTGTGCCCTGGTCAGCACCTGCTTGTATAACGTCTCTGCTTCCTTGTATTTGCCCTGGGAAAGACGAATTATTCATAAATATTTTTTAATTTCCAGTTTTAGTAAGGAATTCACAGGTTGAAGTAGCACATCATATTAACAAGACACTACTCCAACAAGCGGTTCAGCGTCAATAAGTTTTCCACTCAAGGCTATGAAGTCATTATATTAAGTCGAGTTACGTCGCACCACGCAACTATGTGTTGCGCACCAGTCACCATTTGAACACATGTAGTAAATGTCAAGTGTACCTCCGACATACCTCTCTCTCATGTTGCATAAAGTTTAACCTACACTAATATTGTAAATAGAAAAGATTTATGTGTTTGTAACGAAAAAACTACTGGACCGATTACAAAAATTCTTTCACCTAGAATGCTACATTATCCCTGAAGTACCATAGGCTATATTTATTACTAGAAAAAAAAAAAATGCCCACCCGTGGGAAGCCGGGACGGGCCGCTAGTGAATTAATAAATGTGCAAGTTTACCTGTTTGAGATAGCAAGAGGCGAGGTTGTTCTTAGTCTTTGCGACGTTGGGGTCGTCGGGGCCCAGTTTGCTCTCGTAGATCTCCAGAGCGCGCTGGTAATACTGCTCTACCTCCTCGTATTTGTTCTGCGGATAATGAAGTGTTAAAAATTATAGTCATGTAAAATAGTGAATAAACTGTAACGTTAATTTGTATTTGTTCAGTGGGAATCCTGTTTAGTTCAAAGCGAACCTCGGCAGACATATCCTGATATATCTGTCACAGCTTTGACGAAGTACAGAGCCAGAGTCACTGAAGTCGCTTGGCAAGGGTAACATTCGTTCGTTCAATGTGAATGCGTTTAGAAGGCAAATTAAGGTCCTGTCTAGTGGAATAAAATCATTTCTCAGGTGTACCTGGTTTTCATGACTACAGCAATAATCATGAAGGCGACGTCTTTGTCTGCTGATGTCGATGTAAGTTTTTTCCAAGGATATTACCTGGTTCTGGCACAGCAGCGCGAGGTTGTTGAGCTGCTTGGCGACGTCGGGGTGGTCGCGGCCCAGCACGGCCTCGCGGATGCACAGCGCGCGCTTGCACAGCGGCTCTGCTTCGCGGTACTTGCCTGGTAACAAGAGAGCTCATGGATTAGATCAAGATGAATTGAGATTTGAATAAGGAAGATTTTTGACTTGTTTTTGATTTTACGGCTGCTTGCATATTGTGTCGAGTGAGCGAGAACAAGACGCACACACTTGATGATCAAAATAACAGTAGAACTTTTTCATTTTATTCAAGATAACAACCCTATGTTGGCCCAAA
Organism: Noctua janthina; assembly: GCA_963576755.1. Taxonomy (NCBI): domain Eukaryota; kingdom Metazoa; phylum Arthropoda; class Insecta; order Lepidoptera; family Noctuidae; genus Noctua; species Noctua janthina. The sequence continues at coordinate 15,848,257 of OY755063.1, read as the reverse complement.
TATTAAAAAAAATCATTCCACTAGTTTGAAAACGCTTGACTTGTCTGCACCAGTGGCATAGAATCTACGTGGTTATCCATGAGAAGGTAAGGTATCATTAGGTTAGGTATTATTTTATTTTTATTTTTTATTCTGGCTTTTCAAGGCGCGTCTTATTAACACGCCGTGTGATCGATACGGCTAGGCACGTCACTACTCGTGATAAGCCAGTTAATTTTATGACTTATGTCTCACCTCGCTTCCCATACAGCACGGCGAGGTTGTTGAGCGTGGCGGCGACAGCGGGGTGGTTCTCTCCCAGAGTCTTCTCACGGATGGACAGTGCGTCGTTCAGTAGGTTAGCAGCTTCCTTGTATTTGTTCTGGTCTCTGTGGACAATGTCACGTAATAATTAGTATTACATGTTGATGAGACAGCAAGAAAATGCATGGCTTCCTTATTAATTGGCGAGAAGAAGCACAATACTGAGAAACATGGAAGGAATGGAGTGAGGCGTTTGTCCAAGAGCCAACCAGATCAGGATAACAAAACAAAAAGTTTGGTGATTTAAGTTGGCCAGAGTGAGACAAAAAATTCTGTCTCAAGAGTGAGGTAACGACAAAAGTTGGCCGCGTTGCGCATGTTAGCCTGGCATTATAAATGCTTTAGGTATGGATATAGCATAGCAACAAGCATGTCCGCAATAACAAATTGTTATTGACACTGCATTTTGTAGCAGTGTATTTAGTAAAAACTCTGATACCAGGGTTAGGCACTAACGACACAATAAAGAAAGAAGTACGTAGCATCCCCTTACTACTGGCGCATTTTTTTTGCATTCATAGACGCACCTGTACACCAAGGCCAGTATGTTGAGCATAGTAGCGACATCCGGGTGGTCGTGTCCCGAGGTCTTCTCCAGATCTTCGAGCGCTTGCTTGCAGAGAGGCACTGCCACCTCGTAGCGTCCCTGCGACGCGTACTGGATGACCAGGTTGTGCAGCGTGCGCAGGCGGGCCGGGATCTCGTAGCCTGCGTTCACTTGCTGAGCGAAGTGTAGTGGTGGAGTTGGTGACATGGCTGCAACGAGAAAATATTTCAATTAGCTTTTGAGCGGTGAATGCAGCTGGTACAGTCAGTGCCCAGCATAATCTAACCCCTCTAACACTTTTTTGTAAGATGGTTCAAGTAATACTGATGTAATGTAAGAGGAGTTCGTAGATTAATAACAGACGCTCGGGTCGATTTTAAGGTTAAGCCGCGCTTGCCTACGTTGGTCCGTGGATGGGTCCACTCATTACATACCGAATTTCATCCGTGCCTCGGAAAGCAGGTCGGTCCCGGTTGTCATTTGTAGATCTTTGACAGTTGTTACAGGAGTCAGTGGCTTCAAAGTCTGACAACCAGTCTTACCAAGGGGTATCGTGTTACCCAGTACTAACTGGGTTGTGGAGTTCAGATAGGCAGTCGCTCCGCACTTACATTTGTTGTTCCTGTTATCCTCGTGGTCATCATCCGGGAACAGGTCCACCATGGGATCGTCGCGCTTCTTCTCGCTCTGCCCGCTACGGTTGTTGTCCGAATCTTCTGTGATGTCGCTGTCGTATTTGCTGCAATACAACGATAATTATATGATTAATGAAAAAGGAGAAAATATAATAATTGATGACAGGACTTGAAAAGTTTAGTTTGGGTAAATAATGGCTGCTTTAACAGAATCATAATAGGATAATAATATGAATCACGTTAACATTCTTAAAATGGTCACAAACGCAGTAAATCACTCCAGATTCGTCTGGAGTTCTCTCTCTGTCTAAAATGGCCGCTACACAGTACCTAAGTTATTCGTCGACGTAACCTATTGTCTCGATGCAGCATGATTATAATGCTGCATCGAGACAATAAGTTATGCTGCATGTGAGCTGATTCTGATCATTTGTTCTTAGTTGTAATACTGAATGTTAATACTCATCTTTACATAGTATAAAACAAAGTCGCTCCGCTGTTCGCTGCACGCTTAGATCTTTTAAACTACGCAACGGATTTTAATGCAGTTTTCAGCAATAGATAGAGTGATTCAAAAGGAAGGTTTGTAATGTGTATCTACTGTGTGTATAAATGTATTTTCTTTCTTTCTACTGTGTATGTGTATCTACATTGCACCCGTGCGAAGCCGGGGCGGGTCGCTAGTATATATATAATAATAAGAAGAGTAGAGTGTGAGTTAGTATTATAATATGTCTACCGTGATCCAGCCCCCGTAGCATGACCACCGTAGACAAGGATTTCTTTGACGGAAGAATTGACAAAATGACAATTTGTGTCGACACAATGACAGATTTCTTTGCACTTTCTGTCATTTTGTCGATGCTTCCGTCAAAGAAATCCTTGTCAACGGTGGTCATGCTACGGGGGCTGAACAAACTATAAACCAAGTACGAAGTTTGCACTGACTTGTTTTATATTTTTTACAACGGTATGAGACCTTCTTTTACTTCGCTCTGACTTGCTGCGACGAGGGAAGAGAAAAATCGAAATAAAAGCGCCGTGCCCTGATTAATAGTATTATTTGCTTCAGCATGAAAATGCAAACAATATCATTTTCGGTTTAAAATGAAACCAGTTTATGAGCTCGCGACATGACGTGGTTTAATTTTTTTTTCATTTGCCAGCCTAAATGGGAAAAAAATCCGGTTGTTCAGTTTGGCCGTCTGCCAAGCCTAAATTGTTTCTCTGCAATATTAACAACGTTCACAGTATGAAACCCATTCATTCATCCAAAAGCTTGTTTATTGTCATTGCAGGTCATTGACCCAGCAAGAAATAAAGTCTCGCCTATTATTCATCGTCATCTGCCTAGCCTTTTCCCAACTATGTTGGGGTCGGCTTCCAGTCTAACCGGATGCGGTGAATACTAGTATTTTACATGGAGCGACTGTTTATCTGACCTCCACAACCCAGTCAGTACTGGGTAATACGATACCCCTTGGTAAGACTGGTTGTCAGACTTTTAGGCCACTGACTACCTGTAACGACTGTCAAAGATCTATAAATGACAGCCGCGACCAACGGATTAACGTGCTTTCCTATTTTTAAGTCGTTTCTACGGTGGTCATGCTACGCGTGCAGATGTATCCTGCAGTATCTGAGCACCATTGACCAGTGTTGCGCAGGCAGCTCAGACTATCCGTACCGATATTACAAATGCGAAAGTAATTTTGTCTGACAGCTTGTCACGTTTTAACGGCAGTACAGATTTCGATGAAATTTGGCGCACAGGCGGACCATGACCTGGATTAAGACATAAGATACTTTTTATCCCAGTATTGCTTTCCCGTGGGATAATTTCCGACCTATACGAGGGCGTAGCAGTGGGCTAAAGCTATTTGCTCATTTAGCACTGTTCCGGCAAGACCTTTTACAAGATAATGAAGATAGATCGACTGAATATATATAGCTTTTATGTAAATGTACACCATATAAATAGCTGGAACCTCACCGTATAGAAGCCATGAAATCCAGATGCTTGTTTTCCTCTTCCAGCTGAGCCACCCGCTGCTCTGAAGCCTGCAGATGCTGCTGGGCGGCCGCGAGCTCGTCCCGGAGCCAAGCGTTCTCCTGGCACAGCCTCCTCACCTGGGTGCGGAGCTTCTGTTTCTCGGCCTCCACTGATTGTAAGTGGGAGGCTAGGGCCATCATCACCTGCAAAGAAAACAACGAAAATTAATGATAGTGTAGAAGAATTCATAATGCATTGAGGTGTCACCATAAAAAGAACTTCTTTGAATAATTAGAACTCTAATTACATATCTGAAGTTGTAAATTCAATTTCCTTCAGGTGTTTGAAATATTATCTCTTCGTCTAACAGCCGAACATTGGCCTAATTTTGAACTCATTTTTACCAGTGATAAAGCAGTCCTTAAAATCATATTTGGCACAATATGACAAGTCAACAGTTTAAGAGTGCAATATGAGATGGCAAGTTGCCAGTTTATTGATTACTCACTACAAAAGCAAAAATCTTGGCTTCAGTTGGTGTACTCTGCTATGTTGGTATTTCATTTTGTTAGATTGAAATAAACTTATTTGGTCATAGTTGTAAAGGTGTAAATTAGATTGCAGTCTATCCCAATCAAGTTTACTATGCTTAATCTGGCTGGCAAATAATCTGCCTTCCCTTCGTAATAGGTCCACATCACAGTCCATTACCACCTGTTCAGTACATCATAACTAGCCCCGCCACATAGAAATTTTTCATCGGCAATTTAAAAAAAAAAACAGCTTTTCCATACACTGTGTAGGTTTTTCATTTTTGTAGGTATCATCTGCTTTTTTTCCCACATAGGAATTCTTCTACATGTGGGGGGATCGGCATGATGTACTGAATACGTGGTAATCATTTGTGCGGCGATTGTTCCAACCCGTATTTATGTTCCGCTTCGAGTACATTTTTCTGAAGCACTATCGTCGGAAGTTCGTTCATAGGACATTTGTCGGGTTAAATGTCAACGCACAGGTATAAGCACTGCATGAGATCAGCATCGCCTAGTTGCAATATGCGCAAGTATGCGCTGGCCATTGAGGTTATTGTTCCAAAGCAATCAGGGCTAGATTCTTTCTTAGTAACATTTATACGCTATTCAACTAAGAATCACTTTCCACCCTCCAGATTAAGGAAAAAAATCTGGCTCAAACTTTCTCATCGTTAATCGCTTTCATTCCGTCTGACAACCTTTATTTATCCACATTTTTTCTCTTTAAGAGTGAAGAGACGAGTTTTTCATTACTAAGTGGTAAGATCAGAGAATAGGGTTACCATTCATACAAACAGGCCGGACAGCTTTTTGAATCTTTAGCGGGACTCTTTCCGGCCTTTTCATTTGTCTGGACTTTTAGACTAAACTTACTTTATATAAACCAATATCTATGTAATTTTATATACAGTCGTCAGCGCATCACGTTACCACAAACTGGCAAAATTGTCATTCGGTTTTGAACATAATCTTCAACATTTATGGTTTATAATCATTTGGATTATAATAAATGAATGAATGAATCAGTTTGTGGTAACTTGATATGCTGGCGACTGTGCAGTAAAGAATCAAGGGTTTTTTTTTAAAGTGGAAAATTAAGTGACTAACACTGTTTTAAGCTTTCACGGTTTACAACTAAACTTACACTGTCACTTACGGGATATCTTCCGAGATTGTTCATTATTTTGAGCTCCCGATATAACGCACACGGAGTCACGGAAGATATCCCGTAAGTGACAGTATAAGGGACTACTGAAAAAACGATTAATAAGTAAAATATTAAATGTCCGGTTTATTGTTAAAACATTTAAATTGCGTAATGAGGTAACCCTATGCGGGGTGTGAGGTGCGGAGGGTGCGTGAGGGTAGGTGACGTCGAGACGTAAATAAAGCTTGCTGATTAATGAGACGTCGTTAGTCGTGCCGTCCTGTGCCGGTGTCGGTGTCGTGATTTTAAATGATGGAGCTGTTTTAATTTTAATGCGAGGCGTTATTTATTGTGGAAATTGTAATTTGGTAATTGCGGTTTATTATTTCTGTGTTTTAATAAACGTACCTGCCTACTGGGTATTATTTAACGGGAAATATTTAAATTAAATAAATAATTACGTCGTGTGTTGTAGTTTAATGTCTAAAGTATTGCGTTCATTCATCTAGCTGCTTCAAGCCCGTTATACTGCCAGAACCATCCACGACGACATCGTGAGTTTTTTTAGAAGTCGTTTACAACAGCCCAAAATTACAAGCAGTGGCGTGCCTATGGGTCAATATACAAGCTAAAGCAAGCCTTTAAGGCAAGCAAACTGTTCAGAAACCTAGTAGTAGGTTTTAAGGGCAATCCTAGCTTGTATGAAAGTACCGCCACTAATTACAAGCCGTTCAAAATCTTCTAAATATACAAATCACTTAACTACAAACAACTAGTATAACTTCCAAAATCGATGCTCAATCTACATCAACCAATCATAACAATTTAAATTACATCACTCTCTTTCACCTGCCCATCCTTCAAAATCTGTTACTAATCTATTATCTCAAGACACAAAGTTTACATATTACACTCAAAATACACAGAGTAAACACAAAACAGAGGCACATGGCAACCCCAAGGGCGACGGCGGGCGCCGCGTCAGCATCCCTTTGTGTTAAAAAACAAACATTCTCACGTCTATCATTCAGTGTTGTACAGTCAGGTAGGTATGACGTCTTGTTGTGGCGAAGGTGTAAAGGAAAAGCGGAGAGTTTTTTTTTAGTTAAAAGTTCAACAACAAGAAAACTCATTAAGAAAAAATGTAATAGTCCTCCTGACCGTTATCTGTCATGGTGGCCAATCTCAGCGGAGACAGCCATTGACGCGGGAGATATTATAGACAACTCCGGAAAACTTGGCTCAGCAATGAGACAGCAATGGCTGAATAAAAAAACCTCAATCACCGGGCTAATGTTAATGGACCTTGGTGTGCTGGTCAGCTTTCAAGGCAATAAATTATTTACCTTCTTTGAAAATTTCACGCAAACATGTCGAAGGAAAAAGCTTCGCATTAATCACGGAAGTTCACAAGTAGTTCAAAGTTGTTAGTAACTTTGTCTTGTAATGTTAGCGTGACGCAATCGTAAACGTTAAGCTTATTTTTATCAAGAATTATGTAATTAGGTTATGAGGCAGCGCTTTAAATATTTGCATACGTGACTTTGCAAACTATTATTTCGAAACATAAGACCCCTTGTCACGCGCCATAAGACTGTTAAATATTATCTCAGAGGAGGTAGATATATTTCACTGCAGTCTGATGAAGTTCACAGGAGTAGCATTGAAGTGCATTGAAAATATTTAGAGGTGTGCCTATTGTAGGTATTTTAATATTTTTCTTTTGTGATATGTATACTGATTGTGTTTTATTTGTATTTTTGTTAGCTTATGTAAGTTATTGTATCTTGGAGGTGGTAACATCGCATTGGCGTTATAGCTGTAAAGGTGTTATTCCATAATTTTAAATAAATAAATAACTTTCTTCCTTCGAAAGTGACCACTGTCTGCAACACCGACTACGAAGCTTCTACCTACAGGAATAAATGGACGCTCGTGAAAGCATCAAGCTAAGTTCTGGGCCGACTCTATAGATTTCTATCACGTTAAGAAGACCTAATAAAAACATAATTCTCAAGATCACTTCAGTAAGCCTGTAGACTGTGACTTAACTGATCATACTATTGGCACAATCTTTTGGCTAAACGAAAACCAATATCTCGAATAGTAAAACGCTTACATAAGTACCAAACAACCTCAAATACACAGCAACCTTGAATATTCTCGCATCTGTATATTCCTCTACATAACACCCAATAATATTATTATCAAACCGCTGTCATCTTCAGACTTGCCCTCCCTCGACATAGAACCTCAACGTCGTCAACCTCACAAGAGGGTGTCGCGTGCCTTTGTGTGAGGCTGAATGGATGGAGTACCCTGTACCGCCCCATGATTCACTCACGCAACTTAATTTTACTCTGTGGCGTTTATGAAAAATGGCGCTAGAAATATGGCGGTAATTTAGCCAATATGGCGGCGGAAAGTTAGAGGTTAATGTGCGTATGTAATGTTAAATGGAATTACTGCGTCGAATGAGGTGCGGAACTTTGGTACGTTCAATTGATGGCTGTTTCGAATACAGAGCATATAAAAGACAGTAAAATAGAATAAATTTTGGTTAAAAACTCGTTAAAAGAGATCGCTGAAACTGATAAAGCTCCCATTGTGAGATCTATTTTGAATTTCTATTCATCAGTTGTTCAATAAAGAGGTATTGTTTGATGGGTTAAAGGTGAATCTTTATCGGGATCCTTATTGATTTGTTCGACTGCTGCTACGTAATTTACCTAATGTGCATGCTAAACTGGATGAGAAATGAAACGAATCTATTAAACTTAGTTATAGTAACTACGTATAACTTAAAATCAAATGAAATAATTTATCTCAAACAGATCGCACTGAAGTTGGAAACCGCAAAAATAAATAGCAAGTTTAAAACCCTTATTGAATTAGTTTTTGAGGTAGAGGTTGAGACGCCTAGAAATGTTTATTAAGAATTGTATTAATGGATTACAATCAAAGTTAAGTCAAATATTTGTAATTATTCGACCCCAAGCTCGCAAAACTCACTGAATTTCGGAATTCAATTAGAAAATGGCAATGAACTTTTAACTTTCGACTCGAGAAATGTTGATATTAATTAAATGATTTTATTTCGAACTTTTAAACCTAAGCTTTTGCTCAGAGCTTCGCGTTTCGGTCGGAAATTATCCAATGATAATGACCGAGGCTTTTTTGACACTCCCTCCTTTGATAGTGGAGCTTCTTATTAGTGGGAGAGTTTATCTCTTCATATTGGTATAGATTGCTTATATTTTTAATTTTAACTACCGACAGCCAATCCATCCAATCCAATAATTCTGATGCACTCTCAAGTTCATCATCACTATGTCAGTTTTCCCAACTATGTTGAGGTCGGCTTCCAGTCTAACCGGATGCAGCTGAATACCAGTATTTTACATGGAGCGACTGCCTATCTGACCTCCACAACCCAGTCAGTACTGGGTAATACGATACCCCTTGGTAAGACTGGTTGTTAGACTTTTTGGACCACTGACTACTAACGACTGTCAAAGATCTACAAATGACACCCGGGACCAACGGCTTAACGTGCTTTCCGAAGCACGGAGGCAACTCGGTATGTAATGGGTGGTCACCCATCCACAGACCAACCTAGGCAAGCACGGCTTAACCTAAAAATCGACCCGAGCGGCTGTTATTATTTAGCCACGAGCTCCTCACGTTCACGACTAGAAAATATTTTTCAAAGAACATAGCCCGCCCCCGCAATCCATGAATACTTTGTTTTCCAACCAACAAGCAATTCCCTCATTCTACGCCCATTCTCGTAACACAAAACGCTGCTCACAAAAATTGGAATCGAAAACTTTAAAAGCAAAGTTCTGAAAGCGCTCTTCGACATTTTGTTTCAAAAACTCAGTTTCCTTTTACACGCTGAAAACTCGCGTTTATACAGCGGAGGTACAAGCCTGGTAGGTGTGACCTAAATGATGCTATAACGGGTAGTCCTTAAAGGCATTCAGCGAATCTAGGCTACCTCGAGGCGGTTTGTCTTTAGCGGCTGAGAAGCCAGGCTTTTCATTTATATGGGGTTTTCAAAGCAGAGCTGTTCAATGACCAAATTCTTGACCTGTTTTCCTTTGAGGGCTTATATTTTTGGAATTCATCTAAAAGAAAAAATCTTAAGGTAGAAGAAAACTAAGAAATATGTTATTTTGTTGTAAGGAAATATTTAAAAGAAAACAACATAAGAGAAAAGTTCTCGGAATAATCTGTTCTTTGTAAAAGCTATTTCAAAGGAAATGTACGAAGAGTTTTCCTTTTGTCTAAGCCTTAGCATTTGATCGATAGTTCTCCACCTCGTCTTAAGCTTCGCGTATACGCTTATATGAAAACGTGTTGCTTATCTTGATAAAACGCTTCTAAATATGTTAGCAATTTTCATGGAGAGGTAATTAGTAGTTGTTTTTCTTTTGGTAAATTAAATTTGGCATGTTGCCTGTTGTGTTAAAGATTAAGAGTTCAGGTCTTACCAATTTAGAATTCACAGCAAGCAGGATTATATTTAGACTATAGACCGACCGCTTTAATGAGTCCTCCGCCTTGCCTCATCAAAAGCACATTAAGCGTCCAAAAAGTCCTAACAATATCCCACAGGTTATTTGCTTTAAAATAACCATAATCCACGTACGTATTACGATACTAATTGAAGCAATACGTGATCAAATTGATAGCTTTGCGAGGACTCATTAAAGCGGTCGGTCTATAGTGAAAAGAGGAATATTAAACTGATAAACGGCTATTCACGACAGATCCTGCCAAAGACAGTCGTATCTGTAAGTTTGGTGATACCATACACGGCACAGATGTATCAAACCGCAGGCCGCAAACCTGAGGCATGTTGACTACAAGACATGTGCGTTGGAATCTGAAACCTGCATAATCATGTTTGTTTACATCGTACACACGTGGTGTTCATAATATATCATCACGCCTGTTATCTCCGAAGGGTCCGGCAAGGTTAGGAACATCTATTAGTATACCCACATTGCATAAGCCTATTGTCATCACCAGAGCACAAATCTAGACATCAGTCTGTTACTGGAATTTCCTGATGAAAATAACCAATAACACTTTGCCCGTCTCGAGGATCGAACCCAGCAGGACCTCATGCTTAGCATAGCAGTGGTGTTAATGTAAAGTATTACTTGTTAAGTAAATGTGTGATCACGAGTTCTTTGTCGTGCTTTCGGAAAACGTGATAAAAGGACAAAGGATTTGAACAGATTCGACAAAGCAGGTAATTTAAAATACCACATAAACAGTGTGTATTTGGTTTCGGTTAATGAATTGTAAATATTGTAACAGTGAACATGCAGGCATTTCGAAATCAATGCGTTTAAAAGGCAAATAATGTTTGTACTTAATCGAAACTAATGAAATTGTACTAAGTAGCCATTAGTACATTGGAAAAAGAAAAATGAAAATGGGACATTATTTTGTGGTCAAAGAAAAACTACTACATAAAAAAGCTTTCATGGTTCTACCTAACTTAGTTCCTGAGAATTTGATATAAAAATATCTGCCATTGCTGTTGTTGTGAATAAATACAAAGTAGACAGGTAGCACTTAGGCTTACTGTCATTTGTTAAAAGCGAGAAAACTCCTAAACATTGAAAGAAGAGCTTATCTGAGAGTGCTGTTAACTATAAGCTCGCGCAATAGGGAATTGACTTTGAAAAATGCTAATATTGGACGTGAAAGAATAAAGGAAGCTGGAACACTTGTAGTTCCCGCTGGTAGGAGATCTGACCTTATAATTAGTCCATCTTACCAAGGTCTAGACTTAAAAGCTGGTTTCCACAAAAACGGAGACGGGCGAAGCGGAGAGAAGAGGAGACGTGGCGAAATCTATCAATCATATGTTTATGGTGAAATCAACATCATGTCACTCGTCTCTGATGTGAATGGTAGAGTCTGGAAAGTCTTCACCACTCAGCTCGTCTCCGTTTTGGTGCAAACCGGGTTTGACACAAGGCCCGAGCAGACCAGAAGATCTAAAAATATGAGAACAGAAAACATAATCTTAACAACTAACCTGTGCCTCTCCCAATCCAAGTTCGATAGCATCGATGCTCTTCCTCACAAGCGACGCCTTCTCGTGTTCATGCTCAGTGTTGGCCGCCAGCCCCGCCAGCAGCTGGGCGTGTTCTGCCCTCAGAGCCTCGAGTCCTGCGGCGACGGTGCGTGCACCCGCCACCATTTCCTCCTGCGTCATCGCCGTCATCCTGCCTAGGGATTCGATCTTCTTTCTGTGGACAAAGGAGAAGGGACATTAGAGCTTTGATATTGTTGTGGTATCTAAGGCCAGCTAGTAGCATGGTAGTGACATGGTCTAAACAGCTTCGTTCATATTGTTTTCTCTGCAATTGTCGCTTGAGCGGGTAGATTGTGGCCCACGGGTAAGGTGGGTGTGACCCAGGAAGAATAATTGTAACGCCAAGATACCTGACGTGTTAATTCAAAAGTCTGGGGGGAGACAAGACGAAAGTGTCAGGGTTCAACCATCCCTTTTTATTATCGCATACGGGCTGCTTATAAAAACTCTTTTTTACAGAAGAGGCATGTAAATTCAGACGCTAACATTGATGTTCTGTGCCAGCATCTAACAACACACATCTCATATCGCTTCCATTTATTTATAGCTGTTTGTTCTCAATTCAATAGAATTGTCATTCATTATGATTGTCGGAGTTACTCAATACTCATATCACCTTCTATTTGCATTACTGTTGAACAATGACATATTTCGTGTAATGATTTATGCTGATGAAGAGTAATGTCTCAATGGGTTGAGGAATTAAATCAGAGTGCGGTCAAATTGACTTGATTCAATCGCGGGTAACATCTTGTGTAACGACACGTTATGGTGTGATGAGTTCTTCATCTAATGTTGCCTGCTCAAAAGAGGGGAGCGGAGAATCATTAACCATGAGAATTGGTTTTCCTAGCTCTTCACCGCAACTACAGGGTTCGATGACTGTAATGAGGTCTCAAACATGTATATTCTTAGCTCATGTTGAAGATTTTGCCAAAAACCAACTCACAGTATATACTCGATTTTGTTAAAAGGCAGAAGGCAGCTTTTCATGTTCATACATTATTCTTTGCAAGACATACAATATTAAAACCGTTCACTGAAACGGGGAGTAGTCAGGCAATATGGGGTTTTCCGTTGCAAAATCTTCAACTTAATTTCAATAATTTACATTTTTAGACCTCATTGGTGACTCCGAAGACTATCGCTGCCTTTTCAGGGTCGTTTTATTCCACAATGTCCTAGTCAACATCGGAATTTTTGATAACTCAATATTCCTGTTGCATGGCAGCATGCTTTAACCGAGGCATACCAGCACCAATCCAATAACGTTACGTCGTGCTAATGGCGCCATTTTGATTAACATGCAAACGACGCTTTCGTTCACTCATGTTATTAAAGATAGGTATGCAGTTAATTTCAAACCAACCGTTGTTTGACCTAGTATCGATGTTCAATACCCCTATTGTTTAACGTAAATAATAGTAGAAAGTTATTTAAATACAAATCTGGAGGACGTAGGTAGAAGGATTTAGTAATCTAATATCAAACGTCACATAATCAGCATGTCTTCTATCTCTTGGTAATACAGCCACGTCTTCGTAAGAGAGTGGGTCGTGATCCACCGCGCGGGCCCAGTGTGGGTTGATAGATGTCAAATGCCTTCGAATTGTTGGTTCTAATATTTATGGCTTTTGCGAAATATAGCGAGGTACCAAGAAAACGATGGATGGATTGTGTGAGGAATGATATGAAAGAAAAAGGAGTAAATGATAGCGTGACGATTGACAGAGGAGAATGGAAGAAGAAAACGTGTTGCGGCGACCCCAAGTAACATGGGACAAGAGGAGGAAGATAATTACGCTAAACATAGCGAGAAAGATGCGAATATAAATGCATTTAACCAGGGGTTTTACTAAATCAACACTCAACATAATTTTCAAATAATAAGCTTCACCAAACCAGTTTCCTCGGCATATTTTCTTTAGTCGTTTCACAGAAGAATCAACTGTATTAAACCTAAAATCGATGTTCAATATCGAAGTGGGCGTAATAAATACTCGCGAGTTTTCATAAAAAAGACAATGCGTGACCTAGGTGGAAGGGTTATAAGTCTAATAAAACAAAGGGAGGCTCTGAAACCTTGACGTTTTTTTTTTTTTAACCTTTCGTACAGGTTTGGGTTTGGATTTGTTATGTAAGGATTTTGTTGAAAAAAAATTTTTTTTTTTTTGTCTAAGTAGAACACACGTTATATTTTGTTAAGGTAAACAGATTCTCATGTGAAGGTCGGTTGCTGTAACCAACCTGTCTTGTGATAAATTATTATTGAAAACAATAAACATGTTGTAAGTACCTATGCAAGATAAATTTCAATCCAATGTAATGTATATCAGTTCATTGATACGAGATGCCAGTTTATGAATGGCTGACCATTCAATGTTAACGTTAGAGATGTACCGACAACTTGGGAAATCCGGCCATATTTGTAGTCGGCTGGAGCTATAGAAATGAAATTATAACCTTAACTGTTTATATCTTTTCTTTATAAGAGGACTTTTAGTTTGTTATATAATCTAGGTATTAGAACTCTTGGATTATTAATAATTGAACTTAAACCTACCACGTACTCGGTACATAGTTCTGAACAGCCCCACATAAAAATAAATCATCGGAAATTAAAAAAAACAGCCGATCCCTACAAAAGTGCAATACCTACACTGTCAAAATGTATGAAATAGCTGGTTTTTTTCTTAAATAACCGATGAAAAATTTCGATGTTTGGTTGTTGATGTGGTTTAGAATGATGTACTGAATACGTGGTAACCGTTTTCGCGTTGGGCGGTGTTCCTTCCACCCCGTATAATTACACTTTGAAAATAAAAAGAAAATGAATTTTCATGAAACGCCACGGATATGCACCCCTGAACTCCACCGACAGCAATGATCTGCTTGGCCGACTAGTCGGCCAAAGTCAGTCAGCCCCGAGCCCATCTCTAGTTAAAACCTTATGAAATAATCCATACCGGTATGTCTGTCTGTCACGTTTTCACTTTTCGATAAGACAAGTATGTAAGTACACTTTTACTTGGCTTAAGACAGATAATACATTACAGGATACATTTTATCGCGTTAGTACTTTCCCGTGGGATAGTTTCCGAATTTGACACAAGTAAAGCCGAGGCGACAAGCTAATATAATTGCAATACTCTTGAGCGTATCAAGTGGAAGAGTTCGTTATTTACATGTCAAAGTTTGTAATATTATACAGTGGACCTCGGCGTGCCTCGCGGTGACCTTACAATGACATTCTATTGATTTTATACTAAAAATAGTTGCGATGTGAAAACTAACCTGGACTATAAAGTAACTTAGGCGCTTTGGTTCAAAACTTTCTGAAAGTAGTGAAATTTCTAGCCATAAAACTGGTTTTTAGTATAACCTTAAACCTTATTAATTTTAACCTTATTAATAGAACACTTAATTAAAATAAGTTCGTGTAGTACTCGAGTTAGTACGGTAAAGTAAAGCGTTAAATACTTACATTCAATGTACTAACTTACTTGGTATATTCGTGAGCACAATCATAACAAGTAATTTTCAACAGCTGTATACAACCCCGCCGCAGCTGTAGTAATTAGCGAAAGTACTACTTTTAATTCAGGACAAACAAAGATCTTTCGTATCGTTTTTATACAGGGTAATAAGCTACTCGTATCTTACCTAAACAACATCAATTTCACTTCAAGTCTAAAGTTGTAAATCTAGAGTCTAGAGATATAACGTAGATATCACGGTGCCATTTATCGATTCTTTGCCAGCAAGCCTAAGTTTGGAAACTTGATTTACACGATACCCAGTGATGGCTTTGGAGGCACGACTTGGAGCTTAATTTAGAAGCTAGCAATTTGTATCGTTTTCCCCTCTGATCCACTATATGCTTATGGATTGAAGTTTTCATGACTGAGTTTGCAGTTATCCAAAATTCGTGATTTCGTATTTTACTATGTTTTCGCAGACATTCCGTTAATTGGCAATTAAATTGCTGCGACATCATTTCAATAAGCTAGCAATTGCTACCATAGAAGTCAAATTCTCCTGTTTTGCTTAGCGGGCATATCAAAGCCCACCTGCACTCACGATTGAAGTCTCGTACAAATTAAAACAGTGAGAAACCTTTAAATTAACGTTCACACGTTACCCGACAATTATCACACAATTGTGACCGACACAAACCATTTAAATTCCCTAATTGCATCTTAATTAAAATACTTTAGCAATTAGGCCCTACGCTAGCAAACTGCCAACACTTTCGAGCCACCAGGGCATCATAACTGGCGAGTAAGTGTCGGTATCGCTACGGAAGCGTCACATTACCGCACCCACTCGCGACACGGCTGCCAAACGCATTGGGCACGCAGACGTGGATGTGACGACACAGGGGTGGGTCACTACAATACGTGAGAAGCAGAACAATTGGCCACGAACCAGAATTTGGAACGTCGTGAATGGGATGACAGCAATTGAAGTCAACGGGTCAAAACAGATCGATGTCCGGAATTCGTGTGTTTGGAAAATGGAAGAGCAGTAACAAAGGTATTTCCCAATTAGATAGGAAGCCAAATACCAGGGACAATGCGGTCTGCTCAATAGAATTGCAGTCAATAGAAGAGAGACAGTCAAACTAAATCGATACGCGCAACTTTGCATGTTCCAAAAATGCATAAATGTGGCAGCTATAGGAATCGTATAACAAAATAACAATGGTATCCGCCCCTTAGGGAAAAGACATGAATTTTTATGTAAAAGCCGACGAGTAAAACGAATTTGGTAGTAACGACATTATTTCACACTTCATTGGTGATGTAATCCAATGAAATTCGCGTAGCATATCCTCCTACACGGTTGTAAGATTTAGTTGACGCAAAAAGAGGTTACGCTTACAACTTTGTAGGTACGTAGGCGATGAGAATTTACAAATCAACTTACTACCTCAATAAATAGATACCTACGTAGCCATTTCTAGAACACTGCTCCATTCCGAGACATTCACAGTATCGATAATGTTTCTTTTTCCCGAGATAGAAAATACTGAGTGACATTTGAAGGCCCATTTCCCACAGCGGCAGAGTCGAGACGCTTACGTCACGAGAAGTAGCACATATTCTTTGACAGCCTTAAGGATTTTAACGCAGCTATATTTTTAATAGAACACAAGAAGATGGGAGCTTTTTATCGCCAGTTAGGTAGAATAATGCCGGGGATCGTGTGAAATGCAGCCCATATTCTTTGGTACACTACTGCCTTAAGCATTTTAACTCGAGCACGTAGGGACCATAAAGTTTCCTTATTCCACATGAGCCGCCACTTTAGCTAGGAGTGGAGCAACGGGTTCAAAATACAGCATAAAGTTAAGTCTGCCATCAATAGACTTTATGGTTTAACCAGGATTTCAGTACGGGTTATGGCCGAAACTAGGACGATTTTATGCCGTCCAATTTGGAGAATTGACCCTTTGTCAATTGAGATTATGGATGAGCTTGGACGAGGGATATTCTCATGATTCTCGAATCGTAAATCTTCGATTTGATAGAAGTCATATAAACCGAATAATGTCCAAATTTCGTATCTTCGGTATCGTCGAATGGGCAATTACATCATAAAAATTGTGAAATAGCAGCTTGCTTTAACTTTGATGTTACAGAGCACTCAGCACTACTTCAGCACTCCAGAAACAAAATCGCTTCAAAAGTTCTCATACCCCGGTTCTTTTCTAACAATACAGACGGAAAACAAAACAGTTAATGAAAAGTTGAAATAAGGCTTCGCTGAAATCCTGAAGCCCTACTTATTACTTTTGGTTTCACAGCAAGAAAATTAGGAAGGGGAAATTTTAATCTCATAATGAGTGGCTCGGATTTCTGTGGTTACGTAAATTAAAGAAATAAGCCGCTGAAAGCCGATTAACGAGTTTTATTGAATAAAGAAAATACTCCTTGTTGACGCTTTGATTTTACTTTGAAAGATTTTTTTTCAGTGGGTTCTATTCTACATGTTGTGAAGGAGTATCTACCTAATGTCCAAGCAAGTAAAGTTCAACCATGCGCAAAGGATACGTGAAAGGTGATTAACTGAAAGGATTTATTGCGTGTATGTGAGCGGAAGTTTAGTGTATTGGAAAATAGGGGACGTATTGACGGGCACGCTTTATCACTGATGTTCTTTGGAGCGGTCAACCGCATCATCACGTTGAAAGATGAGAATAAGCCCGGGTTTCGTGTTGAAAGGTGGTCTAAGAACGGTTTTAGGGATGGTAAGAAGTGGCGCAAAACCGGAACCGATGGAAAAAATGGAGGAACAGGTTTATCCAACAGTGCGGCAGCGCAGTCAAACAAAGCCACATCACACCACTCCTACGCGATGGCAAGAGGTTTTGCCGTCTACGTCATCAATACCGCCGGCATCTCAGATGACCCACCATCTCTGAAACAATGCTGTGAAAGGTCTCATATACCGCGGATACCGCATCGCTGCTTGGTGGTCAGAATACGATACTTTTAGAGACCTCGCGCACTACGCGGCCACGACCACGACTTGTCGGATGACCGGCCGCTATCTTGAACAAAACTGGTCGGACTCCTGATCATGCGACCAAACTGTCTTCCTAGTCGGAGCTTTTATGGCCAAGTCGTGGTCTAAGCTGCGTAGTGCCCGAGATACTTTAGATATGATACTTCCACAGATACGATCTACAAAGAACTCGTTTACTACTTATCTAGCTTTCGAAGTTTCCACTAACATAACACAACCTTGTGCAATATAGCGTGTACGCACGAGGGCCAATCAAGCTATTTGAAGCTATACAAACCAGTTTATGTGGATCACTTATTGTATAGGAAATCTATACAAAGCGAAGCCATGTTATACTGGAAAGGTACAGCTTCATGTGCCGTCGTGTGTACCTGCTTAGCATCTACAAAACGCGACGTAGACAGGCCATGTCTATATTTGATACAAAAATATTTAGTCTTCAAGCTATTAATATTTGCATACATAACTTCACAATTTGCACGTCGACGTATGATCACGTCCCATAATACGGGTTTAGAAGTAGGTTTGTGTTACTTCCTCTGATTTTAGAGTTCCCGACTCGTGCGATCTATTTGTTTAGCTCATCGATCCGTTAATATATTTGGTTGTGCGTGATTTGATTTTTAAGAAGCTGTAGTCAGAAACTTATTTTGTATTATTTTGCTCGGGATACGCGCAGTGAACTGCAATAATTGCTACAAACAAGCCGCTTGAAAATGCATTGTCAATCATCTTCTGCCTAGCCTTATCCCAACTATGTTGGGGTCGGTTCCCAGTCTAACCAGATGCAGCTGAATACCAGTATTTTACATAGAGCGACTTGTCCATAAAAATCACAATTCATCACTATTATAAATATTTACCATAAACTCAGTTCCTCACAATATTAACAATATTCATTTACTCCGTAATGTTTGCACTTTGTTTACAGCTTTCACGCGCGTTTATTTCCCTGTAAACGAAGTTGTAAACATGTGCCTATCCGTTTATCTCACGTACGATGCAATTTGTATAAGCCCACTGCGGAAAACAGGTCACCGTAAAAAGTTATGTTAAGTGCACTGCAACATGTTGTGTAATATTGAAATGGTAATTTTGTTACAGGTGTTTATTTTTCTGCTTTTTGAGCGTTGCATACGGCCTTATCTGCTAGGTAAGTGATCACTGTCATTTGTGAACACCAGAAATAGCTGGTTGAGGCAGAGACCAACCAGAAATGACTCAAGTGCCTGACACCGGTGTGCAAGCTCGCCACACGGAACTCCTGGAAGTCAAAATCAACAGTGGCGACCACCAGAAAATCGTACAAGCAATAAAGATCGACGAGTCCCAGAGGAAAGATTCAACTGTCTTGAAAAGAACAGTGGGAGAGTACGAAAAAAACTAAAGTTTCAGTTTCTGCTCGGGAGCAGAAATGGCAATACTTTCTCAGGAACTTCGATAGATAATGTGCACATTTTAAATCAAAAATGCAACTTAAAGAACCCGCACCGAATTTTAGGCACGAACCGAGCTTACATCATGGCTTGATCATTAGAATTCCAGTCAGTTTTCCATTAAGCGTACTTTGGACACAACGTCTGCTTCAAAGCTGCCAACAAATTGGTTTAAGGACGGTCACGTCTTAATGGCAAGTAGGTCAGCATCAAGAAGTATCCTCTGCTACTTGTTTAAGCTGCTTATACAATATTCCATTTAAAATGTTCATAATATAACGGCTTGTTGAACGTCAAGAGGCTTTTACAAGAAGTAAGCTTAGTGAATGATGAAAAACAATTTTGTCTGGGTAACTGCTCTGTGAATCTTATATGATTCCAAGAACTAATTAGACTGGAGTTAATTGGAAACACAATGTCTAGACGTTTCATTTTCTATTCTAATATTATTTTTGTAGCAGAAACGAATAACAAGTCTTGATTGCTTTCTACACAAAAAAATATAAAAATGTATATTTAACTGAGAAATTAATATCTTAGTTGGACATTAATTTCGCATGCCCATGACGTAAACCACAATAGTTATTGAAGTACAATATACATTTTAATTTCCGTCAAATATTTGCAAATGGCGACAGAACATTCATTTACAGCAAAATGTTGCAAGTTGTCGAGATAAAAGCAACCATGCAAAAAATAATGTGACTGAACTGAAAACAGTGGAATGCAGCAATAAATCTTTTCAGTCTGGAAGCCAACAGTTCAGCACCCGGCTTTGTGTAGCCTTCTAATATTATGTACACTGGAAAAATACGGCAGAAGAGAAATTGAATTCAGAAATATTAAAAATTTATTCGGTACCATTTTCTGTGCGAACGAAAATTTACTTTATGAAGACAAATGCCTGAAGCTACACATTCCCTAAAAATAATTTATATTAAAAATAAGGTACAGTTGCGTGTCCCCACCGCAGAAGTTAAAATTAATTCTTGGCCCATGAAGGCAAAGTTCTAACAATTAATTTTCACTGGACCCTCAACACTTCAGGGCTTTAACCCAAATCACCTTCAGAAGTCGGGTGGTGGACTTGTGGGCATGAAACTGTGACCAGTTGGGCGACAAAAACAACAAACAACGAATGTTTTTCTTTTACACCCGTTCCCTAACCGTCTAAACCCAAGGGGCGACATTTTGGGAAATGCGCGCAATTTACAGGACGCAGAGGTGTGAGATTGAACACGCAAAATGAGGGAAACAGGGCTTTTATTTTGTACATACTGTTACGTACAAGTAAACAAGAAACATTTTGAAAACATACCACTTAGTAAAAATCTTTAGTTCATTAATTCACTGACTGACAATATACAGTTTAAACCCCTGGGTCTAAATTATATACAGTATTCTGGAAAGTATATCCCCAAGGGGTAAATAGGGAAAGAAAGTTTGTATGGAAGTTCGTAATTGCAGATGGGACATCCCATTAGGCACACCGGCTTGTGGCAATCTAAGAATAGCATTTGACGAAAAAAAATTAGAATTATTTAAAATTAATTGAAATGAAAGGTCAACGCCTGTAACTTCATTGCTTTCGATACAATACAAAAATATGAAGACTGGATGAATAGTTTATCATGTTACGCTTGTTGACTGAGTCAACTGGGGTCGCGTCGGTTGTTTGTACACTACCCACTACTGCTACCCACACCGTATCAATTTCATCCCCGTACGAGAACATAGAAACAAAAGAGACGATAGATTGAATTCGATACGAGATATCGTTATGATTTTAAAGACTAAATTCGGAGAAGGAATAAAAAAATGAAAGAAGACCACGAATATAAAGACAAGACCTTATTATGATAAGAGTTCGCTTAGCTAGCTTAAATTTTGGACAAACATACTTATACCTGTGAACGCTAAGGACAAAATAATGTAATATGAATAAAATTACAACAATGTAAAGCTTCAATTCAACATAGAAACAGCCGAAAGGTCGAAAGGACATGTGGACAATGAACTATGAATGGGTAACAGTGGCGCAATGCGGAAAAACTATTACAACGTAAACGATCACATGCTATGCACCGCGGAAACACAGGTAAGGCTTCGGAAACAACATGCGGATACGACGATTCCGATCTTGAACGACGAACAATTATAGATATTTCCGATACGAAGGGAAAACCGAGGACTGATGACTAATGCGGGGTATGAAGAATTTTACACGGAATTAGAGAAAGTCTAGCTAGATATCTCACATTTATTTCATAAAAAAAATCTATGTCCTACAGTAAAGCTGAGGAAATGTTGCATTTCTGCCAGCGTGTGTAGTGTAAGTGTTCCATCATATGGGTAACACTAATTGGATAACTAGAAAAAGCACACTAATTGGCAACACTTAACATAACGTTGTTTCTATTTTCCAGCACTCTTGTCGCATATTCATATAATAAAGACTGCAAGAGTGTTTTTACGAAAAAGAGCACACTTTTTTAACATTATCATAGGTAAACAAATAAATTTCCATTCATGAGTTCATGTTTACAGTTGGCTCGGCTAAATATAATACAGTTTTGTAAAACATTGTTATCTAGCAGTATCTAAATGGTTCAACCTTGACAGACTGTCATGTTGACCGGTTGCGTAAAATATACGTCATAATGCCTAACACATGGTTGTTAATTGAATGTGAAAACATGGGATCTGCGTACTTTTCTATAAAGACACCACATGTTAATTTGATACCAAATAAGGTCATTCGGATCATGAAATATCTACAAATCGTGGAAGGAATCAAGGAACAGCGAAAACCAATACTGATAGCTATATATACGTACATTGAAAGCGACCTCAACATCACAACTTTGGCGCAGATGGTCTGAATGCAGATTACTTGCAAACTTCAAGATGGAAGTATATTTAAGATACGACGCAGTTACATTGGAACTCAAAAATAAAACCCCATATGAAATTAAAATGTTTAAACTTGAACTTCACGTAAACCTCGTACTTCGGGGTCTTGGTCTTGATATTCTTATAAAAGGCTAAAGTAGAATAGAAAGCAAACAGCGCCGCCAAGGCCGGCCCAGAAAACGGTGGCGAGATGATTTGGACGAGCATCACAAGGGCTGGTTCGAGGTGGCGCAGGAGAAGAGTACCTGGAAGGATATGGGGGAGGCCTTTGCCCAGCAGTGGGACATACCAGGCCAATAACAAAAAAAAAAAAAAAGTAGAATAAAAGCAAATGTCTCCGAATTTCCTTTACCAATAATTTACAAGGATAATATTGTCAACCTATCTACATCTAGTCATCTACCCTCATTCCATCAACAGCATCGTCAAACTTTATCGTAATACCCTCTATTTATCGCTATAGTCTGACACTTCCAGTGAAGTTGTCTCCGTGATGAGACGTGTCTAGAAATGCTAAATTATTGCCGAGTATTAGATTGTTAGCGTGACACCGGGTTCGCTTTATATTCATACAAGTATATTCCGTTCAGGGAGATAATATTCTCATCTTCTATTTCACATGTTTTATGTGTCTAGTTAGGAATTTTTCCTTTGTCGGATTTGGGAACCTGTCATGGATGATTTCTAGTCTTTGTGTTACTTGATATTATCTTGTTAACCTAAGGTGTTTTCAGGTATAGGTGTATAGGTGTATAGGCAATGTTATTGAACTGATTGGTGGAAAAATTACAATAGTTAAGATGCCAAACAAAGAACTATAATAATGACCACATTGAATACCTAATATAATATCTTAATGGATCGGTCCCTTAGAACGTATATATTATCTAGAGATACTCAAGAAGAAATCAATAAACAAATACAAGTTCTTGATAAATCCAGTTAGAGCAAACATGTTCACATTGAGGAAGGCCATATCACGTAATATGATAAACATGGTCAAATATAACTACATATACCAGATACAAGGAAATACCCATTCAGCGATGTAATTTTGAACTTTAGCGTCGCGGAGATGATTCATGTAAGTACACTTCTTATGGCTAGCAAAACAATGGACCATGGGAAGCAGTTGCTACGTCAAGGTTATTACAAAGAACTTGAAAACGTGAGGGAAACACGTCTGAAGTTAGGAGCACTTAGAGATATTAAAGAGGAGCGTTCATAATTATACAGTCCTTTCAAGTTTCACAAATTGATCCCTCGGGCTAGAAGGGTAGGAGTATAAAGAGCTGTAGGCGTTGAGAACAATAACATCTTATAGCCCACAGACGTATTTGCTAAACGTGGACCGTTAACAGATAATAATGATCTTATTAGTAGGTTAAAGACCTCTATTGATAAGGATACCATTATACTATAATCAATTACGTAGATTAAGTTATTACCGAAACCACTAATATCAAAATGGAGTTTTCGTTAGTTACAATAAACAGAACAGACTTGTCGTCCAAAAATACAACAATCCTTTGAACTTCCCGTAATTAATTCCGCAGGCACCTTACCTTCAAGGATTTATTTGGGAAGTTTGTATTTCAACCCTCGATTAAAATATAATTCAACTGAAGACAGCGAAACATATAATAATAAACATGAGACGGCTGTATCAACAGAAAGCCGAATAATGTACCACGTGTAAGCTACGATAAGTAAATGTAACTCATTGGATTCCAGACCTTCAGGCGAAGGGAGAAGGGGATAACCTTGCCAAATTCACATTACCCCTCCAGAGGGTCGGGTGAAGGCAACGTGGGGCGCATAAAATGCCCGTTGCCATGACAACCAAGGGCGACAACCCTCCGCCAGCGAGCCACGCAATGTTTGCACGGAAAATTAGGAAATTTCGTAAGACATGAGGTAGGTTAAGTGGAGCTTCGGGGTGATTTAGATACTTCTGCAACTGTTGATTATGTTTTGACAGATATTTCCGAGCAAGGTGCGGCAGGGGAAGACATTAGGAATCGGAAATAGCATGAATATAATTGCGTCGGAGGGTGAAAATTTACATTTTGTATGGAATTAAAATATTTGCTCATAACTCCAAAACAATAGTTAAATAAATACGAAACAAGTGGTGGATCATAGATTAGAAACACTTGAACAGCCCAGCATATCAGCTACACAATCTATTGACCGAACCAGTTTATTGGTAGATAAAGCCATAGTAAATTATGGCACTTTCATAGAAGAAAAACAAGTTTTGGTTAATGAAAACCATCCGGACCAGCATGATTCATTAATTTAATTTGTTGATTGTTTTTAAAGTAATTAATTAACCTCTAATTGGGGACTATTTTGGTGCGCCGATGTTGATTGAAGTTCGGCAAACATTAACGCCTGAGTGGAATGCAAACGACAAAATTTAATTTGAGCATAGAGATTGCTCATGTAATGAAAATGAATGTCAACATTAAAACTATACGTGGTGTTTAATTGATGTAATATGGCAATTGGTAAGTAGCTAGTAGATGAGCCGATAGCATAATAGCTTTTTTCTACCTATAATGCAGTTGCAGGTTATTGACCTGCACCTTACAGAATTTGAACGAGGCGAACGAGTTGCTATCAAGGGAGCTACATACTGGTCAACTAAAAGTGAGTGTAACATCAAAAGAAGAAGCATAAAGACCGTGATATCAACCACTAAAATCTTACAAGACGATAAACCTATAGCTGGTCTAACAAAATACACAAACAAACTTCTGGATGCACATAGTTTATTACGTCGGGTAGCTAAGAAAGGGCTAGCTCTTATTCCCGTGGGTGTCGTAAACGGTAACCGAGAGGAGGTAGACGCTTCTCGCATTGCTAGCGAAGCTAAACGACAATCGCACTTCGTAAAACCAGAAAATAGCTTTATATTAGTTGAAGAAACTGCTAGAAATGGTATTAAACACCTGACTGGATTCTATTAGCAAAACGGATTTATACCTAATATAACACTTCGCCTGTAATGAATATAAAGGGCGTGCCTGTTAACATCAAGCGGTTGATCGTGAAAATCCTGAGACTTGTACCTGCTTGATGGCAATGGTCTCGCCCCCTCAGTAGCGAAGACAGCTCTGGGCCGCTACGTTGAGAAATTAGTTGATGGAAAAAAAAAATTGGCCGAATAGGGAATCGAACCCCATATCCTCATCTAAGTACTTCTGAGGGTATGGGGTTCCATTCCTGTAGCGTTTGCAACCACTAGACTAACGACGCAGTCAGTTCTAATATGCTTCCTTTATATTCTACATCTCGGTCGGTATCACCAATTAAAACTTTATTCCGCCCATCAAAGACGAACTCAGACGAATTTTATGATTTTTGCGGTAACGCTATACGAGAAATAATAAAAATCCCGTAAGTTCTTATAATTTCGAACTCGCGAGACGCAGTAAATTCTTCTGCAAGACTTGTGCAAAATGTCGTAAAACCACGGTTCATACGGGGAGGGACTTGCAAGACTTACAAGGAGGTTTTGGAGAGGTGCCAGGCGTTAAATGTTGTAATAATATGCCTTTTCAACGCATAAATTATACGCCGAGTTTGTATGACGTTATATTTGCTTTCGCCTGTAAACGCAGGATTTTCGTTCCGTTTTTCAGTAATAAGGTAAATTAACTGTTACGGTGAGATAGTTATATTATTTCATATTTTTATCATATGGTCTTTGATATGACTCGTGAACCTTCAAGTTTTGCGTGAATCAGCGTTGAATTGAATAGTCAATTATTTCTTTGAACTGGCGCTAGTCACTCGCAGAATATCTGCTGCAGTGCATGAGAATAGGTAATTTCCTTAATGAATTATTCACTTGACGTCAAAGTCAAAGGAATTTAAATAACACTTTCATTTACTATATAAGTTAAAAGACTAAAGTTCATGCACGCCCGTTCTTATATGCAGTTTTTTGAACAGCACGGACAGACAAACAGGAAATTCAAAACCGATATACTTGACAAAAAACCTTCCTGAAAAGACCAATAAAACAAATGAACCACTAATGACTGAGAAAACAAAAGGGCTATAGGTACTTGCACTTAATGCAATTACAGCGACCACACAAAGGGCTAGCCCAATCGATAAGTCTAGACACCGACCAGGCGCCAGAGAGGCCAGCATTAAAAATATCTGCACATACGGATATAACATTCAGTTTTATGTCAACCGGGTAGGACAGGACCGCGGCTGAATAAGTAATGCAGATGCGACAGTTTGGACGCAAATTGTAAAATGTGAGAACAGAATGGGACAAGGTTGCAAATGTTGCAATTTCATTTGAAACATCGCCTTTTGGGATTGCTGTAGAATTTTGTAATGTATTTTAAACTCCAGTATTTTCTGTTTAATAATAGTGCACATTTGCACAATGCAACTATGATTAGTTGTTCGCATATCAAGCTGAATCATCGCGCGGAACAACGAGCATTTGCTACTATATAATTTTCTACCATAAAAGCATGGGTTGTGCTGTGTGCATAATTATAAGTCAGGAAAATTAATATAAAAATAGTGTGTTAGTATAAACCAAACATACTATTAGTTTAGTGTACATTAGTTAAAAGTATTTGATCAATTACAACGAAATACGGTTAGTAAAACGAAAATAGTAACAGATATTCCTTAATAATAGTCACAGAAGTCAAAATTACAATAGCATACGTTGAAATAAATCAAACTTAGGTTTGTAATTAGTTCAAAAGCATGAATTATTACTCTGAACAATTATCACTGAAGCAAAACTTGAAAGCGACACGCGTAGGAGGCTACATTAATACGGCTGAAGTAATCCTGAAAGTTCAATTCGAGGGTACAATGGTGACATTGGGCCCGGATGAGCTCGATACTCAATGGAAAGGTCAGGGTCGACCAACCTTAATTGAAGGACGGCAGGATGATGAGTTTGCCAATGAATCGATAGAATGCAAAAGGAAATATTTATAGAACTCAAAAATAAAAATTGCGAAAAATACTTTTGCTTTCCATCAGTAAAAGATTCTTTTAAATACTATTCATCCAGAATAGTTTCGAAGATTACCTCCTGGATTACGAAATTTATTAAAGGTACGGAGTACGGATGTGAAGCTAACTCTAGCCGTCCTAATAAGTTAAAAAGTCCCCGTTACAGCAAGATCGACTTGAAACCTAACTTGTTAAGTAAATCTAACAAGGAACAAGTCGGCAGTTCTTGCAAACTTACTTTACCGTGAATGCCGTAATATCCTTCAGACTGACTGATATATAAGATGTTCTCAAGTTTATCTTAAGTTATACGTCCTCTTGAAGCATTTATATCCCAGCTTACATCAGATTATGTAGATTTAATCAATTGTTTTCCAAAGACAGAAAATACTTCAGTAACAAAAATCTAACATTATAATATCTCGTCCTTTGTAGTCTATTTCTTTGATCTACCTAAATGAATACATAATAAAGCAATGCCTCGAGATATTCAGGATTTATCCCTGAGTTGCTAACAGTGTTTTACGGTGGAGGTGTGGCATATAGTTCGGTAATAAATACGGCCTAAGTTCTGCGCAAAACAAATTGTCTAGATTTTCGGGGTTTATTCAAATACAAGAGTGAAAATTATGAGCAGACTCTTGAGACAACATTCGCCCTTTATTCTTTAAAGAAAAATATATACAACGGAGTTCTTCTCTCGCTGAAAATCAATCTTTAGTCAGGAGGAGCTTATAGGAATATCTACGTAATTGGAACTTTTGGAAATCTGTTTCAATCCCGAGATGATCATAAAGACAGAGAAAACATGACGTAATTTTATAAAAATCTTGAAAACTAATGCAGATTACATTTAATCAGGACAGTTTAATGCCCATAAAATAATAAAACTAAGTCAAGACCAGTTTAAACCCAAAACTAACGACGGTAATAACGCAAGTCATAATAGGGTCCTATAAATCTGCTAATCGCAAATTGTTCGTGCCAAGAGATTCATGTAGCTTTCACAGTGATTAATTAACTAGTGGTCGTTGATAATACCGGCATAACTGATGATGCTTCCGATTTATTGATGGAGAAATTTAATGGGTCTAATGAAGATTTATAATTGTGTGAAGAACCTTGTTACACTGAGGGGATATTCAACAGGAATGATAAAGTCAATTTGATTATTGAAGACGTCGCTACACAAACAGTTCTCAATTTCATTAGGGTTATTTCGCAGGCAAGATCGAGCTATTACACAATGACCCAAGATTAGATTTGCTCTAAATAAATAAAGGCAAGCTCATTCCGCATCGCATTATGACCCAATTCCGTCATCGATGAACTGTTTATACGAAAAACCTTTGAAGCGAAGTGTGTCATTTGCGTCATGAAGTGTGTCATAAACGTTAGGAATTAAAATGGTAAATGGTATGTAGGTAATGGTAATTTAATCAAATTCAGTCAGACGCATTCTATCTTGATTGAATTTCATTGTCAAAAGTGCAGCCAGCCGTTGCATTTGATATGTAAATTACTCCTGGATCAATAATTCTAAGTATATCTGGTTGCTACAGCTGATTCTGTATGTGACTCTTATATTAAAATTAATCATTTGAATAACGCCTTAAAAATAATGTTCTTTAAACAGATTCTCCCACTAAGTATGAAGAAAAAAAATAAAAAGAATTTAACCTATGTAGGTAAATGTCAAAGATGCATAAGGCAAAACAAAAACGACACATTTTTACTTGAAGCTTGACCAGCAGATGCAAACAAAACCGGTCCCACAAGTTCTGATAACGATGGTGCTCCAATAGAAAACTTATAATATACTCCAGCAAAGAAAGTTGGATTCGATCTAGGAGGACCAAGTTAAACTGTCGAGAGGCTTGGCGAAATTGGTTTATTATTGAAGTAATAACGTCTTAGGGGAATTGGTTCTAGCTCGGAAGACTCCGAACCAATGTGAACACAAATAAATCAGGTTAGTAGTGCTGACACACCAGCAATAAGTGAAGTTAAATTACAAAAAAGGATAGAAGATATTTATTAAATGTTACGTTTTGTTCTACCTTTCGTTTTGGGACGATCCGTGATTAGGATCTCTCTGTTCAGGTAGAAATTAATCAAGTATTACAATCCGACAATTTTATTAATGTTCCTTAAGTACATAATAAAACGCAATGGCAAAAAATCATACTCACATTCTGTAGGCGTTCAGAGTCTTCGACATTATACAACGGTTGAAGTTGTTGAACTAACAAATGCAATCCATTCCACTGCACTAACACGAAGAAACCATTATCACACTGTAATACTTGCACTCGATAAACGTATAGAAAAATAAGCGGCTACGTTTGATATAATACTGTCCACTGAAAGAGTATAAACGATACAATATACTATGGTTGTTGGTCACGACATGGTAACAGGCGACCTTGGAAGGACTAAAACGCGAATCACGCTGTACAATAAAATTGGGTATTTGAATAAACATGAACGTTAAAATTGTTAGTAAGAACTTGAGGTTACATGAAGCTAATCGTAATCGTACGAATCTCGAAGATACTTCTGTAGTATTAAGTTTTAAATTTACGAATACAGAAATGCTAGTGAGGTTTGGTGTGAGGAAAATTGCGCAATTTACGGTGGTAGATACATTTTATACGTAGCATCGCTGCTTCGCCGGCGTTGATAGCCGTGCGGTTGACACCTTTCATGTTCCGTTCATTTCTAGTAAAGCTTGGTGGAGATATAGAAATACGGTTCATAATCAAGGGAAAACAAAACAATTGAAATTAATTTACCAAATGTAAATATTTAAATAAATCTCGCAGAGTGTAGCAGTAAATTAAGGACTACTAAATAATGAACAAGAGTTGATGAAGCTTAGCTAAACACTCATCGCATTTATAATGTAAACGTTTCGGAATCACTTCGTATGAGTATGACGAAGCAAGGAACCCACTTACAAAACTATATTATCTATCTGGGCTCAGGTCATCCACGTGTGTTTTTGGCACACACGGCACGGGAAAAATAAATATGTTGCCAATTATTGCACAATAGATAACAGAGACAGAGTTATACGTTTCTCTAATGCAGAAGTGAGATCGATATACAAACTGAAGTATGAAAATAGACCGACTCCTACGCAACCCGGCGGGTCGGTGTGTGTGTCGTTGATCCCTTCAGAAATCGTTCCGTTTCCTTTGTTTGTTTTCGTATAGCTATCAGCGTCGTCTGATGTTTCGATAATAAGAATAACAACAAAAATATTTGTAATGTTGCCAAGGACATCATTATCTGCGACTGTTCTGTAGTCAAGAGTTTTGTAATTATAAACATATCAAGATCAAGAGCTAATTGTAGGTCGTCGAGTACGTTGGCCGACCTTTTGTTTTGATGAAGTCGTTAAATTGACAAACTTGACGGGATTATTTTGAAACGTTTCGACGACACAGACGTCATTAAAACTTCTGAAGATATGAATAAACAGTATCGTTGCAGGAGCAAATCTGTTAGTAAAAGTTCGTCAACGACGCAATGCGCAAATACTCTTTGAATATTCAATAAATATAACTCAAGCTTGTGTTACTTTGTTTGAAAAGTTGAAAGGACACACCATTTAACTTTTTAACAATTTATAGAAGTTAATTTAGTTGAAAGCTTCCTTAGCTCATATTTTTTTCATTCAGAATTAAATAGAGGAAAAATTCCGACGGAAGCTTTGTTTTGATTTTACCTGAGCTCAGCAAAAGAAAAACAGAATATGGAAAGCATAGCATAGCATAATCAGCCTATTAATGTTCCCACGGCTGGGACGCAGGCCTCCTCTCTATGAGAGGGAATGAGCTATAATCCACCACGCGGGCCCAGTGCGGGTTGGTAGATGTCACATGTCTTCGAATTTTTGGTTCTAGGACATGGCAGTTTCCTCACGATGTTTTCCTTCAACGTTTTGAGAGCAGTGGTGATGAAATAACTTACACAAAGTAATGCGCCTGGCCGGGTTGCAACCCACGACTTACTGCTCGTAAGTCGGGGTCTCAACCACTGGGCCACCGCTGCTCTCATATGGAAAGAATCTACAATTAATTAACAGCAAATTCATGATAATTACAGTTTAATTTAGAATATTCCACTCAAAATGTCTCCCCTGAAGAGCTTTTTGCGACTTTGTAGAATATTTAGGTAAACCGCGCGTGTATTTTGTAGCTAAAATATTATGAACGCCTACAACGAATTCTTTGTCCTACATTTATGAAAGGGAAGGCAAAATGATACACACAAGAAAGTTAAGTAACATTTTGCTGAAGCATAGCGTTATGAGACTCTTTTGGCAAAAAGGACTCGGTCTGCAGAGCCAAACGACTTTCGGATGGCCACGATGAAAACACAGCTTGTTCTAGTTTAAATATTGATCGTCAAGAAGAAAGGACTGCTCTTTTATTATATGTATGTAAGAAAATAAAATTGAAAAGGTCATATTTTCCCTTCGGCAATTTTGGTTATTGAAAAATAAGAACGCTTGTTACAAATTTTTGCTGGAAATTTACCTTACTTAAATAAACATTATTTCAAGCAACCAGTTTTAGGTGTCGGCAAGAAAAAAGAAAATTCGTAACGTGCGTGTTACATATATTTACGAAATCTTACGGTCTTCAGAAAGCCTAGATTCCTGATCATTAGTTCTAGCACAAAATCACGAAGGCATCTTCTAACCTGAACATTTAATCAACGCTTGGCTAAGTGTAGCGAGGCGCTATTTGCGCATCTAACAAGCATTGCATACCCACCGGGGCGTTCTGCCGTCGATTCCGGTAACGCAAGTACTCCTTAACCGTATTAAGTGTAACTTGGTTATAAATCAATTATATCAGAATCTACACGATGTTTTCACCGTTAGGATTGCGCTAATTAACTAAATTGTGTGTGGGTTGTTTCTTGGAGGGGTGAGTTAAGTCCTTGAGCTAGACGTTTTCGACTTTCAAGTACCTACTCGTGTAGAAAAGCTGGTTTTATTAACATTCTGGCGGAGAGTCTTGGGTGTAAAAAGGTCAGTCTTTTGATAATAAACAATAGTATTTTTGTATGGGCCAGTAGAAATCTACAATAGCATTAATGGATCTTTAGTATTCTCTGAAGCAATTACATCGTCTGAAGTATTCTCCACCACGACCTTTTAATTAAGATTTGAAGGAATCGGTTTTAATTTCATAATATTTTGAACAACATATTTTAGTATCCCTCGTCGGCTTAACGTTGCTCTACTACACGTAAGAAGCTTACTGAAGCCATGTACTGCAAATTCAATGCAGTTGCAATAAATGCAATATCGTCAGTAACGTTAGCTCTCTTTGAGGTCTGCAACCTCTTTGTACAAAACTCACGAAACCAAGCAGCGGTATCTTAGCAGTCCTAAGTAACTGGAAATAGAGTTTCTTGGCAGTTTTATCAAGAGTGCTCAGTGAAATCCCTGAGGGAAATCTCAAGGAATGTAAAGAGCCTTTGAAAAGGTGGCTGAAAAAGGATCGCTTTGACGGTATGAATTCAAATGGAAGGTCGATATCACTTCGTGAATCAGTAATGGAGTTATTGTATGATAAGTTTGAATTATATGGTAAAATATTATACTTTTATAGCCAGTGACTTTTAAAAGAAGCTTCGAAGTCAGAAACCCGTCTAGAATAAAAATGAGCTTTTAAAAGTAAGTTACGTCTTTAAGACCTGTAAAAGACTCGGGCTACTATTTTAGAGAGCCCTACAAGTTTTGGTTAGTCTAGGATTAAACGATCCTCCGCGATAACTCTTGGGAAAGAAAAACACATTAGGCGATTAAACGTTTGAAATAAAACGAAAACAGAAAGAATAGAAAAGCGAGAAGCAATTTTGTTGGTATAAAAAATACAGCGCACATTTATCCCAAGGAAATGTCAACATTTATAAATAATTTCGATCTAATTGCCGGGAAGAATAAAACACACGGTGTGAGGACATCTGTTGAAGTCTGCAATCATATCTAAAATAGTCACTGGTTAAATGGGTCAGCGGTTGGCTGGCCGCGAATTATCTGAACCCAGCAATACGTACCGAGTTCCTGACAGACGTTATCGCCTCAAATGAACTTAAGCAATTTGTCCAACAATGCTAATGGACAGGCCTGGACTGTCGCAAATTATGGCTTTGCTATTCCTTTATTGTCCAAAGTCAAAACATGAGTCTTTAGGACCACAATAGAAATGTCTAATGAGTGGTTTTAGAACTCGATTTTCGATATTAACGACGACATTAAGCTGAAGAGTGGACATGATTTAAAAGCATAACGAGTATGGACATCAATAATCTTCTAACCGCCAGTTGGAAAACGTATCTAACGATATTCAACTCTTCAATGCAAATGATAAAGTCGGTTTTTAATTTAGATTAAATACTTTTGACGATGAGAACGTGGTTAACCACTAGTGCAGTAATAACTTTGGTGATAAAACGTTCACGATTAGCCGACAGAATATTATGTCTAAAGATAGTTGTGGTGCAGTTATAGATATCAAAATATTTCGATTCTAGGCCATATTGATTTATGATAAACCTGTTGATTTTAATTAAAGAAAGTATCAGATAGTAAAGAAAGTGTCATAATTAAGATCACGTATAAAGATGAAGACAATTGAACGCTTGATAGGAATTTTAATTACATTGTGTAAAAAACTGATTTTCTTTTACGATTAAAATGAGTAGCTGACATTTTATTAATTAAGTCATATCTATTGTACCTTAATGTGTCAGCATTTTTATTTTACAGATATAATCAAAAAATTCTTCGGTATAATATTTAATTAAAATATTTCAAATAAATTGTTGAATGCAACGGTGAAATCGTTACGTATTACAAGCAGGTAATGAATAAACATACTAGACCTAGTTAGTAAATATGCGATTTCAAATGTTTATACAAATTCAATATCTGAATGACCGATAAGCGTAAATAACCGCTGTGCAATAGGAAAAAAGGGGTAAAAATATTCGATGAAATCAGTCGGAATTCCTGGCGCATTCGTAATAATCCTTCCAAGGTATTGCATAAACATAAGAGCACTGACACTGATGACTGTGATAGAAAACTGAGGACGGTTCCGTAGGACGCGTGAATGTTTTTGAAAAGCGTTTTATAATAATGCCGGGCACGTTGTCGAGCGTCGCGACGTCCGTTCGCGTCGGTCTCTCGTTGCGTACTAAACTAAATCGACTCGAGGCCGAGTATAGTGTGGCGCACGCAGCTAGGCGCCTCGATTAGCATTATCGAGTCGATAGATGTAGAAAAATAACGACAAGTGGATTAGTCTATAAATGGACTGTGAAAATAATAAACGTACTTAACTTTTATCACACGTGTTGGGGTGACGCAGCAATAGAGCTACTTATAACGTTGTGTACATAACATACTCATGATACCACCCTGATAATACCTGTTATTTAACAGAACTCAATTACTCATTTGACATTTATAGCTTCCTACCTTGTATACGTATCACTACTGATTACAGTAGTGGATATGATAAAGCTTTATTAAGTTCTTTAAGGTCAGACATATTTTCCTTGTCAAGAACCAGGAGTCTAAACTAAATAATTCCCGAACAAAAATTTCATGAACTTCTATTCTTATTCCGACTCGCAAATTCGCAATCCCGCAATCAAAATCGAATAAAAGCGAAGTAAAAAAAATATTCTCGTTTTTCGAGCGATTGCACCGCCCTAAAGTTTTCCAATCGTGTTAGCTGGGGTGGCCACCCCTACCCACGCCCTGCTCAGTACTGGCGCTCTGTGCAAGCCACGCGTATGCACTGACGCACACAGACACAAAATGCAGGGTTACCATGGTTCATGATGAATAGACTGATAAAAATTTAGGGAAGCTCCTAATAAGGGTGATGGCACTTTGGACTTTTGGAGATTTTAATCTTCTGATTTATTATTGCTGTTTCGAAATTGTTTTAATTTTCATAATGCTTAAACTCAAACTCTTAAGAATGTATTTCAATAATTACATTTACAGATCAGTTTTTCAAAGAAACAGTCATCTAACGTAACGTAACGTTGTATGGCTAAGTAAACGATTTCTTGAGTGTTTTTAAATTCTAACAAAATCAAATTTTGTTAAACAGTCATTTGCACGATGAATCCGTAAAATAAGATTAGCCCATAACTTAGCAACAGAACTGTCGTTCAATTCTATCTAAGCGTCATTAAAACAGTCTTGACAACTCTTATAGCCAATCACATCACAGAATCTTCGATCCTATTACCCTAAACCGTTTTCTCCGGATCCATTCCCACTAAAGCTGAGCTCACTTAACAAGAAACATGACGACTAGGACGAAATGTGAGACCTTCAGATGCAAAGTTACATAATCCTGCAAGGTCAGGCGAATCAATACACAGACGCCAAATTGTCTGGCAAGTAAACAGAGCAAACGCATTGCTCAGAATTAAGATAAGAACAATGAATTTCCCTGCTTCAGCTTATCTTGTGGGAATGGTGGATAAATTGGGGTATTAAGACTTAAGACAGGAGAGCGAAAATGAGAAAAATCTCGCTAAAACCAAGGTGTGTATTTTTCGTTTAGAATATCGCACTTTTGTCGCTTAGTGTTCGGTAAAAGCTGATTTAAAAAGGACTAGGGATGTTAAAATCTAACTTAATTAGCAATTAATGCTCTTAGCTCCATGTATGAACTACTTAAGCCCTGTAACCGGGAGCAACAAGAGCAGAAACTAATCGAGCGAACTTTAAACCTAGCCAACGTTGTACAAGGATTTAACTTAAGCCTTTAACAAGGTTAAGCTCACCACCTAACGAGGAACTTCCTGACCCATTTACTAGGATTACCACCTACTTTCAATCAGCTTGCAAGGGTTGAGAAACTCGATCAAAATCAGATTATTAGAATTAATAACTCCAGGCAATGTTACTAAGAGTTTAATCAACATCGGCAATGGGGATTGGTCTCATCACACTTTGTTAATCTGTTTTTGCGTGCTCCCTGAAAGCCAGAACTTTCCTGTTTGTTACAATATAAGGATAGCGATAAGAAATAATTAAAATGACGATATTACGTTTCAAATGTTGGCG
Organism: Noctua janthina; assembly: GCA_963576755.1. Classification (NCBI taxonomy): domain Eukaryota; kingdom Metazoa; phylum Arthropoda; class Insecta; order Lepidoptera; family Noctuidae; genus Noctua; species Noctua janthina. The sequence goes on along the minus strand of OY755063.1, from coordinate 15,811,967 downwards.
GAAAGTCGATTACAAGAAACAATTACATTGATCCCGAAAAAGCTTTCCAGATTTGTGGACTCTGAAGATAATATTAACCCCTTCAGTGAGAAAAACTGGTACATGGTCACCTACGTGCATATATTGCCAGCTGTTGGATATTATACCTCCACCAATTTCTACGTAAACTCTACCACTAGTTTTGTTCTTCATTTACCTAATAACGCTTCACATGTTACTGTACTATATTAGAACTGTTGGTTGGGTATGTTGGCCATTGTGTATACCGGTATTTTATTGCACATTGCTTTATAGATATCGATAACACAAATGTTATTCTACCTTTTAGAATTAACGGAATGAAAAATAAGGTGCACATTATTGCAAATGACACAAGTACTGTAATTTTAACACTTATGAACCTATGGAGAAGTTACTTTGAAATGGTGTACATGGTATCGTAACCTATTTAATTTTACGAGATACAAGTGACAGACTTTATCTTCGTAATGAATTATATAAACTGGAACTGCTTTTAAAAGTTCAGTACGAACATCTTTTACATTTAATTTTGCAATCGTCAGTGAATAATTTACTTATCAAACCTAGCCTTAGAAAGAACCGTTCATTCGTATATCCACAGTACACTAACCATGTAGAGCGCAAAATAAAGATCAAATTAACGCAGAAGAAAGTGTATACTATGGTAATTAGCTAAATGTTAATTTCGTCTGCAAGCTAGACTCATATCGGAAGGAATTCACAATATCGCGAGTAAACGGGAACAAAGCGAAAATATAATGAATTCTTAGCGTGACTTACAAGCTAAGAAAATATTGTTCTGGATATTAAAGAAAGGAAATTGGACCTTTAACCCTTGTATCCGGTATTTGGAAATGCTTCTCTAGAAAATTCGTAGCTGGCTCGGCAACAATTTGTTCAAAACGAATTTGCTGTTTCTCTTTTTAGGTCACGAATTTAAGGTCTTAAGCCAAATTCTGGGATAGTATTTCATTTCTCTCGTAACATCTTTTAGGGGAAAGCTGCTTATTTCGCGGAGAACAATTTCGTTTCCTTTGTTCTTTTGAAAAGGTATCCTTTGATACTAGTGCTAATAAATGTAACAATAGAACCAATTGAAAGTTCAGCAAGGTTTCAGCGAATCAGCATTAACCTCACCGAACACCTTTAACAATAACTCCCAATCAGAATTAAGGCCCACACAATTGAAAAGTACAGAACAAACAAACAGAAAACAAAGGAACGATACGATTTTAATTAAAATCAAACAGTTGATTAAATTCCCACGTTGCGGGCCGAAAAACTTTCACAGTGACGTAATAGAACCTCTACTATTACCTACTTATGTAATGGATACTAGGGAGTGAAGTGAAGATAACGCTTACTTTGTTTGAAAGACCACTCGTATCAGCCGAGTCGTGCAGTTAATTAAATCAGAGTTGATTAGGTTAGTTTGCCCCAGATGGGAGCTGGAGGGTCTTTTTGCATTTAAAGCGTTTCTCTGCCGAGTGGAGGAGTTTGGGTTGATTCACTATCAGCTTATTAAGCATGTTTTCTATCTTTGTTTATCTTATCAGTCTGAAGATATAGACATCTACATCTTTCATGAGATTTCTTGGTCGCTTACATTCATTTAAATATAGCAACACTTCTTGTTTTAAGTGGTGCTACTTGTAAAGCATTACGTATATGTAATTGACTACTCAAATAGTGTATTACTATTTCTGGAATTTCTACTATTTCTTGGCAGTACAAGAATGAAAGAAAAACATACCTACATACATTGAGGAAAATATTTACCTTTTGAAAGTTGTAAGAGCTGATAGAAAAGTATTACCTATCTAGCGTTGATAAACAATTAAATATTCCTTTTGTTGATTCCTATAATTGTAGTTTTGTTAATATTGATATTTTTGTATGCTCAAAATCCAAATTTAAATCTAACGTTATGAAAATTCTTATTAACCAACAATGTTATTCGGAATGTAAGCTAGTCTAGATTTTATTGCCTGTTATTTATTATTTATTTGCTTTTACTGCTAATTATTACTCTGTTGCCAAGCTATCAAATCAATTGGGGTTTTTATTCTATTTCTATTTTGCATGATGTAATTAATATTTCGTTTAATTAATTGTTTAATAATCGCTAATTGATATTTTTATAATTATTTGTTATTAATGTGATGTAATTATTTATTACCTATCTAGTGGCACTCATTATCATATTCTGTTTTGTTAATATTTTGTATTGTCTTTCCTCTGTTCCAGCACATATTGTAGCTGTTTATTGTCCCTGAATAAATAAAATAAAATAAAATAAATACTTAGCTGTTTTGACATGGAAAGAAAAATTCTAGTGCGAGCAGGGTCTAATTGGTTAAGACATCCGGTGTACTGAATCGGAAGGTCGCAGGTTCAAACCCTGCTCGCACTAGAATTTTTCTTTCCCTGTCAAAACAGCTATAGTTCCCTACGCAGGGTTTGCGTATAAAATATTAAAAATTAAATACTTGCCCGACTATTGCGTAACTTTTAGTTCAATTAGTAGTTTATCGAGATTATTCAATATAGCTTTTAGCGATAACACCGCCCATTGTGTTATGCTATGTGAAATGTTTTCATTTATGAACGTTATTTGTACATAATAAAGAATATTTTATTCTATTCAACTCTATTGCTGAATTCCTCTTTGTGTTCGCTAATCTAAGAAAAACATAAGACAGCCATGGAAGGAAATAATTCCCAAACACTAGGGTATTTCTTTTACTGTTTGTAACTGTTCTACATAACATCATGATAATCATCATTCTACTGCCATTATCACAATTCATCTGGGATCGGCACAGAATGTCTTCTCCTTCCATACCTCTCTATTACTCTTCACATCATCAGACGCCTCCTTTCTGTCCAAATCTTCTTTCACACAGTCCATCCATCACTTCCTCTACTCTTATAGCCATACAATATTCTACTATACAATTTGTTAAACGGTAATAATATTCTTATTCTTCAACAGTTACTGTATCATTTCATTATATGCTTCCTTATTATGTTTGCAACATCGTAGCACAATAGATTGACGTCGTTAACAAAAGAAAATAATGCATCAAGCTGACAGTAAGTCAGCAAGTGACAAAGTAACGCATTCACGAATACTTTCAATAAACTTCATTGAATTCCGAATGACTCACTCACTCGCTTTATACGTAGACAAGCACTGTTTAAATAGGCACCTTATGTTAAAGAAGTAATTCATTCACCACTGATAAACACTGGAGTCCCAGAAGTATATTCATTTTAACCCATTTTTTGTGACTTTATATCGCTACATAGAAGATACGAACAAAGGTCGAAAGCCAAGATATTCGTCAAAGTATATTTTACATATTGTTGAGAAGACAAAAATAATTGCTATCTAAAATAAAAACGGTCATCGACCGTTTTTATTTGAAAGACAGCTAAAGCCCTAATCCAAATTCAAACGAATAACGATTGGAACAAACAAGAATTGTTTCTGAATACAAAAGAATTACTTGAATTCTATTGTATAAAAGAAAATTGATCCAAAATAAGATTCAACACTAAACAACAGTTATCAGACGTCGAATCCAGAATCTGAATTCCCTGAAGACACATACGATACTTTCACTAGAAGTAATCCTAACAAAGAAATGGTTTACTCTACAAACAATACACTAAACGAATGTTAAGCCAATAATGCACGGAAGATAGAAATCCATTATATTGTAATAGCTGGCCTGGCTACAAAGGCAAGTCGACTTTTTGCTCAAGACGATTAGCTTTCCCTTGTGATGTAGCCAATTACGAATAGCGTGTTTTGATTATAAGAAGTAATAATGACATTGATTATTCAAAGATAAAGATTGAAGTGCATATTACTCCAAATCACGATTAAGGCGGAACTAATAAATACCAATAGAGAAAGGAATGGCTGGAGGTTTTCTGATTTCTTCATCGTATGGAATCATCAATGTTAGATATTCACGACTACGTACGTATAAATTACAAGCAAAAAGGGCTGCACAAAATATAAGTAATATTGGAAAAAGACATTGCTAATATAATAATCACAGTAACAAATTCCCCTATCTAATCCAGAAACTAGATTAGTTCCATCAACTTCTGTTAAACTATTTCAGTTATTTCATTTATTGCAGAAAGTAAAGCGTTACTTCAATCACATAATTCAGCCGGTCGTTCGTCATAGCACGAATCGATCGGAACCTTGTCGCTGAACTATTGAATATCTCAATGTTAACATACTTTTTGTTTTCTGATAACTTTTGAGTCAGTTAAAATATCGTATGATTTTACATTGTACTTGTACAAGTGTGCATATCCCAGGTTGTTAGACCAGTAAGTTTGTAGTGTGGTCTCGAACTAAAAATAGCACAACCTATCTCTCCCAGTGGTCAGGCTTGCTACGACACCCACATATTAAGTGATTAACGCCGTAGCCAATCGCAATCAGCAACGTCTTGTAGCTTATTCGGCTTCACATGTATTCCAAGAAGCTCAAACATAAACATTAAGCTATAATTAGATCAGAAACTTTAAATTTCAAGCAATGGCTTAATAAACATTTAAAATTTCATTAAAAACCAATTACAATAATGATCTTGGTCGAGATTTCAGAACCTAAGATCTCCGATACGAAGTTAAGTGCAACTAACGTAAATGCAGGGCAAAAACCGATAATATCGGCAAATTGAGTCTGCACTAGAGCTCGCTGATTACCGGCTGTTGCATCTCTAAGTACTCGCAGGAAATTAGTGCTGCGCGAAACGTGATCAGCAGATCGAAGCAGTCAGGCTTTAGATTCCTAGAGGACTCGTAAATTAAGGAGCTTCGTTCAAGAAAATGAGATTTCAATGAACGGTTGACCTACTTCGTTGAAACTGCGAAAATTGCAATTAACTTAGCGCAAATAAATGCTTGTAACAGGACCAAATTATAAACGTAGTGCTTCACGTACATGTTTACTTTAATTATACGAAAATACGAGCGAAAATTCTTTGTTTTTTCGTTCATTTCACTGGACTAAAACAAGCTTTATCACTACAAATAAACTTGTTTCCATGCAGTGGTCATAAAGCGAACGTTTATGAGGTTTTAATTTGTGCTGGTACTGCGTTTATTAGATTTTAAACCGCGTTAAGAGGTAAACTAAATGACTATGTGACTGATTTTGTAGCTTTTTCTTCTATTTTATTATTTGTTTTAAAACGCGATCTTTTAGGAGTTCACGGTAAAGTAAAAATGACTCTTATACATACAAACAATAGATCTCTGAATCAACTCGCATCACGCGATAAGACTTTATATAACAATAAACCATTTGCGTGGTATAATGTTTAATAACAGTCTCCTTTAATTAACGGACATTAACGATGATTTAGATACAAATGCTACAATCCAACTTCCATGTCGTGAAAACGGAAATTAATTGTCGTTAAAAATGTTACTTTAGCTTTCAAGCGTCGCATCATGTGGAACGAATTCTGGGCGATTAATCGTGTTGTACGAGTAGGGTCATCAACAACAATTAGATAGTCTAGATATTTTAGAAGATGCTCTTACTAGAGCATCTTCTAAAAGGGAAATTATTAATCGGGCGAATAAAAATTTAATTGGCGACCAATATACTAAATGGGCGACTATTGTACCAAAGTAAGTAACTATTTATCTGGTCATTGCGGCAAGGAGAATTAAGGAAGCAAGAGCGAGCGAATGCTGAGAGAGACTTGTGGCACCCCGACTCGGACAGGTTAGGTTCGACGGGGATGGCGGGGTCTTAGTTCGCTCACTTCGCTCGCTCACTAGACCCCGCCATCCCCTTCGTGTTAGGTTACTTTAAACTCTGTAAACAGAAATAGGAGCCCCGCTCAGCGGGGGTTCGTCGACTACGCCTTATCTACAATCTAGTGATTAATAACCTTGTTTTAAGTTTTTTACAGGAGTCCTTGAATTATCACATAATCGTACTGAACAACTAGTAACTCAAATTTCTATTTTCAAGTCGCTGTTTTAAACATTAGTATTAGCCCACTGTTTGTCGCTCACTTAGTATTTCAGTAGCCCATTTTCAATATTTTTGACACCTTTAATTTGAATTTATGTTCGCTCGTTTAAATACTACCCCTTCTAAAATATCAGTCAGTTAATTAAGGCGATTCTTGCGTCTTTGGACATTTCAGGGAATCAAACTGAATTGTTAGTTGCAATCTTATATCTAAAGGCAATGCTACCATTTATTGATTAGTATAATTTTCGAAAAAGAAGAATAGAGAACATGATAACATCAGAAATGTACCATTTTAAAATTAAGTGTACCATTTTAAGAAGAGCACCTACTATTGTTTTACACATGCAAATTATCCAAGCATTTTTATCCAACTAACCAGGCTGAGACAGTAAGCTACACAATTAACTAAACATATGAACACAGAAATTACTTCTACCTCTACTTATTACCATATAAGCCGTGAAATCTTTTACATCACACCGTTAAGACACCGTGTATAAATCTAGCAACCCTAGGCTATGAGTCATGGCGGGCCGAGCGCTGCGTGATCTGAAGCGGTCATGGACATTGTCTGTTCAACATGTTCGGCTCGGTATTTATAAACAGCTGCTCGATTGTTCGTATTATTGTTTAGAAACCTATTCCAAATATTAACGTAACCTTAGATATCTAATGTTACCATTCAATCCTTAACACTGTTACGATTTGGAAAAATCTCTGCAGATTATTCTAGAAGTTCAGTAGCGGTAATGGAACGGCATTTGAAGCCTTTCACAATGGCAAACGACAAACACAATTAAGTGCCAATTGCCGTTAAGAATAGCTTGGCAAAGGATGTAGGAACTACGGCATCACTGCTTACTTGTAAGTCATATCCAAGTGGGGCAGACAAATCGTTCAATGGTGCAAGCATTTAAGAAATTGTTACAACAAAGAAAAGTAGAAAATGAATGAGTATAAGAATAAGAACCTAAATGTGCACATGGATACTGAGACAGAAATCGCGTAACATGAATTCGGTGAGTAATGAATAAACTAATGACACAAATAACGAAAGCAGAAAAATAGAAGTCAAAAATAATACAGTCATAGCTTTCCTTCACACAATGATTCACAGAATACTACCTCATGCAAAACAAATATACTCTCCCTGCATTTTACAGGCAATCAGACAGCTCCGATGACTCATACTGGATGAAACCATTACACTTTATTGATACGCGCAAGTCGACACCGAAAGCCATAAAGAAAGTATTTTAACAGCTTAATAAAATAATCGTACCGAGAACAATATAGAAATTCTGATAGATACTCAAGTAATGCCGCAGTGTCAGATTTGAAGTACACAGGAAATTGAAGGAGATGATGATATGCAGCAATAATAATATAGCTATGGGAATGATTACCCACGTCTATGGTAATAACTTTTAGATATTAAATTATTTTATTCCAAGATAATTATGATCTTGATAACATGAAAGTAAAGAATGCCAAACTAAATGTCCGCGATGATGTTAGTGAAAATCTAAGAGATAGCTTAAAAACAAAGAACGTAGAAAGCAATTCGGTTTCTCATTAAAAAGATTACAAAGTAATATTCTAAATGCAAGAACTTGATGTCTGTTTTAAGATCCAGACGGATAATAATTATTATCATTTTTTTAAATTAAAATAAAGTCAAATCGAGTCTGTATCTTCTTAAAACTTTCATGGCGAGGATGATAACATCTTACTTTTAAATTACCTGTCTAGATCAACTCAAGTATAACAGATTCAGTCTAGACATCCTTCATAACGTAAAAACTATAAAAAAAGAGGTTTCAAGTGAATCATCAGTTACACGAAGCCCGATAAGCAATAGGCTGTGAATGCTGTTACTAAGGTGAAACAAGCGGTGTAAGAACGTTAGTTGAGCTCTTCTAAATTTATTAGTCGCAAAAACATACTATACAGTTAATGAGTTTTTAGAAGATGTATTTTAATTTGTTGACATTTCATTATTTTATTTTTATTTTAATCCATTTATTTGTAATTAATTGACATTGACATGATATTATATTTGAAAATTGACATATTAAGAAATTGACATAGTATGTAATTATTAGTAATTGAAAATTGACATATTAATATAATTAGAAATTGACATGGTAATAATTAGTAATTGAAAATTGACATATTAATATAATTAGAAATTGACATAGTAATAATTCGTAATTGTAATTAGAATATTTTAGAATTAAAATTAGAATATTTGTACGCCGCTGACGGCAAGACATAGCGATAATTTTAAGAGCACTAACATCTGCATATATGTATTTTTTTCACCTATGATCTACAAATAAAGTGATTTGAATTTGAATTTGAATTTGATATATTAGTTAAAAGAATTTTAACTCAACATCTCAGTTTACCTAAGAAAACTAAACCAGATAAACGGAAGTCTTAAATCAAGAAAGAGCATATCATTTTTGAGTATGGACATTAAGAAACTGTGGACGAAGAACAGTTCCCTGAGCAACATAAAAATAAAGTACTAGAAAGCATCGACCACAACAATAGCGCGGAAGAATACCAGAACAAAAGGTAGCTGAGCATAAAAAGGTCAGATATTTCATCCATTCCTTGCTACATTTCAGAGGCCCTCGTCGGATTCTTTACAGAAGGTCAAGGTTATACGGGACAAAACATGGAGCTAAAAGAATGGAACAGCATTCCATTACCAACGGACGGGGACCGAATTAACGCAAATAGCTTGGGAATGTCGCATGCGGCAAAAACATGTTTCATGTAACTTACATAAAGTATGTATTTAATGTTCATGGTATATCACAAAAGAAAGCTTTGCAGTTTACGAAATGAGGAGCTCATTTGCGGTTATTAGACTGGTCATGTTCGATACAAAATTTGTCTGAAAAAGCACTGCGTAAGTCGAAGCAATTCTGCAAATGTATAACATTGGTCAGCTACAATTGTATAAAAAGATTCATCCTAGTTTAATAGAAATTCTTACGCCAAATACTGTTCAGTTAACTGTAGCTTGATTAACCATTAGATCAATCATCGTAAAACGAGAAGACTTGATTAATGATTGACCACCAACAGTTTCTATCTCCGTAAATGCAGGAAATATGGTCAAGATCTCAAGAGCTCAAGAATTGGTAACCGTACTAAGTAGAGGAGTCAATTACCTCTACATACCAGACATCCTTCGTTACTGATACATACAGGGCCGGTTCTACATAATACAATTGCGAATTTAAATCGATTCAATAGGCTGAAACCGACCGGTCCTTCGCCCGCGTAGACAGACGGACGGGTAAAAAGAAGAAATGTGCATTCGCAAATAGCCGTGCATCGTTGCAATGTATTAGCACCGTAAATTACTCGATGGCAATTTAATGGCGTTTTTATAGCTCTTAGTTATAGATGCGTTGTCGTCTTTGCTACATAATCAAGTCCATCAAGCTGTGTCGAACGGACAAATTGTTTCCTTCCAAGTATTATTAAGATTAAGTGCGGTCTATTTTAGACTTGCATGTTTTTTAATGGCATAACTTGTTCAAATAGAGTAACTACTTCTTTTTAAGTTTAATGGGTATTTAAATTATGCTCATTCATTCTATATCTGTAATAATATGTTTGAAAGTAGCTCGACGATGTATTACAAAATTCTGTTCTAGCACACTCTCTGGTCAATTTTAATTTTAGTCATTTTCTCCTACTAGGAGGTTATATAGTTAAATATCAGTAAGTAGTTTCATTAGACAGTTAAAGACGATCGATAGGCAAGTTTGAAAGAAGATGACACGCTGTATGTCAAACTGGGATTATAGGAATATAATGAAAATGGCTTCTTCAAATACGTAGCCACTAGCCATCTATGATGTCTTCAACTTCCATCGCCCTTAACTTTAATAAGTTCACGATTAAACTTTAAAAACCCTAACCTCTACAGCAAACACCCGCCCACTTGTCGCGGGGACAGGTCTGTCATTGTCAACGGGCGGCGCGCGCGACCGTGAACTCTGCGCGAGGGCACCGCAGCCCTGCGCCGGCGCAGCGTACCTTCATGTGCATTGTTCCGTCCTACGGATCAATGGACATCGGATACGGAGATACAGGTGTATTTTCCAACGAATGAGATGGTCTGTTAAGATTGTTAGTGAATTTCGCTTCTTTTGTAATGAAAGAAATGATCAATGCAATAATACTAGACAGTCCGTCCATTATATTCTAAGACTTTACACTTGTACTGATCGAGTAGTCTTGGATCTTTGACGATTGCTACAGGTAATCAGAAGTCTGACAACTAGTCTTAACCAAGGGTTATCCTGCTACCCAGTAGCTGGGTTGAGGAGGTCAGAGACAATACTGGTATTCACCTGCATGTGGTTAGACTGGAAGCCGACCCTAACATAGTTGGGCAAAAGGCAAGGCAGATGATGGTAAATCCGCGTGTTCATTTCTAGAGGATTCTGTTGGTTTACTAGTTACATCACGCTTATTTCTTACAACCTAAGTTAATTATACCTATTTTCAAAGACACCTTCTGACTCACGGAATTATTCAATTGAGCTAACCATTGTTATTGAGGGGGGCACTTCAAGATAATAAACAAGATGAACCACTCTATTGACATTTGTTAGTGTCTTATTTTTATCTCGTTTTAAAACGGGATGCGTATAGTATAGTCGCAAAAAAGGATGGATTTAGGCCAAAACTCAGAAACTGAGCAAGAGTTTTCTTTTCATGACATTTTTGACATTTTAGGAATAAAGAAACCCACGAGAGAATGCTAAATCTATGTTTACACTAAGGGAATTTGGTAGAGAATAGAATGCATATTCGCTCATTCCATCATCAGCCCGACGTCACCCACTACTGGGTATAGGCCTCTCTTTGCTTGTGCCAGCCTCATCCAGGATATTCCCGCGATGGCAACAATGTCGTTTGTCCATCTCGCCTTTTGTTTTAGACCAAATGAGCGAATGTGCATTCCAAACCTTTACACAAACACAATCGTTCAAAACCAAATAATGGAGTTTCACACACCCTTCGGTGTTCTATCACAGAAGCAATCACATCTTGTAGTCAGTCTAAAGATATTGAATCCTACCAGAATTTCTGAATCACAGTATTCACAGTTCCGTCTGACTATTGTCTGCAGTTTCCGAAACGAATTTAGAATCAATTGCAGTACGGGCGTTTTTGTCTGTCTATATTGTCACGGTATATTTCATGATCATTTAGTACCATGGCATCAAGTTATAATAATTCAAGCACTACATATTTTAGTTTACAGAGCATTGACCTGTTTAGTGAACCCAAGATTTAACATGATTTTTATTATTAAACTCAAGGCGTAATATAAGGCATAATTTAATTTTTTATTATTTTTATTGTGGGCCAATATAGCCACTAAAATGGAACCGTCATGCAGCCAGAAGGTGTCGGGGCAGTCCTCGTAGAAGATGGCGGGACGAGCTGGACAAGGCCAACGACTAGTGGTCCACATTAGCCCTGAATCGAAAGAACTAGAAGTCATGGTGAGCCCAGAAGTGAGATGAAGGTCAACATAACACTAATTTGTTTTACTTTAGTATTTTAGTTAGGTCATACACTGAGCTATGACTCAAACACAACTGTGTTAGTAAAAACATTGGCACAGGTCCAAGCAGGTAGTTTTTATTATCGCGAAACTGCTCCGATGTCAGACTCTACTTTATTTCTTTAATATGTACATTCTGCCAATTTTTTAAAAGGTTTGTTCACATATCTGACAAGGTCGCTTTAGTGTTGAGAGAGATTTTTCTATTTCAAAGGGCTCATTATAGAAAGTTTTTGCTTTCAAATTCACATACCATTGAAAATGAGATGCAATGACTACCTACAAACGAAAAACGAAGAATTAAGAGGCTACTTACATTATCAAACCACTTGTGTTAATACTGATATTTAATTAATTCCATTTTGGTTCTTAAGAATATAATCAATATCTGTAGCAGTACTCTGCTATAGATGTATGAGTTTCTTAAGAATATAATCAACATCTATAGCAGAGTACTGCTAAAGAAAAAACCTAGTAAGTTTTTCTGGTAAACAGAAGTACTACGTTAGCTTGACCAGACTCACTTGTGGCGGGTCTAGAGCCAACAACATCTTGTTGTTTTAGACTGTTGGAAGCAATGTGCACCAAGTAGTCCGTAGAAACATGCAGAAACTTTCAGACGTATTGAATGTGGTTGCGATTCTCATCATTGAGTAAACAACGAAAAAGAAGAGTACTTCTATTATGAATAAATTTGTCTCCCTTGCCTAATAGCCAGGACTTTCATAATCAGGTAAAATAATTCTCACTTTGGACATGCAGTTGCAGACACCAGCCCGTTATACAATATAAGGCAATAATACAGGATGGCAATTTAGTCACCTGTATCTTTCTAAGAGGTAAGTCTACCCATCATATTAAACAACTTTTCAATAGGAATTCATTTCATGATTCGTGAAAAAACAAATTGCTTTTCAACTATGCATTGAATATGAGTTCCTTTGGGAAATTCGTTTAATATGACGGGAAGGCACACCTCCTTGAAGGATAGAGGTAATTAAAACACCACCCTGTATATGTTCCAATTTACTACCTCATTTCGTCCACCAAAATAAACAACCTGCAGAGAACAAATAACTATTTACACCCAACTACTATTCTTAATAAAAAGAAACTGGGTCAGTGCAATGTATTTTCATTAAATACTCATTGCATTGTGCTGTGGTCTGGCAGCATTCATATGAACAAACCATAAAGAAGGTATCTTGTTTATGTTACCTACTGCTGTAGAGGGAATAATAGTTTTAATAAGGTTCTTAGTACTCTGGAATAAAGTTCTAAAATTCTTTGATATTAAAAAAAATCACTGATAGTCAACCACTTTTCAACTTTATTACTTAGGGCATAAGGATGAAAAGTGGGAGACCGTAGGAGGTGATCTATGAAACGACTCATCTGGTTTAAAAAATTCTTTCACAGATGGAAAGGTATAGGCCAACCGCTTTTATGAGTCCTCCACCTTGCCCCATCAAAGGCACATTAAGCGTCCACAAAGTCCTAACAATATCCCACAGGTTATTTGCTTTGAAATAATCATAATTCATGTAGGTATTACAATACTAATTCAACCAATACGCAATCAACCTTCAGAATATTCCAATTAAATTGATACCTTCACAAGGACTCATTAAAGTGGTTGGTCTATACACTACTGTTTTTAGTGTATTTCCCACAGGTGAAGTTGCGGGTAGAAGCTGGTAGTAAATTAAACAGAAAAAATATTTAAAGAAGAGCTTTTTAGGTCATATATTTTATGATAAGGCTCAACTCTTTTCTATACCTATGAAAAGACTCATTTTTTTATTTTAAGGAGGCTTATTAAGCACTTGAAACAAGTTTTTGTTACCTGTTATGTATCTGTACATAAAAATACACTCACTGTGTGAGACAGTGATTAAGTCAACAAGGTTCTAAGCCATGTGTAGAAAAAACGCTGGGTCAAGGTCACTGTTGTGTATAATTTAGTAGACAGGTTTTTAGCTACTTTAAAATGTTCTGTATCAACTCTATTAACATTCCAGAAGGTTTTATAGTTGTTAAGGTGACAGCAAAATATTAATTCTTTAACAGCATTTCAAATTTTATTGGCCCAAAACTTGCCCATGCAAGTGGCATGAAGAAGATTGAGAATCCCAAGCTTTTAACAGTGAGAATGCCATAATATTAGTCATTGTTGGATTGTTGTCTATGAATTCTATGATCAACACTGGCCTAAAACCCAGAGAACAGATTCAGACCAGTTATAATTAACAAGTATAGTTCCGTTAGCAAAACATTCTATTTAATATAAAACAGATAATGTAGACGCAACTTTATAGACTTTATTATGACACATGGCACACCCCACATCACACATGACATCATAATATTTTAATATCAGACTAATGCAGAAGTCTTACACAAACCATGTAGAAACTGTGCTGTCATTGCATTCAACTTTAGTGTTTTAAATGTTTTTATGTAAGTTCATAGTTATCATTCATAGATGTAGAGTATACATGGGGTACTATTGAGGAGTGAGTCTAATGATTCATAATCCACCACAAACTGTTTGATGTCAACAGCACTGTTCCATCCAGCCTGGACGGTAGCAGTCAATTCAAGTTATCTTTTATCTGCATTGGTGTAATTGCTGTCAGCTGTATGGAGTTTTAATTACAGGATAATAAATACACATAATGTCTCTTTCCATAGATAAGAACCAATAGAATTCTTACACTCCTGCTGAGTGCATGCACTTTTCATAAACCTGTCTAAGTGGTTATTCACACAGTGTGATAAAAATACACCTGACCAAGTGACAAAATTATTTTAAGTACTTGATGATATACTTGATGATTATTCCATATCTAATAACAGCTTGAATTGGTTTTTAACAAGTGTCGCATGGTAGTTAAAAATTAAGTATCTTGGAGAAATGAGGTAGACATGTTTCTGAACTTTTTAACAAATACACACCCACATTTCAATATAGAAAGGTGATATCATAATTTATGATAATTTTATCTGTGATAAACCGACGGCATGCCTGTCACCACAACACGGAACACCTGCATCGAAATCAAAACAAAATGTCAAGAGGTTTGAAAAGGGCGTCAAAGTAATTACCCTTTGCGAAAGGGCTGGACAATTAACACTAATCAATAGTAGGTCAGTAACTTCACAATGTAAACGCAGTCTGGCGTTTAGATGCCCTCGCAAAATTGGACCTTGTTAGCAGAGATTAGTCATCAGAAATGAATAAGTTTTCAAAATATTGCAAACCCCCGAAAACATGCCTAGACTTACAAGATAGCAAAGAGAAAAGTTTTTATAACATTGATAGACCTAATAAAATCCAATAGCTTAGTCACCGCAACTTATTATAAAAAATACATTAGAATAGATCTCCGAAGCGGAAAATGGCGTTTCAAATTTACGGTTATTTCGTTGTTTTGTCCACTTTTATTCATGTAAATTTATTATGTACTGGTAGCTGAAAAATAAAGCTAGAAGAAAATACACATTTAACATGAAAATCTTGAGAAAAATCTGTAAAAATCACTCACCTTTCTAATTATTGACAGCAATACACAGCACTAGAAAATTCACTTTTGCCAATGCTACCAACATAAATGTCAAAACGAATTTGAAGCTCATGCTCGCATGTTGTAATCTTGAAAACGTTTAATTGTTCATCACAGTCTCATCTATTTAATGGAGTTAACGCTACAGTTTTATTTAAAACAAATCATTAATTTCCACTATTTAAAAATATTTCAATTAATAAAACTTTCAAACAAAGAAACAAAAGAAAAAATACGTACGTATTAACTAAACGCAACATTATTCGGCTAAAGCTTAAGGCCTCTTCACACTAGACTTTGTCCAGTGTGGTAGTGCTCTATCAACGCCTGCGACGCGACGGCGACGTCGTTTTTTTTATTGCAAAATGGGCCTGCTCTTGACCTCGATCATGAACGCCTGATGGAAAACGATGCAATTGTAGCGGGGAAAGGAGTGCTGCGGTAACAATTTTTGAGATGTAAATAAAATTGATTCTCGTTTTGTAATTTACAGCTCCGCAGAGGGCCACATTATATAAATATTGTCTTGGAAAAGGAGTGGGACGTATGGATGCGCCTTGCCTCTACTTTAATAAAAATTGAAAGCAAACGCTAGAGAAACGCGAAGTGAAGAGGAAGAAGATACTCTTTTTATTAGTTGCTGCAAAGAAAGAAGAAATAGATTTAAAAGTATTTTTATTTCGCAAGTAATAAATTAATAATGTCGTAATGAAAATAAAATTAACATTGTAGTTAAAATTAATCAACATTAATTATGAATATTATGATTGATTTTCCGAATATTGCACATTGGGGATGTCAATCACAATGTGTCATCGTTCGTTTCCATGACAATTTGTCAAACAGTGGCAGCGAGTGGTTGTGATCTTGTGAAAATTAAAATACTATCAGGTTTTTATCATTACAATTGAACAGAAAAGCAAGATATAACTGCTTTGGAGGGAGTTATCATAACTAACATACATGTGCCGTCTTCTCTACCTAGTAATTTTATTAATGCATGATCATTAGACTATTTTTACTGAATAACGTCTATCCGCTTTGTTTTTTCTAACAGAAATGAATAGTTTCGGCGTAGGGTTGTATTTTTTGACGATGCTATGGTGTATAACGTTAATGTTATGTTGGGTTTCGGTGCGTACGGGACATAGTATTGGGAAAATAGCTTTGATCGTAACTTCAATAGTAACATTGGTTTTGGTATGTTTGCCAAAAGGCGAGTCGTATGATTCGAGCAGTGCCAATTTTTACGACCAGCTATACGTGCCGCGGTTCATGATCCTCGTGTTTTTGGTATTTAGTGCAGTTTTCGGCGCTGTATTCTGTTTCGTCCATGTTTGTCTTGTGCCCGTCCAAACTCGTAAAGTAAGGAGTTTCTAATAGTCCACTTTGGTAAGTTCTTCGTTTGGTTGCAATTTTGTGTTTTATTAACTTTTGTGAGTATATTTTGTAAATAGTGTAGGTAGGCCTAACTCAGAGAGTTTTATAAAAAACAAGGATATTTGTAGAAAGGTATTCTGATTTTTACATTTGGGCTATTAGAATCATAATTTTACATCCCTAGCTAACCATGCATGAAACAACACCTACAAACCTAATTATAGTTATTTAACCTCCATTTCATCACTCTCAAGAGAGTACCTTAAACAATTCTTTGAGTACATAACACGGATTATCTCTATCATCTTCACAATGCCTACCTTAAAGTCTGCATGGAGCTGCTATTTGCTATTATTATCGAAGCATAATATGTACAGACACCAGCACATGAAGCTACCCGAAACTGTCAAATTTTCCCAATCGACCTTGAACCTAATGCTTTAAGTGTTAAAGTTGAAAATCTATTAAAGAAAATTGACAGATTGTAGTAGCTTGATGTGCTGGCGTCTGTCCATCATATGCAAAATTTATGATATGTTATGTAAACATCTGTACTAATGAAAGTGACATACATCAGTAGGGTTTACAACAACAAACAAATAACAACATTTTTGAGACACAAATAATTGATTCTCGTTTTGCAATTTACAGCTCCGCAAAGGCTGCATTATGTAATTACTCGAAAAAGAAGTTGGATACCTGGCTGCACCTCGCCTCTATAAAAGCCTAGAGAAACGTAAGTGAAAAGGATATCTTAGTTGTTGCATAAAAGAAGAAATAGATTCAAAACTGTTTTTATTTCACAGGAAATAAATTAATAATGTTGTAATGAAAATATTATTAAATATCGTACTTAAAATCAATCAACATTTTTTTTTAATAATAATTGATTAATTTTTCGAAATGCACAACGCCATCCCATCCACAGAATCACAATGTCTCATCGTTTCCTAACGTCATAACGTTAGGCAGTTTTGCCTACCCCATCTCACAGCAAAACTACCGTAGACACTATCTACGGTAGTTTTGAATACTCTACTAGATAGAGATAGATAAAGTCATCAAATGACCCCCCCCCCCCACTCTGGGCGGAGCGAAAGGGAGTGTCAGACTTGTACTGACTAAAACCCATCCATTGTTCCTTCTTTGCCCTTTGTGTTCCGTTCCAGGGCCACGGTATCTCTTTCGAACAGTACCGCGGCCCTGGCAGGCATCGGCCCATGCGGACCCCTACATGGTTGCTGACATCACTTTGAGGCGCCTGTGGAACACGAACGCGCCGTCGGCACTGCCTGGCGTCATAAGACGGCCGGACGGCGGGCTAGCCCATAACTTGCCGTCCACAGGCCCGCGCCTACGGTGGCCTGGAGCCACCACATGACCCCCGACGCACAGAGCGTCTCCCGCGGCGGCTGGGACGTGAGGTTCTTTTACTCTCACGTCGCGCACCCTCCTTCACTAGCATGACTGCTTCGCAGAAGGAGGTGACGGCTTCCCATTCCCTCTCGCTCCGGACCATGGCTTGAACCAGGGCCGGACGCGAGAGATTGCCGCCGCCAATCGCCGCTACGAGGACACGGCGGTGCTCCGCCGTACCGGACCACCGTACCCTCCGGACGATCCTCGCATTAGAAACACCCGGGCGTTTCTTCCCGCCCGATTCGGTGCAGGAACCTCCCGAAACAACCGTGTCCGATGAGGACCTGCGTCAGGCGGTAGGTGAGGGCGCCGTGGCGCCTCTCTAGCCACTCCTCAAAGAGGGAACTTATCGCCACTATGGTGGCGTGCCCTGCACGGGGTTGCGACAGTCGCTCCATGTCGCCATGAAATCACGCCGGAGGTCTGTCCGCATTTGCCGCGGCAGCGGAGTTTCCCCCCGACGTAGTGGCTCTGTGCGCTATTCGTGCAGGCGCGCGAAGACTATCGCCTCCAGATCCCATGGCGGCAAACCGGAATGGAGGCTAGCCGCCTCACTGGAGATCGTGCGGTACCCCCGGATTATCCTTATGACTATCACCTTTTGGAGCGCGTTCAGCTAGTGGGCGGCTTGCCGCTTCAAAGAACGCGCCCAGATTTCTACGCCTAAAGTTAAGTTTTATTTATAATTTTACGAATATAAATAAAAACTGATTAAATATTTTCATACACATTTGTTTTATGTCACATTATCACTAGTAAGAAATATCAGTTAAATTATAAATATCAAAGGACCATAAACGTAACTCTATTAGAGCTCTAAGAAATAAGGTACATCCACATCTCTTTTTGTTTCATGACGTCATTCTTTGACTTCATTTCAAGTCCTTGACGCTCAGAGCGCGATAAATTCAATTGTGATTAGGGATGTGGTCTATGGTTTTTCACTGTATTAAAAGTGTTTTTCGAAATGGAAAGTAAGTATGTATTTAAATTCTAACAGACTTGAAGCAGTGTACCTATCACAGCACTGTTTTTAAAGCTTTGTCTCTGTTCTTTTCTTCACTCATGTAACGGTAGCGTTTACCCGTCAGGCCGGTTATTCTGAAGCCGCGAGCCCACAGCATTCGCGCGGAGCATTCCCACGGATCATCCCATACATTCGTTCCGACGGGCAACAACGACAGCTCATCCGGACCCTGTTGTTCATTCATTTTTTACTATTGTTTACTATTATTAGTAAAAATAAAACAGTGTATAAGCAATTAAAAGAAGGATACGTGCGCGTCCTGATTGGTGCTGCACTATGTCAAAGTGACCTTGACAGCCGTACGCTTGACGTCACAAAACGACTTCTATTATAGTCCGTGGCGCCCGGGGCACGGAAAACCAATTGTTTTGTAGAGATGGGAATATAATTATCGACAAGGATTGATAACAACTATGTAATTTCAGATTGGCAACTATCTGAAGTTCAAAATTCGTCTATTTTCCTTTTATTATAAAGTAGTTAACTCAGTGCATATTTTACTGACCTCAAATTGTTAACAGTTTTAACTGTACTTACAGTTTTTGGTTTACTCCTCTATATCTACAGTTTTTTATTTACGATGATATCGTCATTTATTTTCTTAGCTACGTAGTCCTTACAGTAACTCGGCCTTAGCAAAACCTACCACTAACGGACTGGATTACGTAAATGTCAAACGAATTAATAAGTAGCCAAAAGGCTTCTGTTTCTGGCGCTCTGTACTGCTACGGTAGAGCGCTTGTTTTCGAGCATTCATTTGATGTATTCAAAATTAAGACCATTCCAAAAAACTCAATAAAAATGTGTGATTTTAAAAGCAAGGACGAGATGGAAAATCAAGACGATTTGCAAATTGAAAACGAAATAGCAGCTGATAATATTTAATTTATATCATCGTAATATATTATGTCATCATAACATAAATATCATATGATGTTATCACATTGTAACATGTATCATAATCACAATGATGGTTGTACAGACGCCAGCACATCAAGCTTCTACAATATGTCAAATTTCTTTAACCTTTTCACCGCCATGGACTTCAATAGAAGTTTCAGATTTCCGTGCCACCAGCGCCACGACTTCATTAGAAGCTCTTAATTTTTAACTACCTATTAAACATAAAAGTACTGTATTTAAAAGCTTTGTTTCATTTTATTATTTGATATAGCACGGTCTAAAACCCGGTTTATACTTTTCCACACAAAAGTAGCCCTTATTTGTCATAAAATCGGCAAAAAGAAAAACTCCGAACATTTTAATGTCCCCAGAACGCCAAGGACGCCATATGTAGTCGGCCAGTGATGTGACGTGAAAGTTATCACTGTTTGATATCGCCCGTTGAAATATTTATAAACACTACTATTGAAAACAATTTGAGGTCAGTAAAATATGCACTGAGTTAACTACTTTATAATAAAAGGAAAATAGACGAATTTCGAACTTCAGATAGTTGCCAATCTGAAATTACATAGTTGTTATCAATCCTTGTCGATAATTATATTCCCATCTCTACAAAACAATTGGTTTTCCGTGCCCCGGGCGCCACGGACTATAATAGAAGTCGTTTTGTGACGTCAAGCGTACGGCTGTCAAGGTCACTTTGACATAGTGCAGCACCAATCAGGACGCGCACGTATCCTTCTTTTAATTGCTTATACACTGTTTTATTTTTACTAATAATAGTAAACAATAGTAAAAAATGAATGAACAACAGGGTCCGGATGAGCTGTCGTTGTTGCCCGTCGGAACGAATGTATGGGATGATCCGTGGGAATGCTCCGCGCGAATGCTGTGGGCTCGCGGCTTCAGAATAACCGGCCTGACGGGTAAACGCTACCGTTACATGAGTGAAGAAAAGAACAGAGACAAAGCTTTAAAAACAGTGCTGTGATAGGTACACTGCTTCAAGTCTGTTAGAATTTAAATACATACTTACTTTCCATTTCGAAAAACACTTTTAATACAGTGAAAAACCATAGACCACATCCCTAATCACAATTGAATTTATCGCGCTCTGAGCGTCAAGGACTTGAAATGAAGTCAAAGAATGACGTCATGAAACAAAAAGAGATGTGGATGTACCTTATTTCTTAGAGCTCTAATAGAGTTACGTTTATGGTCCTTTGATATTTATAATTTAACTGATATTTCTTACTAGTGATAATGTGACATAAAACAAATGTGTATGAAAATATTTAATCAGTTTTTATTTATATTCGTAAAATTATAAATAAAACTTAACTTTAGGCGTAGAAATCTGGGCGCGTTCTTTGAAGCGGCAAGCCGCCCACTAGCTGAACGCGCTCCAAAAGGTGATAGTCATAAGGATAATCCGGGGGTACCGCACGATCTCCAGTGAGGCGGCTAGCCTCCATTCCGGTTTGCCGCCATGGGATCTGGAGGCGATAGTCTTCGCGCGCCTGCACGAATAGCGCACAGAGCCACTACGTCGGGGGGAAACTCCGCTGCCGCGGCAAATGCGGACAGACCTCCGGCGTGATTTCATGGCGACATGGAGCGACTGTCGCAACCCCGTGCAGGGCACGCCACCATAGTGGCGATAAGTTCCCTCTTTGAGGAGTGGCTAGAGAGGCGCCACGGCGCCCTCACCTACCGCCTGACGCAGGTCCTCATCGGACACGGTTGTTTCGGGAGGTTCCTGCACCGAATCGGGCGGGAAGAAACGCCCGGGTGTTTCTAATGCGAGGATCGTCCGGAGGGTACGGTGGTCCGGTACGGCGGAGCACCGCCGTGTCCTCGTAGCGGCGATTGGCGGCGGCAATCTCTCGCGTCCGGCCCTGGTTCAAGCCATGGTCCGGAGCGAGAGGGAATGGGAAGCCGTCACCTCCTTCTGCGAAGCAGTCATGCTAGTGAAGGAGGGTGCGCGACGTGAGAGTAAAAGAACCTCACGTCCCAGCCGCCGCGGGAGACGCTCTGTGCGTCGGGGGTCATGTGGTGGCTCCAGGCCACCGTAGGCGCGGGCCTGTGGACGGCAAGTTATGGGCTAGCCCGCCGTCCGGCCGTCTTATGACGCCAGGCAGTGCCGACGGCGCGTTCGTGTTCCACAGGCGCCTCAAAGTGATGTCAGCAACCATGTAGGGGTCCGCATGGGCCGATGCCTGCCAGGGCCGCGGTACTGTTCGAAAGAGATACCGTGGCCCTGGAACGGAACACAAAGGGCAAAGAAGGAACAATGGATGGGTTTTTTAGTCAGTACAAGTCTGACACTCCCTTTCGCTCCGCCTTGAGTGGGGGGGGGGGTCATTTATGACTTTATCTATCTCTATCTAGTAGAGTATTCAAAACTACCGTAGATAGTGTCTACGGTAGTTTTGCTGTGAGATGGGGTAGGCAACACTGCCTAACGTCATGCATGACAATTTGTCAAACAGTGGCAGCGAGTGGTTGTGATCTTGTGAAAATTAAAATACTTTAAAGGTTTTTATCATTATATTTAAACAGAAAAGCAAGATATAACTGCTTTGGAGGGAGCTATCATAACTAATATACATGTGCCGTCTTCTCTAACTAGTAATTTCATTACCTATTGCATGATCATTAAGCTATTTTTACTGATATCGTCTATGCGCTTTGTTTATTGTAACAAAAATGAATAGTTTCTTCGTGTTGTTGTATTGTCTGATGATGCTATGGTTTGTAGCGTTGATGTTATGCTGGTTTTCGGTGCGTACCGGGTATAATATTGTGAAGATTGCTTTGGTCGTAACTTTGATATTAACATTGGTTTTGGTATGTTTGCCAAAAGGCGAGTCGCATGATTCGAGCAGTGCCAATTTTTACGAGTTCGTGCCGCGGCTCGTGCTCCTCGTGTTTTTAGTATTTACTGCCGTTTTCGGCGCTCTACTCTGTTTTGCCTATGTTTGTGTTGTGGCCGTCCGAAACTCGTAAAGTAAGGAGTTTCTAATAGTTTGCTTTGGTAAGTTGTTCGTTTGGTTGCGATTTTGTGTTTGTTATTATCTTTTGTGAAATCTGTTCTAATTTGTTTCACTTTTTATACATGTATAACATACAGACCACTTGATGTATATTTTGTAAATAGTGTAGGTAGGACTAAGTCAGACAGTTTCATTAAAAACAAGGATTTTTGTAGAAAGGTATTGTGATTTTTACATTTCGGCTATTAGAATCATGATTTTACATAGCACCTACAAACCTAGTTATAGTTATTATACCTCCATTTCATCACCGTCAAGAGTGTACATTAAACAATTCATTAAGTACATAATACAGGTTATCATTGTTATCATCTTCACAATGCCTACCTTAACATCTGCACGTAGCTGCTATTTGCTATTATTATCTAAGTATATGTACATCATGTGCAAACTTTATGGTATGTTATGTAAACATTTGTACATAAGAAAGTGTCATTCAGCAACTGTGTTAGAAAGAAATGTGCACCAAATTTGCCAAAACTTGGGCACATACCAAAACTGTTTTGGTATTAGTATTATTTATTTATATAATTACTTTTTTATAAATATTTATAATTTTGAGCCATCTCTGAATAATTTGGGATAAGGGCTGATGATGATTATTATTTGTTTAATATGTTAAATAATAATGTTAAAAACAGACTCAACTAAAAAATTATCTGATTACAGTGAGAAGAATATAAATCAGCAGTGCAAAAACAAATATAAATAAGTAATTACCTCATTACCTATTCCAAGCAAATGAAGCACACTTAGGCTTATTAGCTCCTAATGGTGACTTATCAAACAATAAAAACGATCTGCCCTTTGAACTAGTTCATTCAAAGTAACCATTGCTAATTTATAAACAATATTATTACAATCAAGAAAAAGATAGTAAAAACAATGAGAAAATATTACAACTAAGATTTGCACTCATTCCTAACTGATTAAGAAAATATAAGGAAGACAGGAAAGGTGGTAGAGGGACTGGGAGGTGTTTACTGAGCTGTGGGACAGAACAGGCTAACATAAAAAAGAAAACAGATTATCTTGATTAAACAGTTATTAGCATTTATCTTAATATTTTCAAATCACCCCTTCAAAAAAAACAGGCCAAGTGCGAGTCGTACACAGGCACGCACACAGGGTTCTGTAGCACCAAAAAAAAAAAATTTTAAGGCTCGTATTGAATTGCATTACATTTAACATCAAAACTAAATTTGTTTTTCATAGTATGTTAATGACAAACAAAGTTACTGCTGCAGTTAGATGATACAAGTGCAGTTTCTCAAAAATTAAACATCAAATCTTATTCAAAACTAATTTTTGTTGAAAGGTTTTTTTATGTTCTACAATCCTACATTTTACAACTTTGGAAGTGTCTATCTTTTATTGACTGAGAAAAATTGGTTTTAGGAACCTCAGTGTCATTTTTAAAGACCTATCTATAGACAACCTTTTGATTTTTTTTTTTCATTTTCAGTTCCTTGTATGGGGAAACCCTTAATCTTTTAATTTTTTTTTTAATTCGTAAAGCGGTTCACAGAGTACCTACCTACTCTAAATAGTTTCGGAATAAAGTGGCTATGACATACACGGACAGACAGACAGACATGACGAACTTTTACTGATAGGGTTCCGTTTTTTGCCATTCGGCTACGGAACCCTAAAAATAGGCCATTATCAAATTACTGTAGCAGTAAGCACATTAAACACTGTTTAATCAATTTGTAATAGTGTTTGTTTAGAAAGATAAACTTGAGTTGAATGAATCATTGATAACAGTTGTTTTGACTGTGTTTGGGTTCACATATTTTTATTTATTAAAAGTTTAACATCACTGGGTGTATCATGTATTTTCCTAATTAAGATTAGTTAAAAGGGTATTGAATTTTGTTTAACAAGTGGTTCTTTTTTATTGTATTAGATATTTTGCATACCTGTCAAGGTGGGATATGGTATATAGAACTTTATATATAAATGTCACCTTATGTAGTACTCATATTCTCGCAATTTTATTTGATTTGATAGGATCTAATAATACAAGTGGTTAGATCTGTGTTCTCAATGTTTTTAAATAACTTATTTATATTAAATTCAAGTTTGCTTTTCCAGTATTCAAAAAGTTGTGATTTTGGTACACATTTATACACAATATTTCTAGACGAAATATTGTGTATTAATACACAATCTATAAGGCCTGAAATGTTAATGTATTAAAAAATTTCTGTTTCAGTCAAAATGTCAAGTACAATATGTCAGAGTTTGCGGTCACCTATGAGATGTCTCGTGGGCTTGAGACGGGCCTGTCCTATATCTACGTCAGTTGTGCACAATGAGACTATACTAGTTAAGAATAATGATGAGTTTGTTAATAAGGTATGTAGTCAAACACTGTTTTAAAGTTTCATGGTTTAAAACTAAACTTATACTGTCACTTAAGGGATATCTTCCGTGATAGAGATAGTTCGTTATTTTGAGCTCCCGATATTTCGATGTTGTTGCAAGCGCCATGTTCGAGGGTCAACCCGCGACCATGGCGCAACAATCACTGAAGATATCCCGTAAGTGACAGTATAAGTTTAAGTTATGTATTGCTTGCTGACTCCCTTTGATTTTTGTCTTCAATATCTGAACGTGTTCAATATCATCAGTCCATTAGTTTGACTAGAGATGTTGTGGGTTCAATCATAAATAATCATTATTCTTTAGTTTCTGCCTACCCCCATGCGAAAAAGGTTCGAGTTTATGACGTATGGAATAAAATCTACTTTTGCTCTAAAATACGTTTTATGAAGAACAACTTGGTTTCATTTATTGGTATGAGTGCTTATGAACCACAGTTGTATGAGAATAAATCAATAATGTGTCAATATATTTACTCTAACTTAAACTTACTTGATGATGTCACTCAGTCATTGATGACCTCATGACTTGTTTTATGATGTCACATTTTCCTCAACCTCAATCAGGTTTACTTGTACAACTTTGGCAACAAATGATTTTGGATGTTTTATAATAATTGCTACTGAATTTTGCAAATTAATGTAATATTTTTTATCAGTTAGTAGTAATTTTACGTGGATTAGATTCCCACATGATAAGTATGTAGTAAAATTGCGTGACTGATAAGCATAATATTTTATCTATTATAGCATTCAATTTAGGCCATCGAATCATGTCAGTTCATTCTGATATTATGCGTAACATGAGCCACTCAATGCTAAAACGATTTAAAGGAGAAAAATTATGCTTATGATTACATACTGTCTGACCGATTCACGTGTTACAACAGCACCTGTGTACAAAACAAATGAAAGAATATGTTTCGAGCATTCCAAGGATCGCCGCGATACGACGTGCGACTGTAGAAGAGAGCGGTTTCAGATTTAGCGACGTGTATAAGTTCATTTTTGGAAGCGCATGTAGGCGCATATATGCGCGCTTATAGGCTCAGATCTCATCAGATCTATATTGACTGAACCCGTTTCTGTTTTTTTTATAGTGCAAAATATGGCAAGCGTGAATCGCCTAAGCCGATTAAACGCGCAAAAAAATGGAGCGTAAAAAATACCGGGTATAAAAGCCCTAAGTGTTGATATGTTCATTCCACCAACATAACTTCGCAGGTAATGAACAGTGACAAGCCGGTGATAGTGAACTTCCACGCGGACTGGTGCGAGCCCTGCAAGATCCTCACTCCGAAGCTGAAGGAGCTGATAGAACCCCTCACTAATCTTGATCTTGCTGTGGTTGATGTGGAGGACAATGCTGACCTTGTGCATACGTTTGAGGTAGGTGTTTATTGATTTTTAGAATAAAGGGTACTGGTTTCTCCATGTAAAATACTGGTATTCAGCTGCATCAGAGTTGGGAAAAGGCCAGGAAGTTGATGATGACGTGGGTACTGTCAGTATCTGAAGTGACTTATACCCAATTTTCGGCGCCTAGTCGAGCGTTGAAAACAGTGCACTCTATTTAGGTGTCGCCTTTTTTTTAGTGGAACCGGGATTAAATTATTCAATGCCTTAGAATGTCTAACCTTCTACTTGGAGGTTAATTAGAAATAGAACATAGTCACTCACATACTATGTTTTCGCTTTATCTGTATTTATTTCTGGTTTTCCTTATTAGTTTTGGCTTAGTCAGTTTTGTTCTAATGGCGATGTATGATGAGATCAAGTTTTTAATAAATACCAAATAAATCCTGTGCTTGAAGACCCGCCATAATAACATTAGCATATCTACCATGCCATAGCTTTTGCCCACGGTTTTGCCCGCGGTGAGTCGAAATCCCACGGGAACTTACAATTGTCAACTGGGATAAAACTGTATATCCATATGATAAACATCGAAATCAGTAAAAGGCATGAAAAGGTAACAAGTAGAGCGAGTTAATTTCGCATTTATAATTCTAGCAGTGGGATATACAAGACTAAAAAAAAAAACTAGTTTAGCTTATGTCCACGGCGTCGCCTGCGCGGACTTTAATCCAGGTTATAAACTATCTGTATGCCATATTTCATGCAAATCAGTTCAGGAATTTTTGCATGAAAGAGTAACAAACATCCATCCTGCCTCACAACCTTCCGCATTTATAATAGTATAGTAAAATTTTTATGTATCTAAAATTACAGGTAAAAGCAGTCCCTGCTGTAATAGCAATAAAGAATGGCATCATAGTGGACAAGTTCATAGGCCTGGTGGACGCAGACATGATCACCGGCCTCATAGACCGGATGTCGGGCAAGAAGAAGGACAGCGCGTAAATATAGCACAGATTATATCAATCAAATTGTTTTGAGGTGTCAGCTTGCGTTACATAGAGAAGTTTTTTTTCTTCGAGAATAGCATCTTGCAGGTCAACCTAGGATAATGCTTAACCGGAATATCATTGAGTGTAAGGCTTCCAGCCAGGGCATTAACTAAGCGACTGCACGTTATTTGTACCCCCTGTGAGGTACGAGCCTCAGCTTAGGGCGTCGCTTGGAGAGGACAGCTAGGGACATGCAGGATCGAATCAATGGGCTACTGGCGCCTGCTTTGCCTTGCGTCAGTAATGCTCCTTTTTACTAAAAACTAAACGACAGCCAAATGATTGTCTAAATATCTTTGAACTGCTGGATTTTCACCTCTCAGCTCTCTAGCAGTGAGATTTTGTTTAAGACTCATTTAGATATCGATTAGTGTTAGAGAAAGCGTGTATTGTATTATATCGGGCTGGTATCCGCAACTCCGCGCCCAAAGCGCGTATTTTGCACACTTCTGGGAGAATTGATTCGATCTATCCCAACTCCTCGAGAAAGGCCAGCAAAGCTTTGGGAAAAAAAACGCCAGCAAAGCCTTGGAAAAAAAACGCCCATGAAACAACTGTCTGCAATGCGGCACGCCCGCTTAGCCCTGAGTCATTAAGTCGGTCTTGCGTACGTTTTAGTATCACTCATATCTCTGAAATATTTGCAGATAACGTCAAATCTGATAGTCTGTTGGTACAATTCTGAAGACAACTTCTTCTTTCTTAACTTATACTGTCACTTACGGGATATCTTCCGTAGCTGTTCATTTTTTTTTTCTTTTTTCTTTATCGTGTGGTTAGTGCCTAACCTGGTGTCGAGATTTTTTATGCCGCCCATCGGCCTCTTGGCTTTACATGCCGTCTTACTAAAAAAACTGAACAAATGCAACGGCAATACTTACTTTTATGGCGAAATTGCCGCTTGTTGCTATTTTCGCATAGAGTAGGTAACTTAGAAACCGTTTCGCTGCGGTTTGCTGTTGCGGACCGCTGTCGTAATTGTAACTTGTCGACGTAGTGCGCTAGGGAGGTCCCTTAATGATTTTATCGGAACATCACACCCATTAAGATATTATTAAGTATTATAAACACTAATGTCTTAACTGCTTGTAAAGACTTATGACTATAATTAGTTAATGATGAAATAATGGAACAACACAAGCTGGCATCTAAGATTGTAAATAAAATAGTTAGCTAATATCAGTTATACGTAATTGTTTTCGTACCTTTTTATGTTTTGGATGTACAGTCTGCATCAAAACTGAAATAATAATACGTTTTTTTAATTGAATGTTGTTGAATTTTAATAAATTTAACCGGATTTCTAAAAACCAATTTTATGATGATTGAACGATAATTCGCTTCTGTGATAAATTACTTTTGAAACGAACAACACTTTTGATGCCAACTGTACCAGTAAAGTGATTGACACTGGAGTTTGCAGCAATACATTTTTATTTTGTTTGGTGTTTATGATTAAGAGAATGATGTTTATGATTAAGAGAATGATGTTTATGATCTTAAATAAAAATATTATTAACAAGTATTTCTACAAACAAATGTATTTGTGAGCTCAGGTGAAGTTGCAGATAAATTCATTAATCTTCCATGCAGTGTCTTGATATTTGTTATGTTAAGCACTTGACATAATACTAATGATATGTCATTTGTATATTTATTTCCTTGTGCGAATATTTTGATGTTTAAGAAATTAAAATGTTTAAGTTCTGCCATATGTAATAATTACCACGACAGCTCTTGGGGGCTACCATAATCGTTTTACGCTCTCAGGTTCTTATTAAAAGTGCTGCTATTTAATAACATTATCTGCCTCGTTTGTAATGTATGATGTTAATATTTCAATTGGTAGACCCCCGCCATTTTGATTTATGTTTATTTATTATTTTGTTTAAGTCCAAAAAGGGTGTCCATATACAAATGCCCGTATACATTTAAGAAAACACCTATACCATCAATGAACCCTTTTTGAATAAAATATTAACACCTAGAAAATGTAAAAAAAAATATATGAAAGGTGCAGTTTACGTCTTTGCCTTAGGTTATTATAGCCAAATGATAGATAATATTGATATATTTTACATCTTTACAAGGTACTTTACCTTACATGTTATTGTTCCTATATTTAGTCAATGTTTATTAGGGTTGGTTCACATAATTGAAGGGATAGACTAAGGGCGAATTTGGCCAGTGAAACTTACCGCAGTCAGAGGCCCTGGCACGAGCGCGCGGTGTAAACGTTATGTAAATACGTCGATTTTTTAATCGAAAATACAATTACCCTATAGCATTTTAGTTAAATTGTTTGCAACAAGCATAATCAGTATCATCCATAGATATGAATAAATTCTTAAAATAATTATCTTAATCGTGTAGTTAGTGCCTAACCTGCACAGTTTTCTTTACACAATCTGTCATTTTGTCGATTCTTCCGTCGACAAAGCCGTTTCTACGGTGGTCATGCTACGCGTGTTAGTGTCGAGGGTTTTTATGCCGCCCATGGACCTCTGATTTGGCTTAATATGGCGTCAAGAAATTCTCTTAGGCATGATGGTTTTCTCGTGATGATTTCCTTAAAATTATGAAAATAGTATATGTAAAATGAGTAATTTTAATTAAAAAATCGACGTATTTACGCTACGTTAACACCACGCGCTTGTGCTAGGGGCTCTGGGCATCTAGTCTGCGTTCAAGAGCAGTCTGTCTAAATATTCCGTAATAATGATTTTATTTCACTGGTCAGCTCGTGCTGATTGAGTTTCAATGGTTAAATCGGGCCTTATTTTGAGTTTCACTACTATATTTTAGATGTTCAAAATATAGCTAAGACTTGCCAAAATCCTGAAATGGTTTTTATTTGAAACTCTAAAAATATCAATTAATCGCCTATTGTAAGTAATGTGCAACAACCTTAAGTTATATTTGTGTAACTTTGAAAACTGTATTAAAATAAGAGTTTTTTTTACGTTTAAACATTTATT
Source organism: Noctua janthina (assembly GCA_963576755.1). Lineage (NCBI taxonomy): Eukaryota > Metazoa > Arthropoda > Insecta > Lepidoptera > Noctuidae > Noctua > Noctua janthina. The sequence continues at coordinate 15,781,183 of OY755063.1, read as the reverse complement.
TGCTTATTTGTTTGTTTAAAATAATAGGCCTAGTCTTGTCTGTCTGATTTTTTTGTAAGTTGGAAAATATATTTTTTCTATGAATTTGTTTAGTTTTTGTTTATACCGCACTTTTAACTGTTTTCAGCACTCTTTCTATTCTACTCTTCGTTCTTTCTTTCTGCACGCGTAGCATGAGCACGGGTTTTGTTGACGTAAGAATCGATAATATGGCAGATTTCTTTTGTTAATCTGTCATTTTGTCGATTCTTCCATCGACAAAACCCGTTTCTACGGTGGTCATGCTACTCGTGCTGGTATGTGTGTGTAGTTTAGATATAAATGGTATCTAGAAAATTCCACCACTGATGTAACTTCAAATTTATATACAACTAAACATATCTTGGCTTTTTAAACTGAGCCTGCCTTTTTCTCTACTTTCTCAAGTATATTTTTGCACTGAAAACATATTACTGCTATAACGCACTTCGATCTTCTAACATTTTATACTTGATATACAAACTCCTGAAATAGAAGGAACTGCACGTATTCACATATTCCTTTTATACTGTAATTTTATGAAGATAAATATTCAGATATTTTTACCGTCTACAACAAAACGTATATAAATAACTATTTTTTACACTTCACTTTTCACTGTAGTCTAGATCTTTTCTAAATTCGTTTTTTTTTTACATGTAGGGTAATTTTCTCGATCACCAACCGTCAAAGTAGGTGGCGCCACCGGCGACAAGGACTCTAACTTTTCTTTTTAAAGCAACCCCTACACGCATTTTTATAGAAACTACATTAGATGAAATATATATTTGGACTTTATATTAATCAAACGTAGGTATGATATTGACAAAATGTCACTAAATATTTTTCTAAATCTACACTTATTTACTTGATCATCTCTTGTAGAATAAATGCTTTCTCGCTTCACATATTGCCTTTGCTACTAGTATCTTTATTGCTAGCAACATTTTGAGATTGTATCTTTATTACTGGCAACATTTAAGATTACGGATCGATAAACAGCGGTTGTAGCTGCATAATCTAATTCTATGAAAGTGTAATGACGATAAGCGTAATCAGCCTATAATGTTCTCCTTGCTGGAAAACAGCCACACAGGCCTCTCTATGAGAGGGGATAAGCTGTAATCCACCTCGCGGGTTGATGGATATCACTTGTCTTCGAATTCACTGTTTTGAGAGGACGCTTGAGGAACGAACGATGATTACACTTTTATAATTGTATATGGCGGCTTAAAATTTGTCTAAATCTGTTTCAAATATCTGTAATGAAAAATATATAGTGAAAATGTGTGTAGTTGTAGCTGGCAATCGTAGGCCATAATCTAGACTAGAACCTAGAATCTAGGTGCTTTGTAAGTCCATCCCCTTTACCTGTAGCGACTTAGAACTTTTAATAACCCGCATATTGATGTGAGCAGTCGGTAAAATTGTTTATTATTTTTACGTATGGAGGACTCTGGTTGGTGGCCTTAGTGATCCCTCCTCCTCTCGTTGGTGGACTCCTCAGTTAATCAGCTGACAACCTCCTTGTTTGACCTGGCGACGCAGCATACGAGAGCAATGTAGGGAGGTCATAACACTTTTCGCCCTTTCCTTTGCCGATGTGGGATAAATTCATCGATATTAATAAAAAATAAAATATTTCTTAAATTGACCACTTTTTGTCAAGATGTTGTGTCAAATCCTAGGTCCAATAAGTTCCCATTATTACCTGTATAAGAATGGTAAACATTACATTTGCTGTGCTGCTCACATACTTAGCTTGTCAATGTATACGCAAACGTAGGTAGCTTAAAACGTCGAGCTTAGATAAAGTAATGTCCTACAGACCATATTTGGGTCCATTCATAGATTAGGCAACTAGAATTTGCTAAGTTTTAGTAATTTGGCTTGTAACGATAATTCTACAGGGAACTTTAGATATCTTTTTCTCATTAATTCGTAGACCAAAAAAAACAGCATCATAAAATTCGTTACAGGCCGACTTTATTGCTCTGGGCCAAATATTTTGACCGTCAATAAAATGTAGACATACCTACTACCGCGATTATAAATCGCGAATAGTCAGACCAAAAAGAGCTTTGTAGAGCAGAATTGGCTGCAACCGTGTGTGAAGTCTTATATGGGCAAGGTAACTTGCAAAACTAAAGGCGCAAGAGGCGTTGACAATTTATTAATATAATTTTATATTTCTAAATAGTAATTTTATACCTCATTGGTCAGATTGGGCCCTAGCTATGGCCATGCCATCTACAATGAGCTTTGACAGCCCTTCCCCATTAGACCAATCAGAAGCAAGCATTTCTCTTCACGAGATAACAGACCAATCAGATTGATGACAAGCGGTTGTAGCGCCATTTGCATAGTTTAGAACATTTTGCGAATTCACTAAGCTCTACTCTTAGAATATTAAGCTTATTAGAAATGTTCATGAATCATAAGTATTAGTATATAATAATATAACTTAATTATTATGCAACTAGAAAACCCCAAACTCGTCCAAATTTATTAAATGTATATTGTTTATTTATTAAACATTGTACCTTATTGTCATAGAAAAACGGAATTGAAATGAATTTAATTTATACACTGTGGCACAATAACACTGAGTTGTGTTTAGAAGGAAATATATTTTCTTGGATAATGTTTGTTATGTTATTTTATTTGTAAGTTTACTCGCATTTAGAACCCTTTACTTGGTAACTAGGTAAATTAGCGTTGCGTTAAACCCATAGAAATGTAATGCCGGTTTTCTCTTAGACCAGGCGACATCTACTTATACAACATCATTTTTAGTATATGCGAATCCTGAATATCTATAGTTTGTTCAGAATAAGTAACTGAATCCATTCCAATACCTAATTTTTAAACCATGTTATATTTTGTCCCAAAAATTACAAAAAGTTGCACACCGAACGACATTAAGTACTTATCGCAATCATTTAGGTACCTACTGCCAAATTATTATTATCAATGAGCTCAAGACGACCCTGGAGGGGGGCGCGCGGCTGCACCGCGTTTTAATCACGTTTTGGTGCGGACAACCAGGTAACAGAACAAGCTTATAACTTTGTGATTTTTCATGATACAGTTTTGTTTGTACATAGATTCTTTACATAAAAATACTACACACGTGTTTCAGGTTTCGCATATACTAAAACTAATGTTGTATATGAATGCCTTAATAAAAAAGCGCTGTAGGATTTTCAACATTCGAGGCTAAGATGACCGTTGAAAATTCAACATAGGTACCTTCGCTTTTCATTTAGGTATTTATTTAAATATCGTCTAGTGTCGGTGAAAATCGGAGATTCATTTAAAAAACAGTCTCCTTATTCTAATGGGGGGGCTATTTAATCATAAATAAAACACTGTAGTAAGGTAAGCAAAATATTGTATTATTAGGTAGTTCAAGTGCCTGCTTCAACTACAATATGAAAAGCCATGAATTAGTCCTTAGTGTCCCCACTGCTGGGACACAGTCACACATGGCTCCTCGTGCAAGAGGAGGCTGTAATTTACCACGTGGATTGCTATCTTCTCTTCGCACGTCCAGTTCTAGGACAGGCCGGTTTCCTCACGTTGTTTTCCTTCACCGTTTTGGGAGCAGCGGTGATGAACTAAATTACACAAAGTATGTCCTCACGATGTGAAATGTGATAGAAATGCAAACTGTTGAGTGAAACAAATTATTCAGTAATACAATAAACTACAGTGATGCATTGAGTTGAAAGAAAAATATTCTTAAAGGACTAGTATTACATGTAGGTAAGTAGTCTAGCGAGTAACTTGCTTAGTTTTCTTCATACACCTGTACCAACAATGAGAAGTAAGTCCAAGCTGAGCTCATAATCTGAAAAATAAAAGCATTATTAAGTGTTTAGAACGGATACGAATTTAGGCATTACTGTCACAACTGACTGTTGTAGACGGCAGAATATCAAAAAAAGAGACATGTGAAATGTTTTTGAAAGGACACGATATAGGCATTTATTTAAGCAGTTAGGTCAAAAACGGACTGTTGGTCATCACGTTTATAAATTACCTTTGAAAAAGATCTGAGTGTCAATTGTGAAAATCCGAGTGCGGATAAATAGCTGGGACGCTGCGCCCTAGAACAATTCGTATTTAAATTATATTACAATAAAAATGATAAGAGTACAGTGCCATTATTTAACCTTTTTACCGCCATAGTCACATATACGTGACAAGCAAGCAAGCAAGCGCGTGCCCTGTACGTCAAACGACACAAATATGTGACAAAATTGTAGGTGAAATTGTGGCATGGCGTGGAGGGCACGCGCTTGCGTTTTTGCTCTGGCGGTCAAAAGGCTAAAGGGATGGATTTGGTATCTACCTTATTATAATAGACAGGATGAGTTTCTTGACTTTTACGTCACTCTCATACCAATAGCTTTGATAAGCTGCATCGGCAACTTCTGAACTCTGAAAAGTTGCAAAATAATTATTATATTTTTTATTAAACATTACTTGTTCATCCTTGTTTACAATTGAGGTCAGTAACATATTTATTACAAAAAATTACCATGTCACACAAGAATTGCCCCGATAGCGCAAGAAGAAAAATTGTGAAGACTGCATTCAGTACCGTTAACAAATTGGCAATCGTTTCTGCGATTCCACTATGTACCTGAAACAGGGCATTGATAACATAGACTGCTTTAAAAGCTTATAATAATTATTACTGCTGGGCAAAGGCCTCTTCAGATACAGAGAAGGCACAAGCATTGATCACCACGCTTGGTTAAAACGAGTTCAGACTTATATTAATTCGTTACAGGTTCCTCACGATGTTTTCCTTCACAGATGTCAGTGATGTCGAAGACAAAGTGAAGAAAGTTCATATTAATTGAAAAAGTTACATTGGTAGGTACTTGCCCGGCTTTGAACCCAGAACCTCGTGCATGAAAGGTAAGGTCTTAACCTCTGGGCCATCACGACATTATAAGCTTGGTAGCTGTTTTTACAGATAATCTGGGCTCGATTTCTAGAGCGAGGTGAGAACTCTAAAAGTTTTAGGGATGCTCTTTTTCGGGTCGCCGACATGAATTCGGCTTGCTGAATAATAAATCCAACCCAATGCAATTAGGTACTATACTGGGGTGCGTTGTCAGAATTCCTCCTCGTGTGCCTGTTGGCTGTCGGTCCCTCTCGATACGTCTGGAGGGAATAGCAGCTGCTGGGCCGGTGTACCCTGGGCGTGGGCAGTATCCTTCGCCGAGGAATGGGAAGAGATTCTTATTCCTCGGGGAATGTTACTGTCCATGGCTAATATTCTGACATGGGGGGGTCCATCGTGGACCAAAGGGGCGTTGCTCCGCGTGACCCTCTGAAAAGCAGAGGGCACAGCGGAGGAGCAAGGGCGGGCTCGGTGTGCACTTACCCTGCCTCCGAGCAGACCGTCGATATCGTAATCCCACCGTCGAAGTGTCGTGGAACACGTCTCGCGGCTTCGATTGGGACCGAGGGTCTTGGCTTAACCGCCCGGACCACGAGGTAGAAAACCTCTATAAAAAGTTACCCCGAATCTCAAGCGGCGGCGCACCGCGAGGAGATGTATGGCTGACGGGTTCCTTTGGAAAATCAGTCTCTAGTGCGAACCACTGCCGGGCCTGGCTATGGCTTATCTGGGTACAGGGGGCACTGCCCAGATGGACTTTTTATTTCCCCCATACTCGTGGGAACAGTATGGAAACTAATACAACCCAAATCACGGCCGATAACGGCGAAGGAAGGAAGGAGAGGGATGCGGGGTCGGAGTCCGGCGCCGCATCCAGCGAGGTGAGCGCGGGAGGCTCAGAGAGCTCCCAGCGCGGGAGGCCCGGGGCTTCTGCGGGGAACAGGGAGTTCCTACGCAAGCGGTCCAGGCCGGTAGGCGACCGAGAGTCGTCGTCAGAGGGGGAGCTGGCTTCGGCTCGCAAGATCCCCACCAGCAAGCGTGGCGGGATCCGTAGCAAGGGGAGAGGCCTCTCTGCCACCGAGAGGTCGGCGCGGCTTGCCGAGGAGGGGCGCCACCCGGGGGCCGCCAGTCACAGGGTGGCCCGTTCGGGCTCCTCTGGCGACGAGGCGGGCGCAGATGGCGGCTCCGATGCGGAGCGTAAGGCCGGACTGCGAAGGAGGTGGAGGCGGCGCTGAGGGCTGTCTCCTTGAAACAAAAGCCCTCAACCAGGCAAAGGGCTATACCTGCAGCGGTCGCCTCCATTATGGCGGCAGCGGAGGCCAGATTTGCGGGGCCCCCGCTAGAGGGCGTGGCCAAACTGAGGGCGGAGGTCGCTCGACTGACGGCCGCCACGGAGCTTCTCAAAGAGGAGAATAGGAAGCTCCGAGCAGACCTGGCCAGTCTGCGCGACTCCAGCTCTCGCGAGGCGCCCCAAAACGGGGGCCAGAAGCGTCCAAGCCAGCCCGTGCCGGTGGAGAACCAGGTTCTGAATCTGGTTCGGCAGGAGCTGGCTGCCTTCCAGGAGCGGTTCTCCGTCCTGGAGGGCATTGTCCTGCGTCCCCCCCTGGCGGCAAACAAGACGCCACCGGACCCGAGGGCGGCCTCATATGCGTCTGCTGCGGCCTCCGCACCGGGGCCGTCCAGCCAGCCCTCCGGCAGGGTTATGTCGGCCCCCGAAAAGCCGGCTCCGACGAAACCGGTTCCGGTTAGGAAGGCGGCGGCCCTGAAACAGGGCAAGGCGGCGCGGCGGCTCAAAAGAAGGGCAAGGCGGCGAATATGCCAGCGCCAGCCGCGAGACAGCCGCTATCACCGCCCTCCCTGCCCCTTAAGCCTTCCGCGGCCGAGACCGGGTGGCAGGTGGAAAAAGCGAGGGAGCGAATGGCGGCCAAAAGGAGCGAGGCGTCGCGGTTAGGCTCAGCGCCCCGAAGACCGCAGCTGTAGTGATTACACTACAGCCGGACGCGGAAAAGAGGGGTGTGACCTACCGCGACGTGCTCGTTAAGGCGAAAGCGACGGTGGATCTCGGAGAGCTCGGGATTACCGGGGGCCTCCGGCTTAGAGTCACCGCAACAGGGGCTCGAGTGCTGGAGATCCCTGGCGAAACCCGTGGCTCGTCCGCTGACGCTCTGGCTGAAAAGCTTAGAGCGTCCCTAAATGCGGACGAGGCCCGAGTGTCCAGGCCCGTCAAATGCGCAGACCTGCGCATATTGGGTCTGGACGACTCGGTGACCGAGAAGGAGGTGGTGGCCGCCGTCACCAGGACCGGTGGGTGCCCTGCCGAGCAAGTCAAGGCAGACACCTTACGTCCGGACCTGTCGGGCATGCGAACCATAACGGTAAGCTGCCCTGTGACGGCGGCGAAAGTCATTGTGGAGGGCCGAAGGCTCTTGGTGGGCTGGGTTTCGGCGCAGGTGAAGCTGCTGGAACCCAGACCTCTGAGGTGCTTCCGCTGCCATGTGGAGCACCACGTGTCGGTCCGGTGCACCTCGGAGGTGGACCGCAGCGGCCTGTGCTTCCGCTGCGGCCAGCCTGGTCACATGGCCGCGGCTTGCTCCGCCGCGCCGCGCTGCGCCGCATGTGCGGCAGCTGGCAAGCCGGCTGATCACCGGGCAGGGAGCAAGTCCTGCGGTACTCCCGCCAAGGCCAGGGGCAAAGGAAGGCCCTCCGCCACCACCGCCAAAACCCCCACCGTCGCCACCACCGCAGCCGCCACCACTGGCGCCGCCGCTGCCGCTACTGCTGCATCTTCCGCAGCGGGGTTCTCGCAGGGGGCCCGGGAGGGGGCTGAAATGGAGTGCCAGTAACGGCCCCATTACGCCTTCTCCAGGCGAACATCAACCACTGCGCCTGCGCTCAGGATCTGTTGCTCCAGAGCATGGCGCAGTGGTCGATTAACATCGCCGTGGTCGCTGAGCCGTACTTTGTCCCGCCCAGGGATGACTGGGTGGAGGACCTTAGCGGCTCAGTGACCATAATTGCGTCGGTCGCCGCCGGTACCCCGACCCTTGAGAGTGTCCGGAAGGTTCAGGGGTGCGTAGCAGCACGGTTCGAAGAGATCGTTGTAGTGGGAGTCTACTTCTCCCCGAGCCGAACTCTCGCCGAGTTCCACAACTCCCTCACGGAGTTGAGTGTCGTCATCGGAAGCCATTCCTTCCCCGTGCTTGTGCTCGGGGACTTCAATGCCAAAAACTTGGCTTGGGGTTCTCGTTACACGGACGTGCGGGGTAGAATGGTGGAGGACTGGGCTCTGGAGACAGGCCTGGTCGTCCTAAATCGGGGTTCTGTGCCAACGTGCGTGCGGATGCGGGGCGAGTCGGTAGTGGACATCTCGTTCGCCAGCCCCGCTCTGTCACCGCGTGTCGTTGACTGGCGCGTCATGGAGGGGGTGGAGACCTATTCCGACCACCGGTACATCCAGTTCGACGTCTCCACCCAGTCCTCAAGCGCGCCGGTCCTACAGGCCACGAGTGGTCCGCGATGGGCGCTGAAGCAGCTGGACCGGGAGCTCCTCCTGGAAGCCTCGATCGTGCAGGCCTGGGTGTCATCACCGGTCAGGCCTGCCGACATCAACAACGAGGCGGGTTGGTTCCGGGAGGCCATGTCCGAGATTTGCGACGTGGCAATGCCCCGAGTTCGGCCAGGAAGCGCCCGGCGTCATTGAACTGGTGGTCGCGAGAGCTGAAGTCTCTGCGCGCCTGTACACCAGGCATCGCAGGCTCCGCATCCGCCCTCCGGATGCGGCAGCCATTGAGGCGGAACTTTACGAGGGGTACAGAGCGGCGAAAACCGCCCTCCAAGAGGCTGTCCGGCGGGCCAAGAACCTAGCCCGCGAGGAGATGCTGGAGTCTCTGAACGGAGATCCGTGGGGGCGCCCTTACAAGATGGTGCGGGACAAACTCCGCACCCGGGCCCCCCCGCTGACGCTGAGTCTCCGGCCTGAGCTCGTGGAGGACGTGGTGAGCGCTCTGTTCCCTTCGCGAGGGGAGCATCCTCCCCCGCCTATGGCTCCGTCACCGCGTGCGGTGCCGGAAGCGGACCACACCGATGACGACGTTCCGGAGGTGACTAGGGTAGACCTGAGAGTGGCGGTACGCAGGCTGAAAGCCAGAAACACCGCCCCGGGACCCGATGGCTTGCCTGGCAAAGCCTAGGTCCTGGCCTCTGAGGCTCTCGGGCCCCGACTGGAAGGGCTCCTAAGCGCATGCTTGGAGAGAGGCCAGTTTCCGCTTCGTTGGAAGACGAGGAAGCTGGTCCTCATCCGGAAACCAGGGCGCCCTGCGGACTCTTCGTCCGCATACCGGCCCATCGTGTTGCTCGACGAGGTGGGCAAGCTCTTTGAAAGAGTCATTGCCAACCGCCTCGCCGGGCACCTTGCGGGGGTGGGGCCAGATCTTGCGGAACACCAGTTTGGTTTCCGCAAGGGGCGCTCGACGGTGGACGCCATCATGCGCGTGAGAGCCCTCACGACGGGGGACGCGGTGTCCCGGGGCGGGGTCGTCTTGGCGGTGTCTCTTGACATCGCCAACGCCTTCAACTCCATGCCCTGGAGCTGCTGCATTAGGGAGGCACTCCGGTATCACCGGGTGCCGACCTACCTTCGTCGTGTGGTCGGGGACTACCTGACGGATAGAGCCGTCATCTACCCTGGTCGAAGCGGAGAATGGAACCGGCGAGAGATGTCGTGCGGTGTTCCACAGGGATCGGTTCTGGGGCCGGCCTTGTAGAACATCGGTTACGACTGGGTGCTGCGCGCCGACCTCGCTACCGGCGTCAGCGTAGTTTGCTACGCTGACGACACGCTGGTACTAGCACAAGGGAGGTCGCACGAGGCGGCGGCCGAAAACATGACATGCGGGGTTGCGATAGTCGTGGAGAGGATCCGGCAATTGGGTCTCGAGGTGGCACTGCACAAGTCCGAGGCCATGTGTTTTCATGGGCCTCGGAATGCGCCACCATCGGGATCCCTACTGACGGCAGGAGGGGTTTCCATCGGCGTCGGGTCGACGTTGAAGTACCTAGGACTCGTCCTCGACAGCCGGTGGAACTTCGTGGAGCACTTTCGACGTTTGGCTCCCAAAGTGGAACGGACAGGGGCTGCCTTCAAGCGGCTCTTGCCCAACCTGAGGGGTCCAAACGCCTCCTGCCGGAGGCTCTACGTGGGGGTCGTGCGGTCCATGGCCCTTTACGGGGCCCCGGTGTGGGCGCGTTCTTTGAGGCGGCAAGCCGCCCACTACCTAAACGCGCCCCAAAAGGTAATAGCCATAAGGCTAATCCGGGGGTACCGCACGATCTCCGGCGAGGCGGCTAGCCTCCTTGCCGGATTGCCACCATGGGATCTGGAGGCGATAGTCCTCGCACGAATGGCGTGCGGAGGCACTACGTCGGGGGGAAACTCCGCTGCCGCGACAAATTGCCGCTCAGCGGATAGACCTCCGGCGTGATCTCATGGCGACATGGAGAGAGCGACTGTCGCAGCCCCGTGCAGGGCACGCCACCATAGTGGCGATAAGTCCCCTCTTTGAGGAGTGGCTAGAGAGGCGCCACGGCGCCCTCACCTACCGCCTGACGCAGGTCCTCACCGGACACGGTTGTTTCGGGAAGTTCCTGCACCGAATCGGGCGGGAGGAAACGCCCGGGTGTTTCCACTGCAAGGATCGTCCGGAGGACACGGTGGAGCACACCGTGCAGGTCTGACCCGCTTGGGCGGAGCACCGCCGTGTCCTCGTAGCGGCGATTGGCGGCGGCGATCTCTCACGTCCGGCCTTGGTTCAAGCCATGGTCCGGAGCGAGAGGGAATGGGAAGCCGTCACCTTCTGCGAAGCAGTCATGCTAGTGAAGGAGGTGGCGGGACGTGAGAGGGAAAGAACCTCACGTCCCAGCCGCCACAGGAGACGCCCTGGGCGTCGGCGGTCACGTGGTGGCTCTCGGCCACCGTAGGCGCGGGCCTGTGGACGGCGAGTTATGGGCTAGCTCGCCGTCCGGCCGTCTTATGACGACAGGCCGTGTCGACGGCGCGTTCGTGTTCCACGCGCGCCTCAAAGAGATGTCAGCAACCACGTAGGGGTCCGCATGGGCCGATGCCTGCCAGGGCTGCGGGACTGTTCGAAAGAGATACCGTGGCCCTGGAACACAAAGGGCAAAGAAGGAACATGGATGGGTTTTAGTCAGTACAAGTCTGACACTCCCTTCCGCTCCACCCAGAGTGGGGGGGGTCACTTGATGATTTCCCATCCGAAAAAAAAAAAAAAAAAGGTACTATACTTATCCAGCTAATGCCTATCAAAAAACTTCGTTCGGCTATCGGCATCTACCACAGCTGAATCTCGTTTTGCTCGGTACGTCACAATTCGAGCTAAGTCGAGCGGCTTTTTCGCAACCGCATGTTTTCTAGAGCGGCTTTTTCGCAAACTCCGGTTGTGCCGTAGGTATCACGTCAAGCCGAACATATTGTGTGTACCACACCTTACTGGCTATGGGATACTGTCAGCATGTCATCATTCCACATCTAGGCAAAGGTTTCTATTTGTAAGACAGAATTAGATAGGTATTAAAAGAAATTACAACTAACCACAGCCAAAAATCCAAAGAAGCAAATCTCAAGCGCAGCGAACGCGGCGTGAATGAATATCACCAAACCGAATATTTCGCTCAGTTGATCTGCTATCCTGAAAATTATGGTCTATGTTTGAAACTGAATGAACAAAGCTAAGCAAATATTTCAGTAGCGCATGTTTCTATACAAAATGTAGGAATACATATAAAACGGTCCATACAAACATTACAAAAGAAACGTAAGAGGATTATTGCAATGCAGTGCTGCTTGACCAAGTCTGCGTCAGTCTTCTAACGAATATTTTAAAGAAACTAAGACAATATAAATACTAGTGTCCGACCGAAATATGTTTTTTTGGCCAAACAGAAACCGAAGGTTCGATTTTGATTATAGTTTCGACCGAAACCGAACTTTTTGTAGCCTGATTAAAAGGTTGAATAAAATGTCAGTGGGCCGTTTTTTCCAGATATATGAATAATGGAACATCTCGCTGGCTTAATATTGCAGGGTTCTTCTACTTTTCACTTTTATCGAGATGAAATTTCAACATTTCACCGTGCATATCACGTTGCCAGCCGTGCCGAGCGCATACGACACGAAAGTACGATGTTGTAAGTTTCGGCGCGGCCGAAAGGATCGGCTGTTTTTTGGCCGAAACCGAACCTTAGGCCGAAACCAGCTGAAACCGAAACTTCGGTCGGGTACTAATAAAAACAAAGTATATATGGGTAGGTATAGAGGCGAATGTGGGCTGCTAAAAACCATAAGATAACAGCGGGAGTATCGCTACGAAACAAAGTAGGTACTTACTAAAATCTTTTCAAATACGATGGTCAAACTGGGACTATGTAAGCCATCTACATAGTCCTTATTTCTTTTAAATAGTGGATATCTTACCTCAGAAGCCGTTGATGTATGGCAACAATCCTCTTCACCTCCTCATAGCCCTCAGGATCAGAAACATTAATGTTTTTCTTAAACTTATGCTCTTCATCATATATTGTGACGGCGTTCTTCAGATCCACTTGTAGCAGTCGAAAGAGAGCGCTGACATTTGATGTCATGATCACGATTGTTAGGTCGAAAGGCAGGTAAAGACACAATTGGACGGGCGCCGCTAAAGAAAGACAAAGACAGATTGTTTTACTAAGTAAGTATGATGAGTGAAGGCAGCTGTAGTGCACTTAGGGTATGAATGTACAGCACTCAATTGGAAAGACGTAACTTCAGCTTCGTTGGAACATGGGGCTAACTCAACGAAATAGTGTAGCGGAGCAGCGGGGTGTGGGTGCTGCGGCGCGAACTATGCTCCACCACCGATCCTGCCCTCTGAACCCCAAAACATGCAGCCGAAGTCACCTGATGTGGTTCGGTGAAAGCATAGCAATTAGGATCTTATCCGATTAATAAATTCAGTCGTTCGTTTTTACTAACACTCCCACAAATCCCTAAAACTTAAACTTAGGAAATATGTACGGTAAGCCACAAGCCAGTGGTAAGAAAACCAGTATAATTCTATTGCAACTTCGCCATACGCTAGCGCTAGGTCAGATCAAGGTCAAAGTGTTAGGTACCCCTGACGTGCGGCCATCTTTGTAAAACATACTTACTGCCAGCTAGTTCCCACAAGTAAGTCAGCACATAACTGAACATCGAGTCGATATCCCAGAAATTAGTAGGTTGAAACGGAAACAGATACACATTGACGCCCTGGTACATGTTAAAGATGGACATCAGAAACGGTATCACTTCGAACAGACTCAGGTTTGTTACCGCGAATGCGAAGAATACTGGAAAAGAATAAACCCTTAAATATTAAGAAAATAAGTACCTAATGTAGATACCTGTAAGCCGAAATCAGCTAGACATCAATCCAGCTTATTGCAAAAAAATGGTAGATAGTGGAGAGTTGACCTCTAAGGGGTGGCTACACGTAAGTTCAGGTCGGCATGATTCGGATAAATACAAAGGGCGTAAATAGACCCTAAACGAAGCCGAAAGGCACTTGTTCTTCCCGTCTTTGTGATCATTTTTTTGTTCTAGACCATACCTTACGGAGATATTGGGGGTCAAAGTTCCTTTTCACAAGTTTTTTCTAAATACACGTTTTTAATGTAAGATTTTTACTTTAAACACGACCCCCGTACTATAATCCATCCATCAGCACAATGCTTTGAGTGCGTTACATCGAGTCCTACCGTAAAACGTGATTTTTCACCCCCAAAAAAAAAAGTCGTTTCCCAGCAATAATTTTTGCGTCAATTTACTTAGTTTGATGTACAGGATGCTTCGTTGACGGCTTCGTGAAGGGTCTGTTTACACCCTGTAAAGGGTAACGTGCCGATCATCAAAGTCCGTTCGACATTTACCATCGCAGAATATAAATCGAGAGCGTATAGTCTAAGATCCGGTATAAGAAATATATACCCTCATCTGTTATTTAATAATGATAATGAGTATATGCTAGATAATAATTATATAAATTAATACATCGCAAATAGGTTGCCTAGCTAAATCGCGTACCGATGATGTTAAACAATAAAATGTTAGATAATTTTTTTTTTGATCAACTTCTCCGATTATTTATTTATGAAAATCGAGCATTACCTGAGACAATATTACCTCAATAAATCGATAAAATAATGGTTGCTTATTTTCCCCTGTACGCAACTATGGGGTTATTTTTAGCAGAATTATAGTTTAGCGTGCAAATATTGTAGATGTTAGAACATTCCTAATCCCCAAAACAAAATATAAAATAATACAGGCTGATCTAATTACAATAACATGAAATATTGTAGAATAAAAAAAATGTTAGCAGTGCAAAACTTACATTGCAGTAGGTACGTATTTTACTGGCAACGTATATGTAGGTCACGATGTCTCACGTGGCGTGGATGAATGAACTCCTCAGCATTGGACACGAACTGACTCCCAGCTGCTCCACATCGGACCCGTACAATTTTTCTCCCGGCGCCTTGCATTATTCTCTCGTCATAAGGCTTGAGCATTCTTCCGGCACCCGGCAGCAACGTTCCGTAGCTGTCTTCTTATTTAATGTTTTCTCCTCTTCAAACAAATTCTTCTATAAGGATTCTGATTCTAATTCTTCTGTAATTTTTAAAATCTTCTTCGCTTTCTTTCTTCTAATTTTCCTTCTTCACAAACTTCTATCAGTAAAAATCTTGATCATGATTTCTTCAACTACAGACATCTTCGCTTTCACGTAAGTTGCAATATTTAATAGCTGGCTACGGGTCGACATGTGTTAGAGTGACGTGTGTGGTGATGCCAATAATTAGTGTGTGCAGTTACAAATATAAGGTTAAGCGAGCTGCACACTACACTGGTTTGGAGGAAATTTCGTTGTATCGTAAACAAACGTGCTCTGATTCGGTCTTGTTGAAAAATAACGATACAACGGAATTTACTCCAAATCAGTGCAGCGTTACAAACAGTTTTCGACCGGTCTAGTCATGACCCGGGCGCACAGCTGTCTCGCTTCATCTTTGTCTATCGCATAGAGCTGCTCGCGCTTTTCTGTCACTCTTAACGCTCGCGCTGCAAATTTTATATCTAAAATCTAGGCATCTATGGATTTAATCAACTTTTTGTTTAGGCAACTTAATACGGTTGGACTATACGCTCGCTCGGGAAACGCCTCTCGGTTTATATTCAGCGATGGTAAATGTCGAACGGAGTTTGATGATCGACACGGGTCGAAAGAAACCCAGCACCCACCCGGAACCCAGCTCGTCGGGTCGGCTTTACGAACAGTGTGCAGCACCCCAACACTGGCAACGGCAATACTTGGTTTTCCACCTTCAGCATCCAACTCTCACCGAGAATTTACAGTTCAACTATACAGAGTGGAAGGGACATCGACGCACAGACGGTTACCACGCGTTCAGTACCCCCCACAAAATTATTCATCGGTCATTTAAAAAAAAATCTGCTGTTTCCTTTAAAATATGATGGAATCTGATGTACTGAACACGTAGTAATCGTTTGTGATATTTCGCTGATATTAAATTGTTACCAAATCGCTTTTTGCACAGAAACAGGTCACAAATAGTCAAAAGGTTTGGAAATTTGGTCTGATCTCAATAACTTAGAAAAAACAGTGATTGTTACAGTCAAGAGGAATCTTGATGCGTCGCAGCCAAGCCTTCAGTATGACCGCCTTTGGGTCGTTGATCTCCAAGTCTTTTGGCCACAGCTCACCGACCTCCAGTATCATGTCCCTTATTTCAGACTTTCTAAAGACAGCTATCGCCATTTTTACTGAATCTGAAAATATAAAGTTGCATAAACATTACAATTTGTCTGTGTTTCCTGTGAGTTAGGAACAGGTATACCTAAAAACCACACCCAAATCATAAAGTCATTCTCCTGCCCTTATCTCAATTTATTAGGGGTCGGCGCAGCATTTCGTCTTCTACCTTCTCTATTACTCGTATCTGAGCAGTTACTTCTTTTCTAGCCATATCATCTTTCACATAGTCCATTCATCTTTTATTTGGTCTTCCTTTTCTCTTATAGCCATCTACATTCATATTCAACATTTCCCTCATTCCTCCGCATCACATGCCCACACCACGACAACCGATTACCACACAACTTTTCAGTCACCGGAGCCACATTCATCCTCTTATGTACTCATTCCTTATTTTATCCATTCGTCCCTTAGCATTCTCATCTCAGCCACATTTTCCTATTAATATGTTTCAGTCGTTTAGTGGTTGCAAGAACGACTGCTGAGCATGAGGTCCCGGGTTCGATTCCCAGGTCGGGTAAAGTATTATTGGGTTTTTCCATCAGAGATTTCTCAGTAGCAGCCACGAAGTCTGGATTGTGCCCGATTGATGACAATAGGCTCGCCCTCTATTACATTGGACTTAAAACATTCAACTGGTGTACCTAATAAGGTATGCCTCTGTCTAAGCCTTCGAGGATTACAGCCGTGTGATGTTAATTACTCAATTATAAGATATAACTATAAAATATTTACTGTACTTACCCTGTAAAAACATAAGATCAACAGGCACAACGCGGACACTTTCCAAAAAATTCTCAGCTCTGATATTTGAGATCAGAGAAAATTGTCCCAAAATGAACGGGTAGAAGGTCATACTAAATAAACACAATTTCATATTGTTCCGATTAAAATAATTTTTCGATTGGTCAAAGAAATCGATACCAATACATTTAAACAGGATCAAATATCGGTTTAAACTAAGTTTGTAGTCTTCTGGGAGATCGGAAAACAACATGATTGCAAATGAAACAAAAAGGTTACATTAAGAATGAAGTTAATTGTAGAAGAGTTTTTTCCAGTGAAATTTAAATCGAGGCTTAATTTGAGCAATTGTGATTTTATAACTATTCATTCAGATATAATCATTTGTTCTATCATTATTGTATTAAAAAAACGCAATTATAGCGTTGACCTGGGTTGGGCATTAAAACAATTACATAGGAATACTAGTATTAATTTGTGTTTCACATTGCCCGCGACTTCGTCCGTCTGGATTTCGTAATTTTTCCCTTCAACTTTAGCAACCCTTCTAGATCCCGCCCCACGTCCAATTTTTGTAATTTTTATTATTTCCCAAGAACTTATCTATACTAATGCTGTTTTGATATGGAAAGAAAAATTCAAGTGCGAGCAGGGTTTGAACCTGCACCCTTCTGATTCAGTACACCGGACATCTTAACCAATTAGACCATCGCAACCCTGCTCACAACTCTCGAAATTAAAAAAAAAAAAAAAAATTGAAAACAGCTGCAGTTCCCTACGCAGGGTTTGCGTTTAAAAATATTAAATTTTATCTATACATATATATTTTAAAGAGGTATTTGTTTGTAAGTTTCTATGTAGGGATCTCTGGAACTAATAATCCAATTCTCAAAATTGATTCGCTGGCATAAAGCTACATTAGGTATTCGTGGGTGCTAAAGGCTAAAATTATATTTATATCTTGCATGTTAGCCGAGCTTTCACAATTTTCTCGGACAAAGTCGCGGGCCAAGTGCTAGTATTAATTAAATAGTTTTTCAAAGTTCCGTAATTTTCATACAACCTATTTTTAATGTTAACCCAGACACGGATTGATTTTTTGGAAAATCTTTCAATACGTTTCGGAGTTCGTAATTCAAAAGAAACAAGATTTTTCAAAAACAAATTCCTCAATTTCACCCCTTAATTTTACACAGTTGCGATTACTACTGCCAAAAATTTCAAGTTTCTATCCTTAGCAGGTTGGGCTGTGCCGTAGTATTATTTATTACGTGTGGCTGTGCAAACCTTACAAACATACCTAATTTTGTATAGAGGTAGATATAAAATTATAGAGATTATTGCAATTGCTGACATTGCATGCAATTTGTGAGGAGGTACGTTTATTAGTCATTTAGATTGAGCCATTTTCTTGTAAAAACGTTTAGGGGTCCACAAAATACAAGAAAATCGTCGTATTAAGAAAGACTCGGGCCGAGTGACGACTCGCGGCGCCGCGAGCGGCCGCGCGTCTTTTAAACGATACTATGCATTTCCTAATGGATATAAAGCATAAAATGGCTTGACAGTGAAACTGCGCTGCCGACCGCTGCCACTTCGGTGTGAATTGAACCTTAGTTACCGTTTAATTTTTACGAGCTTACTATTTGCATATTCATGTTTCGCCCAGTTTCAGGAACGGTAATCAATTCAATTTGCAAAAAAAATCTCAAGCTGGCGTTAACAACTGTTATTAGTTACCTGAATTAATTAACTGTCAATTATTGCATCATTTGAATTGCGTTTAATTTGTTGTTGATGATTTTAGTCCAAGAAACAGGCTTTGGCCCCTTTGGCCATGAGCACACGCTTAAGCGAAACGCTGCAGAGGACACAAAAGAGACAAGTTGCTTAGGCCATGCTTCGAGTTGCCGCGGCGCGAACGTACTCACGGAAACGTAACGCACGCACACACGTCTCTTGATCTTGACGTAAGTAAAAGTCGCATCGATTTACGTTCACGACATAAATCGATGCGATATTTTGTTGCGTCAAGAACAGAGGACTTAGCACGAGCGCGCGGTGTAAAACGTAACGTTAATACGTCGATTTTAAATGAAAAAGTACTCGTTTCACACATTGTTTATATAATTTTAAGAATTTATTCATATCTATGGATGCTACTGATTGTGACCTTGTGCTAAAATGCAATAGCAATTATATTTTACCAAAAATCGACGTAAATACGTTACGTGTACACAACGCGCTCGTGCTAGGGCCTCTTGGTCGTTTTGGAGAGTGATAAAGGTCAACGTACACACGTGTACACCACGCGCTCATGCCTCTGGTCATTTTGGAGAGTGATATAAAGGTAAACGTACACTTGTCCGCACCGAACGACACGATCTATCACACGTAGAACCTTATGTTGATGAGAAGTGTGCGAGACTCATAGGATTTCATACAAGTAATTCTAAAAATCGTTTCTTTCGGCTCCTTCGACTCTGATAAGTGTGCGTTTACCTTTAATAAGAATGAGAAATAAAACGCTAGATTATCCATGTACCATTTTAATTCAGTATTAATTCTGATATTGATAACGTGACACAAATCAACGGAGCGGCGGTTTACCAGTACGTGTATTCACAAAACAACCACGTCTTGTCTGCATATGCTATGAGAGGAAGCTGCTTTACTGACATCGACGGTATGAGGATAGAGGCATAGCAAAAGTAACGAAACCTATTTTAGAAGCTAATGCACATAGTCAAGGTACTAGCCTAGTTAAGGTCAAACCGACCAGAGCTGACTGCGGACACTGACAGATATTTCAGTAGGTACAGTCGACGGAAGCTGCGTCTGTTCATTTTTTAAACAATACCCTGTGTCTCAGGATCTGTTTACCGCTCCTTGTAATAGTAGTAAAACAAAAAGCACCGAAAAATATGCGAGCTTTTGTTTAAAATCAAAAGATTCTGTTAATGATCACAGATGTTCGACCACCCTTTTTCGACCAATATTAAATATAGGAATGAAACAAAAAGGACCAAGGAAGAGAAAGTTTTATAAGTGTTTATAGCGGCCGGACGCTGCAAGCAGGAATGTTCCTTATTGTGGTCAGAACCAAATTTGGGTGACTGAACATTTTTTGACAAGTCCGGACTCGTTTCAAAGAGTCATGTTGGTTATTACCAGGTGCAACCTGCAATACCTGATCCCTTTTTTTGTATGAAGGATATAGGGCACTACTTGTACTTTTGTGATTGGATGGACGGTTCTAAAACATTCAAAATCAGTTTTTGATCTAGTTTTGGGCGTACTATACGCAGTCGCTTCTATATTTTATTTATTTTAAGACAAACGGATAAAATATCATCCACAGACACCAGCTACAAATAGTAGGCACACGAAAAACAGAGAAATATTTTTTAACCAGGTGAAAAATGTGTGAAATGTAACACTGACTCCTAATTTATGAAGATCTGCTCAAGTCTCCGTGTTCGGAGACAACACATCAGTCAAATGATATGACAGTAAATATAGAAGATGCTTTCAGGAACCCGGGGTCATTGTTACTAGAATTTTATCTGTGCTTGCCTTTAAGGCTTTTTTTATTTTATAACTTGCATATTTCATTTGCTCATCCATCGATGTCAATAAAGAATCAATAAAATAAATTAGATTTAAAACAAAATTGTTGCATATGCAGAGAAAATCACTTGTGGACGGATTGTGCCTTTCTACTGTACAAACATCTACTCTTTTACATTGCAATAAAGTTCAATTAAGACTAACACGCAGAATACACCAAGCTTTAACGGAAAATATATAAATTCGGATTTTTTTAATACAGATATTTATCGTGTTTGTTGTAAGTGACGAATGAGTTACGACACTTTATGATTCAGTATGAAAATCAGAGAATTACTACATAGTATAAGTAAAATGTTCCGACTAAAAAAAAACCGAGGAATGTCATTAAAAAACATGGTAGTCTGATTAAATATGTTATTTCTTTAGCTAACGACAAATATCCTTGTTCAACATCAAAAAAACGTAAATGAGTAAACCGCCAAAACATTAAATTCATAAGTACACTGCGATCTTAACAACGAAATGATTGAACGAACGCAGTTTCTTCTTAACATCTATAAAACGGCTTGACACACATCACGATTATAAAAAATCAGTCTAAAATATATTAAGGCAACTTGAGAATATAATATATACTCATAATATATTAGTTGTGGTACGTTCGCGTTTCAGGTAAACTGTTTATGATCCTACCCTCCCCCCATGGTCAAAAAGCGTGAGTTTATTCATCAATTCTTAACAGCATTTCTAATAGACTTCAAGAAATGAAGAAGCTTTCAATTCCTCGAACTGTTTTTAAAGAAATAATTTGCAATTTTATTTGGGTAGAATTAAAACAATAATTATTTCATCTAAGTTTTTGTCATATTCGATTTGGTATCTTGTGAGTATTACTTTTTATTTAATTTCACCAAATAAAATTGTAACTATTACTTTTTATATTACTATTTACTTATTATTTATGTAACTGCTTGTTAAAAGTTTTACAGCTTGCAATAGACTATGTCGGAATGAAACAATTAAAAATAGCTGCAATTACTTTCATTTGTATCAATTTATTCGAAACGTAAACCAATAGAAAACGCGAACGGATACCACAAGGGACACAGAGTGTCAAAGTGCAGAGTGCATAGAATCACTTAAGAATTTGAATATCATCTGCTAACAATGGATCCCTAAAATAAAAGGTTTTAACATTTACAGACTGGACTTGGGTCTTTTGATGCGTAGCCAAAGTCAAAACTACGGCCGCCATCTCTATGTTGACTATGGTGAAAACTACTGCCGTCATCTCGATGTTGACTCTGTTCAAAACTACTGCCGTCATCTCGATTCTTCAATGTTTCGGTGGTCGCTGGTACGAAAGTTTTAATATTTTTTAGCCCAGAACTTCGCCACCTCCACGTCGTCGGTGGCTGCGCAAAATACAGTTCGGCTACATGTTTTTTGGCTAATTACTCTAATGATTACGAACAGTGGCATCCTCAATACCTCCTTCAAACGCCAAAAGAACCGCGGAGCACGAGAAATGTGACTCTGGCTTAGTCTAGTGACAATCGCTTTCCAACTGTTTATTTATTTTGTAGGAATATTTGATTTTCCCATTTTTGACTTTTCCATCATCGTTATCGTCTCGTCACTTTGTCTGAAGCTTACAGCACAGATAATTAAATTTAACTTATAATTAAATTAGCAGATGATAACAAATCAGTGACGATTTAAAGTGAACAATTGAATTATAATTTTTAAATTATCTCAACGCTTCGGGGATTTAGTGAAATTTTTGGACTTAAATATAACATTTAAAATTCCTCATTTTGATTTAATAAGTGCTCTTATCTTTTATATTATGAAATAACGCTATGGGAAGCCGCAACGTCAAAACCTCGGGATACTGCGCACGCAAACTTCGAGCTTGTCTCTCTTCTTGAAAATGGAGAGAATACACAGCTTGCAATGCAAAGTATTGATGTGAGACGTACATCATCATAATGTTATTTCACAATATTTTTTATTTCTCATCAATCAAATTCACAGAATACCAAAACAGTTACATTGCGCGATTCGAACATCAACATTTAATAATTTCACTCCCCTTTAAATTCGCAAAACACAACGTCATCATTATAATTTGTCCATTATTTTGGTAAACAATACATATACAGTGATATAGTATACATAACAACAGTGAACAAATAGAGAAACTGCGTGCATACTAGGCTTTAGCAAAGTCAAATATTCATGGAAATAGAATAAATACTTTTTTAGATTTGTTGTTTGGGCAGTAAGTGCGAATTCTACCAAAGAAACTGAAGCACGAGACGTGATCTAAACGGCGTCCAAGAATTGCTTTACAATACTGTTTAGATATACTAATCTCGTGTGGAACAATGGTGTTTGCTCTTAGAATTTGGTAACGAATATGCACTCGATTAATCTAGATCGAATCATACTTTAATTTGTAGTATATGCAAACTTACTACAAATGCAAAAATGAGTTATTTTAGATACATATTAGTAAGGAGTTGAGTATTTAAGTGCTAGACTTGACTGCTTCTAATGTTTATAGTAGTAAGTACTCAATGAAATAATCATAATAAGTCGCAATTTTACTAGACTTGGTATAAATTGAGTTCGGGTGCCCTCAGAAGAATATTCGACTTTGGCTTTCATACACACACAGTAGCTTACATAATTTTATAATTTATAAATAATTTAAATACACAATACACATTCATTTGGTGTCAGACTAAAAGGGCAATTGGAGCGAACGGTTTATTTTTACATAAAACGAATTTCGACAAAAAATAATAACAAAAATAAAAAAGGTTTCTACTTATGTACTGTAATAAGATGTTTTTTTTTCTTTATATATTAAAAAGACGAATATACATTTCTTCGTAATTTTTTTTTACATTATTTACAAGTATTTACATTGTAAAGCTACCCACATACAAAAAAGCGTGTGTTGCGGCGCAAGTCATGGAGTACTAGTACGATAGCTTTTAATTTAATTCACTGGCTACTAACATAGATAGATGTTTCCTTGCCTTATAATTTGATTTAAAATAGTTTAAAAGTAAATTGCCCATCGTCCTTAACTTTGACGAATGAACCAAGAAGAGGCCACGAAAGTTACCTTATAATTTCTCTAATATATCACTTGAAATTAAAAGCAAAATGTTTGAGAGTAATGGTCCAATGTTTTCTGGATGTATCTTAAAACTCCATATTGTATACGACTGATGCTGATATACTGTATTTTAAAAAAAACTGGGCTTGTCTCAAAATTATACTTATTATATTATGAAACTACAGAATAACACAGGTGGCGCTCTGTAGTTTGTGTCATGGCGAAAATATGCTTGAGTTTATGAATGTTATTATGTATGATTACATACAATGTTTTATTTTAAAATATTGGCAAGAAGTGAACAGCAAAGTAACTATTTTAACAAACACTTTTAGAACATTGTAAAAGAGCTCTTTGAAGATGTTCTACTAGTAACTCGTAAACGCCTCAGCTTGCGCCACAACCAATCATGACTATTTACACCACGGGACCGACAGAACGCAACTTAAATTTAATAATACGGGAATATATTACAGTAATTACATCTAAACGAAACGTAATGGCATAAGTGCGAAATAATAAACAAAGTATTTTGTGTTTTATTTATCCAATTTAATTTAAGCCTATTTTTATTTTATTTAGGCTGCTTGATCATTTAGGGGCCGCACCTTTAGACATGGAATCGGCTTGAGCAGGACAGAAGCAGCTTTCTATGCAATAAAAGCGAATATTCCGACGCTGTTTCGAGTCCCGTCGTCCCAACCGAAGAGAAGCGAATGACTTCTTTTTCGCTCTTGTTGCATGGACATAGAGTTCTTTCTGATCGAATCAAGCCCATTCCACGTCGTTGTGTGGTCATTCGCTCCGCTTACATAGACAGGCAGCCGTATGGTAGACAATTTATCTATAGTTTCATAATTATACGTTTAAGTCAATCATGGACGACTTTAAGTCGCTTTTAAGTAAATCCTATATGAACAGACTTCTGATTGTATTTTCAACTTTATTCCCTTGTTCATACGATAGAAAATCACATCAATAAGATGTTTTGTTTTCAGAGGTTCGAATTTCGTACGTTCGTTATGCAAAGTTGCACTGTACCGTTGAAGTAATAAGGTTGAAAATACATTTCCTTGTCGGACCGTTCATTTCTATTTCATTTTAACTTATTCATAGCATAGTTGTCATAAGATCTGTACTTGTCTTTGCTTGATATTATTGCTTTGTGACACGAACAATATATTTCATATTATATTACCAAATACTACCTCAGGGGGTTACTGACGTCTTAAAGCAGGAGTAATTCCAGTGTGGGAAAGAGACAGAGCTATACAGGTCGTCTAGCCCCGTCTCTTTCCCACACTACCACTCCTACTTTAAAACGTCTTGGTAGGCCACCAGATACCAATACCGCCAATCAATATGGAATCGAGAAAAAACAATACAGCTTTCATATTTCTATATCCTTTTATTCTCAAAATTATCATACTGGGACGTAAATTTTTAAGTTTTCGCAACTTTGGCTGATTAAGTCCGGGATTTCTGACTCCTGAGCCCATAGCGACGTATGTACCTTACGTTGACACCGCGCGCTCGTGCTAGGGCCTCCGAACTTTAAAAATTTACGAATATAATCAAAGTCAGACGATTGTCCACCTGTAAACTTGCTAGCTCTTAGAGTTGGGCGTATTATTTCAAAATATGTCGTATTGGTATCTAAGTAATATTGGTACTATTAATTTTATTAATAGCGAGCTCATAATAGTAACCTTGCACTATGTTAGTAGAACATTTTGCAGCATGATTAATTACCACCGAGAGATATTTAATGTTTTTAGCGTTTTTATTGTATTATTCAAAGGTTTTCCTACCAATTATTTTAAGGGCCCATTTTTTTTTTTTTTCTGACTTACCCCTCCTGCTCTGAGCGGAGCGGAAGGGAGTGTCTGACTTGTACTGATTATAACCCATTCATGTTCTATCCTTGCCTTTTGTGTTGCAGCACCCGTAGCATAATCACCGTAGACAAGGAATTCTTTGACGGAAGAATCGACAAAATGACAGATTTATATGGTGTTCACTAGACACACTAGTTAGGGTTTAGAATAAAACTACCAAATTATCAGTAAGTAGATGAACTACTTTAAGGTTACGTGCACTCGCTGCCCGGGATAACTGAGGACTAATCGACACGGAACCGTAAAGCGTCACGCTACGTTTATTAGTATATCACAATGACAGATTTCTTTGCACTATCTGTCATTTTGTCGATTCTTCCGTCAAAGAAATCCTTGTCTACGGTGGTCATGCTACGGGGGCAGGGCCGCGGTATCTCTTTCGAACAGTCCCGCAGACTTCTTTTAACTTCGAAGTGTTTTGGAAATAAGGGATTGAAGTCCAAAATAAGTAGGGGTTTTGTGTTAGTAAACAGGAATATCTTTTCTTAAAATTTTAAATTAATTATCACCTTTCTCTCTTTGGTCATTAATCATATCACAAGTGTTGGAGGAACTGTATCAGTTGGATTAGTAACATAAGATTCAGTTTCACAACAGCCTTGCATAATACACCTTACTTTCGTACATTTAAGGTTCATAATTCAACACCGAGATCACAACACGCAGCGCTCCGATATACCGTTGTTAATTTCGAAGTTGCATGTAACTTTTAAACTTATTCTGGTAGACATAAGGTGTAATTTTCTTTCGCCATATTTAATCCTAATCACGATAAAAGTATTATGTCTATAAGATTTTGATATTTACCATTATTTTTATACAAATAAGGTTCAGACTTCACTGTCATAGCTCATAGGTGTCTATTTTAAAAATAGAGTAAAAGTTCATACTTCGTTCACATTGATTTCGACCTTGTGTTGTCTGAGAAAAGGTTCAGACTTCATCGCCGAGGTCTTGGACGCAGTTTTCGGCGATGGGGACGTACTTGTCGTCTATTTGTATTAGAAGTATGCTTTTGTCGACGTGAGATCGAAGTTTCGGGTCCCTGTGGTTTGGGGTCCACTTGTGCACAACCTGAGAAGGAAACAAAATGTTATTCCACGTAACTTTACAAAAAATCCTATGTATACAGTCTTCAATAAAATAAAATACTACGGGTTTTTTTTCTGTCTCTTTCTTGGAGACAATTATTATAAACAAGCAATTCGGAGTTCACAGTCATATAAGCGCAACGGACGTGCATTAAACTGAGGTCATTTAGTTTTTCCGTACGAAGTTCTAGGACTTCGAACACCGAAATCTTTTTAGAATTTTCAAAAGACCACCTTAGAAAATTATCTGATATGACCTGCCCTGATTATGTCTGTACTGTAAAAGAGAGACCTCTGAGAGTGTTTGGTTGTTCCTTCTCAGAGTACTCGGCTCGGATAAAAAACACCTCATAGTCTTAAAAACCAAAATGTATTGTGAAGTGAAGTGTTTTTAAACCACCTTGCAGAAATAAATATTATTATTATCATTTGTTATGCCACGAAACGTTTTTTGAATCAATACGCAGACTACGACATATTTTATGCACTGGCTGGCGTAACTATATGGTTTCTTTTTTACAAACATTTTCTAACTATAATAGGATTTATAGCTATCACTCACCAGTCCATCCATCCCCGCTAGAGGCACCCAGCTTCCCCAAAAGTTCCTCCCCCCTCTTTCCCTCTCCGCTTCAGAAGGCCACTGCACATCGATCCTCCTCCCCAAGTTAATACAATCGTACACTCCCAACGGCTCAATAATCAACACTTTACTGCCCACACTCACATTCACTTTCAACTCACTCCTGCCAGAATCCGACCGTTTAATCTTCGTCTTTATTTCTTTCGATTTTGAGTCCTTTTTCGATTCTTTTTTGAGTATTGACTCTTTGTTTGACAAGTCCGAGTAGTGCGTTTCTTTCAAAGGTATGGCTTCGGGTTTTTCTATGTAGCGGCCAGTTAGTTCTCGATAAGATTCTCTTTCGTGACGGATCTCCTTGCTCAGCTTTGATAAGTCTTTTGGTGTCATTTCGTTGACGTAATACCTGTATTGCAAAATTTTGGTTAATTTATTTGTATTTGTGGAAAGATGTTGTTACGCTGCTTTCACAGTTATTTTACCTCCGACTTAACTTTATTAACATAACATAATAACACGTCTGTAATTCCCGAAGGTTTAGGCAGAAGTGTACTTAAGGGTTGCGCCGCAAATAGCACGCGGCAGCATCGATGATGCGCTCGGCAGCACGCTGTTTCTCGCTTTGACAAATCTATTTAAATTGCGAGTTAATAGGCTTCTTTTGGGTTAGCTCGCATCGCCATCGTCGACCTCATCTCTGTCCTTAGGACTAAATTGAGGTTAAGAGTAGGCACATTTAATATTTAAAAAAATTACGGTTCTGAGCGACAGAAAAGGATAAGACCACGGAAAAATGCGATTACGTGCTGCTGGATGTGGACCCAATAGTACGTACACGTACATTTAGCCCGTTAAGTTTTTAAGACTCATGTATAAAAGGATTTCACATTAACTTTGATATTGTATCATTGACAAATCCACAGAGATCTTTATTTAGGTTGCAATAAAGTTGCTTTTGGGTTGTCGCTGTCAGAGATAAAGTAACTGTTTAAGGACTTTAGTTGTTACAAAAAACGGGGACAGGATTTCGTTATATGAAAATGGTATGACAGGGTTAAAATCAAAATTGTTATAGTATTTTATTCGCACACCAAAAAATAAAATCATTCAAAGCGGTGATTTGTTATAAAATAGTTAAAATGGTTTATGGAAATGGTGTGAACATTGCATTATTTGCGTTCGTCTTATGGTCGAATTTTAATAATCTCACGGGACCGTCGTATAGCTCGGGGATATAGTAGCGTCCCATTACTTTTTTTTTCTTCTTCGGAGTAATCTGTCGTCAGCGACAATAAGATGCTTCTTTGTTCGATATATCTGAGTTTAAGGTTTCCATTAGTGCAAGGATTTTCGAAATGTGATCTTTAGTTGCGGAGATTACCCCCTACATCCTTAGTTACAAACTTGACCTTTTTAGAATATTAATATTGATCAAAACGCAGCGCTTTCACGTTACCTAAAAATACCTCAATTTGCCACTATCGAAGTTCTGCAGTTATTTTTGATAACAAAAGTGTGTTTTTTTTTTATTCTACGATAAACTTTCGCGACATATCATTACAAAATTACATCAGACTTCAATTTCTTGATCATCTCATCTTTTCTATCAGCCCAGAGTTGTCCGGTCTCACTCGCAAAACATTGGGATCACCAACAAGTGTTAAGAGCGTTAACGTCTTACGGCATTTCATACAAACTTTAAATTGATTTTTTTTCGAAATGACTGAACCGATTTTAATGAAACTTCGTACGCTTAAGCAGGAAACATAAGTCTAAAGATTGAACTTTTCGAAATATCTTTAAAAAAAAAGATAATAGGAAATTTCTGTTTCTATGGAAAATCTAAAATCAGTCTAATTTAGCTGTAACTCAATTTTTCGAAAAGTTCTCTTTCTAATCTTTAGACTTATGTATCTTGCTTATGTGTATGAAGTTTCATTAAAATCGGTTCAGTCATTTCGAAACAACATTACTTGAAAGTTTGTATGAAATGCCGTAAGACGTTAACGCTCTTAAGTTTTTTCCAACTATAATTTTTGCATAAAGAAGAACGCGCTGCTTCCTCATTGTACCTTGTGTTAACGTTTTATCTATAAAACAATACCCATTCACTTTAGCTTTTTTTTAAACTTCTTCAATTTAACATTAAAAGCGATTCCACACTAGCGTATTTTGTAGCGCGTATAAGCTCGTACCGGCTTACTCGTAGACGCGCACTACTTTACGCACTTCAAAAAATTGAACACACGAACACGCGTTTATATGTTAGCGTGGGGCTCGCGGACTAGCGCGGTACGAGCTATCAGCGCGTCAACGTTCGTACAAGACACGCGATAAAAAGGCAACGAGACAAAAGGCGCGACTATACGCGCTGAAAATACACTAACCAGAAGCCTCCCTAAAGTACCTACGATCACCATGTACATTGCCGTTGCGTGTGGACTGTGGATGTATGAATGCGTGCGAGGGGATACCTTTTAAAGTCTCTGTCTTGCCTGGCGTTCCTGTTGGCGATGATCTTGCAGTCGGGCAGCGACAGGTCCAGGCCTGTCGGGGTGAGGGTCAGGTCTTCTAGCGAGGACTCCGCGCTTGGACCTCCCCGGCTGCTTGATACCTGTGGAGAATACGTTGGTTTATGTGGGAAAAGATGGAACTGGTGTTCACAGAAATATGAGAAGTATTTTAAATGTAGGAAGAGTAAGCAACTGTTATGTACGCAAGGAATTTTTACCGCGTCATTTTTTTTCGTGCACTTTCATACTGTCCGGTTTGAGCTACGGCGCTGGGACGCGCTCAGTAAAAATATTGAGATTCCAACAGATCGCATCCCAGCGCGTCAAAATAATGCAGTAAAAATGGCCTGTGCAAACGAAAGCTTCAAGTGGCATTATGAGTTGTATATAAATGTTGTGTTTACCTTTGCACTGGCTGCTCGTCTAGGCTGATCTCGCCACGCACACTCCCAGTTACTGCCGGCCGCGCTCTACCGACACAAATATTTTATTATACAAATTGTCTGGTGACATAACTACGAGTATACGAGAGGATACCGAGAGAGTGATATTTCGTCGTCGGTGGGAACGCGTATGAAAAGGTATTACGGGCAAAATATTAAAATAAATATTTTGATCACTGTTAAGAGACTCGCAAGGAAATAGATGTAATAAGCGACCTCTATTTATTAGAAGCTTAATCATAGGTATTATCATAAACCGGAGAAGTAATAGTATGAAGCAGTTCAAACCTGCGTGTCATCATTGGGGTGTGAGGAGCAGGCGGCGGGCTCCAGGCGCATGTTGTCGGACGCGGCCAGCAGGCGGAACGACGCCGGCGCTGCACGACGCAAGCGCGCGCGCGGACACGCCTGGGGAGGGGCAGTGTGAGATACGTGGACAGAATAGGTGGTT
The DNA here is from genome assembly GCA_963576755.1 of Noctua janthina. NCBI lineage: Eukaryota > Metazoa > Arthropoda > Insecta > Lepidoptera > Noctuidae > Noctua > Noctua janthina. Next base: position 15,750,950 of record OY755063.1, on the reverse strand, counting down.
TCTTGAACTAGCTCAGATGTTATTATAACTAGAAGACGGGATATTTCCATGTTTATTGTTTTCGTTAAGTTCTCGATATTAATGACGCTGTTACATTTTCGATGAACTCAAATTTAGGTGCTTAAAACCGCACACAAAAACATCACGCGTACGCACACATTGAAAAACTCTGAGCGCTCGATTATACTTCACTTTATAATCTTGGTCCATTTTATTATTATTTAATTTTATGGATTCTGGAAGATTACTTGGACCTTTGAAAATGCATTTGATAACTGTTACTTAGTACCGTCGTCTTGATAAGCAGGTTAGTATTGTTAACCGACTTCAAAAAAAGAAGGTGCTCGACCCGTAATGTATCCGCGATTTGCCGCGGCAGCGGAGTTTCCCCCCGACATAGTGCTTCCGCGCGCCATTCATGCAGGCGCGCGAGGACTATCGCCTCCAGATCCCATGGCGGCAATCCGGCAAGGAGGCTAGCCGCCTCGCCGGAGATCGTGCGGTACCCCCGGATTAGCCTTATGGCTATCACCTTTTGGGGCGCGTTCAGGTAGTGGGCGGCTTGCCGCCTCAAAGAACGCGCCCGAAAGTTTGTGCTGATGAATGGATGGATGTTTGTTACTCTTTCACACAAAAAACAATTTTGAACGAATTTGGATGAAATTTGGTAAACAGATAGTTTATAACCTGGATTAACACACAACATACTTTTTATCCCGGTATGACGTTCCCGTGGGATAATAATCGAACATTACGGCGGCAATGCCACGGGCATAATCTAGTATATATACATCTTGGATTTTGGTTAAGACCCCATGTTCGATATAACCGACCCCAAAAACCATGAAAATGACACCCATGAAGAAAAGTTATCAAATTTTTGTCGGCGCCATTGTGAACTTTGGTTATTATCATATATCCGATACTTGCGACCTCAAAAACCATGAAAATGACACTCATGACAAAAAAATGATAAATTTTTATCGGCACCATCTTGTATTTTGATGTTATCTCCATATTCGTCATACACACATACATACAAACCGGTTAACATCATAACCCTCCTCGAGCCCATCCACTTCCAAACCTCATCGCCGGCAACTTAACCTTATCCATCCCAATTCTAACCTTACTTAGAGCTGCTTAACTCCACCCATCCATTCCGCAACCTTGTCAACAACTGCTTAACATCACCCGTCCAAATCCCAATCTTACCCAATATAATTTCTAAACCACATTCTAATAATAAAAGTATGAAACTCGTACTTAATTTTATTTAAGTCCGAAAAAGTATCAACTCCTACCGATTAAGTTATACGACGACACGCATACACATTACAATATTTTCTAGTAATTTTATCGTATTTATTTTTTGCGAGAGAGCGATACACCCGTCCTTCGCTTCTGAGCGCGGATTGATGAACCGCGAGTGCAAAATGTTTGAAAAAATCAGCAAATGTTTTTATTTTAGCTAATAATTGAAAAAATATGTTGATTTTGATACAAAATAATTAGCTGAACCTACAAAGGACTATATATACCGCAAGTTGTTATATTTTTTAAGATAAAATATGCTGTAAATTTACCTATACTGGTGCCTATTCTGACCCTATTTTTTTTAATTTTCTGCGATTATTGTGATGGGAAAAACGTATTTGTGCGAAAATTTTGTATGACGACATACAATTTTTCTGATGCCAATCTGTAGATGAATATACTATCTTTAAATTAAAACCATCATATTTTGACATTTGTGTTTGCTTATACATTAAAATGGTACCTGAAAAACACTGTTATTTGTAGAAAAATGTAAAAGCGTCCTTCAGAAGACAATAAACATGGTAAATATCCCGTCTTCTAGTTATAATAATTTTAGTGACCATGAAAGTTTAAAATCTTATATAGCTCAGATGTTACTGTATTTTCGTTTGAAACAATTTTTTTTTCATAATTTTTCAAATTTCTTTATTGCTCTTGCTGTCTGTGGTGATTAGTCAAGAGAGTCATGCGCCGACCTTCATAGATAAGGGCAGCAGGCTGCCAGGGTGTGTTACCTGTCTGTTGGGCTCCTTGGCGGGCGTGCGCGCGCGCGGGCGGTCGCGGCGCGGCGCGGGCAGGTCGCGCACGTCGCGCACGTCGCGCACGTCGCGCACGTCGCGCACGTCGCGCACGTCGCGCAGCACGCGGTGCGAGTTACCGCTCTCCATCAGCACGCCGTTGCTGGACACTGACACTGCGGCCGCTGTAGCGGGCAATCTTATTATGTCTGGACTATTTCATGAAATGCGTTTAGCGGTGCAGCCACATGTGAAATTACACTACTAAAATTATCATTTTATGCAAGTGAAGGATCAGTAAAACTGGTACGAAGAAATCGCGGACCGGCTGTGGAGCCGCGTCCGCAATATTCGTCCGTACAGGTTTGACGGAACCTTAAGGCATAGTTGGGCCTTAAGCGTAATTTGTTCCTGTCAATGTGTGTGTGTGTGTGGCGCCGAAATTACATTGAATTCGGTTTCATTCATTTGGTGGCGAGCCACAATATTATACACGCTAAAACGGATATAACTTGCCACGTATTCCGTACGTCATTCTGAACCCCCACCACAGAAATTTTTCAACGGTAATTTAAAAAATATCTGGTGCTCCATTTCGACCGTGAAGGTATAGCAGTTTTGTAGGAAACAGCTGTTTCTTTTTTAAATAACCGACGAAAAATTTCTAGGTGGCGGGAAGGAGAGCTTCAGAATGATGTATTAAATAGGTGGAAGGGAGACAGGGGAGTGTCGGTGTCTCTTCCACCCTATATTAGCTTGCCACCAAAAAGAATCGACCAAAAACGCCTCGACACAAATTACCACAAGACAAATTCTACCATACCACGTTGGCTATGTAAATCTATCTACAGAATAACAGAACTACATTATACAAATACCACTTACAGTTATAAATCTTCAATATGTCTAGTCCTTTTGTTTGAGCAAAAACAAATAAATAAATTAATAGTTTAGCGTTGATTCGATAACACTGAAAACGTGGCTAAAATATCTTGGCTTAACGAATGGCAACAGGCGGTAACGCAGCCATCTACGAGACCATTTTCAGTTTGACAGCACGCGTTGCTTGGCTGTTTGCCGTATCTCATTATTTCCCAGAATTTGGTCCTTATTGGCGACACTATGGAATAGTGTAATAATACAGTATGTATTTTTTTTTCCGAAATCAATTTGTTCGATTCCTTGGAATATTGATTTTTCAAAAATCTAATGTGGCAGTTTCAGTTTTCATCAAAATCGGGCTCAAGACTCCTTTGAGTGTTTTTCGTTATTCCTCATAGTTTCGGATTTAGCCATCCACCCCCACTTAAAAAATTCACTAGCTAAACAGAAAACACACAAGCGCTTGTCATCCACAGCTCCGTCAATGAGCAACAAGTCAAGTGTTGATTTTTTTCAAAATTATCATTGAACGTAATGATTGTTCATACCAGTGTCGTCGTGCGTAGTTCTCTCGTGCGAGTGTTCCCGTAACAGTCCCGCTAACGAAGCCAAGGTCGACGAGGTCGGTTTGCCTGCGCTCGCTAGACTGCCGCGTGTACCCGCTGTTAATTACAGATAAAAAAGTGTTGTAGAAAATTTTGAGAAAGTATTATAGAATGAGAGAAATTACGTAATGTGATTAAACTATATTGAATAAATGTGTCAAAAATGAAAACATAAATACTTATGAAATTACTCTTAAAAAAATGATAATTGGAAATTTTTGTTTCTATGGAAAATCTAAAATCGGTCTAATTTTGCTGTAACACTATTTTCGAAAAAGTTCTCTGTTTACTTGTTAGACTTATGTAGCCTGCTTATGCGTATGAAGTTTCATTAAAATCGGTTCAGTCATTTCGAAAAAAATGTCTAGAAAGTTTGTATGAAATGCCGTTAGTCGTTAACACTCTTAATTTATCCACCGTCTGTCCGTATAATTTCAAGCAACAGCGTTCCCTCACCCAGTGAAGTCCTGGACAGGTGCAGCGCGTTGTGTCGCGGCGTGTGGAGCCTGGCGGCGCCCGCCTCGGCCGCGCTGGCGTCGCAGCCCGCGCCGCCCGCGCCGCCCGACGAGCAGCCCTCGCCGCAGCGCCGGCGGATACTGCGCACAGAACAGAAAAAAACGTTCATTTGTTATGACATTATACAACAACAAAAAAAATTAATGCAGTCAAGGAACATAACAAATAAATTGCATTTTGTCTTTTGAGTGATTCAGCGCGTAAAAGAACAAGCCAAATCGAATCTTAGCAGTCAACCGTTTTTAGGCTCCTGTATCCAAACGGTGGCATAGCATAGCAGCAGCATATAATATTCCCACTGCTGGGACACAAGCCTCCTCTCTATGAGAGGGAATGGGCTATAAACCACCTCGCGGGCCCAGTGCGGGTTGGTAGATGTCACATGTCTTCGAATTTTAAGTTCTAGGACATGCCGATTTCCTCACGATGTTTTCCTTCACCGTTTTGAGAGCAGTGGTGATAAAATAAATTACACAAAATAATGCGCCTGCCTGGGTTCGAACCCCCGACTTACTCCTCGTAAGTCAGGACCGCCACCACTGCTCTCAAACAGTGGCAACTGGACATTATTACCGAAGCTCCGCTGTTTGTCCATCAGTCTGTCATAGGGTAATTTTTATTGAATGTTGTGTTCTGATCTCATCAATTTTTTACGGATGATTACAGTTTTTCAAAGTAATTAGGTTGTGGAAGTCAGATAGGCAATCGCTCCATGTAATATAATGGTCAGCTGCGTCCAATTACACTAGAAACCCCTAGATAATTGGGAAAAGGTAAGGTAGATTATTGAGTTCTGGAGTGGCGACCGCAAACTGGAAGACGTCGTTGGAAGGCCTCCCACTAGGTGGACCGATGACCTGGTAAAGGTTGCAGGGATCCGCTGGATGCCAGACGCACGGGACCGGTCAATGTGGCGACACTTGGGAGAGACCTATGTCCAGCAGTGGACGTCTTTCGGCTGAAATGATGATGATGAAGGTAGATTATGAATTATGTATATAGAAATTTCTCACCGTCTCCACGCAGCGGCCAGCCTGGCCCTTATAGCTGACACAGTGAGCGGCCCGCCTAGCAACGAGCACAGCTGAGGCGAAGTGTCGGCGTACGACGTCGTTAGCGGCGACACGTAGATAGGGTAGCCTATTGGCTGGTCGCACGATGAGTTTATTATGTTGCGGAGCGCCTGCGACAAAAAATGGTTTTTTATTTATTTATGAACTTTATCGAAACTGTCTTGTCTAAGTGAGATAAGATAAAAATCTTTGAATAGAATGTCACACATTGCAACTCTAGTTCTGATGCTTTTATAAACCATACTCCCTTGGGAGTGGTCTAGATAAGGTTTTATTGCTTGGAGTATTTACAAGGCGTCTGATGAGATGACGAGTAATAGAGAAGTATGGAAGAAAAAGACGTGCTGCGCCGACCCCAAATACATTGGGATAAGGGCGGGAGACATCCCGTAATAGCCAAAATTTGCTTTTTTCCATGAATTTCGCATTCCGAATAGTGTTTTCTGTGTTAGTTCATAATTTCGTATATGTAAATACTAGTCGATAGTTATTGCTTAAAAGGGCATACATATTAAGCTTCGAAATCATACGGCAGAAGCGACATGCAGCGCCAACCTTCAAACAAATTGGCATAAAGGCAGGATAATGGTGAACAGTGTATTATCTCCGCTCACCTGCTTAGCATTCTGTATGGAGCCCCTCTCAGGGTTCCTGTTCCGCAGATAGACCAGCTCCTGCTGCTGGCCGGCCCACAGCCCGCGCACACACTCGCGGTTCAGCTTGATGACGCGGAAGCCCAGGTGCCGCTTGTTCAGCATTATGATCTTGTAGTCGTCGTTGCCTTCGTCCATCACGTGCCTGGATGTGGAAACAAATTTTAAGAATTAGAAGATTCGCCTATTTTACTCTTTAATTTTATATAATTTGAATAACCCATTAGTAATTAAGTATGACAACTTTAAATATTTTGTTATTTTGATTTATTTATTTTTTTGTTTGAGTAATAAATTTAATAAGTTAATAACTTTATAACATTAATAATAATTGTTCGAATTTTGCACGTCACGTAGTGACAAACATGTCTGCACTTAATTCACTTTTATTTTCATCTTGTATGCATTTTTTATGTATGTACACACACATGTTTAAGCAAATAAATAATCTTATCTTATCTTATCTTATGGAGTCTATTGTTTCCGCAATGAATAATGAAAGCCAATTTGGCCATTTAAAGGCTGAGATCTCGTTTGCGCGGCCAGAACATGGCCAGATATTGCACAGGAAAGAGGTTTGGAAGGAGAAAGGGGAGGACTTTGCCCAGCAGTGGGACACACAAATAGGCTAAAAAAAAGGCTGAGGTCTATAAACGTTAATTACTATGTTATATTTTGGTTAAGAATTATTACTGTCACTGTCAAACTACAAGATTAAAGATTGGTATACGTCTTTATAATAAGACTAGCTTTTTCCTGCGGCTTCGCGGATATCCGATTACTTACCTTCATCCCCCTTTTTAACCTTTCGGGGGTAGAATTATCAAAAACGCTGAGACACGTATAAATTAATTTTCAATCGTCAGCCTAAACACTAAATTTGAAGATCCTAACTTAAAAACTGACGGACTTTCATATAAACTTCCATCCCCTATTTTACTCCTTTAGGGGTGGAATTCTCAAAAATCCTTTCTTAGTGGATACTTACTCTTCAGAACACATCCTCCAAGTTTCGTGTCTCTAGGACCAGCGGTTTACGCTGTGTGTTGATATATCACCCAGGCAGTCAGTTTATCATTTTATATATATAGAAAACGTGCTATCGTTTATAGATCTAGGATAAGTATCTTCCTTGTGCTTTGAAGGCTTACCTACTCTCTGGGTGCTTACCGCGACATCGCTAAACAGTCAGAAGTTTATTCAGTGCATTTCATTTCATTTATTTTGCATTCCATATTGTAAAAAAGATGTTACAAAGGGCTTAAAGCTAGGTATATAAATATGGACCCTGTAAGGGCACAGCAAGGTAGGAGAGAGAAAGAGGGCTTTTATTTTACTATTAATTAGTTGGCATACAAAGTAACAATGGTGCATGGTTTAAGTAGGTTTGATTACCTGAGAGCCAGTAGGTGTGGAGCCCCCCTCAGCACATTGTATCTCCAGGCCGGCGCCGCCTCGTGGCAGATGACCAGGCGCTGGGCGTGCGACGCGATGGCACAGTACAGGGCGGAGCTGCTGCAGTATTCCTCGGGGAACATGAAGTGGTCCTGTGAAAAAAGACAAAGAATTTGAATAAAAGTTTCATCTAATCTTTGGAAAATCGACAGGAATCCGTCATGCAGGCTGGTAGCATAGTCGTGCACTGAACATAATAAGTATATAAAAGAAAAATAACACTTGCGACGTATTTTTTTAAAATAACGTTTGCGCCGTGATAGTAAGTAGTTTTAAAGTTCGTTATCACCGTTCACGGTGACGTCATCACCATTCGTTTTTAAAAGTCCAAAATGATTTACATTCTTGTCGATATTTCCTATTTGACTTAGCTTTTTGGTGCAGTTAGGATCCTTAAAAATGAACACGTATAGCTTACATATGCATGTTGCACATGTAAAGCACTACGGTTTATATTTGCTTGGTCAATGACAGAGATGATATGAGTTCAGTTACCTGATGGATGCTACTGAAAATGCCAAACTAGTCACCAAATTTTGGGCCGAATCAATTTAGATTGTCATCGACACACTGAGAACAAGTTACCTGATGCAGCTTGAGCGCCATCCGTATGGCGGGCGCCAGCACGGAGTGTAACAGCGACATGTCGGTGAACACCCACTCGTCGCGCGCGCACGTGATGCGGAAGTCGCCCTTGAACAGCGAGTGCAGCCCGTACAGGAAGAACTCCACGCTGGAATAACAAAAACAAACTTATTACGTTTTCTCCCCTCATACAGGGTGTAAGGGTAAACACAGTTGTCACTCAGACCATGGGTAGTTGAATAAATAAAAAAAATATAGGACCGAGTTTAAAAAAAAAAACAGAATAAGTAATTTAATTTTAAAATAAATAACAATAAATTATCCCACACCGTCCGCGAATTCATGGTATGCGCCCGAGTGACGTAATCGCCGCCCGTCCTAACTACCTACAGCTACGCAATACTCGTAACATAACCTGTGATGCAACTTTTCCTGGCTTAGGACAAGAAAAAATACCTACCTTAGGTGTTGCGAGACGAGTCCAAATGTAAATTTGATTTGACAACAAAGAAAATGAAAAAGTAATCCAAACCACTGGGTAGGTATTTTTGGCGCATTTAAAAAGTTCATGACAATTTTATGTACAGTTAAAAATCACCGATTAAATTTACACTGAATATCTCTACTTACCTAAATTAATCTCAACAACTGTTCAAAATGGGATCCATTTACGGCCACACATGCCTCCGCTCGTTTTCGTAGGTTGATTCGCATTCGAGAATCTAACTTCTGCATACATCCTACGAGCGTCGTTCAGGTTATTGTTACCCGCGATGGCGTTTTTCATTGAAAAGTTGCTTTTTTCATTGATTTAACGTTCTATAAGTGAAACCAAACCACTGGTTTCAAGGATAAAGGTGTTTAGACTATCATCCTGTATAATGTATATCGTTTTATAAGCAGTCAGAGCCTAGATTAAACGAAGTTAATATTTTAGGGGTCCTGCTTTTATTTGGTCATGAAGGTTAACCTGATGGAGAACGCATTGTTCTTTATGACAAAAGTATGGCATGGCACTTTGTTGATTCTTGCCGCTCAGACACTAAATAAAAGCCTTTTTAAGTTTACTATTTTAGGACAGTGGGGTATAGAAAGAAAGAATAGTACATTTTGCTATTAGTGGGAAATCTTTGTCATTTGATTTTGTTTTTTCTTTGGTATTCGAGGCGGAATTCACAACCGAGCCGCAGGCGAGGTTGATATGGAGCCGAGAACTACAGTAACAAATCCCCACGTGTATCAAACTAAGCTTTCCAATACACTTTCGAAGAAATAAAATAATAGAACGAAACATATTTTTGTCATGAATTATTAGCAAACTATGATTTTTTGCTTTATTTTCCGCGCTTTGCTTTCGCCAGGTTGAAGGAAAAGCAAAGGTATGAAGCCGCCAAACAGCCTAATATGAAAATTATAAAATTGTGATTGTTGTGTTACAAACTCGGGAGATATAATCAATAGTCGTCGCGTGTTCGATGACATTACATCGGGTAGGTACCTGGAAGCCGAGAGGTGTTGCGCGGCCGCCAGCGCCCGGCGGCCCAGCAGCGACAGCGCGAAGCACAGCGTGGTCAGCGGCGCCTGCGGGTGCGCGGCGCGACGCCGCCACGCCGCGCCGCGCCGCGCGCCGCAGTGCGCTATCCACTCGCCGTAGATGGCGCAGAAACGACTCCTGCAATGTTCATACTACTGTTCAAATAACTGTTCATTCATAAATACTCGTAATTCAGCTCCGGCGATTTCGTTTCGATATATGTATACATTTAAGTTAAAAACAACATACCTAGTAATCCCTGAAGCTCTAAAATCATAGTCCTCATCCAAATTTACGTTAAAGATGGGGTCCAGATCGACGAAGTTCCTCTCGTTCATAGGCTTCAAAGCGTCTCCTATCATGGTGGAAGCTAGCCACTCTTCAAGCTTCGCTGACTGGATCGTGTAGTAGATTATGCTCTGTAGAAGAAGACGGGAAATAAGAGAGGTAAGTTTTGAAAGGTCGTTAATGGTTTCCAATCGGGAACCTACAAAACATCATCAGGGGTCCCCCAGGGCTCACATGTTGGACCAGTTCTATTTATTATGTTTGTTAATGATATCCCGCACTGCCTAAGATTCTCAGATTGTTTTATGTATGCAGACGATCTTAAATTCTCACGGATAATCGAATCTGAAAACGATTGTACATTACTTCAGAGGGATGTAGACTCGTTGGTTAAATGGTGTAATGATAATGAAATGAGCTTAAATATAAAAAAGTTCTACCACGTGAAATACACTCGAAAAAAGAAAGCAACTGCTAGTGTATATCGCGTGGGCCCTAACGTTATCCAAGAGGTAGATCAAACAAGGGACTTGGGAGTTGTTTTCGACAGCGCCTTGACATTTGTACCTCATGTCGAGGGTGTCATCAAAAAGGCTTCTAGAATGCTAGGTTTTGTCATAAGGAATGTTGCTGGTTTTAAGCGTAATCGGACGAAGATCTTATTGTACAACTGCATCGTTCGTAGTATCTTAGAATACTGAAGTACGATTTGGAGACCTCATTACTCTACGCACATTCTTCGACTGGAGCGAATACAAAAGAGATTCCTCTGGCATCTAGCCTATGCTAGCGGAAATGCTAAAAGGATACGATCCTATGAATCCCGACTATCTTATTTTAAGATGGTCTCACTTGAGAAACGTAGACCAATCATTGACTCTTCCTTTGTTTATAAGCTACTCCGGTGCAAAATTGATTGTCCTCTACTACTATCAAAGTTTCAGTTTCGTTCTCCTGCCAGAATCCCTCGTGCTCCTATACCTCCTTTACACCCTCCACTCCGCAGAACTATACTAGGTGCAAACTCTGTCGTTCCTCGTCTTTGCAAATTATTAAATAACAGCAGTGACGTGCATTTTGACTCATATGCCAAGTTTCATAGAACAACTATATCAATTGTTTAATTTTAATTTAATTTTGATTTGTTTTTGCTTGTTTTTACTTTTACTTTTATTTTAATGTTAACTTAAATTTTAATTTTGATTATAATTTTGATTTTAATATTAATTGTGATTATAATTTGACTTTTGATTCGGATTTTAATTAATTTTGATTTTAATATTAATTGTGATTTTAACTTGACTTTTGATTTCGATTTTAATTTTGATTTTAATATTGATTGTGATATTAATTTTACTTTTCATTTAGATTTTAATTTGTGATTGTAATTTAGATTTTAATATTAATTGTGATTTTAATCGACTTATGATTCGGATTTTAATTAATTTTGATTTTAATATTAATTGTGATTTTAATTTGACTTTTAATTTCGTTTTTAATTTTTGATTGTAATTTTGATTTTAAATAGATTTTTAATTCGGATTCCAATTTCGCTATTATGTACAGTTTTGATGTGTTTCTGTTTGCTTTTCGTACTGTAAATCTCATCACGTAATGCTTGTTATACCTATTAATTTTAATTTTAGTTAAGTACCCAAATATTAATGTTTAATAATAGTTCAGTGCTTGTGGCACATCTTATTTGTTTATGGGGCATGCGGTGCTAACCTGTAATTAATTGTTACACTAACCTTGGATATTATATACTTACTTTAAATGTTATCAGTGTAAACAATTGTTGGTTGGCCAATAAAGGAAAATAAGGTTGCAGGTTGCACGTTTTTGCAATTTGCAGATCAGTGTCAGATTGTATGTTGACTTAAATATGATTCGCGATAGTAAAAAATATAGCTTTACAGAGTTACAATCATAAAAATCGTCAATACAACCCTCTAAGTTCATTTAAGGGCCCTCTTACATTTCGGCGCTACGCGTATTTAGGTATTTTACGCACTGAGCGGTCGGCGAGCTACGCGACCGATTCTTTCTCACATATCTGTTCACTCGCACGCACCATGATAGTGTGAGTACGGCGACTAAACGATCTTGATCCAACGTAACACAAGTTTTCTTAGGATGGAGTTACGGTGGTACTTCGGTGGACTGAAAAACTTTTGATGTGACATTTTAATGTTATTTAATTCGTTTTAAGATTTGTTTTAATATATTTTTCATTATTAAAGTGTTAAATTAAGTAGATATACTAAACATTTAAATTGTTACGCAGTAACCGATCGTTGATAACCGACATCATATATGATAGTGGTCTGAAAATCGTGCTCCATACTCATAGAAATCGAAATAATTATGGTACTATCGATACTATGAAAGTACTTTTGTAAGATATTTTAAAGGACAATATTATAGTCCGCGCTATTCGTATTTATTATTTACACCGTCCGAAATCGACAATGTTGCAGTGGCTTTGTCACCTGTCACATTGAGAGACCGCAATGACCCGACTCGTTTCTATTTAACTATAAAATGCTTCGATATATGGCGACATTGCCACCTGCCGCTGCGGTCGGGTGACGACAGCAGCCCACAAATCGGCATCGTCGACACTGAATATCACTAACAGGGCGACAAGATGTTATTTTTTGTTTGACATATGATATTCGCGAAACTCAAGAGAAATTCCAACAAACTTCTGAAGCCTTGAAAAAGAAAATCAGTGGTTTAGATGGAGGTCAACTCAAATATATTGAAAAGCTGCTACTTTTTTCGCAATTTAAGTGTTGGTACCACAGTAACAGTTTTTCATGATAAGTACAACCACGTCTAAGTATTGTTCATCAATCACTAGTCACTGTATTTTTTAATTTAAAGGAACACCCGTCACAAATTTGTAACAAAACATAGGTAAAGCTGACCCTCACCTTGACATAGTAGGTGAGCAGCACTTTCCTGAAGTCGAAGACCTGCAGCATGGACACGGCGCTGTTGTCGGACACGGAGTAGCCCTCCAGCACATAGCGCGCGGCCACCAGCTGCCACGCCAGCCAGCGCAGCGCCCACGCCGCGCCCAGCGACAGCGCGCGCCCGCCGCACCACCACACGCCCGTGCACACGCCCTCTACACATACGGGGAATTCATAAAACCTGCTCTGACTATTTGTATAAAGTACGCTGCACGGGTATCAAAAAAGTCAAAGCAAACACGTTACACGTGACGTAAGCATGACCGCATCGGATGCAGTCTATGAAATGATTGTATGAAGAAAACTGAATGAATAAGTATGGAAAATGTCAGACTGGTTGCGTGACGTAAGCCTGTGCGTGGCGGGAGCTGAGCTGCACCTAGCAAAAAAACTGAATACGCATATGCGTAACGTAGCGTATGCGTACGTCAACATAGGCTTCATGTGATTGGCCGATTCCTGTATATCTTCTCATCGTTCAGTTCGTTTCCACTTCGGTGGAAACAGGGACTTACTAATGAAAAAAGAAGGAAGTTCTTGAGTAAAAATTAAGTAACCAACTCCTGCGCATACTTCCAGGACCAGCACTTTTAAGCTCAATGGCAGCAAAGAGATAAAGACTTTTATAAAATAGATATGAATGAGCCCTCACCGCTACTCTCCTCCGGGCCCTCCGAGATGGCCTCCACCTCCCTCTGCTGGCAGTATGTGCCTCTGAACTCTAGCCCTCGTAGTTGGAAAGAGACCAGCCCGTTACCCATCTCTACGATGTGGACTAGGCAATTTAGGTAGTCCGAGGCTAAGACTGCAAAAAAAAAAAAATATTAGTAGGACAAATTTTAACTTTTTCATCATTTTCCTGGTCTTATCCCAAAGTATTTGGGGTCGGCGCAGCATATCTTCTTCTTCCATACTTCTCTATTACTCGTCATCACATCAGACTCCAAGCAATAAAACCTTATCTAGACCACTCCCAAGGGAGCATGGTTTATAAAAGCATCAGAACTAGAGTTGCAATGTGTGACGTTCTTCCAGTTAAAAGGAATACTAGTATGGCTAAACTTTAAAGATTTTTATCTTAACTCATTTCGACAAGAATTGCCTTTTTAGCGATATTATCTTTCTTCTTTCTTTCAAGTATAAAGTGTTTCTAGACCACTAAAAATTCACTCCTTACTCTTGCACTTATTACGTTATACCGTGTACAAGCAACTAGAAAAGTTAAAGTCTCCTTACCGAAACAGTCGCCCTGTTGGACCTGTCCCCACCGTCCGAGCATTAGATCTCCGCATAGGTAGTGTTGTAGTGACCGAGTTAGGTGCTCGTAGAATATCGAGTTCAGGTTGTTGTCGTCTGCAAATTGTTCAAGATTACTAGAATTATGTTAATTGCCCAAAAGAGTGGTAAGAAGTACACTCGCGTGCAAAAACATCAGCCCACCCTGTGCTCTTCGATTTGAAACAAGACAATTTAACAAGTTTTAAGAACAATAAAACTGAACTGAAATATCTTCCTAAAAGTATGTAGTTTACGTTAGTGAAAGCTACTCTTAAATAGAAAGCTCGGTGTGGGCCAATTTTCTTGGACATAAGTGTAGAAAAATAACTCCTCATAAATAACAAATAGGCAAGTAATATTTAATTCTCACCAGCACCAAGATTCCTCTCAAGTTGTGATGAGAGCCTGGTATTGCTCTGGTCAACTCTCTTCGTATTGTAGTCTCTCTCCCAGAACTTCACCGGTCGAACGTATGACGTCATGAATATTGCGCTACCTACGAATAACAGATTATGTTAAGGAATTACATTTTCTCAGAAACTGAACTCTGTCGGTTGACAAAAAAAAAAAAAAAAAAATAACAAAAATGATTCCAAAGACATTGAACTTGCGACCTATTTGTTAGTGATACTAGTAAGGCCCACTGGCGGTCAAAAAGTGCGAGTAAGTGCGAAGCAACACCGGTGCGTCGCCGCAACGCACTTTGTGGCATGTCATTCTGATTTACATGCAGAACGTCGTAGCGCTCAGGCATCGATGACGATACATGGTGCGGCATCACTGATTGGCTGCCTGTCCCAGGCTTTCATGAAAATGTATAGAATTGTACTTGTACTACACGTACCCAAAGCCGGCGTCAAGGGAGACGACAATAGCGCCGACACAGCAGCTTGTAGGAACAACATGGCGGAGTGTGGCACAGAGAATGGCTGCGCGAACGCGTGGAACGCACTGCCCCACGTGATCTGCCACGGGGCTATGTATGTCACCACGAACTGGACCTGATGGAGAGAAGGTAAAGAGAACAATCTATTAAAGAGCACGGACCTAAATACTTTACATAACACATCATGCCTGCAATCCCCGAAGGATAAGGCAGAGGCGTACTTAATAGTCCCCCCTTATTTCGCCAGTTATGTTTAAGTCCCATGTAATAGGGGGCGAGCTTATTGCCATCAACCGGGCGCAAAACCAGACGCCGTGGCTGTTACTGAGAAATTCCTAATGGAAAAATCCAATAACACTTTGCCCGACCTGGGAATCGAACCCAGGACCTCATGATCAGCAGTCGCACTTACGAGCACTAGGCCAACGAGGCAGTCCTAAATACTTTATTTTGCAAAATTCTATGTTCCATATTTCATCATGCAGCCAAAGAGACCAACAAAACTGGTTTTGAGCTAACAAAATTTGAAATACTGTCGTGCCAGCCACAGACAACAAGACGATAACCGAAATTTTGTCTAGGAAGTTTACAAGCATTCTTTTAATTGGCAAAAAAAGGGTTGATTATCAAATTCGAACTTCTTTCACAAGATTTTCATTTCAAGGATTATTGAATTATTGAAAGACAAGACACAGAGATAATATTCTAACTATTGTTGCGGTTATGTTCGGACACATTAGGAGCTTACTTTTCCCAAAGTTTTAGAAAAAAAAAGAGATCAACGTACTTATTTATTAAAAAATTCTGCATTAGTAAAAACTGTACAAAGGCGGCCTTAATGCCTTGGGCATTTTCTACGAGTCTACCTTAGGACGATGCAGAGACAATACACAGTAGGTGCAATAACACAAAAAAGACTAGAAAATATGCGTATCTGTCTGGCTCTAAAACAAGAAACACATATCATAACGTAAACATAAATCTTACCTTTAGAAGAAACTCGTAGACTTTGCTGAAGATGATGGCAGTGATGAAGTAGTCGACGAGGAAAGTCTCCGATATCTTCTGACTGCTCAGGTCTCTTTGGAACAGCAGTACTGCGAATACCAGGATAAGGTACTGGGAATCCGGTTCCGAGTAGGCGTTTCGAAGACCTGTGGGCAATCGATTTGGGTGTTAGAGGCATGGTGTGAGCGATTTTGAACCTTTTTCTTAAGACACGAAGATTTAATTTTGTCTGTTCATTGCGTAAAACTTAAAAGTTTTAACTATATATTCTTTTTTTGATCCCGAAATCAAAATAAAGTTGCTGTACCACCACCGAGGGATATAGCACGTGGTACGAATATGGCGGCGCATTGTTACCGACTATTTTGTTACTGGTAACACCAAAATGGTCGGATAACAGTGTCACTGGATCTAGGAGTGTGTCGCTTCGATGATTGATAACCGATCAATTAAGGAGAGTTGCTGTTGTACGAGGGCGGGTCAATAAGTCCGTGACTTTTGGAATAAAACACAGATTTTTTGATAAAAAAATAATTTTATTTTTCAACGTAGTCTCCCTTGAGCTCTATACACTTTGTCCAACGCTTCTCCAATTTTTTTATCCCTTCCAAAAAAAATGATTTGTCGAGGTCCTCAAAATAGGCCTTTGTTTGCGAGATGACTTCATCATTGGAGTCAAATCTTTTTCCACCAAGCCATTTCTTCAGGTTTGGGAACAAGAAGTAGTCGCTCGGAGCCAAATCTGGAGAATAGGGCGGATGAGGGAGCAATTCATAGCCCAATTCATGGATTTTTGCCATGGCAACTGCACATGTGTGCACCCTTGCATTGTCTTGGTGGAAAAGAACTTTTTTCTTCGCCAAATGAGGTCGGTTTTTTTTCAAATCGTCATTGAATCGGTCCAATAAGTTGGCATAATATTCCCCATTGATTGTTCTTCCCTTTTGAAGGTAGTCAATGTGGATTATCCCGCGTGCATCCCAAAAAACAGTCGCCATAACTTTATTGGCTGACAAACCCACCTTGGCCTTCTTTGGCGCCGATTCACCCTTAGAAACCCACTGTTTTGACTGTTGTTTGGTTTCTGGTGTGTTGTGATGGATCCATGTTTCGTCCACGGTTACAAAACGGCGCAAAAACTCCTCCATATTGCGATTAAACAACGCCAAAGCTTCCTGTGAAGTTGTTACACGATTGCGTTTGTGGTCGACTGTGAGCAAACGCGGCACCCATCTTGCGGAAAGCTTTCTCATGCCCAAGTGATCATTCAAAATTGAAACCACTGAGCCATGCGAGATCCCTACGGCTTCCACAATCTCTCGCACTTTCAATCTTCGGTCGGTCAACACCATATCGTGAATTTTTTCGATTGTTTCGGGTGTAGAGACCTCAACTGGGCGTCCAGGACGTTCGGCATCTTCAGTGCTTGTACGGCCACAACGAAATTCAGTAAACCACTTTTTTACCATTGAAATCGATGGTGCAGAGTCCCCATAGTATTTATCAAGCTTAGCCTTGGTCTCGGTAATGGTTTTTTTTCGCAAGAAATAATGCTTAATAAGCACACGAAATTCACTTTTTTCCATTTTCTCCTCAAATTAGTGAGTAGTCTGATAAAAATAGCTGTCAAACACAAACTAACTGACGCAGCAAGTTTAAATTTTGACAGGAGTCAACTGACAGATGCCTGTTGACAGGAGCAGTGTTGCTGTTTCAGTAAAGAGGTCAGAAATTCAAAAAGTCACGGACTTATTGACCCGCCCTCGTACCTCGTACACGACGAACTGCTATATTCTGGCACAATCTTGATGATATCCAAGCTGCTAATCCACTAATACGATGATCGGTTTTTGTAAAAGTCGAGATTTTTTTTTTAGGTTAACTTTTACGTACACTTCAACGCGCACACGCATATGATGAGAGCTCCGACGGCGTCGCCGTACTTAGCGGCGATGGCGGGCGCGTCCTGCGTCGTCGCTGCCACGACTACGCCTGGGTACAATACGTTGCGCTCCAGGAAACATAGGTACACGAACATCTGCGTACAAGAAAATTGGTAAGACATGGGTCTTTAGGCTTGGCGCGTAGTTTGCATCTAAACTAAAGTATGAAAAACACTTGGACACTTCCCTTCAGGGAACTCAAAAATCCAAGGGGAAAGAAACTATCATACATAACTAAGTCACACGAACTTCAGTAAGAAAGAAAAAATCGTACCTTCTCGAAGCACATGAGCCTGGCGGGCTCGGTGACCTCGAACTGCGCGTGCTCGTGCTGCTTCAGCACCGGCCCGGCCAGGCACAGCCACGGCTGCTGCTTGCGTAGCTGCGGGGCCAGGTAGTGCAGCACCCAGCCCAGGATGCCCGCGATTATCCACAGGACCTGGTAGTAACACATGTAAAAATAGTTTTGTGTTGCAAGCCCTAAAAGTCTGGAGAAAATAGCAAAATCAAATTCTTTAAGCATAAAATACTCTTCTTTTACTATTGTTTACGTATATTTATCATTTTTGTTTATTTTGACAGGAATAGCTCTATTTCCATGTTATAAAAGCAACCGATGCGATGTCGAGTCAGGTCGTCAAACGACGTTTTTTTTTCTCTTTTGTGGATCAAGCGCTTTAAGCTCAATATCGGCAACAAATTGACCAAAATGACTTTTAAATGAACACAATAACAACATCAACACAAAAAAAAAAACTAAATGAAAGTCTACTCACCGTATTAAGCTGAGGTCTAAGTGTCGTGAACACCGTCGTACAATGCAGTCCGAACACGAACAGTCCCAGGAAAGTGCACACAATGACGTCATTCTTAAGCCGAGCGTTCACCGTCGCCTGCAGCTTCTTCGGTAACGGATCTTCCATATCTTCATCAGGTTTTTCTGAATCTGACTTTACGTTACACGTGTTTGTGTCCTGGGTTTTATCATCCTCGGTAGGTGGGTCGGCTTTTAAGGAGGTCGTTGAATTCATTGTGTCCCCCCCTCTAGGATCCATCTTCAAAGAGCTGACGCTCGATGTTTGTGACCGTTTCTGCTTAGCAATATTAGTTTCGGAGCTAAAGTTTATTTTTGACGCCGAGCTCCCAATAGAATTCTGTTTTGATATGTTACTTTCTGAATTATTCTTTTTATCGTCAGCCAGTGTGATCGGGTCTGTTTTATCCATTTCTGGAGAACATTCTGGATTTGGTATGACGAATAGCTCAGGTGGCAGTAGGTGCTTTTTTATTAGGTTCCAGATTAGCGTGTAGTCGCTTGCACTGCGACTTAGATGGTACGCTATCGGTACGAGGAGACCACAGAATATTGAGAATAAGATGTTGTGTTTCTGATGCTGAGATTTTTTTCCTTCCACTAAGCCGCTGTAAGCGAACCCGTACAGTACTCCAATAGCTGCCACAGAACGTACGACGCAATACACTGCAGCGCTTAAGCTGCTTGTAGCGTTACCGCCAAACACGTGCATGTCAATCTGCTCCAGTAAGTACATGAGAAAGGTGTTAACTTGAGGAAATAGCCCCAAGCTGAATGCCAAAGGAAAAAACAGTAGAAACTTTGTCAGAATCTCCTGTATGACGTGTAAAAAATCTCTTTCATCCATCTCGAACCCATATATTGTTATAGGTTTCGTATCATCGAAACTTCGTTTTCTTCTCGTATGTACTTCGTCAGTAAAAGGCGCTGTCTGTTCTAAGTAACTATGCACGCCGCACAATAGTGCCGTGCATATGCAAAAGTATACAGGCCGAGAAAACACGACCATTTTGTTAAAACCGTGGACTGGTGATGCAGAGTCCGGCTGAACACTCTTCAGTAAAGAATACTGACTGCCCGCCATGATGAAGCAAAACCAAAACGCATATATGTCCCTGTAGAAACCAAGGTTCAAGACCATAGAGCCTAAAACGGCCACCATCACAGCCAAAAATATCGTGACAAAAGTCTCCTTACATGTCAGGTTTCTGTCAAACAACGCCATCAGTTGCAATCTATCCATAGACACTTTCAATTCAAAACATTTAGAAAGTTTAAACTTGTAGTAACTCTTTGGTTTCGGTTGGTTAGCCTTCTCCATTTCGTCCATTAACTTTGAGAACTTGCTCCTCATTTCTACACTTTCTTCGCCTATGGAAGGCATTAAACTCGGTATTGGTTGTATACTCGCGTATGGATTCTCTGCTTGTTGCTGTGCTGCTAACTGCTGCGCTCTTTGTTGGTTCATTAGGAAGTTTATGTGCATACTCGGCAGTCCCATTCGGGATTGTCTTTCGGCTTCAATTTGTTCTAGTAAACTATCGGTGACGTATGCTACGGGGGAGCGCGGCTGGTCGGCGTGGGAGCTACCGGTCCCACCATCAAACACATAGAATCTTTTATTAGCGTTATTAGTGTTGATAGGAACTACTGTTGACACGTTATTATTGCTCGACAGTAAGGGATTGTTGCTGCCCTGATTAGAGGAACTTTGGTCGATGCTGTCTCCGCGTTTCTTAGGTATACTTTCGCTGTTCCCAGCTTCGGATTCTAGAGAGCCACAACTACCTTCGCCGGCCGTTTCTTGGGAATTGTCAGGATTATCAATAGGTTTAACCCTGTTTATACGCATGTTCTGTTGATCCTCTTTTTCTGGCAAGGGGATAGGCTGCGCCTGAGTTCGCCCTGAACTGTGCTTATCAAATGTATACGACATCCAATTACCATATTCGTCCATGAAGCAATGTATTGCGCCATCAGTCGTGTCCTCAAACGACGTCGCAAAATGAACGGCGGTAGAATTGTTCGAGTTATCAGGAGCTGGTGGCTTCGAGTTATCCTTCTTATCAGAGTTGTTCTGCTGCGAAGGATTGTTTCGTTGGCGAGTCGAGCGCTTTATCTTCCTAACACGGTTTCTATGGTTCCTGTCCATTAACGGTCTAAGTCTTGGCCCCTCTTCTGCCGGTTGCGCGGTCTGAGTGGCAGCAGACTCGGTAGCAGCAGCAGCGGCGGCAGCAGCAGCAGCAGCAGCCGCTGCAGCGTTAGCCACGTAAGAGGGTTGGCAGCAAGGCCCAAAATCTACTCTTGAGTTGAGGAATGCTGCCAGTAAAGGCATAGAAGTAGGGAGGAGGGTGTTGGTCGACGTTTGTGCTACTTCTTCTATGGAGCGTTTTCTAGTTTTGTGCGAATTCTCCCTATCGCCGCGAATGCTCTGTCTGTGACTTCGCGGTCTTTCTTCTCGGTTGGGCGGCGGCATCACGACCGTGTTAGCGTTGGTCGCCGCGAACAAGCACTCCAATCCTTGTACCAAAGCAGCCTGAGCTTCTACCGCGTCGAAGAGTATCACCTCCTCGTTCTGATTTTCATCTTTCTCCTTCTTAGAATCTCTCTTCTTGTTCTCCTTCTGAGAGGAAGCTCGCGAACGTGCTAAGTTTTTTATCTGCTTTGGTATAGCGCCCAAGTTTTTTGGAACGTTACAAGATGATTCGCCGAGTGCGTTGGCTAGTTTCTGAACTAGGACTTCTTCGGGGAGAGCGCAGGCCCCCGCTTCTTTGCAGCATTCTGCTTTTGGTTGCTCTGACTCCTCAAAAAGCCAGTCTAAGCTGTACACGCTCCTTTCGTCTGCACTCTTGCTGTCCGTCCCCGTCAGCTGCGACTCTTCCGTTTCAGGGACAATCATTTTCTTGCTTTTTGATGGTCCGTCCATATAAGTATCACTACTACTGCTAGAATTACATATATCGTGGTCCCAGGGTTTCTTTTCGACGACTTTCTTCTCGTCGGATTGTTTTTCAGACTTGTCTTGGTTCTCATTGGATTCTAAACTGGATTTCTCTATAAGCAAGTCTTTAGAGCTAGCGCTGGCTTTCTCAAAGTAATCAACGTTAGTGTTGATGGTGTTTTTGCATTCGCAGCAAGGATTTGGTCTTTCAGAGGAACGTTTAGCGTCATACTGTTGTTCATGTTTTAGTTTTTTCAGTCTTACAGGTTTTCCTTTGTCGTTGGGGCAGTCTAGGTTATGTTTGTTAGTGTGTCGCTCGCAGCAGTGTTTCTTGCCGTCGGCGTGTGTTTTGCTGCGCACTACTCTTACGTCTGAAGGTCTATCGAGTAACGGTGACCGGGATCCGTTGTTCTCGTAGTCGGAGTCACTGGACCGCATCGCCGGCGACTGCTCTGCGTCCCAATCGAACCCTCGGAACTGTTTCTCATCATCATAATCACTATAACTCTCTCCGCTAGAATCCAGGTCAGTTTCCTTCTGCGATGTCTGCATTTCATCAGAGATTTCAGCTATTGGGTAGACAATTTCCGAACCGTAAGTTAAATATGGGTAGCTACATCCTTCTCCTGATTCGTTCTTTGGGTATAGATTTAAATGTGGACCGCGGGTCAAACTTTTGCTAGGGGGTGGAATAACTGCGTTTTTGGGATTTTTAAGCATTTGCCCACCGATGGTTTCTGCACTATTTGGGTGGGGTGATAGGTTTGACACACTTGGGGGTGGGCAACCAATTTCTAAGGCGGCGCTTTTTATTCGTCTGAACCCTGAACTTTTCCCTTTACTTTTCTCTGTTTCGCCGACTGGAGCTTCGGCTTTCACCATCATATATTCACCCAGCTCTACGCTAGCGAAAAACCCAGTATCTGCATTGTTCGAATGTCTTCTCATGTGGGATACAAGTTGCGCAGTCGAGTTCAACAGCGGTAACTGTATGGTGGACATGGTCGAGTTGGAATTTCTCCTCATGTTCGATGACTGTTGCGTTGCTAACGCCATTGCGGACTTAGTACAGCTTTCATCAGGGTAGTTAGCATACCTCCGTCGATGCGATGTCCTTTTCTTTGGCGAAGGAGGACCAACGCTTGGTTCGGAGTTATCCCTTGAGTCTGAACTGAGCTGCCGCGCGAATTTCGACTGGTAAGGTTCTCCGGAAGCTTCCGAACCGTCTAGATAAAGCCACTCTTTGAAAAAGTCTTTGTTACTGGAGCCGCGGCGATGTGGGCACTCATGGTAGCGGCGACTAACTTTGGCGAAAGGACCTTCATCGATTAGCATATGAACGGGCAAGTTATTTTCGGTTCTCGCGCTTCTGGACGCTTCACCGATTAACTCGTCTATTCGTGTGCCAGTCCTTCTTTTAGAGGTCCTATGCTCCCTCCTGTGGCCGGATTTTGACCGGCTCCTGTTAGCTGGACGGGTTTTGGAGGGGCCCGGCATTTCGGCTTGAACGCACAGGTCTGACTTGGTCGCGGCTACGACCTCCGTCTGCGTCTGCTTGGCAGTCATGGGGATCTCCTCTATGCTCGACTCCGAACTGTTCTTCCGATGGACATCTACTTTTAAATCTGTAACAAGATGGAGAAAGATTTGCTTGGCGTTTGTTCTTTCTATTTATTGGAATGATTTTAAATAGTGGGTACAATAGAGCAGTAGTAATCAGAGTGCTATTTCGCTCGCTCATAAATGTTACTTGACGAGTATAGGTACTATTATTCACACTTTATTCTATTAGTTTCATATTTTTATCAAAATCAAACCAAGTATGCTTACTTTGCTAAATATAGTTGAATAGAACATGTAGTACTTCATTCATTTGTTAGGCGTGCTAAACATGATACGGGTCGACCTGAATGGGCATGGTTCAGCATAGCTGGGCGGCAAAATACATTATATTCTATTTTGTCGTCTGGATGTCGAAGATGTGTGTAGTAATCCTCACTTTGTTTATTGAATCTTTATTCGTAGCTAGTAGTTGTTCTATTACAGGCAATATCTGCGGGTACAAACCTATCGTACTGTTGTTAGGCTTGTGGTACTCCAGAGAGGTAACGGACTCGTTGTCGCTGCCCGTCGCCGGCGCATCGCCCAGCTTCAACATTTGCATCTCCATGCCTTCTTCAGCACTGCCGGATATGGAAACAATTTGGTACACAATTCGATTATGCAAAGACAGGGCAATTAATTGCTGAGCCAATTATGTACGAATTTAAATGGTCCGTTTCATTCAATCACAAATAGTCAATCTTTAACTCAACATAACATCACGTCTGTAATCTCCCAAGGGTTAGGCAGAGGTGTACTTACTACACGTGTCGTGTACCAGTTATGGGGACAGGACCTCATGCTGAGCGGTAGCGCTTGGGACCACTAGACCAACGGGGCATTCAATCTTTGACAGTTGAATTAATGGGCTTTGACACAACAAATGAGCGATGAGTCAATTTGCTATTCAATTTATGTCGTTGACTGTATCTGGGGTAAAAATATAGTCCAAAATAATCCAAACTCTTTTCGAAATTTTATTTCAACTTCTGAGTATAAATGGATGTCTTTTAATAGAACAGTCAATAATAAGAGTTATATAGGCTCACTGTATTACGAGTGTATATTTCGGTATTTATGAGACGGAGAAAAAAGAAAGATGGATGGAATGTGTGTGTACAGGAAAACATAGCAAGGACAGAGGTTAATTCTGAGATGACGACAACAGTAAAGAACTTTCTTTTCCAACCTCAAATTAATTCGGATAAGAAGTGGGTATTTTGCATTAATAATTCTTCCTTGTGGTTCTTTTTCTCAAAATATGAATACTTCATCGAAAAACTGACATGGCTGGCCATTCGTGTGACGTCATAACATACAAATTCATAAGGTACGACCTTCTCATTTTATAAGGCAATTTTTGGTACTGCCAACTAGCCTATTACTAACATAACATTACGCCTAGAATCCCCGAAGGGTTAGGCAGTGTCTAATAGTACATCCACATAACGCCAGTTACGTTAAAGTCCCATGAAATAGAAGGCGAGCCTATTGCCATC
The DNA here is from genome assembly GCA_963576755.1 of Noctua janthina. Lineage (NCBI taxonomy): Eukaryota > Metazoa > Arthropoda > Insecta > Lepidoptera > Noctuidae > Noctua > Noctua janthina. Next base: position 15,726,350 of record OY755063.1, on the reverse strand, counting down.
AACCGGGCACAGATCCGGACTCCGTGGCAGCTACTGAGAAATTTCTGATGGAAAAACCACAGTAACACTTTGCCTGACCCGGGAATCGAACCCAGGACTTCATGCTTGCGACCAATCGACCAAAAGCCTACAAGACCGTAAAAAACTCACGCAGGATTCTCAGCGGCGTTGGGATCAGTGGGAGGCTGCACGATGATGCACTCCGTGGTGTCGTACATGTGATGCAGCCCGTGGTTCAGCAGCTTCAGCACGGCGAACAGCAGCGCAACCAGCGCGCAGTATATTATCCAACCGAGGCTCGCAGGCGGGAAGTACTGAGGGGGGAAAAGATTTTATTACAATCTACAAAAGTACATAAATTTACGACTTTTTCCATAGGTAGGCAGATTCGTGGTCGTGACCGCGTATTGTGCGAGAAACCCCAGTCCCTCAATCCCTTCAGCGAAGATTCGTCTCGTCTCTGATGGTCGATTATTGCTAAGACGGAGGTTACACGCTCTATTTGCCGCCAATTTTCAAGCCATCAAAAATCCATCAATTAGGAGCATCATTCAATCATCATCAATCTACCTACACATTACACGATCAGTTTATCTGTATCTAAACAAAGTATCAAATCTCATTTGCATCAAATTGATGACGCATAAATTCGCATTAGGGACGGAGGTTAGACTACCTCAATCTAATGAAATGGAGAATATATCATGTAGGTATTGTGACGTGCCGTTCTTGGCACAATATGACGGTAAATCAGTTTTGAAATGTGTAAGGCGCTCCATGATCGAAGTTTGGTCCGAAGGATGCGCTGATGTTTGCCGTGTCAGGGACGGTCGAGATTGACCCTGAGCTCAATGAAAACTACTACATTTTATATTAAAGTCGTTCACATCGATCCGATATCACTATACATGTCGGCAACAGACCTTCCGTAAATGTCAACAAGGAGTCACGGTCTGTCGGTTTATCTGACGCGGAAGGAAAGTTTGTGGCCTTAGGGACCTCACACAATGCGTGCCCTAAACTTTCTTCTTAAGGAGTGATCCCACTTATCGACATGAATCGGCTTGAAAGACCTTTATGTAGTACATGCTATAAAATCGAGAAATCGGTTCGGCCGACGCAATTCGATACTGCGCCATGCGAGAAATGTGGTGCTCCTTGATCGGCTCAAGCTGATTCCACGTCGTTAAGTGCATTGCCTTTATTAAGAGCGTCTGCAGCCAAGATTTTGGTTGGTTGTGGCCGTGTAATGCACTTACTTAATTAAAGTACTTTTCAAATCCGATTGTTGGTGTTTAGATATCCTGATCAAAACACACTCAACGAAATTAATTACTAATCATAGACTTGCTAATTTTCTCATTTGTTAGTTCACTCGCATAATTAGCTTGAATGTGAACTGATACTGATGAAACTCTTATACTAACATGATACAGTGGGTCAGGTTATACAGAAATAGAATAGCATTTTTTTAATAAGTATTTATTATGTGCATTTTGCCCTCAATTATGTGGTGACCGTGTTTCTTACTTGCTAAGAGGTCAAAGATAAAATGTCAGCTTCAAGATAAAAAAAATAAACCAGAAATTATTTTAGCCACCTCATTATTCCAGAAGTTGCAAGAGAACTTTGGGTTTAATTTGCAGGTCTAGTAAATTGTTATTGGATTTTATCATAAAAAAAATCTTAGGAACTTTTTCCCGGAGATTGAAATTGTGCCCGATTGATGGCATTAGGCTCGCCCCCTATCACATAAGACGTAAACATATCTGGCGAAATGTGAGTGAACTATTAGGTACACCTCTGTTTAACCCTTCGGAATCACAAGTGTTATGGTATTTGTGATCTCATGGGATGCTCAATGCAACATGATAATATAATTTGTTTATACACAACACAGCATAAAAACCATTTCATAAATTAATTAAATATTATCTGCAGTCTCAAGTAAAAACAGCACAATTTAAACTTTACAATTGTTTAGTTTTTACAGAAGATAAATTCTGCATTTAAAATTAACTTTACTAAATTAGTGAATCAACAATCCATACTAATTTTATAGTATAAATGCTAAAATAACTGTCCATGTGTCTGTCTGTAATTCGGTAAACAGGTAGATCTGATCTGGGTCAAGAGTGTCAAGACATAGGATACTGTTTATCCTATAAGTGTGTTCCCATCTCACGATATTATTTCCGATCTCCACACTGTCGAAGCCGTGGGTAAAGGCTAATATTAAGCAGCTAGTGCTTTAGTTAAGGTAATGAATTCACACACATATACAGGGTGGGTAAAAAATGTGTTGATGGTGAATGTATGTACATATATACATAATACTATCTATACATAAAGACTAGTTCAATGTCAATTAGCCTAAGGCACCATAATGTATGGGTAGGCTTGCCTATTATGTGTCCACGGTGAAAGTAATGGATTTAATGGAGGCTAAATGTTATTAGTATGTATAACATCACAGCTGTAGGCAGGTATTTGTTTATAGTACAGCATCAAGCTATTACGGTCTGTCAAATTTCTTGAATAGGCTTTCAACTTTCCCGCTAAAGCATTAGATTCAAGGTTGATTGGGAAAATTTTACAGTTTTGTGTAGCTGGATGTCTTGGTGTCTGTACAATAGAGTTTTAGATTTGGTTTTTTCAAAGCTTGACTTAAATTAGTAGTTTTTTGATAAATCTGTGTTAATGTGTAATGTTATTTGTATAGTAAAGAGCACAGAATTTTGGCAACAAGTGTTTTGCTCTCTGTTTAGGACTACAAGTAGCAAAGTCTTAATTTATTTACACACTAATCTCCGAAACCACCCAACTGATTTCTATGAAATATTTATGAATATGTATGGTTGGTTCCAACTGGAGCGATGGGATAGTTTTGGACCCAATAGATGGCACCCTGCAAAACAGGGGTGGGTCATAGGAATTTACCACAAGAATTAATTCTCTATAAAATATAAACTACTAGAGTTTATATTTTATAGAGAATTAATTCTTCCGGTATATTCTAACAAGAAAAAAGATAGAGATTGATCAACTTCAACTTTTCATTAGTGGCTTCTGAGGATAAGACACCACAATTTTGTCAAGATGATGAAGATGAATTAAAAATAGAAGATTACAAAACAGTTAATAAGTCACAAAATAAACTTATACCGGTTAGCTCATAACAAAATGATTGTGTCATATTGAATCTGACATGCTCCAATAGGATAATTGATGACTACTAAAAAAATAATACAAACAAGTAGGTAAGTACGTTAGTACAATATTGCCTCAAAGTTGATCATCAATTCTTCCGACAACAGGACTACTCAATAATAGTTGGTATTATGAAGTTTACACTTTTAATTTAGCGTCTCATCATACAGAAGGGAAAAACAATGTAGGTTATGTGCATAATCAGAGTACAATGTTCCCACTGCTGGGACACAGGCCGCCTCTCTGTAACAGGGAATGGGTTCACACATCAGTTCCTACGGGGTTAAAATTTTTTAGTATTAGGATGAATCTGATTCTTCACAATATTTTCCTTTACAGTATGATGGCTATAAGAGTCCAAAAAGATCAAAGAAACGATTGATGGACTGTGTGGAGGAACATATGGCTAGAAAGGTGGTCACTATTGGGATGACTATTAATAGAGAAGTATGGAAGAAGATGACATGCTGTGCTTACACCAAATAAATTGGGATTAGGGCAGAAGAATGATAATAATGATTTTCCTTCACAGTTTTAAGAGCAGTGGTGGTGAATTATACAAACTAAAATACCTGACTGGGATTGAACCTACAACTTATAAGTCACAGTTTTTGTTACCACAGACCCACCACTACTCTCAGAATGTCTTATGACAGTGTTGCAATTCAATTGGATTTGTCTTTATTATATTTTAAGTAAGTAAGGCATGGTGAGGCAGCTAGGTACCTAATTTATAATAAAATGCAGTACAATAGAATTACACACTTGTCTTATTTAAAACTAATTATTAAACCGTGTGTCATTCACTTTGTATTGTTGTAAATAAGTTTGCAGATGAAACCAATTGAATGGTTCTGAACGATGTGATAATGACTGCTATATTTTTGATTTATTGCTTTATCTACAGGGGAAGGACTTTACCTAGGAGTGACACAATTCAGGCTAACAAAAAAAAAAATGTGTGGGTAAATCTGAACACATAGGTACTAGAATGCATTACTATGTAGTATTTTATCTTTCTACATTCTTGTTTTATTATTAGACAAGTTTATAGAGCTGAGTAATTCTCATCTTTGGCTAAAAATAAGCCTCTTTTAAAACACAGGAATGGTATATGAGAATACAATCTCAGTTGTGAAGACTTTATGTAGTGTTTTTAGTACATTTGAAAATAACATTACTTCATTTGAAAGCTACAAGGGTGGCACCACATAACATCATCCCTGTAATTCCTAAAGTGTTAGGCAGAGGTGTACTTCTGTTATACATATACCCAATTACCCATTAGAGTTGAGAGGTAAGTAGGTTTTCCAGGTAAAACCTTTTCAACGTTATGAGAATTTGCCAAGTATTTAGCTAATGAGAATACAAGTAGATTAGCAAACGATTCTGTAGATAAGAAGAAGTAGAATGTATGTAATCATCATAATAATGCGTTTTATATGAAAACATGACATGTTATCATTAGTGTTTACACTACAAAATATAACCTAAAAACGTAAGTAATTACGCCAATTAAGGCGCAATATCATTCATAGATAAACAATAAAAACTAGTCCAAGTAACACCTGTCCTAGTTATTTCAAGAACAGAAATCACCTTGAAGGTGCAGTGTTTAACAGATTAGCCTTAAGTATTGCTAAGGCTTCGTAAGGGCAATGACCATAATGACTAAGACACAATGCTGAATAACAATCATCTTAACCAATCTGGCCACTGACCTGCTTTTGATTTTGCCATTAACAAAACCACATAATTACAAACTATGAATGTACGATCACAATATAACTCACCAGGTAGATAGAAAACGGCAAACATAGCAGGAACAACCACACATACAGGTGCACAGTGTTGCAAAACAAATTCTGATGAGGATCATAAAACCATCCCCCAGTTAACGATGCCCAAACACCTTGGCGCAATATCTCTAGTGTCTGGGAACCCATTTTACACTTTATGTCCACATTTCCGCGTTTAATTCACCGTCCACCCACACCGACACTGTTTTTAACTCACGAAATCATTTTTCACATCTGCAAATAAATTGTTAATACCACTGCCATTTTGAATGATAGATTCCACGCGAAAATGAACTTTATAGACATCGATTGTTTGCTAAATTCACACCTCTTCCTACATTAGTAGCGAGTCCTTATCTTAATAAACATTTGTAAATAACAATAAGGCTAGCCTAATTAAAATATGGACAAACAAATGAATAAATTTGAGCTAAGATACATGGATGAAATCAGCGAAACAACACTTTCCATTGGAGACTCATTGACAGCTAACGACTGGGTTGCCAAATACAATTTATTCACGCAGAGTGTGGCCTTTCATAATCTGCATTCAAAAACCGTATAATATCACCTGATTTTTTTTAGTAGCATTACTGAGCTCAGTTGTTTCTTTCATCTGTCATCTCATCTCGCACCTGACTGATTTATTTATTTTTGTGATTCGGACCCGGCGAAAGGCGGATCAGTATTGTAAAACTTTACAAAATAATAATTATTTTGTGTTGTGTAGAAGCAAAGCGGTTTTTAGTGTGTTCATTAAAATGGCCGATATGGAACGGCTACTGAAGCAGGCTGCTATGCAGATTGGTGCTGGTGGTAGTGCAGGGTTTGTGGAAGTGCTAATCATGCAGCCTCTAGACCTGGTTAAGACGAGGCTGCAGCTCCAAGCCACTAGATCCACGTTAACGCGCTCTGATCCTCACTACTACACGGGGGTGGCGGATTGTATGATCAAAATGTATAAGTACGAAGGAGTTACTTCGTTTTGGAAGGGTATATTACCTCCTATTTTGGCTGAAACTCCTAAGCGAGCTGTGAAATTTGCTACCTTTGAGCAGTACAAAAAACTTTTTCTTTTTGGCGCCACCTCACCAACTCCTTTAGTGAGAATATTTTTTATTTTTATTTTCTTAACAAATCCATAAAGAATAATATTCATTATTTTATCTTTTTTTAAATTTATGTTCTTATCATGTTAAGTTCTTGACTAAACCAAAACCAAACCATTCTAAAGACAACTTACAATAATTTATTTTTAAAAGCTTGCTTACCTTAAATAAAACCTTACCTTACTAAAGAAAGGTTTAAAATAAATTATCATTTTTTTTTCTAAAAATAGGCTGCATGTTATGCAAATTATAATCAAATATTTATATTATCTTTCAATGTCACATCTCAGTAACAAATTAAATCTTGCACTTTATCTAGAAGCCAAAACAAACTTAGTGACTGATAAGATGTATAAAAGACACAGAGTTTAAATGTTATCTAACGTTTTGTTGTTAACTTACACAAAACAAACTTATTTCCTATCAGATAAGGAAAGATGAAATCACATCAAATTAAGAGTCAACAATGTTTCTTTTGAGTGAAATTGCTAGATTATTTATTGCTTGTTTTTATTGATTTTCCAAATTGTACAGGGTAATGAATAATAAGTATAATTTAAGATTACTATCAAGAATTTTTATGTATTTATGCTTATTTTTTTTAAATTGTAAAAGATGTCCATTTTGCCTATTTTACCCGACTGCGCCAACGCCTAAAAGAAAAAAAAAATTAAATTCAAATTTATTTTATTGGAATGAAATGTATCCTAATAATTCCATAAATCAAGGCTACTAAAATGCTCATACTTGTAGCTGTTTTTCAACATAATAATGTCATAATAAAATCGTCTAACACAATATTAATTTTTAAAGTTTTCTGCAGACATTCGCTTTAGCTGGCCTTGGAGCAGGTGTTACTGAAGCAATCCTTGTCAATCCCTTTGAAGTAGTCAAAGTGACCTTAATGTCAAACAAGGCTAAGACAACAGAACTACCCAGCACCTGGGCAGTTACCAGGGAAATTGTGAGGTCAAATGGTCTGGGGAAAAGAGGCCTTAATAAGGGTCTTACTGCGACGATAGCCAGAAATGGTGTATTTAACATGGTGTATTTTGGATTCTATCACAGTGTGAAAGGTCTTGTACCAGAATATCAGGTTCGTAAAATTATTTAGATGTGTTTATATTTTTAGATAGTTAAAACACATGATAATTTTTTTTAAGATCTAATTTAGGTTAGCAAAATGCACTGCGCCGAAATCAGCAGGAAATGAAAACAATGAACCAACCGATGATACTCTGTTCCTGAGTCCGAGACTTGATTCCTAGGCCGGGAAAATTATTATTAGATTTTCCATCTGGAATTAAACGGGTTGGTGCCCGGTTAATGGCAATAGGTCCGCACTATATTACAAGGCCATAACTGGGACATGCATACCTATAGTACACTCAGTACTATAGGTATGCCTCTGCCTGACCCTTACCCAGGGATTACAAGAAAAAAGTTCATGTTAGCTATTCATTACAGGATCCAGTTCTTGAATTTATGCGCAAACTAGCCATAGGCTTCACATCAGGAGTGCTTGGGTCCTGCATCAACATACCGTTCGACGTGGCTAAAAGTCGCATCCAGGGTCCGCAGCCGGAGCCGGGCCGCATCAAGTATGGCAGCACCACTGGGGTCTTACATCTAGTGTATAAAGAGGAGGGGTAAGTAATGTTTTTTTTTATTGGTATCGTTACTAAAGAGATTTCATTTTAGAAGAGCTTGTGGCTAAATAATAACAGCCGCTCGGGTCGATCTTTAGGTTAAGCCGTGCTTGCCTAGGTTGGTCCGTGGATGGGTGACCACCCATTACATACAGAGTTTCCTCCGTGCCTCGGAAAGCACGTTAAGCCGTTGGTCCCGGGTGTCATTTGTAGATCTTTGACAGTCGTTAGGTAGTCAGTGGTACAAAAAGACGGACAACCAGTCTTACCAAGGGGTATCGTATTACCCAGTTCTAACTGGGTTGTGGAGGTCAGATAGGCAGTCACACCATGTAAAATACTGGTATTTAGCTGCATCCAGGTAGACTGGAAGCCGACCCCAATATAGTTGGGAAAAGGCTAGGCAGATGATGACTAAAGAGATTTCATTTACCATGGGTTTTTTTGTGTTAGTGTTATCACGAGATAGGCTTTTAGTAGTCGTCCATGGTTGGATTAGAGCTTAGCTCGAGACTTAATAATCATCCTCTTCATTCGCAGCCTTGTTCCACCAACTGCCGAGTACTGGCCTTCTCTCTTTTGTGCCAAGTTTCTTTGGCCTGTGCAAGTATAATTCAGGTCTTCCCGCGATCTTCTATAGTCCGTGCACCCATCTGGCTGTTGTTCTACCAATGCTCGTAACTTATCTCGGCAACCAAGTGCAGTAGAGCCCTAACGGAATAGAGATCTGCTCCACTTGCAATCTCATTAAGCCAAGCATAATTTATTGAATCAATTACTGGAGTCAGAAAGTAAATACCTGGTAGAAATAAACCATCTTAATTTAACTTTTCAATCAGAAATAGATACCTGGGAAATTTCCACACTCAGTCAAAAAATGCTGACAAAACCTAGTTTTAATCTTTTAACTTAATATTAAATTTAGTTCTACCATTTTGCTGTAAAGGTACCAAACAACATCATTAAGATTTCTGTAATTTCCCCAATATTCCGTAAATGCGCTGTCTATAAATATGAGTCTGCATATACTTGGGCATACTGTCTCTTTGCGCGAATACTGGGCAGGGAGCCAAGCAAACTTTCTCATACCAAGTGTAACAAAGAAATCTTTTATTCACGAAATGTTTCTTCGATTTTCTGTTTGTCACTTTTGTTCAATGACCTGAATAGTGTTTTTTGCCAAAAATAAGCTGTGACAAATCTTCCTGGTAGTTGTAAAAGGCAAGAACAACTTCAGTAAGCTTAAAAGCTACTGATATGTATGAACTCCGATAGGGGTTGGAAGATTTTTGTATGAATTTCCGCCATTTTATTTTATTTTCAAAATAACCGCCACCCATAAAACCTAAAACCACATTTTCCAAAACGTATGCTATCAAAGTTGTGCTGATGGCGAAGATTGAAAGAAATAAAGAAAGAAAGAAAAAATATTTATTTAACAAACAAACAAACAATTTTTTTTTTTATTGTAACTTTGTTTTCTCGGAAAGGTGACGCTTTAGAAGATTTTGTCTCATACAAAACTTGTTTGCATTGATCATGCCATCCATTAATTAATACAGGTTTAATGATTGGCCGCTGTTTTGAAAATAAAATAAAATGCCGGAAGTTAGGCAGGTCAAAAAATTGTAAGCCGTTTGCAAATAAATTCGTAACAATTCAAACCTAGTTCAGTCTTTTACCTAATCTGCAAAATGGCGCAGAGCCACGAGTATACGACGTCGCAGGCTGGTTTCTGGAAAAAAAACAACGAAGTGTCACAATAAAGTGATCCGATTAGCTATTGCCAATGCAGTGAATCACAATTGTTGACATGCGCTTGAAAATGCAGCGTTTTCGTTTCAGAAACTAGTCGTCATTTTTGCGAATCTCTTGGTTTTATATGCATCCAAAGTAAATTGACTACATTCTCAGTCAATTACCTACTAAATTGGTTATTATTTTCCCTACATTGCATTGCCAATAAACATACCTACTTACTATTTTGTATGATTGGGAAAACCAAACAATAATTGAATCAGTTATGTCTGTCTTTTTAAATAATACATTAATAATAATTATTAATCATCCTGCCGTAATATCCCAACGTTTTGTAACAGTAGGTAGGTACCTACATTTCATAAGGGTATCCTCATTTAAATCCTAGGAGATCCTAGGCCACTAGGTAGGCACCTAGTCAATTTATATGCACTCAATCAATCTGTCTAGCCTTATCTTACCTACGTTACCTTCCAGTCTAACCGGATACAGCTGAATAACTGTTTTACATGGAGCGATCACTGACCTTCATAGATCAATCACTGGGTAACACAATTTTTTGCCGTGGGTAAAAACTGTATTGGTCCAATACTCCACAGTTCATTCCTTTATCTCCCTTTTTAAATACACGTTTGTTGAAATGCCTGGAAGGCAGTACAAATAAAATAGATACATAAAAGATATGCGTCTGTTACCGCAAACATGCATTCGTTGTGTGGTAAGAAGTCGTAACATACTTTGACGGCGAATGTTCGAACTTTAGACTCAATAATATTTAGTTTGTGAACATTGTACTATATTGCACCTACGTACGTAGGTGCTCATAAGCCGCATATAACTTTAGCGCCGTATGTTTATCGAGAAATCATAGTTTATAATCCACTTGGAATAAATCCAAGCTTTTGTTCCGAATTATGAAGTAGAGACTTCCACAGAGTTCCACTGCCCGTTATGATTGTTATAATTATTTATTTAAAATGCAGTGCTTCATATTTATAATTCAGAGGAGGAGGAGGAGCTGTTGGCTAAATAATATCAGCCGCTCGGGTCGATCTTCAGATTAAGCCGCGCTTGCCTGGGTCGGTTCGTGGATGGGTGACCAACTGACCATCACATACCGAGATTCCTCCTTGCCTCGGATATCACGATAACTGTTTGGCCCGGCTGTCATTTCATCTTTGACAGTCGTTACAAGTAGTCAGTGACCCGAAAGTCTGACAACCAACCTTACCAAGGGCTAACGTATTACTCTGTACTAAGTGGGTTGTAGAGGTCAGATAGGCAGTCGCTCCTTGTAAAATACTGGTATTCAGCTGCATCCGATTAGTTAGACTGACAGCCGACCCCATCATAGTTGGGAAAAGGCTAGGCAGATGATGATGCTTCATATTTGTATATTTTTTCCTCTCGCCGTGTCTAGTTAGAAAAAAATTCTATTTATACCGAAGTAAAATTGTTAGGTATAATTTTTGTTAACCTTTTTGCCATACCGTCCCATTCTTACCAATTATCTTTTTTACGTTGAAATGACATGTCTCTGGTTCATGATCATTTAATTTTGTAGTCACACATAAAATTTTATTTCTAGATGGTGCACTTCCACGTAATACATTTAATTTAATTTTAGATTATGATACGCTAGTAAGTAGAATTATGAATGAGCTAGTACTATGACATGTTCAGATATAAATTAGGTGTCAGTAGTCTCACCGTAGGGTCTGGACACATCGCGACGGCGAGGTGTCGCCGCCGCTGCATGGCGGCGCGAGGTCGCGCGTCGTGCCGCGGTGCGATGCCGTGATGGTTGCTGCCGTGAGCAGAACTATTATCTTCATTGCATGCTGCATGATAATCGAAATTTAAACATATTTGATTGTGAGATTCCTATGAACAATATTCAATACCTCCTTCATGATTCTGGACATTAACAGGAACCCCATTAGTTTTAAAGTAGAATTGTGCAATAGAACGTAGAAGAAATGGGATTTTTTGGTCCCACTGGTTCTACCGTAGAACTGTTTAGTAGAACTAGTGGGAACGAACCAGCGTAAGGCCCTGGGTTCGATTCTCGGGCAAAGTGCCATTGAGTCTTGCCGCCAGGAATTTCTAAGTAGCAGCCACGGAGACTGGAGTTGTGGTTAGTTGATGGCTTTAGGCTCGCCCTCTTTTACATGGGTAGCAATTTGTTTTAGCAAAAAAAACTGCTGGTATAATTAAAAGTCTTCGTTTTTCTTTTCAGATTCCGCGCGTTATACAAAGGACTGCTACCCAAAGTCATGCGACTGGGACCTGGAGGTGCTATCATGCTGGTGGTATACGACTACGTTTTCCACTTCCTAGAAAAAAAGTTCAAATAGGTAGAATATAATGACTAAACCGCCAGCGAGCGAGCGACCGCGGCGGGCTCTTTCTTCCGCGTTCGCCCGCCTCGCACGCTAGGTGGCGGTGTGGTCTGCGCTTAATGCACGCACAAATAGTAAAACAAAAAATAATCTGGTTTAAAATAACTTGATTGATCAGATTGTCTTTCAGTTGACTTAAAGAGACGAAGCATTTATTTCAAACATTTATTTTTCCAGATTGCCTTGTTTGCGATTTATTTAGACTGTACTTTATGTACCTATATTTTTTTAAATTATAACGGACTAAATGGAAAGTAGAATCTGTTACCTACATTATTGAATCTAGGTAGATTTAAACATTAGACCATTTATTAGAAAAAATACTTATTGTCTACGGTCACATTGTTGTGTTGTCATGGTATTGGCAAGTTATTTTAGACGGGGTAGCAAATAGAATGTTATATATTTATATTATTAATAATTTTAATTCATAACTATTGATTTTTTATAATTAATCTATTTTACGGATACGTACAGTTATCAAAAGAGTTAGGTTATACCTATCACACGTATAGTATAGATACACATTATTGTATTAATATGTGTTGAAATGTGCTAAATTAAAGACTGGATTACTCGGTAAACGTACAACATTGATTAGAATTGGTAACAAGTTAGGGTTGCGCCTCATCTAACAGCGTGCTGCCGACTGCATCGTCGACACTGCCGCATGCGATAACATTCCCGTTTTGTTTCTCGCTTTAACAAATGACGGTTCTGAATGACGGAAAAAGACAGTAGAATGAAAAATGCGATTCCCGACTGCTAGATGCGGCGCTACCCTTAGCTTACACTTCCTACATCTCTTTTTATTAACTGTACCAACTAAATCTCGTTAAATATAATTTCAAAAATTATATTGTTAAGCGAATTTAGCGAATAGTTTTGTGATAACGGTGCCTTTAATAAAAGCTAACTAACGTTAGATGCAATAGTAAACCAATACAATAATTTATAAGATAATTGTATAGGCATTAATTTAATGTTTAACTTGACGCACTTATTATTTACTTAGTACCTATGATAATAGGGCTGCTAAAGCATTTATTTACCAAACATAGTAAATGCTGTAGTTATTTTTGTACTAATTTATATCTATTGTTGTTAGATAAATAGTTTAGGAGAAATTAATGTTATTTTTGTTGACACTTGCATAAATTATGTTTATTATATTTGGATTTTCTTTGCAACACCTACCTATTGACCGTTACCTAATTTGCAGAATTTATGTCAGTTTCCACCAAGCGGAAATATCCTCGCGCACTTTTTTGATGTCACTGAACAAAGTACTTTATCAGTATTGCCATTCAGTAAACAATTCGACGCATACATTAATGCGTCTCCTTGCGCGTGCTCGAGGATGCGCGAGCGCGTAGTCGCGGAAATCCGCGAGCCGGTTCATGCGTCCTTGAGGCTGCGCGAGCACACAGGAGCCGGCCACCCCCTTGCTTTTTCTCTTTCCTTCTTTCTCTGCCAATAGTGCAATAACAACCATAATATCCCAGTCTATAATTTTCAACAAACCTGCACGTCACCTCTCTGTTAACTACCAGTTCTAAACGGAGCAACTCCAGCGAGTTGCAGCGCATTGCCTCGATCATTCTGTTGATCTTCCGCGGCGCGTCGCAGGTCCCAACCGCACTTGCTCTTGGTGTGAATAGCGGCGAAGAGGATGGCTGAGCATGCGCGGGTATTTTTCGGTTCGGTGGAAACTGACCTTGTTATGTTTTTCAATGCCGGTGGCTACTGTTGTTGTACTGGCTTCTGTTGTACACTGAACTTGGATAAAAAGCTGAGAATTTCATGATGGTACCCAGAAATAAGTTTGATAGTCTCTAATGTGTTGTCTTGTTAAGTATTTTGTGTGCACATAAATAAATAAATAAATAATGCAAAAGCTGAAAGGCCATACAGTTTAATTTAGTGTATGGTGTGGGCCCAGCTTGTTCAACACACAGCAAGATGTGACCTCTGGCGGGACCTGCTTAAACCCCCTTACAAATTTATCGAAGCATCTTATAGCCTTCCACCCCTTCTACTGGAGTATGAGTAACCTGACTGGAAACTTGAAAGTTTCTAAATAGTCTTCGGACCCTTGTCAATCTTTATAAATGAGGGACTCTGAACGTAAAGAAAGTTAATGGGCCATATCCTGTATGATAGATTTTTTGAGGAACTTTGATCCGTCCTGTATTAATTGTGTTAAAAATAATGTAAATGTTTATCATTTTATCGAAGTTTGCCGTGGTGTGTAGTACCTGTAAAACTTTTTCTAGAAACAAGCCTTTACTTTTGTACTAAAATCTTACAAATTTATTTTCCTATGTTGTCTACGGTGTATAAATTATAAAATAAATAAATAAAATATTTTGAAATATAAAGTTAATCAGACGAATACCGAAAAATAAATAAATTATCGGTTTATGAAAACAGGGTGACAACACTAGTGACAGCTGCGTGCGTTCCATGTCCATCTTTAGATTTGCGAAATTGTGACAAAATTTCAGCATGCTTTAGTGTTTTATCTTTGTTGCTTTACGTTCGAGAGACGGAGAAAGCGTACTATTTGTTGACACGAAACTGGTCAACGCTTCTTGATGTGCCGAAGTTGTATCGGGTCATTGAATTCGTCCATGTTGTCTTGTTTACCTGAAGTAAGATGGAACTGTGGCATACTTACTGAAAACTTTGCGAGTAGTGGAAAGTCTGCTGAAATCGTCTGTATTTACTGTTTATCAGTCTTTCGCAGTAAGTATCTGTAATCATAAATTATTCCGTGTACTTATGAATATGAATCAGGCATGTAAACTACTTGTTATGCTACTTGCTAGAATGATTTGAATAATTTTATATTATAGCTAGTTTTTCGGCTGTCTCGCTCAAGAACAGAGCGTGAAGATAGGAATCAATATTAATATCAATTAATATTCTTTTCGTATTCTGTACCTGTAAAGTAACATTTTGTTTCTGTTGTTGTTATTCTAACTTTAAGTGGTATTAGCAGCAGATTATGTTGAATTTTCTTTAAATAATATTTTTGACTGTGTATATTCAACAAGCAAGCTCGTATCTTAGACAAAATCAAAGTTACTGAACTGAGCAGTAAGCATGGAGTATTATAACATAAATATCTTGATCAAACTAGCAATCTTGTCTTGTTTACTTTAACTTACTTTTTTTTATTTCTAACGTTTCCAGATTTAAACCATGGAACAACTACAGCAGGCTTCCATACCACATCTTGTTCAAGTCTACCAACCGTCTGTACCAAACACCAAGATCCAGAGTCCTCAGATCATCCACATATCGCATCCAGGACTGCCAACATCACAGGGCAAAGTCACATACCAGCAGACAATCACATCAGAGTCAATACACATACCTGTAACATCTCACCATGTTACCGAAATACAAAGTCAGATACAAATGTCACAGAATCAAATAGTGATGTCTTGTCAACAAGGACTGCAGAGTCTCCAGCCTCTTCAGGGACAAGTTCAGTCTCAGGTGTTACAGAGTTCAGACATGACTCAATCTCTGCAGATTGCTTCACATATGATAGTGCCGCAGCATATGATAACAGGAGTGCACTCGTACTATAGACAGTATGAGTATCCGAAAGAGCAGTGTTTTATAACTAAGCTGGAGCCTGAAGTGCAGTTGAGGGATAAGGATAATGAGTGAGTATTTTATTATTTATAGATTTAATACTTCTTCGCATATGAATTTTGGTTTTTGTTTAAGTGTCCCTAGATATATCAAATGCAGTAACGCAAGTACAGGCCTTATGCATTTGACAAAGCACTTCTCTGAAGGGTGTAAAAATTATTCCTTTCTTATTCGTAACGTATTGTACATCTTCTTAATACCTAATTCAAATTAATCGTATTAAATCCTATCCTATCCTTCCTCCTTTTAATCCTATTTAACCTGTCCTATGAATTTATTGTTATTTTAATGATGCCAAATTCTATTTTTTTTTTCAGATGCGAAACAGACACATCTCAAACAGAACCAGCAGAGCCTCAAAAGAAGAGATCTCGCAGCCAAATACCAGACCCAAACACCTGGGCATGCAATGTACGCAAGCTGAAGCACCAACGAGGAGAAGCCTATATCAGCAGACGAGGAAAATTTGTGCCTGAAAGGCAGATACAAAACACTAAAGACTGCATAAAGAGTTGCAAATATAAATGCAACGGAAAAATCAGTGATGATGACCGTGAACATATATTCAGAGCATTTTACTCTCTCAATGCAAATGATAAAAAGTATTTCCTACTGAGCACTACTGAGAGAACATATATAAAGCACAATAAAATGTCTAGTAATCATAAAAGGAAATACACATTTAAATATTTCTTCCACCTCAAGTCTGATCGGCATACGGTTTGTAAGAATTTCTACTTAGGGACATTAGCTATATCTCAAAAGCCAGTTTACAATGTACATATGGGTAAAACGGACTTGAATATGCCGAAACCCGATGGCAGAGGACATTCTAAGGCTAGCACACACTCATTACCTTCTGAATCAAAAGACGGAGTGAGAAAGCACATAATGTCTTACACAACAGTTGAATCAAAGCCTGTCATACAATATTCAAAGAAAAAACAATACTTAGATCCCAGCCTAAGTGTCAAACACATGTACAATATGTATTTTAGTGAATGCAATAAAGAGAATATTGTGCCTGTGAAGGAATCAATGTATAGGAAGATATTTCGGCAAGAATTTAACATAAATTTTAGGAAAGTGAAGACTGAACAGGCTTTGTGTGGTCGATGTAAGAGTACTATTAAGAAAAAGTGAAAGATCTTGATTGAATCTCAGAGAATGTTATTGAGTAAAGGAACAACTGTAAAAGTAACCTTATCAACGCCTTGACTTGCTGTGGTGCAGTGTAGGTACTGAAACTGACGGATTTTATTAAGTCTTTACCTAGTTGAGGAATTGTATCGCAAACGAGTAGAAAACTCTATCTAATTGGCAATTTTAGTATGGTGTAATGAAGCTTATTAACAAAATATTTTGGCAAGCCATCGTCTGCGTAATGGTCTCGTTCGAGATTGGTACAAAGTATTTGTGGTTATCACGACGATGATATGGATGTTGTCGATATTTGTATTTTTGTATCCATATAGGGTACAAAGGAATCCAGTTTGCTTGTTTAAGGTCTATTTTTTTTTCATACCTCGTAAGGTTTTTTACAGGTTTGCATTTTTCTTAAACTGCTTCGTTTGGTTGTGTAGTCGCAAGTGCTACTGCTGAGCATGACGTGGCAGGACCACGTCGGTTCAATTTCCGGAAAAGGCTGTGTTATTACGTTTTTCCTCCAGGTTCTTTTCATAAGCAGCCACGGAGTTTGGATTTGTGCTCATGATGGCAAGAGGCTCGCCCTCTATTACATGACTTTTAAACATAATTGGTGAAATGCGGGCTAAAGGGTACACCTCTGCCTAAAACTTCGGAGATTTCAAGCGTGATGTCATTTTGATATTTTGCATATCTCATTTAAGATCCGCCGACGATCGTTAAATACGTCTTCCACCCATATATCTACCAAATTAAAACCGAATAAAAGCACGAGGCTCAATAAATCATTTTAACGACTAATTATATTGTAATTAGAAGACGTATTAAAAAATAAAAATAAAATACATTTATTTCGAGCAACCTTAACTCATATTGGAGTACACACAAATACAGACCACACACAAATGATAATAAAAACTAAAACAAAAATATAATAAAAATAAACATTAAGAGGACAACATCTAACCGGCCCTGCTGACGGCAACATGCCTATCACAACAGTGCCGTATGTATGGGCAGTCCATCCGGTCCGCGATCATCGCCAAGACAGCATTGGTGCTGCCCCGCACTCTACGCACCAGCGACGCGCTCCTCTTGCGCATGGTCGCGTAAAAGCAATCAGTGCGCGCCTCAGCGAACATGGCTGAGGCGCTGCAGTAGCGAGGCAGCCCCAATACAGCCCTAAGTGCGTTGTTGAACTGGACGCGGAGGGCCCCGTATGAAGCACGCGTGTACGCCGCCCACAAACCGCACGTGTAAAGGGACGTGCAGTACGCCCTGAAGAGCGTTATCTTCACTTCGCTCGAACAGCGCGCAAACCTACGTGAGATCATGTTCGCCCGCACCGACAAGGCCCTCCGTTCCCGCTCCATGTCAGCATTGTCCTTGAGGTCGGTCGTAACTAAATGCCCTAAGTACTTAAATTTATCCACTCTTTCGAGTGGAACACCGTTTAGAAAAACGGGTGGATAGTTTTGCGAACGTTTACCGACCTCAAAGACCATGCATTGACTTTTAGTCACATTGTATTTTAACCCATGACCAATGGCATACTCCTCACAGGTCTGCACCAGCTTTCTGAGGCCACAGACCGACGCGCTCATTAGCACCATGTCGTCAGCGTAACTGAGATTATTGACGCAGACTCCACCGACATGGCAGCCGACATGCTGGTTACTGAGCGCGACGATCAAAATATATAGTATTAATTGGCTAATGATGCTATTAGATTGTGTGGCACATAGTTTGAAGTTGTTGGTCAGTGACTGAAGCGGTCGAAAGGGTATGCTCGGGTATTCAACACGACACGTTTGGATGTCCCTAGATGTCTTCTAAAAAGTTGAATGATACTTGACTCTGATAAGCTTCGCCTTACAACTGTAGTCATTCACAGTAGTTATTATAGTGCAGCCTGATTCCTTTGGAGCAAGGGCTTTTAACCTAAAAAGGAGGAGGTTCTCAATTGGGCTGTATTTTTTTTTTGTTTGTTACCTCATAACTCCGTGATGCTTGGCAGTAGCGAAGGGTCAATTTTTGTAACAGGTAAACCGGAGTACATATATTTAATCTGATTATATTATTTGTCTATAGAATACTGACTATGCCATTTTTCAAAGGGAATCTGGTAGGAATCGAGTTGTATGGAATCTTCGCCACTGATGCTTGGTCTGATTTCGATTCTTTTTTCATTTGGTAGAGGAGGCTCGCGCGGTGGTCTCATGTAATTAAAACTACCCTAGGGTAGTTTATTTTTCGTAGAACGGTGAAGTTGACGAATGGTGAAGAATATTGAGGAGGGAAGTGTTTTCTCGCAACCAGGTTGCAATCGTTCATGTATGACCATATGGATGAACGTGGACGAGAAACGGAACAAAAGGATAAGGAAGAAGGAAAGGACGTAAGGATCGTAGCAGGTGGGTCTGTACTTTCTGCCTATCCTCATGGAAAAAAGGCGTGAGTTTATGTTTATGTAAGTGTTTACACTTAGTGTGAACTTCAATTAATATTATCAAAGCTAACACTACCAAAAAGTATAAAATTAGACGGCCCACCTTGCTGCGCAGCCGTCACTACATGACGCTGGCAGAATAGACAACAACCAAAATGGCAAAAAAAAAGAAAATTGTTTGTGGAAATTGTAATTAAAAAAACAAGATGGCGGCGTGATTTCAGACTATGGCGTCGCGCCAAAAGAATCATGCAAGTGGTCTTTGCGACTGCGGTTGCTGAATAGACCAACATTTTTTAAACTTAGTAGTTATTATAAACTCATGGTATGACAAAAAGTATTAGTGTCGCTTATGTCCGCTACTCCGTGTTTGTGCGCGTATTTTGTATATACGGTATATTTTTATCTCTTTGACAGAGTACCTGGGTTATCGAAGTATTTCCCTGTTCTGCATTTTCTGCATAATCCTGCAGGATCAAGGCCTTTTAATTTATTTATTTATAGGAACTTTTAGGAGGACTCTTCAATGACACAGAATCTCGTTATAAAAGTATTGCGGGCAATTTTACTTTTATCTTCCTTTCTAATGTCATCTTGCTATGTAATTTGATGTGTTATTAGATATGTATTTTAACTACATCGTATTTACGTTTTGTATTTGATACTAAATTGTAATTGGTATCCAGCTATAAGTTGAGAAGTTAAAGATATATAAGTACAGACATTAAATATAAAACGACTGATTTGATGTATAAATATTTTTGTAAATGAGATTCGAGGGGAAATAATGTAACTTGAGATAAACTTATTACATGTTATGTTTTACTTCAACATGTAGGTACCTACTAACACAACAGACTATCGACTTCATTTTGTAATAAAACTGCCTGAAAGGTTGTAATGGAGTTTCGGCTTTGTCATTTATTAGAGAAGGAATTATTACATTACATCTTGCAAGTTAAGAATGTGCATCTGGATCGATCGCGACTTCAAGGGAAATTAGTAAAAGTAGTAAAAACTTAAAGCAAAGGGCCATGAATATCTTGAACGTGAATTAATATTGTTATGACTAAATAATTTAATTAGTAAAATTATTCTTATTTCGTTTTGCAAGGATTAAAAAAATGGGCCCTCGATCCAGATGCACATAAGTTAAGATCGTCGAATATGCATGCAAATATCTGTTCATACCAGGGTAGGTTCTCTGAAGATATTTGGAGAATAAAAGCCATATATTTACACATTACTATAATTTATTATAATGTACAAAACCACAATCCTTAACCTATATTTAGCGGACAACAATTTGTTATAAATTAAGGAAATCTTATACATGGTGATGAAGACATAATTGAGTATAAGGGCCTGTCCTCACGAACGCATATATTTTATGAAGACGCTACGAGGTCGTGGGAACGGACTCTTATTCTGATGTGTGGAAATAACACAAAAAGAGAGACAAATAGAGTTTAGAGAGACATCGTTTCAAGCTTTAAAAAGATATTAACTGTCATTTAAACACAACCAAAAATTTTTGCCCTACTAATTAAATTATGACAAAAAAAGTTACTATAGAACGTAATTTCCTAGAACAAAAAATATAAATTCTGAAAGTTCTTCGGGATTCCTAACTTTGGTTTGAAAATAATTAAAAACTCTTCAGAGTGAAATGAAATTAAGTTTCCTATGTCCATCCATGGTGTATTAAAACACTAACTAATTTACTGGTCCATGAAGAAAAGTCTACAGGCACCAAGGCGTTTTGACTTGCTCATAATAACTTATTTAAAATAGCTTTGTAGAAATTGGCGTAGAGTTAATTAGTTTTCATTTCCATCCTAATTCTACCCTTAGTATTTGAAAGCATGTCGGTTGACCAAAATTGCTCACAGTGCTAGTGCGAGTTTTTGTACCTATTCGATCGCGCTTATTAACCAATTTGTACTGAAACTGCGCTAGCGCAGTCTGGTGGCAAAAATGAGAAACACATTCCATAAAAAATTAAGTATATCTTAACACCATCGAGTTCGTATTGTCAGTGATGAAAATTGTCATTAAAATATGATTTCAATTGCTTCTCAAAACCAGGGGTAAAGACATAGAAATCAGGCATTTAGTTCCTTAATGTATTTTGGCGGGTATCATGACGCATACAAGGTCTTCTTCGTTTTCGTCCTTGAGCTCCCATTTGACTTCAACCTTGACCCTGGGGTAAGACTTCAGGATAGGCATGGTTGTCTGGTAGTTTGCTTGCTTGCCCGCCTGGAAAATGAAAAGTTATGTGTTAATAATTGTACTCGAATGATGAAAATTTAAGGTGAAGTTTTTTTTAGCTAGATTGGTGCTCCTCCATTTGAGGTCAGATCCTCCCGTCTCCATTTTCTCCAGAGTACCTACTACATAAAGTGTAGCCACAACAAATATCAACAGATTTTCAAAGACAAATGGGCTGTTGTTTTAACTGCTTGTAGAAACTATTCACCAACCCGTACTGGGGTCACATGGTAGATTACAATGTACTTCCTCTCACAGAGGAGGCCCCTGTCCCAGGTGTTGTAGATTTGTTTTGCTATGTAAACATTTTGCATTAGAACTGCAATTTGGCAGTTGTGTTGCAGTGGGGATACAGTTCGTCAATATGAACACAAACCTGGTGCTTGACTAACCGATGTAAGATGCATAAAATTGTAAACTGTTTACCGGCAGAGGGCAGGTCAGTCCGTTGTCCTTGCACGCATCAGGCTGGGGCAGCGGGAATGGCACCGGTAAGTTCATGATCACTCCATGGACCACCGTCTGGACTCCTTTCACTTCTTTGTCTGGAAACATAAAGAAAGTTGCGTTAAAACAAAAGTGTAACATTGTAATGGGTCTTAAGCCAGGACTTATAGGGTAGGATTATTTATATATGATAATTTTATTTATTTATTTTAATCTAGCCATTGAAAAAGATTCAGTTATTTTTTTAATGTAAGTATGGAAGGGGGACGCATGTGTTCGCGGGAAATGAAAGGAGTGGAGGGAGGGCTTTGTCCTGGAGTGGGACAGAGCAGGGTAGGAAAAAAAAAGTATATCTGTTTGTCTAAGAACAAACCGTTTCTCTTTCATCAGGAGGATCCTCCACACTTAGGGACAGACTGCGTAGGAGGAAGGGATATTTGATATAACATCTAGTTAGGACCAATAACAGCTTATGTAAGTTAGAACCGACAGTGGCCAACTAAAATACCTACTATTCATACGGGTCGTTCAATTAGCTAGCGGAACTGCGTTACCTTGCAGGAGCCGCGACAATGAAGCTCCTAATACAGTTCGAAATTACTCACACTGTCTGAACAAAATTTATCAGAACTCATCATCTGCCTAGCCTTTCTCCCAACTATGTTGGGGTCGGCTTCCAGTCTAACCGGATGCAGCTGAATACCAGCATTTTACATGGAGCGACTGCCTATCTGACCTCCTCCACCCAGTTAGTATTGGGTAATACGATAATACCCCTTGGTAAGACTGTTTGTCGGACTTTTTGGGCCACGGACTACATGTAACGACTATCAAAGATCTATAGATGACAGCCGGGACCAACGGCTTAACGTGCTTTTCGAGGCACGGAGAAAACTCGGTATGTAATGGGCGGTCACCCATCCACAGACCAACCTAGGCAAGCATGGCTTCACCTAATGATCGACCCGAGCGGCTGTTATTATTTAGCCATGAGCTCCTCCAAAATTAATCAGAACTAATCAAGAAAATTTGAGGAGTCGAAAATAAAATAGAATACAGTCTACGTCACTTTTTGAGATCTTGGAAATTTCTGGTTTATGGTGATTACCTATGTAAAATTAGAGTGCCATAAGTTTTAAACGCAGACACTAGACTTGTCTCCAGGGTCTATTTAAAGCCCACACACACCTACGTGAGGATTAATGCGTTCAAGAAACTTTATGGGTAAGTTGGGTCAATTTAATACAGTTTTGGTCGTCTGAAAGTTGTCTGGTAAAATCTAGTAATTAAACAACCTGTGGTCTAGAGGTTTCAACAGTCACTACTGATGAGCATGAAGCACTGTTCGATTCCGAGTTTAGACAAAGTGACATTGAGTTTTTCCAGCAGGATTTTCCATCAGTAGCCACTCGGAGTCTTAACTTGTGCTCGGCTGATGACAATAAGCTTGCCTCTTAAAGAATGGGACTCAAACCGAACTGGCATTTAGGTGTAACTTCTACAATAGATACACCTCTGCCTTTGCGTTGAAACAGGTTTGGAGTAAAGAATAAACAATATATAGATAATAAATAGAATATTCAGTATCAAAAACAAACTGATATTGTTTGTGTATGACGCTTTATCCATGAAAGTTATCCTTCCCTATGTTGGTTGGCCAGTTGGTATGTAACAGGTACCTAGTTATTCGCCATTAACGTTATTTAAAAACAGGAAAATGGCGGTGCTCTATTTATTTTACTGTACCGTATCATTAACGGTGTTTTGGTTAAACTTGTAACTATTATTGTTTACATAGCTCAACAAAAACTACTTAGGTATATTACTGTAGGTGTAGTAAAACATACATATACTTAGGTAGTTAGTTTAGTTACCTACCTAGCTATTGTTATTTTGTTGTTTCAGTTATTGAACTTGTTAAACCTTGATTTGACGGAACACGTAGGTGATATGCATCACCTTACCTCACACAACAACCTCACCACAATAATTATGCAACACATAGTTACCTGCGGCTACTTACTATTACAGTAAGGTAGGTACAGTAAACCATACACACACATAGCGACTTTTTTGTATGTGACATTTACCTCGAGCTGGTGGAGGTCTAGCTATGCAGGTTGTAACATAATAAACGCAAGACCTCTGGTGTGGTGTCTCAGACCATGAAACTGAATAACTTGTTCTCTGATTTTTGCAAACAATGTTGATCAGGTGATCGCTCAGTTCCTACAGAAAGTCCAATTTTTTTTGTGAATTTCAGGATCTCGTCGAACAAATGTTGTTCATTTTCATAGTCCGAGAGACCACACGGGAGCACTTGTGTCTATTATGTTACGCCTTGTATATATTTATAGCTATATTATAGTATAAGAGTATGGCTTCTTATTCTATGCATACGGCCTACTGTTTGAGTACCTATTTGAGTAGGTACTTCTAGTAGGTAGTTAGGTAATGGTGGTTTTCCGACAGTTTTCTCGACACTGTAGTAAAGGATAGGCGTAGGTACTCACTAGGTGTGAAGTCGATACTGAAGGTGGCGTTAGTGTTCCTCTTGAGGACGCACTCCTTCGCGTCCTCCGCACACCCACTGACGCTTACGTTCTGCACCGTCGCCTGTTTTGAACCTGGAAATAAAAGGAAACAGCATTTTAGTAATGTGACAGTCAATTTGCAAGTCAATATCGATCAAAATCTTTTCACACTTCGCAAGAGACTTTACTTTTCGCCTTGCAAAAATCCATCATCGTAACCGATGATATATAAGCAGAACGATAGGTAATACAAGAATGCAATGTTCTTGGGCATTCCATTCCGTTAGTGTTTGTGAAAACGAATAATGATGATGATGCCATCTAGCCGTTTTTGGCCACAGTGACTGGGTTCGCTGGCTTTCTAGGGTAGTTGTCGAGAGCTTTGGTGTGCTGCCTCAAGCGTCTAGCATATCCAACTTTTACTGAAAAACTCGGAGCACAAAGCGGACATGTCAGAAAACCATTGACGACATTGTAGAGTATAGATGTAGACGGTCATCACGTAACGAGTATAAGAATTGTGATGGGGTAATTTAAAAGAAACCTGTTTTCCTACAGTGGTCTATTAGTTCGTACAAAGATATTTTTAGTTCGGAGGTAGGTATATCTACTACCTATTAGGTACAATCATCGATTGGTCTTGAACAATTCGGCAACTATAATACCTAGGTAATAGTTTTTGCGAGATACGCACTAGGATTATAAAATGAGGATTTATTTTATTGTTGTTTTCGACAATCAACAATATAAATAACATAGAAACAAGAAAATGTAGGTACCTATATGATGTAATGACACTAATTAACTTATTAACACTGTGCAATAAATATTTTTAATTATAACATAATATAAGTAAGACCGTTCTGTATCGCATGTTATGCGATTAATATTATTAGCTGCCCGTGTAGCCCTGTACATTACTAGTTATTCTTATTACTAACTAGTTGTTCTCGGCATGCGTTGTAATTACTTGCAGTGCCTTTTTTTCAGAAACCTTTAACGTTTACAGAACAACTGTGTAAAATTTCATCAAGATCGGTTCAGTAGTTTACGAGTCTATTTGGTACGAACAGATATTGATTTTTCTACTGAGCTCGACATTAGATAAGGACTTACTTATGTAAAGTTTGTCTAAGTGTATTTCCCCAAAGAGTACTTTCGCATTTATAATATTAGTTAGAATTACAGACTACACTGAACGTAACAAGCTAATAGGTAGATAAGAGATATTTCTATTCTACGTCATTTTCTGCAGACTTAAATGTTTACAATTTGTGCGACGTACGAAGGCTAATGAATGAATCAGAACCCTACTACCTACCTATGTATCACATTTATACGACATACGACATTGTAGTAGAGTCCATTCAGCTACTTAAAATATTCCAGAAATAGCACCTGCTTGACGTCAAGCAGGTAATTTGAGTTAACGAACTTAATGAGGTTTTGTGAGCAAAACCGGGACCAAATTAATTACACATCTCCACTGAGAAAATTAAGAGAGATAGCGACAACCAACTGTTTGAGAATGGAGCTGTGAATCTTTTATAAAAAAAAATATTTATGCTAATGTAATTTATGTGAAAATAGAACGTGGAATGAAGGAGATGTGGAGGGGTTACTGCTTACTGCCTACGCCGTAGATCAGCTACGCCGTAGTAATGCTACACGTCAAGATTTTCGGTTTTTGTGCTAATTATTATCATTTAGAGTTTTCGGTTTATAACAATTTCTTTCATCAAGTCAGGAAATGTGCTATCTGTTTTTGTGAGTGAGATTGTTTTTTGTTTATAAATATTTAAATAAAATCCTGGGTTTGATTCCCGGGTCGGGCACTGTATTATTGGATTTTTCCATCAGGAATTTCTCAGTAGCCGTCACGGAGTCTGGATTTGTGCCCAAAATATGGCAATACTGGGACTTAAACATAACTGGCGAAATGTGGGTGTAAAATTGGGTACACCTCAGCCTAACCTTTCGAGGCTTACAAGACGGGATGTTATGTTGTGTGTGATATAGTACATAAATTAGAGTAATACAAACTTAGGCTACAAAATCTCTCATAACTCGATTAACTTAGTCAAGTTTTTACATTTTGGCTGTCTATGTGTACCTACTTTGTATATTTATTTCCTCAGAACCTTGAAATAGCTATTCGTATGACAACAAAACCACATTAGATTTACAACTAAAACATTCGGAACTGACACAAATATCCGAGGACATTAGTTGGACACAGCCATTGTGTGGCGTCGCGAAATGCGTCCTGTCTATACTACAAGTATACAAGGTCATCAGCAGAGCAACGAGCAATGTCGGGAAATTCATTTGGATACGCCGAAATCAAGCGCCGAACGCTTTCTGTCCGAGCGTTAGTCTTCAGAAAGGAAGGACTATGTTGATCTGTTGACAGCTGCAGACAGTCCCTAGGGTATGGCCCATTACCCATACCCCTAACCCCGGGTACTCCTGTAGACCTTTTCCGATGTGGTTGCTAATTCCTTAACCTTTGTAACATACAAGGGGGTAGGCACGAACCACAGAACGCCGCCACGTATTTAACAACCTGGCTTATTAGATAGATAGATAGCAGTAGCGATGGGTAAATTTTTGCAAGAGGTAAGCCGGAGTACATATCTTGAATGTGATTATATATTTGTATATAGAATACTAACTTTGCCATTTTTCAAAGGGAATCCGGTAGGAATCGAGCTGTATGGAACCTTCGCCACTGATAGGTAGGAGCCTAATTCTATGTCCCATGCACCTATGGTTGAGTTGTGGTTGCAACTGGATGAAACTAGCTAGCCAGTTAATTTATACCTAATTAAGACGAAAAATGCCCAAAAGATCTATAGTTCGATACTTTGTAACGCTTAGTTGACGCTTACCGTGACCCTAGTACTGGGCTTTTACGTTGGCTAGAGGCTAAGTGTTGCCATACAACGTGGCAACGTCGCCAGTCTCTTAAGCATACTACCAGCTAACTGCGTTGAGGAGGAGTTTTTTGTTGATGCCCTTTTGTAGTCTGTTGTTAGTTTGTAATAATGTATACAGTAACTATATACATTATTACAAAGTAACTATATTATAACTATATTATAGTTAGCTTATAAATAAAGAATATTTACTAATAAGATAAACACTAATTTATTTTGATGAATGCATGTTTCACTACATTGTTTATGTGTCATTAGTTGGTCACCTATATTTTATTCAAATAAGGCTACTTCGCTTGATACGATGTCACCACTGATTGGTCACCAAGTAGGTAGCTATATCGCCATGATCGTATCATTTTACATGATCATACAATAGCCGTTTAAGCTCACTGCTACTATTAAATAAACATTATGATAAGGACTATTATTATGATTATGTATTATTGTTTGTGCCAAAAAACTAATCGCCTTGTTGGTAATGTAGTTATTATTTTTTTACCATGATCATTATTTTAGGCGTGATTTGGAAATTGCAAAAATGAATAAACTGTACGCGTTGCCTACTTAGTGGTAAATGTTTTAGCATCACAAATTAGGGTTTAAGTTTATCCAAATAATGCCTACTTAGTGGTAAATGTTTTAGCATCACAAATCCAAATAAATAACAGTTTTTTTTCTGTTTATATAGTACTTTTTAGTTTTTTCCAAATAAGCTGATTTAGGTTATCTACTACTTCATATTTTTCTGCGTCATTCCGTGCAAAATTATCAAAACTTATTAATGAATTTATAAATAAGCTAATTTCAAAGTAGGTCAAATTATTCCCTCAGATGTGGGCTGGTGTAATAGCATTTTGTCCAGGCCAGATTGCTGTACGGGCTCGCTCAAAGGGGCAATAAAAATAGAATACCTGAAGTACGAGTATATCTACTGTGTGAGGGGCGACATCTTCAAATTGAACAAGCCCCTTTTCAATTTGAAGATGTCGTCCCTGTACTACAAGTTAGAAAATCCAACACACATATTTAATATGATGATAAGTTTTGATAATTCGTACACGGAAATGACGCAGAAAAATATGAAGTAAGTAGTAGATAACCTAAATTAGCTTATTTACGAAGGTTTCGATAAGATATTCAATCGTTGTTGATTCTGCATTGGTCCTTTCGAAAATGGTATAAGTTTTTCATTAAATTCATCACTTTCATTAAACAAATAGGTACACTATGATGCATTGTTTTGCGCAGTTTGGATCAGTGTAGTGATCAGAGTAGTAAAGTCAGTGCCTTACATTTCTTGATCCCCTCTTGCAAAGAAGAATAAAGAAACCGGGGTCACGTAATGCTGGCCATTGATTGTACTACGACTACGGATATAATTATTGGTATCACCCTGTTTGCAGAAATGTATGGGCGTTGAGGCGTAGGAATTTATTCACAATGTGGCTGTTAGCTGTTATATCACGATATTGAACGACGATACGATATTACGATACGATATTGAATTGTCTTCCTTTAAGCACTGCTAATAGACATTTCGCACTGTGAATTCTTTATAGTTTGTGGTGTTGTCAGAGGTAATTTTTATGCCTTACCTACGTTGATTTTATGTTAAACTTGAACTCAAAATCGTTCTGTTCTTTAGTCACTTTTAGAGATGAATGCTTAGGTACCAAAGTATCCTTTTTTCCAAATCAATTGAAAAAAATCTCAAACATTTTTTAACTAGCCTTTAAACTTGCTTCTTCAAAACCTTTATTATACTGTCAATTAGAAGAGTCGTGTTTAGTGG
Organism: Noctua janthina; assembly: GCA_963576755.1. Lineage (NCBI taxonomy): Eukaryota > Metazoa > Arthropoda > Insecta > Lepidoptera > Noctuidae > Noctua > Noctua janthina. Next base: position 15,697,170 of record OY755063.1, on the reverse strand, counting down.
GGGGCAATGACGCACTGAATATGATGATTATGAATGATTACAGTGCGACGCCCATACAGGAGATAGATTGGCCTAATAATAGGTGCCACCTCTAATAAAGACATGTCGTACGGGCTAACAAGGAGTGTAACATGCACGTGTCAGTGAATTGCAGCCTTTTTCATAAGGTTAGGTACAAATTTAGGAGCTCGTAGCTTAATAACAACAGCCGCTTGGGAGGATCTTCAGGTTCAGCCGCGCTTGCCTCGTTGGTCCGTGGATGGGTTTCCTCCGTGCCTCGGAAAGCACGTTAAGCCGTTGGTCCCGGTTGTTATTTATCTTTGACAGTCGTTACAGGTAGTAAGTAACCCGTAAGTCTGACAATTAGTCTTGTAAAGGAGTATCGTTTTACCCAGAACTGACTGGGTTGTGGAGGTTATAGAAGCAGTCGGTCTATGTAAAATACTGGTATTCAGCTGAATCTGGTAAGACTGGAAGCCGACCCCAATATAGTTGGGAAAAGGGTAGGCAGATGATGAGTTAGATACAACTTTTGTCTAGAGAAAATCATTATACTTAGTCTCATATTTCTTGGTTACGGAATTCCTTTCCTTTCTTTATTGTTTTGAAGGCAACATGCTAGTCTGAATCCACACAAGATATAGTGGAAGATGATATTTTGGTTCTTCTCTATCGTGTGGTTAGTGCCTAACCTGGTGTCAGAGTTTTTATGCCACCCATGGGCATCTGACTTGGCTTTACATGCCGTCAAGAAATATCTTTCAGGCATGCTGATTAACAAATAACAAGTGAAGATCTTCTATAAACAAAAAGAAGTTTTGCTGTGTTGTTGGATAGTTCAGTCAGATATTATTATCATAAAGTGAAAATGACATGATTCTTCTTTATTGTCCAACAGAACATTGACCCTTGCGTTACTGATAAAACAACAGATGATATTGCCTCTGTTATTAAACAAACATTAATATGTGAAACGAAGTATCAGTTGATTTATACATATGACCTATATGTATAAATCAACTGATACTTCGTTTCTTATTTGAAATTATTCTTTTATCTGTCACGCATATTCATGATAGAAATTTATCTAAATAGAATGTTCAAGTGATAACTAACTTTGTGAAAATTAAGGTTTATCTAGTAAAAAATCTTTTGGAGATTTTAATTGGTTTTGATATATTACTGGCCGATACCTAACTTAACCGACTCAAATTAATCATTAAGCTGGGCAGTGAAGAAGGCGGGTGAAAAAAGATTGCATGCAGCAGTGACGGATTTGTGGAGTGACTAAATTGGATAAAGTAAGAAATGAGCAAATAAGAGGAAGTTTGAAAGTGGCGCTTGTTACAGAGAAGATGAAAGAGAGTCGTCTGTCTTGGTATGAACATGTGATGAGGAGGGATGTGCAACACTTGTGACTAAAAGAGTGATGAATATAAACGTTGATGGAGAAGGAGAAGAAGATCAAAGAAAAGATGGATTGTGTGCGGAATGATATGAAGGAAAATGGAGTTAATGATAGCGTAACGATTGACAGGGGGTAATGGAAGAAAAAAATACATATTACGCCGACCCCAAATAACATGGGACAAGAGCAGGAAGATGATGTTTTGCTATCTAGAAGCACGCTATTTCTGAAAGCCACCTCCAGCAGTAAAAGACGACTGTAAAACACTGCATAACGAACGAACTACTTAGTCATGCAAGTAAGTTAAAAATTTCTTTGATAAACGGACATTTGTTAAAGGTTCTGATTTACTTTAAGGTGAGAACCCAAAAAGCGTTCACAAACTGATGTATAAACCTCCCTAGTAGGAAATATAAAGGAAGCCTTGAAAGAACAACTCTTGGTCGCTAAGACCAGCTAAGCAATGGTAATAATGGACTATAAATGTCTGCGAACATCGCGAATAGGTACCATGTAATCATTGACACATTAAATGTTTAGTGCAGTATATTGTACGTGTGGTTACAAGAGCTATTACATAGATGTATATTTAATATGTCGTCTTGCTATTATGTTCTATGACTGATCATATAGTGCTATTGTAGGGGCACTAACATAGTATAAAGTTTCATTATTTTATTTACTTTTTTCAACTATGTTGGGGTCGGGTTCCAGTTTAAACAAATGCAGCCGAATACCAGTATTTTACATTGTGCGACTGCCTTTCTGACCTTCACCTCATCACCCAGTTACAGGGGTAACATATTAATAAACATTTACCTACCCCATGGTGAGGCTGATTGTCAGACTCGGTCATTCGGGCTCCTGACCCGTAAGTACTGTCAAAGATCTATGAATGACAGCCGTTACGAGTTACCCACGAGGCCCTTCATAAAACGTAACATCATATCAAGATCGTATAAATGTTGCAATAAACATAAAGGGTGTAAATTGACCCTTAACATATCCGAAAGGCACTTGTTCTACCAGTCTTTGCGATCATTTTTTTTGTTCTAGACCATACCTGGAAACCTTCTAGTTATGAAGATATCGGGGTCAAAGTTAGAACTTTTTCACAAGATTTTTTTAAATACATATTTTTAATGTAAGATTTTTACTTTAAACACCTCCACGACCCCCGTACTATTTAATCCATCCAACAGCACAATGCTTTGAGTGCTTTCCATCGAGTCTTACCGTAAAACGTGATTTTTCACCCCAAAAAAAAAGCTATGTGTAGGGTCTGTTTAGCTGCGGGACTGTTCGAAAGAGATACCGTGGCCCTGGAACACAAAGAGCAAAGAAGGAACGTGGATGGGTTTTAGTCAGTACAAGTCTGACACTTCCTTCCGCTCCGCCCAGAGTGGGGGGGGGGGGGTCATTTGATGATTTCCCACCCGAAAAAAAAAAGGGTCTGTTTACACCCTGTATAAAACTAGTTACGTAAGCATTCTAAACGTTACGTTCCGGTGCTGATGTTTTAATTCAGTTACATACAAACATAACCGTGTAAATGCGACTTTGTTATGGCGATATACTACACTACTACTATAGTCTATATTTGTTACGCTTTCAGGCAAAAACAACTGAACGGATTTTGATAAAATTTTACAGTCATATAGCTTATACATAGATAAGAATCAAACATCTGGTTGAGGTCAGATAGGCAGTCGCTCCATGTAAAATACTGGTATTCAGTTGCATCTGGTTAGACTAGAAGCCGACCCCTACATAGTTGGGAAAAGCCTAGGCAGATGATGATGATGATGATAAAAAGCGTAATGAGCGGTCTTATCACTAGAAACGATTTTTTAAGACAACTTTTGGATGGATTACAGGAAGAGGGAGAGGCTGAGGTGAAGTAGACTATGGGCTTGGTTGGGACAAGTTTATACTTTTCATACCGGTGGTACGATCTCGTGGGATAATTTCAGACCTCCACACGGGTGAAGCAGAGGGTTAAAATATAGTTTTTAATTGAATCGATCGAGGGATATTGTTGTAAACAACATCATATTATTAGTTTCTAAGCTCGTTTTAGAATCTTGTGTGGGATGTCAATAGCTAGCACCTTGTAGGGAGGTGGTTAGACTAGTGCTACGCAGTTAAGCGTTTGGATGTCGTGTTAGACATCCTTTCGTCTAACAATTCTCTCGACAGAATTTTCTTTATTTATTTATTTGTCGCACGGGAACGGTCAATGTGGCGACGCTTGGGGAGGCCTATGTACAGCAGTGAACGTCTTTCGGCTGAAATGATGATGATGATGATTTACCTTAAAGGTTTGGATGGATGGATTAAATGCATGCGACTAGAAGGCTGATGAATGGATGCATGTTGATGGATGGAGAGGTAGAGTCAGACAAATAAATGAATGAATGTTAAAGAAGAAAACGTATTGCGTGAAACCCAGTAGTCCTATCTACATAGTATAATGGAACAAGCGGACGACACATTGCTTTTTTTTTCTCTGAGGTAAGGAAATCAACCTAAAACGGACACCTTTCTTTTTCAGGTAGATAATTATTCAGGTTGCACCAGTCACAGATAGCACAAAGTGCCCAGCACAACAAAAAAATGCGAGATAAACGATAGAGATGATTAAATTCAACATAATATTATTGCACAGAAATTTTAAATATGGTCACTTACGAAACTTCTGACCGGACTCTTTCTCAAAGGATTAACCTACAATCGCACTAGATCGAAAAGTGGAAGGCGGGAAGGGAGGCCTTCGGCCTGCAGTGGGACAATATAGGCTTATAATAAATAATTAAACTTCTGAAGCTAAGAGCACAGTTTCTTCATTGTGCCTTTTAAGAAAAACCAGCAAGAAACTTCATGGTTACTCTTTTAAAATTATTTGTATTTAACTATGCTCTCATATTTCCTACACTTAGGAATGAGGCGACAAAATTACCCTGACAACAATTAGGTACTAGGGTAGGTACTTGTAAGTGAGAAGTTAAAAGCCACTTTATGTACGAGTACGTAAAACACAGGTTTCACGTTTCGGCTAATGATTGCAATTGCAACGAAGCGCACACCTCCACATTACAATTTAACACATTTCGCACTCAACCATCTTAAAGCAGCCACACACAATGCACGCAATTTCCTAATAAAACATAATAAATGCCTGTATCAGATAACAGAGTAACCTTACCGAAAATATTCAAAAAGAAAAGATAATAGAAATAAATAATTACCGCAATCCGTGTAGAACTTTGCGTTCGCACTGACGACGAGCACAGAAACAGTTATGAAAAACAACATTTTATTTTATTATTTGTTTAAAATCGCGCGCTAACGTGTGTTCGACTCGCACGATCGACGCTGACTGACCGGAATGTACGGATGAGCAGTTCGTTGCCGACCTTTGTTGCTTTATAATATGCGCGGGCGCGCCGGTCAAAGAGCAAGCGGTCAGGAGTGGGGACACATGAGTCATTCGTTCACTTCAAGCATCGGGCGATAACATTGTTTTATTTAAATGATAAGTACTGCATTGTTTTAATTGTTTTTGTGTCGAATTTCTTTGAATTAATTGGGTAGCAAAATTTCCTTTTTATTACATTAGTAACGCTAATTAAAAGTATTACCTAGTGATTAGTAGGTACCTAACATCATATCAAACATAAACAACATTATTATTTTTGCGTATCCTCCCCGATGGTGAAGGTAGAGGTATAACAATAGTTCCTACACATAATTTTATTATTTCCCTTGTAGGTAACACTTAAATGATTATATTAGAGTTAAAACACTTAGGTGCCTTTATCTGTGAATGTGAGAATTGCGATTATGGTCTCTAAAAACCAACTGAAGACAATTCCTAAAAGACACTTTGAGCCAGAAAAAGATGATTATAAGATTATAATCCGTCTTAAATCTTTACCATTCCTGCTATTATTATTCCTGCTATTTCCTGCTGCTTTCTGATTTTGATAACTTACTATCTACGAAGACATCGATTATTTATTCTTAATCTAATGATTACTATTGGTACACCTGAGCTCACCCTCTGGGTATTACAGGCGTGATGTTATATATTATGTATGTACCTAAAAGTATATCAATCCATCCATCTCATAGTCTTAACAAGAAAATAAACTCGTCCATTTTCCCCCTAATTGTATATTCTTTGCGCATGACCGGAAGAGCGAGTAGCCGCGCATGTTTCAGGAAAACTTGCGCACACGCATGCATGTGTGTGTATGTTTGCATGTGTGCGTGTCTTAGTAAACAAAGGCGTAATTTGAATGGGTAGGTTTGTGTGTTATCTAGGTATGTAATGCTGATTGCAAATAAATAATCGAAATTATTGGTTGTTTAAGCATTGTATTTTGGTCATTAATTATGAAATATTTTTGTTTTTGTCACACATAATGTAATCTAAGTACTTATCAATACATATTAATTATTTAAAATATTTCCAGTAAAAAAATAGTTATCCAATGAAATGTGCTTAGTAGCCTCTATGGCGAGCATAAACAAATTACTTAATTATTATTTTAGTCTATTTTTAAACATTAAAGTACGCATTACAACATTAATATTTTTTTTCAACATTAATATTTTTTATCATTATTACCTAAGGCTAATGTATTTTTTTTCTAATATTTTCAAAGTACCTATATTCAATTCTTATATGTCACGAATTCGTTTTAAATCGGTAAGTATCTTTAGTTAATAACCCAGAACGTGGGGGATTAATAAATTAAAAAAATATATTTTCTACTTATAAATTGGAAAGTTTCATGAAAATTTAAGGTTAAACTTTTTTGGGTGGCCATCCCAGATACAATACATAACATAAAATGTACAAAAAGGCAAGACATAAATAAGCTTAGTACCCAATGATGCAGAGTCTCTCCAGTTAAAAATGCCAGACGCTCTTTTTCAATTGGTACCACAGAAAATTTATGGTTATTGGGACATCGTCGGGGAAAATTTTCCCATAAATTAAGTAGGTACATTCTCCTAGATCCACACAGAAATAGTTCGTCAGTAACTAAAAACATTAGCTGCAGCTTCATTCAATTGAATCATGGTGCTGGCTGAATTCATGGAGACAGTTGACAGTCGACATCGCTCATACTATATGTTTACATCGTGTAAAAGAAAGAGTATAGTCATACTCCAGGGTGTGCTACAGACCATCAAACGAAAGCACTTTCTCCAGAGAACCAATGTTATTCGATGAAAAATTATATCAATCAGCTGTCCCATATATTTGGGTCGAGTAGGTATTGAAATTTTGTACATGCTGTATAGAAGGTGCTACAAACGACATTGAAATAAGCAATTTCCTTCTTAAGCTCTTGTTTATTAATTTAATTCCCAGAAGGACTTGCGTGTTACGTTAACAGTTCGTCCAATTATAAAGGAAGTGCAATCTAGATGGAATCAGTGCGGGACTGCGGGTAAAAGTGAGATAAAAGGAATTTCGACGGAGCGTGAGCTAATACACGTGGGTGGACACGCGGTCGGCAGAGTTGGGTTGTCCAAGGTAAGAGATATAGCGGGATCGATGACGAATCTTATCGGAAAGTTTTGAGTATGAATGTGGATGGGTATAAGAGTTGAGGAAGACCAAAGAAACGATCGATGGACTGTGTAAAGGATGATATGGCTAGAAAGGAGGTGTCTGATGAGATGACGAATAATAGAGAAGTATGGAAGAAGAAGACATGCGCCGCCGACCCCAAATGAATTGGGATAAGGGTAAGAGAATGATGATGAGTAATCAAATCGATTTTGCACCCCTAACCTTTGATCGATTCACCCAACTCTCTTTGATTAGAAAAGGAGAAGTATCCAATCAAAAAAATAAAGTTTTTTACATTATGAGAGCGATGCAGTATTATCTCAGTTGACACATTAGTATCATGTCCGTTAGTTAAGGTCAGTTAGTGAAAGAACACAGTTCTTTCTTTTTTTTTCGTGTAGTGAGTTCCTTACCTGGTGACAGAGTTTTATGCCGCCCATGGGCCTCTGACTTGGCTTTACTATGACGTCGAGAAATATCTCTAAGGCATGCTGGTTTTCGGATTCATGTGATTATTGTATCATTATTACTTCGGTGAAGGAAAATATCGTGAGGAAACCATCATGCTAACTAGGAAAATAGTTGAATCACTAAAAATATAGATAAGTTTCATGAGTCTTTAGTAAAATATGACTTTCAAAACAAACTGCTATTGTCGAAAAGGTGGAGTACACAGATGTGTGTAATGAGTAACGTGTAATACATGCGTTTGACTCATATCCTTCAGGGTTATCTAGAAAATACTCAGAAAGTGACAATTTTTATTTATAACTATATTAATCACTAATTTATTATTAATTTATGAGCATTACAAACGTGCACGCACAGTTCTTAATTGATCATTACCATCATCATCAGGCTTACAGTAGTGCTTTGCCGTTCAAAGGCCTCTCCAATCGCAAGCCATTCTACTCAATTCTCGGCAACTCATCTAGTCGCTACCAGCCTCTCTGTGAGGATCGGCGTCCTACCAAGTACCTAATAGAACTTTGTCAATAATATCTTCGGAAACTTAAAATAAAAAAAAGTTTTATGGGTCAATATGAAATGTTTGAAAAACCCAGTTATTTAATCATCAGATGCTGCTTCGCGGCTTAGAATGCCTTGTGATTTAGGGACTGTAGCTGCATCTTTTTCTTTTTAATGATATTTTGACAGTTCAAAAGTGCCTGTAACTAGGTTATTTGACATAAACGCTTTGATTTTGAATTTACAGCGTTTTTCGCCATCCCCGCTACCCGCTTATGACTTCCTCCATCAAGGATTAAAGGAAGCCAGCGTTTAGCGGTCATCCGGCGACGATGCGACAATTGGCGTTCTTGAGAAACCGTCGCGCGATAGTTCGGTGGCGTGTCTTCGCGCTGCGTCACGACGAGGTAAGCAGCGGTCATGCTTGAGATGTTTGTGAGGGTTAAGATTCCTTAAACCCAGCTGTTCATAGATTCTTTATGCCATACTCGTTGTCATCATCTGCATAGACTAACTTTTTCAACTATGCTAAGTCAGCTTCCAGTCTAACCAGTTGCAGCTGAGTACTAGTATCATTCATAAATCGAGCAACTAGTGGTTGCAAGAGCGACCACTGAGCATGAGGAGGACCTCATGCTGCCTTCGAAGAAACGTTTCTAGAGTGCGACTCGTATCAAGTCGTTCGATTTTACTGGCGAGTCATGACGCGCTGATTACAATGGGTCACTTGTGCCAATCAATAGTCGTATAATGCTGCTACACTTGTTTGCAATCAATTATCAAATAACAGATGACCGTTGATAAGTGGTTAGTCAACGTAACTGTTTTTTTTTATTTCTTGACTAACTTGGTTTCTGTGAAATATGACGACATAGACACACCCAGCTTCTATTTGTTTACCGTCCTGAACATATTTTTAATCAGCATGAAATGTGTCGTACCCAGTAATCGTACCCAAAGGTATTTGATCAGTAGTCAGAAGACCGAAAGTCTGGTAGCCAGAGTTACCAGTAATTGGGTTGTAGAAGTCGAATAGACATAACATAACATAACATCACATCACGCCTGTAATCCCCGAAGGGTTAGGCAAAAGTGTACACCCACATTTCGCCAGTTATGTGTAAGTTCCATGTAATAGGGGGAGAGCCTACTGTCATCAACCGGCCACAAATCCAGACTCCGCAGCTGCTACTGAGATATTCCTGATGGAAAAACCCAATAACACTTTGCCCACCCCTGGAATCGAGCCTAGGTCCTTAATTAAAGCGACCCAGTTAGCATTACCGGTTGGTGTTGGTAAAATATAAGAATACTACACAACGACGTACCATTTCTCACACCACGCTTACTCTATTTTTGGCCTAGGGTCACAATCAAACGGGGCTAAAAATAGGGCCCAGTCCAACATAATGGGTACAGTCGTAACTCAATTCCCCCGTTACGTCCTGTACCCTATCTGTAACACGGAGGTATACACGTGGTGAACATCTCAAGATGGAAGCGGCGTCCTAAGACAACAAGCACCTCGGTTTATTACCGCATAAGCGTTATTAGGCGCGGTTTATTTCGGACAATAGGATAACCAAGATTTTAGCTGAGACAGGATTAGGTAATTTTTTTTTTATAATCGCGCATCTTCAGTGACTACAGCAATTTCAAGGATGTACTAGGACGGATTTTACGATCTAATTGTCCGTAGCCAATGACATTACGCGCAGCTGCATGGCGCAAAATTAAAACAATTCTGCACCCATTAACCGAGACCAAAGTTACGACACAAATTCACTAATACGTATCTAATAATAAAATAAAATACATTTATTTCAGACCAAGTAATTGTCCTTAATTGTTAGTAACAAAGCCTTAAAACTACGTTAGTATTGTGTCAATCAATACAATTCAAATAATTACTAATTCAATATCTAGAAAAAACACAGTTCATGTCTTAAGACTACGTTAGTATGTATCATTCAATAAAATTCAAAGAATAAACAATTCAATATCTAAAAAAATACTACTGTTAATTAGAATGGTCTTAAAACTACGTTAGATTGCATCAACTCAAATTAAAATAATAGTAAAAATCTCATGTCAGCAAAAGTCCTAGTGTCACTTCGTCACATATAGCTGGATGTAACTTCCTAGCTAGTAATCCTTGGGTTTGTCTGGCAACACATTTCCAGCTGTGGACATACTCTAAATTACCTTAAAAATCATCGACTAATATTAGAGAACCCAATGGCTTGGCACGCGGCGATGGCAAGAGACCGGATGGCATGTTTTTGTCTCCATGAAAGAAGGGTGGGCCTTTAGTGTGGGACGCTACATGTGTCGATACTCTTTCGCCATCCCATCTTCCTAGCTCATCGTGCTGTGCTGGGGCTGCCGCTGCGGCTGCAGAGAACCTCAAGCGGCGTAAATTTAGTAACCTTATTAGTAACTATATTTTCGAGCCGTTTGGGGTTGAAACTCTAGGACCGTGTGGGGTCCGAGTGCTCACAGCCTTTTCAAGGACATTTCAAAACGCTTCCGTGACCCAAGGGCTGGCTTTTACCTTGGCCAAAGGCTTAACGTTGCCATACAATGTGGCGACGCCGCCAGACTCTTGGGTACATTACCAGTTGACAGCGTTAAGGAGTTTTTTGACGCCATTTTTAAGTTTATTGTTAAGTTAGGTTATTTTAATTTATAAATGTATCTAATATTTAGCTAAATTAAAAATAAATAGTAATTATTATTGTATCAGAAATGTATATACATTTCCAAGCTTACCTCCTGAAAAACGATTAGTCTAATAGAAGTTGTTGCTTAGGGATCTTGTTATGTTTGGAATTACCTACCCAAACATTGGTCTGTTTGACGTTAGTAAAATCGGGCAAAAATACAGCCGAAGATTGGCGTATTATTGGTCAGATATTGTATCGTATTCCTTTACTAGCTTCAAACTACACCGTAGGAAGACCTCTTTACAAAGTTTAAGAATAATTAATATAAAAAAACCTTGCCAAAAACTAATTTATTTGTCTTTCTTATGATATTAGCTTTGACTTTTTCTTAACGAAAAATAAATGAGTTTTTATAAATTAATTAGCAAGTAATTAGATAAGTTAAATGATGGTTTTTGGGGCAAATTGAAGTTTAAATCTAATTGAGAGATATTTTGCTGGTTTAGATTGGAGGATCCGCGTTCCGAAAGCGACTGTATAATTTTTACTAAGTGGTTACGAACTTCTGGAATGTCATTAATGTTCTTACTGTTTATGACAATGACCTGCAGAAGAAGTTCTAAACTACATAATAATGCCGAATAGGCTTTGGCAGAAAATTAAATAAAAAGTAAGAGAACAGAATTGACAAGTAGTAAATACTTAGCAAGATTAACTATCTAGGTACCCACCACAAGGCCTCGTCACCGACCTCGGGCGATGCAACTAGTCTTGTCTCTTTCGCGACGGCTTTCAAGACGGCTCGGTGACTCTTAAACCCGTATCTATAGCCAAATTAAAGTAATTACTTGAGTTTAAGTAATTACTGATGCAAACATTTTAATGCATTATACAAGAATTTAAACGAAGACAACCGCGAACTTTTGACAGTTCTAACTTCAAGTAATTACCAAACTACAAAATAAAAAACGTATCTTATAAATAATTACTTTTACTTGTTTATAAATAGATACGTTACGGGTGTTAGCATGCCCTAATCATCACCTTGCATTGTATTTGTCCTCAGTCGCCAATTTAAAACGCGTGCCGTTTGAGCGTGTAGAACGTGGCCAAGAAGTTATACTTTACCCTGTCATCATTTAAGCACCATAGTCGTATTTTAATCCAACAACACCTTAGATTTAACATCCCGCCTGCATCGAGCGATATCACCCATCTTGCCACCATGTTGGATTCAGTTGCATCCAGCGATATTACCTGACTACGGCGCCATCTTGCATTCAGCAGTATTCGGCGATTTCTGAGCTTACAGTTGTATTGTCGAGTGAGCTATCTCTTCAATACATTGCATGTTGCCAGTGAATGGAGTCAGGGTCTTAGCTCCTAATCATATGAATGGATGAAGATAGAGACAAAATTATTTTCCCTAAAATCTCGTTAATTGGATATAGTGACAAATTCTAAACCAACTTTCCTCTCGCAGGCCTACTGGGAGAAATTTCTTATGAAATAAGCAGTACCTTTGTGCTCTTCTATGTTAATGTGACCTGTTGAGTATTTCGTGAGCGCATAAATAAAAAAATAGTTACAATCTCATTATCCATAGTATAATGGAAATTATAAAACATTCTAACCTCCACTAAAAAGTTTTATTAAAAGTTATAATTACTTACTGTAATGGATGTAATAACATTACAGTACCTAATTATAACTTTAAATTTTAACATGAATATGGAGAAGCTCGTGGCTAAATAATAACAGCCGCATGGGTCAATCTTTAAGGTTAAGCCGCACTTGCCAAGGTCGGTTCGCGGATGGGAGACTTTCCTTTGCCCACAGTCTCCTCCGTGCCTCGGAAATTACGTTAAGCTTTTAAAATATATAATATATAATAAATTACGTTGGTCGCGGCTGTCATTTGTAGATCTTTGGTAGTCGTTAGAGGTAGTCAGTGGCCCGAAAGTCTGAAAACCAGTCTTATGAAGGAGTATCGTATTATCTAATATTAATTGGGATACCGGTTAGATGGGCATTCACTCCATGTAATTCAGTTGCATCCTGTTAGACTAGTAGTTGGCCTAAACTGAGTTGGAAAAAGGTTAGGCAGATGAATTTACTTATGTTAACCATTGAACATTTGGCTTTCCTCTCAATGTTTCCACTGTTCCACACAATGGTTATGTACCCACATAATGGTGTACGTCTAATCGTCTAATCTATCTTCTGATACTCTTACAAAATACTTCGGAATAAAGATCGTTTTTTTTATTCTAGTTACACATAATTGCTGCCATTGCCCTCAATAACCTTCACTCTGGACCTAGCACGAACGCGCGGAGTAAACGTAACGTAAATTTTAACGATTTTAAAATTGAAAATACTTATTTCGCTCATAGAACTAAACTATTTTTCTTATTTTGAATATAACCATAATAGTTATAAAAATTACAGGATGGTCTAAATAGTGTCGTCATAAAAAAATAGATTCCTCATTCCCAGGGAAAAATCCCCGAAATTATCCCATAATGAACGCGATTCAGTGATAGTTTGGCATATGCAGAACCAAAAATTCGAAGTCAAATTGCATCTTAAAACCTTTGGACCCGCGTGTTTCATAAAAGCCCTCTCATAGAGGGAGAAAGCTTGAGTTCCAGCAGTGGGATAAGGTGATGATGCTATTATGCTGTATATTTAATGTGCGTGTAAAATGTAAGACCCACCCTAAACCCAGCCTAAAAAAATCTGCTGTTTCCTACAAATGTTCATTACATACATGGTTAAAATGTATGGAACAGGTGTTTTGTTTATGATAGCCAATGAAAGGATTTCTATGGGTATTGGTATGATGTTTTGAGCACTTGGTAACCGTTTGTGTGTCGGAGTTGTATTTTTCATAAAAACAAAAACGTTCGAAATATTTTATATTTACGTCGCGCGTTCGCGCCGGGGCCTCTGATCTGGGTTCTAATTTCTTACAAGTCAAGGAATGGAAGTCTCCTACTTATTGCATAGTCACCCTACCTAACAGGACACCTTTTATCATATCAAATGTTATTATACACACATAAATATTATATTATAGTATGGCCTTACTGGGGGTTAATAAACCTTGTGAGCCACTACACAAGATTAAGTTTAGACTACCCTCCAAATGGTGCGTAAAGAATCTTGAGTGACAGCCGACATAAACACATGTAGTGGACAGAGTGGGGTAGTTGAAGTAGATTTGATTATAATACAATATTCATGCGGGGGATTAAACTCGTAGATTGTGAGTAGAATCTCAGACAGGCATTTTGCTTAATTTCTTTCATCACCTCTTCTTTTAGAACTGTAAAGGAAAACATCATGAGGACATAACGTAACATTACGCCTGTAATCCCCGAAAGGTTGGACGCTCTTAATGTGCACGTCTTTCTACATTGTTCTCACATATATGTATAATCTCAACATGAATGATGTAACCAAGATTTTGTAACAATGTTTTTGATTTAAATAAGTGTCCATGGAGTTTCTTGCCCATTCTTCTCCATAGAGATCTATGCTTTGGAATGTGTAACTACAGTACTTTCTCAAGTTATTATGCCTTGTGACTGTGACTGTAGCTTCGCTTCTTTTTGTTTTTTTGAGATTCAAAAGTGCCTGTGATGGTCTAATTGAAATAAATGCTTTGAGTTTGAGTTGGGCAGAGGTGTACATAATTTAATACACATACATTTCGCCAGTTACGTTTAAGTCCCATGTAATAGGGGGCGAGCTTATTGTCAGCAACCGGGCACAAAACCAAACTCCGTGACTGCTACTGAGAAAATCCTGATAGAAAAACCCAATAACAGTTTGTTCGACTCGAGAATCGAACCTAGGACCTCATGCTCAGCAGACGCGCTTGCAACCACTAGACCAACGAGGCAGTCGTTCTGTAGTTGATTCCTACGTTGATTTAATTAAAAATAAATTTATTTTATTATGAATACAAACCAAGTTTTACTTTTCCGATTTTTGGGAATTCGGACGTTTTAGAATTCCGCCCGCATTCCGGACACTAAGCTAAAGTTCTGAAGATTTCTGCAGGGCCCAGCACTCTCTAACATAGGAGGTCTTTGTCTCAGCAGTGAAAACAATGCTAATTGCTAAGTGTGACGCTGAAAAAGAAAGGTAATTGTTACTAATAGTTTGTGGTGCCTAAAAACCTACAACTACACTGTTTTGTATTATTTTACTTACCGTTATTATTTACGCAGGACACCTTAAGACTTCGATAATATGTATAAAGGTTTTCCTGCTCATAAAAATAAAACCCAAAATCACTACATAGTATAAAACAAAGTCGCTTCCCTGTCTGTCTGTCCTTATGTATGCTTAGATCTTTAAAAGTACGCAACGGATTTTGATGCGATAGATAGCACACTATCTATCACTGAAAACCGCATCAAAATCCTCTTGAATCACAATTCAAGAGGAAGGTTTATATATATTTATGCGATGCCGGGGTGGGTCGCTAGTAACAGGATAAAAGTGATAATTACCTAATATAAGCCTATTGCGGGCGACAATGAAGTCACTATTAATTACCTACATGGGACTAACATAACTTGCGAAATGTGATTATTACTATAACCTACACTTCTGCAAGGGGCGAGCCTATTGCCATCAACCGGGCACAAATCCGGGCTCCGCGGCTGCTACTAGGAAATTCCTGATGGAAAAACCCAATAACACTGTGTCTGGCTTGGGAATCGAATCCAGAACCTCATGCTCAATTATAATTATGAAATGTTATGTTAAGTATATATTAAATAACTATCGGATATTCATTTAAATATTGTCCAACCCATTTATTTACTTAATAAATAAACTCACGGCTTTTTTCCGGGGAGTTGGCAGACGCTACCTGAATGCCACCTGCTACGATCCCATACTCGCTTCGTTCACATACATACATGCTGGTCATACACGCACGTTTGTATTATCATTCTCTTGCCCTTATCCCAAAACATTTGGGGTCGGCGCAGCATGTGTTCTTCTTCCATACTTCTCTATTACTCGTGATCTCACCAGACACGTCCTTTCTTGCCATATCATTCTTTATACAGTCCATCCATCGTTTCTTTGGTCTTCCTCTACTCTTACTACTACTCACGCATGTTTGTATTTACTTATTAAAATCTTTAATTCATTATTTGCTTGACCAATGACGCACAGCAAAAACTGCAGACCGTAGAAGATTGATTAAAAAAAAAAAATGTAGGAAAAATTGTCAGTGTGGAAGATAATCATTTTTTCGATGCGAAATCCCAGCCCAGTAGAAATCACTTCGTACTACAGTTTCTACTGGTAGTACTTCCAAGTTCCTATTTAAAAAAAAAACAATAATCATCACAATTAATTAATGTGATAACTGATAAGGCAATAACCGTGATTCAACTCGTGTGTCGGTGATAGCAGTAATAACAATGTATCAAGCTGAATGAACCCACGGGAGACTCATGTTTACTTAACATGTTAATGAATTAGTTTACACTGTGAGTTAGTGGATCCTGGATTATGGTGCTGATGGTCAAACAAGATCACCTTAAAACTGCTCTTTTTACAGCCGTTATACACTTAATAAAACCCAGTAAATTGATCGTCACTTCATTGCGATAGTTTTTTTTTTTTTTTGTCTTTTATTTTTGTTTTTTATTTTTGTCACGATCATTTAGATTCTAAATGATCGTGACATCCCATCATCGTCCTGACTCAACCGGATCCGAAATGTCCCAAAAGTTCCCCGCAGTGGGATCGATGTAGGCTGACTATGTCCTGACTAATCTATAACCTCACTATTAGCAGAGCCACTGGCAGTGAAGGTGTTAATTTCACGCTGTAGTTAGCAAAGTGCCGATGTAATCGATTTATAGAGATGCAGGCATTTGCCAGGATTAATTCATTCTATTCAGGGGGAATCTAGACTTAGGCCGGATTCTATGAAGACGCTCAGATGCTCAGTCAACTGATGTTGAGTCGAGATTAGCATTGACATCAGTTTAAAATGGATATTATTGGCATGAACACCGTTTCAGGCGAACCGAAGGAAATAATCTACTGATAAAAACTACCAGTAAAATTCTGTTGATTCAGTTTCAAATGCAGAGAACCACATTAATAATTTCATGCTATGTGTACTTTTCACATACCTATGAATGTGTTCTGTCTTTGTCTTACATTATTTTCTTCGTTCTTAGATTATCACACCCCTTTATTTTTGGTTTAAAAAACCGTTGTATACAGGAGTAACAAATGTAAAGCACGCAAAATATTTTGCTAATGCCGCATGCAATAGTACAGGAGTATTTTAAGTTCATTAATAACATTTCTAATTGAGGTGCAGCGTCGTCGTGTCGTATGAACGTGAACGTGGCAAAAGGAGTATTTTAAGGTCGTTCTGGTTGTCTGCCTACCTCCATGCGGAAAAGGCGTGACTTCATGTATGTATGTATGAACATTCAAAACTTATGTGGAGGTTAAGTGTTGCCATAAAACATGGCAACGCCGCCAGTCTCTTGGGCACATTACCAGCTGACAGCGTTGAGGAGTTTTTTAATGCCCTTTTATACTTTGTTGTTAGTTTATTTTAGGTTATTTAATAGTTTTTAATTAATAATGTATTTAGTTAGTTTACTTTACTTAATGAATGTTTGTTAAAACTTATGTTCGTAATAAAAACGCTGGAACAAGTTTGATGGGATGTCACAATCATTTAGATTCTAAATGATCGTGACATCCCATCAAACTTGTTGATAATTAATTATCAAAATTTTAGATAATTAATTATCAAGTTTACGTGATATAGGTAAACTTTAATAAGTATAGTAAAGATACGATGTTTTATCACGTCATGAGAATCATACGAAGCAGGGTTTGGTTGATAGTTGTCCATAATAAACAAGGTGGATGAATTAGCCGAGTAGTGACTCGCAAACACAGTTACAAAGATGGATTTTTAAAGCCTTTGTCATTCTCTACCAGTCAGCTGAGGGTGGAGAGTTGGCACAGACTCGTAGCAAACTGGCGAAATGTGGGTGCTACCTCTGTCGATCTCTTCCAGGATCTATATTTTTTTTAAACCTTACAGCATTAATTCAAATAGACCCATGACAGGCACTTGTGAATAGTCAAAAATAAGCTACCTACAGTCCAAACACGGGCACAAACACTGAATGGACTGTAGTTACCCATTCCAAAGCGTAGATCTCATGTAGAAGAATGGGCAAGAAGCTCCATGCACAGTTTTTTTTGGGAAAACGGGAGTAGGTAATGGTATGTAGATTTATTCTCTCTCTTTTTCTCCTGGCTAGTATCTATCCCAATTTATTTGGGGTTAGCCCTCCTAGTACTTCTGCGTCACACCGTACAGTTGTGGGTTGTCTATTCAGTTGTGTTGCTCGCTATGTAGTTTTATTTTAACAAAACATAACACCTGTAATCCCCGATTGGTTAGGCAGGGGCTAATAGTAAACCAATATTTCGCCAGTTATGTTCAAGTTCGATGTAATAGGGGGTGAGCTTATTGCCATCAACCGGGCATAAATCCATCCTCCGTGGAATTCCTGATGGAAAAACCTAAGAACACTTTGCCCAACAGTCGCGCTGCCGACCTCTAGACTAACGAGGCCGTTTTATTATATTTCACAAATTGTCTTTTGTCTTACTGTCTCTCCAACACCGCGTGGGTGCGGCGTCGTTGCCAACAACTAGCTAGATTAGATAATGTTCTCCCAAAAGTCGATCGCTTGTCGTTCACGAGGCTATTACGATGATTGGTTGACAATAAGGAAGTGTTTCTTGACCGTACGCCTTTGGAATTACCGGCAATTGGCCGTATTATCAGTCAGCATCTATGCCGACTGTTTCTTGTAAGTAGCTGACTGTATCAGAAATATGTGTATATTTAAGGATGTCGTTAAGCTACAGACCATCAAAATAAATATTTTTCTCTATGGGACCGTCGTCGTAATCACAAAAATAATCAAATGTCCCATCCATTTAGGCCGAATACTGAGTCTGATGCACGCTGCATAAGGTCTCCTATCTTCTCTGTAGACAGCTTGAACTCTTGGAGGCTCGATACAATAACGACATTGCGTTGTAGACAGGAATTTCATCATTGTGTTATGTTTTGTGTCATTTCCATACGATGGTTACAACTAGTTTCGTGGACGTTAGTAATTAATTGTGTGTTATTCTTAAGAGAATACCTAGAATAACAAAATAGTCCATGTTATTACTTTGATATCAGTTTTATTATTTTAAGGTATTTTTTACAATATATAAAATTAATAAAAAATACATTATTAATATAATATTTTTTAAGCCCACACTAGGAATTTCTCCTGTATCGTGGGTCTGTGCGTTTTACAATCATTTAAACTCACACACACATACATCTAGACCCGGAACAATATCTGTATGCCATACAAATATCCATTCCTTCCGGGGATCAAACCCGCGACGCGCAACGCTGCAGTCAATCGCTCAGCCACTGCGCAAACCGTGCCGTCTATTTTACTTTACTGGACTGGTACATGATATTCTATATATTAAATGTATTCACTTTACGTTTAATAGCTGACGCAGATTAGAGCGGGCCGAGCAAAACACCTGGGTGCCTAAGTACTTATACCAGTTTTTTTATTTGTATGAACCATCGTACTCGACAGGTGGGCGCATATATATCTATAGCTTTAAATGATTCATTTAAATGTGCATGTCCGGGAAGTGTTAATTATTATAATTATTTCCAAGTAATTGTGTCATGTTACCTATTACATCATATTGGTTTGCTTGTATTCTATGCACATGGTGTGACTATTTTTAGTTCTTTACGTATACATAATCATCGGTCTTATAGGTAGTAGTTACCTATGTACATTTGAATCTTCGATGTATAGAAAAAACATGTCTTCTGACTATTAACTAAGTATATTCTGGGTAAATGCTTACACCCCTACGAAGGTGTTCTCGGCTTGGGTAGCTTTAGAGGGGATCTCAAAATTTGGACTATTTCGTAAATAAAACACATTGGCAATGTAATAGGTATATCATTATTTTCATAAACATATCGCGACAATTAAATACTTAAAAGCTAAATATTTCTATAATTTATCCATTTAATGCTAAAACGTACATTAAATGCAATGAAGATAAATTGTATTTACATTAAATAATTATACAGGATGTACGGGACAGCCCTCCACAAACTGATGGGATGAATTCAGTATATCATACTAAGATGACCGGTACAAGAAATTATTTCAGGAATGTTATGGGAGTCCAATAAATTGGATTTGTTTTATTTCCTCGTACGCAATATAGCGTGACCGTGGCAAAACGCAAATAGCGAACGGCAAGCGCGACGACTAGTTCGATGAACTCTCCAGCCGGGCAGGAAGTGAACAGCTAATTTCCCGCGTCATTCGTTAGAGTATTTCAACATCCATTGTTGGATTATTGATTTTAGCCGTATTATTTACATAAATGGACTACTGCGTACAGGGAATGTAATTTTACATTGAAATAAAGAAAAAGTATCGGAAAAAAAAAATAAAATAATATCCGGAGAAAAATTCCGGTGAAAAATTCCGAAAAATTCCGATTCAAAATAAGGAGCTGAATGCACCCTGTCAGTTTGTGGAGGACTGTCCCTTACACCCTGTATTATGAAACATTTATTTAGATATACGTTTTTAACTGGGACGTAAACTAACATTCAATATTATAATAAATAATAATTAGAAATGATTCCAAGGTGTTGATTTAAATATAAGTGTGTTTATTTATAATTGATTTGACATTTAATTTAAAGCCCGACTTGCACCACAAATCCGTAAATACAATATCATGAAATAAATAAAATGATAAAAAATCTATAGATAATTTAGTTTAGCTAGTTTATTTCTTATCTGTGATAATAAAGAGAAATCCCTCATTTTTCAATAACAATTAAATATTTTTTTAATAACAAATTATTTGTATTGTATTTTGATACTCAAATACAAATTTTTATACGTTAACTCTAATCTAGTGGCACTGTTTATATAATTTCAATTTTGTTAACATGCGGATGATGTGGTGGGCTGCAATATTGTTAAACATATATTGTAAACATATTATATTCTAGCTGTTTGAAACATCCTTCTATTTCTGTCAACCATTTAAAGATGACAGATATAGAACCAAGTTTAAGATAGCTTTGGCGTTAAACGCAGTTAGTGAGTTATGTGGTGAAAGCGGGCTTTGGCATTTTGTATTATAAAATTACTTAATAAAATGTGTTCATTATTCAATGTCAGTTTACATAGCGACTTAATTGCCTAAAGTAATTTTCGGTAAAATTGTATTAAGAGTTAACTACATTAAGTACATAATATTACTGTAAGTATTATGCTGTTAGGGAGAGATCATATTCATAGGTTGAAGTAACTTATAGCTTTTAAATCTATTAGTGAAAGGATAATTAATTAGGTATATAAAAAGAAACACACAAGTCTTAAGGTGGCTCGCAGTATATTATTTTTTAAAGTTAAAAACATCTTTCGTTTCTTATTATGTTTGCAAAGGAACTGCCATCAAGTCGGCTTATTTTGCGCTTTAAAGATAGAGGAAATACGTTTTCTCTTTTCATTGAGTTGGAATCTGCCTTTTTAATTCAGATTTCAAACATGTTAACAAATAAATGACACTTGGAAAAATAACTTTAAAGCCTGAATTAGTATTTTTATAGGTACATTTTGTAGCAAGACTTAAGATTAGGGAAATGAAAGATGATTACATTTTAATTTATTTTAATTAGACATTGATTGGTAAAATTCTTATACTATTCACAGGAATATGAAGAAACCTGTTTTGACTATCAGTTATGAAGAGAAAGGATATTATGAAACTGGAAAATCCAAAGATATGAGACATATGTTTTCTATATAACAATAAATATTAGGCTATACTAAGTAACTATGCGAAATACTACAAGAAGTCTCAACTATCCACGATGTTATCCTTTCCAGATAGTTTACGGAATTCCTTCACGAAAATTCAATTACTTTTGGCATGCTTTTGACCCATTCGAATCTTTGAGAATGCTGTTGAAATACAGGTACTAAAATTGTAGAGAAGTAGTTACGAAATAGTTAAAATTTCCAAGTTTAATCAGATCAATTGACTAGATGAGAGATCGATAACATACTTAGCGTTACAATCTCAATGTTCACAGATAGCAGTATTCTTGCAACGCTAAAATAATCTCCGGTAACGATACACCACTTACATCTAAATAATTAGGTCTTAAATGTGAAATACGCGGAGACTTCCGCGGCTGAAATACAGGGGTCATTTTCATACGCTGGTCATTGAGTGCGTACTGTGGGTGTGTGTATGAGTATGTGTCGGGGGGTGTGTGTGTGTGTTGGTCGGGAGTGTGTGCGCGTCTACCGGCCGAGTCCGGTCCACAGCAGGCCAGGGTCGTGGTGATTGGCACCCGGGTAGACACCGTCCGCCTCCACCAGAGATCTGCGGTTGTAAGATCTACGTACAACGATATTTTAAACTAAATTTTAGTAATGCTGATTAAAGCGTAAGGTGATAGGAAATAATAATAGTAAATACAAACAAAAATATTCTCATCAGCCCATGAATGTTTTCTAACAAATTATTTGCAATAACATGATCATTCATGGGGGAAACAGGGAATTAATATTAAATCGTTAAATCAAGATATCTTGTTAGGACAACCATGAAGATTACTTAAAAGGGTATGATTCGGTTCATTCACAATGATTAACAAGGACTATACTGTAGTGAAACGATGTGCACAAAACAGGTACAATGAGATATATAGAGATTTAGTTACAAAGTAAAGAAGTTATAATATTGTCGAATTGCCCACCTGATATTGCCAGTAGGTCTTAGAGGGCGCAGGGCGTACAGCTTCCTGATGCCACTGCCGCCACCACCGGAGTCTGTAGGACAAATAAAGTTTAGCATAACATAACATCACGCCTGTACTCCCCGAAGGGTTAGGCTGAGGCGTATAAGGGACTAACCACACTTATTCAGCTCTATTCAGCTTTTGTCCATAGAAATCAACGATTTTGTATGGAGATGCGTACGCCTCCGTTCAGCTTTCCGCGTCTATTCAGATGTGTACGCATCTCCATAAAAAATCGTTGTTTTCTATGGACAAAAGCAGAAGATATTTGAATAAGTGTGGTCAGTCCCTAATAGTACACCCACATTTCGCCAGTCATGTTTCAGTCCCATGTATTAGGAGGCGAGCCTAATGGCATTAATTGGTCACAAATCCAAACTTTGGGCTGCTTCTGACAAATTGTGGAAAAACCCAATAACACTAAGCCGGACCCGAATCAAAGTGTAACTTCTGTAAGGTAGATTCGATTGCCGTAATTTTTTGGAAGAATTGTATTAGGAACTAATAACGGGTGTCACCGTTCTTTTGGCCCCTAAAACCTTCTTAGAATTGGACGTTTACAAACATAAGTTTACCAATAAGATTTCATTACACCTGTACATTTCCGGGGTTTGGCAGAGTATAGTAATACAATATTCCTCCGAGTATTGCTGTATGGGGGTAGACATTTCACCAGTTATATTTATGTCCCATGTAAATAGGTCATAAATCTAGATCCCGTGTTTCTACTGAGAGATTCTAGATGGACAAGCCCTTTAACACTTCGCCCCACCTGAGAATTGAACCCAGGACTGACGAGGCAGTTAACTAACTTGTTTACTTCGAACTCGTTATTAATTCATCCATTCATAGATCTTCGTCATGAAAGCCCACATACTGCATTTCCAATAAAATCGACAAAGTAAACCATGCATAATAAAAGTTTCAACAGCTCGTCAATGTTCTAGACTTTAAAAATACACAATTTACCAGTACGCCTGTAGTTAGAAGACTTGCGTTATTCAAATACTTGAGAGATATCAGACACCTCTGCAGGTGCTTCTATTACTATTACTAACAAGAGCTCTGTGTCTGTATGCAAGACTTATTATTACGATAGAAACACCCTACACTACGTCTTCAAAAAAATACAAATATTTTTCTCATTTTCATTTCGTGGAAGTGCAGAATAAGAGACAAAAGTGTGATTCTACGGTAACGCAGCAATTACCTTGACGTTTTATGTACACGGAAATAATTTGACGCCAAATTGGGCTGTTATTCTAATTTATTATACTAGCTTTGAGATCTGAGACACTTGTGGATTTTTCCGGAATTATCTTAAAAGGAAGAATAAAGTTTTCGTTGTTTTGGAATATAATTTCCGGCGGACAACTTTCAGAAATTGACTGAACCATAATCTATTTCCAAAACACATTCAATTGCTTACGTTACACCCACTGTCATCACACGAAACGAGAATTTTACGACAGTTTAGCAGAAATACAAAATGATATATACCAACCAAAGATCTCAAAGCCCCAATGTAGGCGTATCCCACTACATCAGAAACGATCGCTCGTCAAGATTCGACTATAAACAAAAGACAACTTCCTGTTGCAATTTGATAGGCATCGTTATTGACAGTTCCTACATTCTGACATTTTCCTACTTCCCTCGTAGTATCGTGGAGGATACGGTAAAGTATCCTTAAGCGAGTCTAATTGAGATACCGGCGGCGTGGTGCTCAATGGTGACGGCAGAGGTCGTTGATATCGTATAGAGAATTATGATGCGATTGAGAGCTGCGGGGAGGTTAGTGGGATATTTTTATGATGGTTTGTTGATAGTTTTGTGCGGAACTTGTGTACGAAGTGTATTGAATACAAATTGGGTGTAATAGATGTGGATGTGTTGCAGATTGCTGGGGTGTTGCAGATTGTTGGGGAGTTTCTTATGCTTCTTCTTTCCCATAGCAAAAGTCTAGGAAGGCGGAAAAGGTTGGCTCTTTGTAATTTTGTCATTTAAAAAGTATAAAATAATTTTCACTTGTTTCTAAGCAAAGAGGTATTATAGTACCCATGTACATTATTGTTTTATTTTTGTGAATTAATTGCTTCACTGGATAATGCAATTGATGAATTTTGTACATTCATGTTTTGTTGTTTCACGTGTCTAGGAGGATACGGATTTCTGCACACCACAGTAGCACAATCTTCATTCGGTACGTGATAAAATTGGCTAACTCAAATTATTAGCACATTTAGAGATTGTTTACATAAAATCTGTTCTCAAGTTCTGAAGGACAAAATAACGATTACATGATTTTAACAATATTTTAATGTTACTTACATAAAAAATGTGTCGATTGCAAAATGATTGATGTCGACATTTTCAAAGCTATCAAATGACAATTAGGTTTTGCGTACTTGGCTATTATTTTTTTATCTAGAAACAGAGTATGAATTAAAAACGCTGATACTGCGGTGAACCTTTTAAAACATTTCGTGGAGATGTTTATAAACACTTAGTATTAACATAATTAGCCTATAACGTTGCCACTGCTGGGACACAAAGAGGCCTCTGAGAAGGAGTGGGCCATAATCCACCACACGATTTGTTAAATGTCTCTTGTCTTCGATTTTTTGGCTCTAGAACGAGACCAAATCACCGAAGGATATAACATATCTATATATAGTACGTATATTAATATCTCTGATGAATTTAAAACTACCATTACCATGATTCACTACATACAGTGTGGACGGACGTAGGAATTTTGTATATCAAAAATTTCTGTGGGGTGGTTCGAAATGACGTACTCAACACGCGGTAACCGTCTGTGCAGTCGTTATCCCTTCCACCCGTATTATTGTTAAAAATTTTGATTCTTTATTTCTTCCTTTTGATTAATTTAATTAATTTATTTATTTGCAAACATGTAAAACACTGGTTAGTAGGCATGCATTAAAATTTCATGGCACAGTATTAAGACATGCATCATATTATTAAATTATAATATTGACTAATTATTACAACTTATTAAATTATTTTTTACCATTTTTTTATACAATCATGTCGCTGCTAGTATTTCGACCTCTGCAGGCGGTTGCATATACATCACATAATGTGTACCTTCAATCTATATCTAGTCTTATTTTCTGAAGTAGATGTTGTACCTACAAAATAATATTGTTCATCTTTCATTAACACCCACCCTGCATACCATCTCGGTATTGTGGGTCATATTTGAATTAATATTACGAAAGTAGTATTGTAAAGCTATTGTGAGCCTATGAAGGGTGATTAACCGGTGCTAAACTGAAATGTAGCAGTACAGGAAACGCTTCATTGTGTCATAAATAATTGAGTATTTAACGGTGTGATATGTCAGTACTTCAGTAGGCTGTTGAAGGGTGAAATGCGTGTCATACGGTAATGAGGTTGATTGGTTTTATGATAAGTGGGTGATAATGAAAGTAATGTACCTTACTGGTGACCTCGGAGAAATAAAACTATAAAATAGGCGAGTGAAGTTGGTTACAATAATTGTTCAGTTACCAAGCAGGTAAAAAAATACATTCGGAAAAACTTAAAATCAAAGCATTTATGCAATTAGACCATTACAGGCACTTTTGAATATCAGAAAAACATAGAAAGCATAGCTGTAGTCGAAGTCACAAGGCATAATACCTTGTGAAAGTACTATAGTTGCCCATTCCAAAGCGTAGATCTTTATGGAGAATAATGAGCAAGAAACTCCATGGACACTGTTCACTTTCCACACAAAACTTAAAACATAACATCACACCTGTAATCCCCGAAGGGTTATGCAGATGTGTACCTAACGGTACATCCACATTTCGCCAGTTATGTTTAAGTCCCATGTAATAGGGGACGACAAACACAAAACCCTTTCCATTGATAGAAATTGAAGAGAATAATAGTCTTGTAATCTGGTTAGGGGCTAGATGATATGATAATCTTACTAAGTTGAAGTTGAAAATAGTCCATCAGATTCAGATACCAAAGTTTAATTAGTTTCTGCAACTCTTATCTCTATTCGTAAGAGAGTTATTTATATGAGGTCTAGTCGTTACTAATATACCGGTTGGAAGGGATA
This sequence comes from Noctua janthina, assembly GCA_963576755.1. Classification (NCBI taxonomy): domain Eukaryota; kingdom Metazoa; phylum Arthropoda; class Insecta; order Lepidoptera; family Noctuidae; genus Noctua; species Noctua janthina. Next base: position 15,670,473 of record OY755063.1, on the reverse strand, counting down.
CCGACGCGAAAACGGTTACAACGTATTCAGTACATTACTCTAAGCATAGAAATAAAAAAATATCAGCGGTTTTTACAAAAGTGCAATACCTACACGGTCAGAATGTATGGAACAGCTGATTTTTTTTTAATAACCGATGAAAACTTTCTATGTAGGGGGGCTCAGAACGATGTACTGAATACGTGGTAACCGTTTTCGCGTAGGTGTCCCTTCCACCCCGTATAGTTAAGTCCATACCACAGTTTGAAGTAAATATCGAGATACAACCAAGTCATTAAATTATCCGGTATTGTCCACAAGTAATTATGAGTATATATTTATATAAATATATTTTTGAGCCGTTTGGGGTTCTTTCTTTGTCGTGTGGTTAGTTTCTAACCTGGTGTCAGAGTTTTTATGCCGCCCATGGGCCTCTGACTTGGCTTAACATGCCGTCAAGAAATATCTCTCAGGCATGCTGGTTTCCTCACGATGTTTTCCCTCACCGAAGCAAGTGATGATTATATAATACGCACATGAATTCGAAAAATCAGAGGTGCGTGCCTTAGGTTCGAACTCGAGACCTCGAGTCCGACGGTCACACCACTGAGCTGTCACTGCTTCGTTTGGGGTTGAAACTCTAGGACCGTGGGGTCCGAGTCCTTTTCAAGGAAATTTCAAAACGCTTAGTTGAAACTCCGTGACCCAAGGGCTGGCTTAACTTTGGCCAGATGCTTAGCGTTGCCATACAACGTGGCAACGCTGCCAGTCTCTTGGGGACATTACCTGATTAGTTTTATTTTAAAGTTACTTTAGGTTGTTTTAATTTATAAGTGTTCTAGAAAGCGAGAGGGAGTCTTTTCCTTGCAGAGGAAACATAATAGGACAGGCAGAAACAGTGTTTGTTGTAAATCAAAGCACTTTGACAACTTAAATTTAAAGTAGTTGTAATTTGTAATTAAATTAAACAATTTACAATTTGCACTCTAAAGTTTTCTGCGTATGCAACAGCACGAAGTTTAATGAGCTAGTCGGTCCATCTCCAGCCCCCGGAGAGTGCCCACAACACATTATTGTGAGAGTTTATCTAAACTGTACGAGTGACGGTGAAACTTTGCCTTTTTAATATGAAAAGCGCGTTTTTATGCTGTTTGCATTCACTTTTAGATTAGATTAGATGTGTGACATTATGGAAAGTTAAATTAGATTTGTTTTTAGAAAAAAACATTGTTACTTTTGTATTGATGAGTTTGTTATATCGGCTGTGGAGTTCTGCCTACGCCCGTGGGGCTTTCTTTTTATTTTTCTGCTGGCGTGTGTTTCTGCAGGTAGTATCTGCCTAAGAATAGTACAGGCGAATAACTTTTCTGTCCTTAGGTTATTTAGAATTTCATCAAAATTATTTCAAAAATTGTTTTTACCCGACTGCCAAGGAAGGGTTATGTTTTTCGCGCGTATTTTGTATGTTTCTTTGTTTGTTTTTTGTAAATTTCTTTGTTCCCTCGTAAGTTCCAAATGGCTGAATTCGACGATTAAGGTATCATGAGATTCGTCTCAAAAACCCAAGTTTCCTAAGACAGGTGTTTAAAAAAAAATGGTTTTGAAAAAAAATTTTTGGCGCTAAATTGTAAGTAGTTAATTTTTTTTTTTCCACCAAACCTATCGAGTAGGGTATCAAAATGGAGAAAAATTAAAAGGAGATTACAAATGTATTTATACGTACATAATACAATTTATATTCGGGTTTTTTGATACTTTTACTTAAATGTTACTGGTTTCTTCATGAAGTTAGTCGGAAAACTCGTCATAATTCTATCTACAAGGCCACTAAAGAGATGAGTTTACACAAGTGCTAGATATATCTGACTATAAATGTCAAGTGTCTATGAACTTTGTGATATTTTACGTACGCTTGTTTTGTTATGCGTCCAATTAATATAACATTCATACTCCAGCAAGATACGTTGTACAGGATCGTAAGAACGGCTCGTGAATACTAAACCTACGGCCCAATTTCTGTAGCTACGTGTAGCTTTTATTTACTTTATGCTAATGTTTTATTACATTAGAGTAGACTGTAGAGTAGAGAGATAAACGCTTTCTTTGTAAAATATATCACATTTTCATCATCTGTCTAGCCTTTTCCCAACTATGTTGGGGTGGGCTTCCAGTCTCACCGGATGTAGCTGAATACCAGTACTTTACATGGAGCGGCTGCCGGTCTGACTTCCACAACCCAGTTATTACTGGGTAATACGATACCCCTTGGAAAGACTGGTTGTCAGACTTTTGGACCACTGACTACCTGTAACGACTTTCAAAGATCTACACTTGATAGCCGAGGCCAACGACTTAACATGTTTTCCGAGGCACGGATTTGATGTATTACTATTTAAGGCTCCCACTACTAGGAAAAAGGCCTTTTATCTGTGAGAGCCTACATTACAGCACGTGGGCTCGGGTTGCTGAATTTCACGTCTTCGATTATTGGTTCTAGGTCGCGGCAGTTTCTTCACGATGTTCTCCTTTCTACACCGTTATGAGAGCAGTGGTTATGAACTAGTTTATGATCAAACTTTACATAATTATTGGCAGCTTTGCTCTACAAACTGCTGTGCAAAGGCTGAACCGGCGAGTCTCAACCAGGTCTTACCAGCAATCTTCGGTATGCCATCTGGCTGTTGGTCTGCCAACACTTCTTCTAACGTCTCTCGGCAGCCATTCACTTAGGTCACAACACATACCTAATAAAATAAAATTTCAATATAAAACTTACTAGAAGCCGGTGCCGGGACAACGGAAGGTGGATCCTGGAACAGCGTGGACCGTTCCTGAGGAGACAGGGAGACCAGCGTCTCCAGGTTGTCACGTAGGGAGTCGAAGAACGAGCCCATGTCGTTTAGCACACCTGCGTAGGTAAGGTACTGTGTATATTTGGGGAATTTGTAATTGGTACAAGATGTTGAACAAAAACTTATTGGGAAAAAATAGAATGTAGTTATTTTATTTTAATTGCACGTCATGTTTGGCCTGGAGCAAGTATTTGTCCATAGCACAATTAATCGTATTTGTAAAGCTTCATATTTGCCGATAAAAAAAATGACATGTCTACTGAACAGAAACGCAGATGATTTTTATAGTATTGAATAAGGGTCTCTTCTAACAAAGCAGGTTTCGATAACGCCTGTAAGGATAATAAAAGCAAACAGTTGGTGAGCGGTGTGTCTATGTTGCTATACACTTTTCCGTAGGAACTGGATGTTTCAGTAGCGTGCTCTATTCTGTTTAGTGTTAATGGTCTCATATATTTTACGTCTATGCATAGTTTTATAGTGCTTTGTGACTTGCATTAGGCTAATTAGGGGCGTAAGTAGACATTAGCGATGTTTATTTGTCTTCATAAACTGAGTGCAAGCGACTAATTTATTTTTTATTTTTTTAGGAGTGGATGTTTTGTCTTTCTTGTAGCAAGAGTGTCGGACTGGGATACACATAAACATTACACCAAGTTTATACTAAGTAAAAGCTTGTTAGAACACACAGATTAGAATAGATTGACGCAACTTTGCAGAAGATACCAAGAAGCACCGTAGGTGAATGTATTTGCACATAAGTTCGAGGGGTATAGGATAAATACCAAGGAAATCTTTAGATTATAACTAGTTGACAGCTCTTGAATGATATTATTCTTTGAGCAACATTTAGCTATGATTATTCCAGTAGGTCCACTTTAGTTCAGCATAAAGTTTGACGAGACATTTTTTTTTACACTAATTATCCTTGCGTTTGGACATTCAGAATATATAAGGTCCCATCAAAATAGATGGACAAATTTAAACACAACGTTCAGTACGTCTAACCAAAGATATCCAAGCAAAAAAACACTGATTAAACTGATTTTATTTTGACCTAAAATCATTGGGTAACCAACATTCTTGGTGTATTTTCGTTAGCTGATTTTTTTCTTGTATCTAATGAGTTATTCTTACTTTTTACCATCCTTATTTTGATAGTTTGAATGATTTCTAAAAGTTTGTCCATCTATTTTAATGGGACCTTATACACGACATCAAACGGATTAAGGGGTGTGTTGCTGGTTACGTTTAAAGCTAGCGAACAGCGGCTGTCGCTTTCATCTTTCATTTAAGTACTATTTGTGTAGCGGCTTCCACTAAAAAAGTGAGGTTAGTAGCGCCTTTTTTTCTAGTGTCGACTCAAAGTATGCGAGAATAGCTCATCACATGCTCAAAATATTAGCCTGTCAGCAAGGTGGTCTAGAGAGGTGGCTGGTCGCCCAGGTTGCACCGGCTGTTCCGAAAGCGACCGCAAAACGTTGCAGTAACGTCACCCAATTGCAATTTCAATCAGGGTTGCTAATTTCAGGTATCTGAATTTTCCCCTAATTCAATTAGGTATCTTTTTCTTCATTTCTTTTTGTAATTACTATTATAAACCTTAATTTTCCCACTATTTCCTCATTTCCCAAGAAAGGGAACCCCCAAACTACGCTTATTGCAATTGACTTCAGCGATATGACGTTGGTGGCGTTTATGCTGCGGTTTGCGTTTTCAAACGCCTTTGGAACAGCACCCATTTTGACATAAAACTGTCACGTCTCCCAAAACACAACAAAAGCTTGAAGAGGGACAGAGCGAGTTAGATACAACATCGACGGAATATAGCGGTGCCCCGGCTGCTTACCGACGCCGACATACGGCGTGACTGCCTTACCGAGCGCCGGAGTCGGCTGCCGTCTCCGGCGGCCGGAGTTCAGGGCCGTCGCTACTGCTGACCGCTTTTCGGATGCGCCCCTGGAAATAAGGACATTATTTAGAAAAAAATACATTTCATTGTCACAGAGACACGTGCATATAAAAGATATTAAGGTATGGAATATTATAGTAATTGTATAAATGATGGCTGGTTTAATTGTCTAAGTGGCGGTACTGCTGAGGACTGCTGAGTGTAGGTTTTAAACCTCGGGTAGGGACGTGTAATTGGTGTTTTCCATAAGGAATGTCAATGGCAGCCCGGCTAGCTTATATTTCATGGGACCTTAACTGGCGTAGGTGGGTAAAGCTAGTGGACTGTATACCTTCTTCCTCTAACTTCCCCTTCAGAATACAGGTGTGGATGTGTGACACCGAGAGACAGATGACACGTTCGTCAAGTAGAAGCGACAATTAAATTCAGTGCAGTACCAATTGGTTTTTGGATCCCATCAGTCCCAACTGTCCATGACTGTCCATGGAAGTTTGAAGCTTATTATTTTTAAACAAATCTTACCTAAATTCATCATCAAGATAGTTCCTTCCATCTTCAGCAACTTGTATGGGTGGCAGCCGAGGTCCGAGGCCAGTGTTTCCTAACTCCATGTCGATGCGAGGCGCCCTGTCCCAGCGGTTGTGGGGCCCCATGCCTATCCATGGTTTCTCAGCGAGGAGACGAAGGAGGTCCAGGCTTTGGCCTCGGTAGTCCCTGTGCTGCGCCTGAGCGGATCCTGGGGGGAGCAGATGATGGAAGTTAGTTGAAAGTGACCATAAAAGAAGATAGAAAAATATTTATTTGCACAAATACATAACGCTTGTTACTTATAAAGAACGTAATACACAAAAAGTTAAAAAAATATGCGTTTCGTTCACACAAAACGGTCATATGCATTATGCTGAACTATGACCGTTTTGTTTGCTAAGATTAAAAGTTCTCCGTAATCAAGAATTCAGAATAAGGAATACGCAATAATTGAATTATTGTTTTCTTATAGGACAACATGTCAACGTAAACATAACCCATTAGTTTTTCGTCAATTTAGACAAAGTAAATAAACATTTGGAACATTGTTATATTTTAACGTCCTTGTCGAAAACAGATGGTAAACAAATAATGAAGTGAAGCGAACATTCAATCAAAAAAATCAAACTTATTCAGGATAAGAGAGTGGTGACGTTTTTTGATGATTTTCGGATTCTGTTTATTTGTTTTTTGGTTTGAAATAAAAAAAAGCAATGTATCTACATCTGTTCTGCGTCTGAGAGAGCCAAAGCCTCTTTTGATTTTGATTCAAAAAAAAAAGGAAAAGCAAAATCAAAAGGTGGCGGATAATCAAAGAAACTCGATTGCTGTTTTTAGTTTTTTTTTATCGAAGAAGCAATAAAACATGTTGAGTAGTAGACGCGTCGTATGAAGTTAAAAAGTATATCGTGTAGTAGTTATAGCAGTGGCGTACCAAGGGGCCAACAATACGGCAAACCCATTAGGCAGCCAGACTATGCAGAAACCCTAACATCATGAAGAGTATTAGGTCATAGAGGCAAGCCGAGCTTGTTGGCTTGTATGAAAGTACCGCCACTACTATACAAGATGAAAGGGACACCGACTTTAAAACGGTTACCACGTATTAGGGACATCATTCTTAACCACCCACATAGTAATTTTACGTCGGTTATATAAAAAAACAGCAGTTTCCGACAAAACTGCAATAGCTACACGATCAAAATGTATGGAATTGCAGATCTTTAAAAAAATATTCAAAATGATGTACTGAATACGTGGAAACAGTTTTAGCATCGGTGTCCCTGCCACCCCGTATAGTGCATAGTTCCTTTAGTTTGTCATTATTTCTAAAACATACTAACTAAATCCTAAAGTCATTCACCTTCTACTTTCGCTCCACAAGAATTAAGATGTCACGGCAAAAACTTGACCCCTCAAGAATAAGGGATGAACTTTCCCCAAGCTCACCTTTCTTTAACGTAGGCCTCGCTTTAAGTTTTAATTACCGCGTCTGAAGTTGGCATATCATGTTTTCTTTCTCTAATGATCAGCCCTCACTAGGGGAGAAAAATAAGTGCAGGCTATCTTAGATTACTATCTATTAAAGTTGATGGAAGTTTTAATGGTTGATAATTGATACATCAAAAATTATAAGGGTTGTGGTACCTACACCCAGGTCGGCCTAGTATCTACTGGGTGTAAACGGACCCTTCACGAAACCGTCAACCAAACATTATGTACATCAAACTAAACTTTACGCAAAAATTATTGCTGGGTAACGACTTTTTTTTGGGGTGAAAAATCACCTTTACGGTAGGATTCAATGTAACGCAACTCAAAGATTGTGCTAATGAATGGATTAAATAGTACGGGGGTCGTGTAGGTGTTTAAAGAAAACATTTAACATTAAAAAAAAAGTTGTGAAAAAGTTGGAACTTTGACCCCCAATATCTCCTTAACTAGAAGGGTCCCAGGTATGGTCTAGAACAAAAAAAATATCGCAATGACTGGAAGAACAAGTGCCTTTCAGCTTCGTTAAGGGTATTGTTACACCCTTTATTTGTTTTAAAGTTGAAAAACCTAAAAGTTGTTTTCGTTAAAAACTTACTTCAGAAGATTTAATTTTCTTAAATGTTATCTAAATACACATTATTTAGTTCCTTAAATCTTTCTTTTTCGTGTGGTTAGTGCCTAACCTGGTGTCAGAGTTTTTATGCCGCCCTTGGGCCTCTGATTTGGCTTTACATGCCGTCAAGAAATATCTGTCAAGCATGCTGTTGGTAAATTATTCAGTTACAAGCTATGTACACTATGCGATATCTCCATTAACAAAAAATACGCACTTTTATCCCCTTTAGGTGATGGGTGCAAAATGTCATCCTTCTAGATCCAGTGGATTATACTGCGTTCTAAAATCATTGAAATGTTTGTATTTAGTATATCTACATTTTTTTCCGCCACCAAAGTGACGTGGTCATGTAAAACAACTTTCACGGACACATTGACACCTACTCTCCCCAGAGACAACTAAAAATGGTCAGTGGCATCAAGATTTCGTCTAATTTGCGCCTAAAAGCTTTGCCTCCTCTGGGAAATAACTACAAAACACACTGATATACTATACAGTGTTATTATAGTGGGATTTTACTAATGTTTAGTTCATTATGTGGCAATCATTTAGAAAGGTGTGAAGTGACCAGTAATTATGAAGTAATCTGCTAAAACGATGTTTTCTAGGTTATGTATACTGTTAGTAAATCCTACTTGGAATACTAATAAAGAGTCCCTTGTGTTTATTTAACACCAATAAAAGCTATCCATCAGATAATTATTAGTGTAGCTCTGATTCAATTTTAAATATTTTCCGCCACCCACCGTACTCATAGAGCAGTGGTTGAATATTTAAAACTTGATGATAATTCGCCTTTATAACAGAAAGAGTATATCTGAAATGTATATCTGAGTATATCTGAAAGAGTATATCTGTAACAGAAAGAGAAATATATCTGAAATATATCTGAAAGGATATGCAGCAGACCATCAAACTGAACAACTTTCTCCTTGAGCCCAATATCGTTTTTTTTATGAAAATGGTCAACAAACAAATAATTTTTGTAAACTGGATTTTTCTCTAACCAACACTAACTAACTGTTCACCTACATATTTTTGTTAAATAAGAATCTAAGAGATTTTGGCTAAACTAATCTTAAACAATAGCAGCCTTTCATAACTTTCAAAAGTTAAGCTGATTATAAAAAAACACTTTCCTTGCTACGAAAATTCGTAGGCGATCCTGCTACGTCGTAGCTGTTTCGTAGCACCTTTCACTTCACACCTATCTTGTTAGCTTTTACCTTTCAAGTCGTCTCCTCCATCCATTATCTTTCGATCCGTCAGGTATTTGCACCTGATACTTTTAATAAAGAGGAGTGAATGGATTAGGATCATGTGTCCACCTCAGATAAAAACAAAAACACAGGTATTCGCTCCCGTTTTGCCACGAGCGAAGTTTTTTATTCGTAGTGCCACGTGTGATGGAACTGAGCGAAGATTAATGGTGGTGTGTAGAATTTTATTGTGTGTCTCTACTGTTGTTTACAGTTGTAAAGTACGGATTATGTGTTGCTGGGTGGTTAGTAGTCTCTGTGAAACTCCTTCATATTTAATATTATTATTATATAGCTCTTATTGTCCCACTACTTTTACGCAACATGCAATGTTTGTTACCATCATAATAACATCACCTGCGTAAACAGTTAACGTGGGTTGGGTCCAACAGGGTCCACCATATTATACGTATTCTGGAAGATATGAAGACAGGTCTTGAAAATACATAAAAATAGCATGTGTGTAACGAGTATAATGACTCCATTTTTTTTTCTAATTTACGTTAGGTTTACGTTTGTGTAATGAAATATTGCTCACTGATCTGGGAGACAGTGAAAACCATTGTGTTAGTATCTAGCAATATTTCCTTCAGATCGTAAATGTTGGCTAAAGGAAAGGGTAATTACAGTATTAATAGTAGGTCGTTGATGAAAGGACAACCTGTCAGTACAGGGCGAATTTTATCGACCTCCAACCCTCGGCCCACATCGACGGCTTGTTTATATTGCTCGTGAAAATTGTGGGCTGTTTGAGACAAATATTGTGCTTGAAAAGTAATATAGGTGTTTCATGTGTGGAGAGAATACAAAGAGATATCGTTCCTACAGACTTCTGATTATAACAGGGGGTCTAAAATGGCCTGCTTTGGCAGTATCATAATAGGACAAAAATATGGCAATTATCATTAACACTAGAAACAGGATATTTACCACGTTTAATTATTGTTTTAAGATACAAACAAAAAAAAAATTTGAGTATCCCGTTTCTAGTAAGTTAAGTTCTAATGTTAGTGACCATGACAGTTTAAAAACTAATTCGACAATTCATAATATTAAATGCATCTTTGACGATTTTAAGAATTTTAAGGTGATTCATATTATTATCCTATTACGAATACTGCTAAAGCGGCCATTTTAGGCCCCCTGGTCAAATAATCGAGGTCCCATTAAGATACCTTTACAACCCAGTAACTGAGAATATTCAAAGAGTTTATCGAAATAGGTCATTCATATTTTTATTTATTTTATTTTTATATTGCAACAGTAGCAGGGAAGTTTATAAAAAAACATTGAATCAATTATTTGAAAAATAACACAGTAACATAATATAATTCTATTAAGTAAAATGTATTCGATTTTTTTCTATGAAATTTATTAAATTTTGATGAAATATTTATTTTACTATTAGAAAAAAAACACAATTTAGTTAAATAATTCAAGTGAAAAATATATAGAAAAATGTATAAGAATCAAGTTTTTTAACAATGAAAATAATTGTCAACGTCTAGTCTAAGCTATAGCTGTTAATAGGCTGTATGTTATTAGGGTATTGCTGTAGGTAGGTGTCACTAAAGTAAATAAATACGTTATTAACTTTCTAAGTTAAATACATGAGAAAAGGCAAAGGGAATCCAGTTTGTTTATTAAAACTATTCTATGGGTAAATCATCAAATTGATGGAGACGGACGTGAATTACTGTCCTAGCTCTGCAGAAGAAAAAAACATGATGGACGACTGCAGCACATGGGCAACAACAAGAAATATCAAAAACAAAACGAAGAGGTCTGCGGTGGAAAAATGATGTGCGATTCATCACTTTCATAATCCGTATGCAGTTCCAAGTATGTTTACATATTCATCTCGCAATGTTTCCCACCAAGTCGGCTTGGGGCAGGAATTTTAATGCTATACAGGGGTCTCTGCTTGCAGTTAATTTCTGATGACATGAGTTGGTATGGTAAAGATTTGACTCAAAGAAAGGAAGAGGAAATTCTTCACATGTTGGATTCTTATTTGTAAATCGAAAAATGTCGCTTTATATTTTTGGCATGTAGAATTATCTCGCCGATTTTACGTGGGACTTAAGAAGAATATATTACGTAGGTGTACTACACACACAAACATGTGGGTATACCTCTGCTTAGTACTTCAGGAAAATACAGCCCTGATGTAAGTTTTAATTTCAATCTCCGACCAAAATCTAGGACAGGTAGGTATTTCCTAAGCGATTTTTAAGAAAATATGTCTATACGAAATCGATCCTCTCATTATAAATGGAGTAGGGTAATTTTTTTAGACCCCTGTCAAACTTAACGCTTGACAAAAGGTTCCCTCGGATACATCTCAATTTAATGTTGACAAGTTATACGTTATACGATCTCCTTCACATGACTGATTCGACGGTATCCGGTGGGTATAATATGAATCTCTTGTAATATGTACCGTTGGCAAATGACACTGATTAAATTTCGATATATAGGAAATAGTAGTAGGTGAAAGATTACAATTTCTGGATCAGAATCGTATGGGTAAGAAGAAGTTTTTGTTGTAAATCCTTGTATTTTGATAAAACTTCAAAGCAATGTACGAAGAACGGTGACCTATTCGTTATTATGATAAATTTTCCTAAAATCCTTTTATTTCATAAAATTTAAATATAGTCAAAATCATATTCATTACTATTATAAAAATCAAAAATCAAAATATTTTATTTCACATAGGCCTAGATGGGCACTTATAAAACGTCAACAAAAAGGTGAACGGTTCGGGTTGCTCGTTTCTCATGGAGAAGAACCGGCAGGAAACTCCATGGTTACTCTTTTCAAATCATTTGGTATTACAATATTATCATGGTTACAGCATTTGTACTTAAGTATGGGGGGACAGCGTAGGCCCGACAATAGGTCGTTGCTTACTACACAAAAGATGTAAAACAAGATAAAAAGTTAACAAGCAGCTGGCTATGAATATTATATAGGTATTTTGTATATTGGGATAACCTATTATAAAACTCCGTGATGGTCTTTGAATAAGTATATTCTAGAATTCATTATCACCTACGTACATACCTACTTACATCCACCTACGTTTATTCCAACAAAGACAGACGGTAGCAGAATTCCAATAAAGTTTCAAATACTAAATAGTTTTCAGCCAGTGAGTTGCTGTCTCTGTACAAAGTTGGTAGGTACTAAACAAGGAACTACGTCACTAGATCAAAGGACTAGAGATGACAATACAGACTGTATTGTAAGTTATATACTGTATAACTTGCGCTCTGCTCTCTGATGTGGTCTGATGTGGTGATCTACATCATTGCTTCCAGATATTAATATCGATATCATTGTTATTAGGAATATTGCTGGTTTTGATTGTGTAGAATGTATATGTATCATTTGACGTGGGAGTTTGGAAATAGCGCCAGTGACAGGACGTGGCGTGGGCAGTGGGCATGTGATGCAGAGGAATGAGGGCCAAAAATGTTAACAGAAAAAAAAAATGGATGGATCGTGTGGAAGATGAAATGGTTAGTGTGGAAGTGAACGCTGCCATGACGGCTGAATGAGTTGTATGAAAAAAAACCGGTCAAGTGCGAGTTGGACTCGCGCCCGAGGGTTCCGTATTTTGTTATTAAACTACATTTTTACGGTCTTCAGATTTTTTCCTTTACATGTACTGTAAGAAATTGCTTCTTGCAAAATTTCATGATTCTAGGTCAACGGGAAGTACCCTACAGGTTTTGATTCCCTTGTGACATCGGAAAAATTTGCGACATAAACGGTCATATCTTTAGATCGCATTGACTTACAAGTTTGATTTTTTCACTGCTCCAAGGGGTAGCGGACTTGACTATTTGATATTAATTTCAGCTTGAAATCTCCACGCGTTCTTGACAAAAAGGGTACTGACAGCCGGACAGATAGAAACATCATCGTGATGTTTTGTTTTTAGGCAGAGATGTTCCTTATAGTACACCCTAATTTCACTAGTTATGTTTTTTTAAGTCCGGGGCGAGCCTAGTGCCATCAGCGAAAACTCCAGATGGAAAAACCCATTGACATTTTGCCTGACCTGGGTATCGAACCCAAGACCGCATCAAGAAGATCATTTATATTTGGATTTAACAATGTTCTCGTAAAAGGTTTGTTCAATACAAACACATATAATATTATAATTACAAGCTTGTTTTAGTTGTTTAAGCGCACTGGGGTTTGTTGACCGTCTCCAAGTAGATACATACTTTTTCCGTTCGACCTCTATTTTAATTAAAAGTAAGGGAATGATACTCTACCCTGGTAGGTAATCAATTTGGTGCACTCTGTAGGGAGAGTCTACACCAACGTAGGTAGGATATGCTTGTAAAAAAATTTTTTTTTTTTAATCAGATTCATGTAGATGAATGTCCGGTAAATCTAGGCAGGTTTGAAAGGTTTTTAAAATACAAAATACCTCTCTTTTCTATCAGTCCATCAATAGGCTGCCTGGAAGAAATCGTCTTGTGCTACAAGACCTCTCATTATACACTAGTTTTATAAAAAGATTTTTCCTCTTTGTTCTATGTGGTGTGCAATTAAGAGTTTATTAAATACATAAACAAATCATTATCAAGTATTCATAAAGAAAATCTGACAACGGGAAATCGAAAGGATAACGTTATGAAGATCAATGTAAATCAAATGACTCCTCGTTTCTGATATCATGTCATTTAGAAGCTTAGAGACATTTTTACCCTAAACTCATTCATGATTACGACTGCACCATAATCGGTTCAAAAAGATTTATATTCGTTTTTTTTTCCCGCAAACCCTATCGTAGTAGCCACGTAGGTTGCTGTATGAGCCATCTAAACGTATCATAATGATTGTTTTTCATACTACTTCTTACTAATATTATAAACGCGAAAGTTTGAGAGGATGTATGAATGTCTGGATGTTTGTTACTCTTTCACGCAAAAACTAACGACTTTGGATGAAATTTGACACACAGATAGTTTATAACCTGGATTTTTGATCCTTTTGATCAAAGGACTTTTGATCCCGGTAGTATGATCACGAGGGACAATTACCGAACACCACGCGGGCGAAGCCGAGGGCATAAGCTAGTATAAAATAATCAAGCTGAACAAGCATTTTATGATTTAATATTGTTTCATTTTCTTTCTTTTAAGTACCCACGGCATTGATTACTAACCCCACATGCCGCGAGTACGCATTATAGTTATAAATGCACCACTGTACCTTCATCAATTTGCATCGGCTAAGAGCCCACCTTTGTAGTTAATAGGTTTATTCTAACGTCGTAAGCAGATCGTGTATTGATCTCCTAAGTGCTTCCCCTATAGCCTTCTAGTGCTTGCCGATTTAAAAGCTTTCACTAGCCATACCTACTGCTAATGAGATTTAAAGGCCAATAATGTAGAACCAGTTAAGGTAATCTTAATTACCTTAACTGTTTACAAAGTGTAAACGGTTGCTTCTCGAAGCAAGCAGCCAAGCATTCTGTACATCAGACTAAGTAACTTATTTTTTTGGGGTGAAAAATCACATTTTACGGTAAAACTCAATGTAACGCACTCAAAACATTGTTCTGATGGATGTATTGAATAGTATGTACGAGGGTCGTGGAGGTATAATATTTAAAGTAAAGTTCTTACATTAAAAATATGTTTTAAAAAAAAACTCGAGCAAAAGTTGGACCTGTGATCCAAAATATCTACGTAAGTAGAAGATTCCAAGGTATGGTCTAGAACAAAAAAATGATGGCAATGACGGGGAGAACCAGTGCCTTTCGGCTTCGTTAACGGTCTTGTTACACCCTTTGTAGCATCTATGTATGTCTTGTCTATGTATGTCGTAATTTACGTCGCTTTTCGGTCTGTTTGTGTGATGTGTTCTTTTAAATTATTCAACGAATGGAAGAATTTGATTGAAGCGGTTATCACCAGCATATAGAATTAATCACGGATTTTCAACTGTCTGCACTGAGCTCTGTGTCGTAAATCCGACAGAATGTTTTGAGACATTCACTTTGTTGTCTAACTATCTAGTGTTACTGCAAAACGAGCATTGTGTATATTACGAAAGATAAAGCTTATAACGCGACTCCAAATAAGCGTGGCTTTACGTCTTTCCTAAGAAATTCCTTTGTAAACAAATATTACTAAGTTCATTAGAAAGTTAGTACAGCTTTCAACCATCATTACACCTTATAGGCGTACAAACGACCTCGTCAAGTGGTTGTCATAATAATGATCTTTTATGAACTGATATGGTCGGAAAGTCGGATCAGTTTCAGCAGAAATTGTACCGCTACGATTAATTCAATGGCAGTTGATTATGTAGATAAGAGTGTCAAGTTCACTTACACGGGCAATTCAAGATAGTAAAGTCTCAATTTTGTACCTGAAAAAGTGTTGAGTAGGTAACTTGTTTGACGATGTCGTTCAGAATTGAAATCTAGCTTTCTAACACGCAACAATTACTCCTACTTGACAGCGTGTACTTCGTCCGCGTCCTGTCAAGTTAAATTGAACTTCGACTACTCCTTCTACAGCTTATTTAAGACCCAAATAATTAGTACTACTATTGAATACGGCGCGGGCGTAGCAAAATGATTAAATAGTCAGTAGATAATTGACTGCCGAGCATGGGGTCCCGGGTTCGATTCTTGGGTCAGTGTGATTGGGTTTTTTCATCAGGAATTTCTTAGTAACAGCCACGAAGCTTGGATGATGGTTGATGGCAATAGTCACGCCCCCTATTACATGGGACTTAATAAATGTGGATGTAGTATTAGGTACACCTCTGCCTAACCCTTCGGGGATTACAGGAGTGATTTTAAGTTAGATTTTAGCTTTCTTTTACAGGTTTGCTGGTCTTCATCGTAATTTGTTTCAGTTGCAGATTTTAAATAACATATTTTTGCAAACCAGTTATGAAACAAACAGCTTTTCCCGAACTTACTTAATAGATCCATCACGAGGCGGTGTTAGTAATGCCGTTCAACTTTTAATCCTCTTTGGTCCTCATAGTACATATACTTAAAGTTAATCATATTGATTAACTCTAAGTAAATACATAATCACTTGTCTGACTTTCCGTGTCAATGTTATTGTTTTCACAAAGATTTAACTTTCATAAAAGGTAAGCACTTCGATGTTGTGGGGATTAATTTGCCAAGCGTTGATAAACGAAAAAGATACCTTAAAACGAGAATTAAAACAAACTGTTACACATCAGAAACAGCATTTTGTATTGGAATCGTATTGTGAATTCTATAAATACTGGTACTAATATTGTTTAAAGTTAGCTGTCTGTCTGTCTGTCACTTTTTCAAGGTTTAACGGGAGATCGCATTTCAATGTTTGGCACATCAATGAGGCGGGATAAAGGCACGCCCGTATTAGAAGAGAGGATTACGTTTATTCCCGGTAGTAGAGGTGATTTCCGATTTCAAACTCAAAGTATTTATTTCAATTAGACCATTGCAGGGACTTTTGAATGTCAAAAACATAACGATTAAACTACAGTCACAGTCACAAGGCATATTAACTTGTGAAAATACTGTAGTTGCCCATTTCAAAGCGTTCGTTTTGTCGCAGGCAGAAGCTAGTGTAGGTATACCTAAGAAATAATATTATGTTACAGTAAAAAGGCTAGTGGGGAATTAACATATCCACCGTGAAATCCCAATCAGCTAAAAGGTACCTTTTAAACTGAAACACTTACCCGATACATTTTCCAAGCTTCATAAAGTTGAAAACAAATCTGTAACCCGCAACAAATCTACAACAATCGCTGCAAACAAGCTCTAAAAGGGTTGCCAGCCTAAAAATCTCTTAAAACAATATGGGGTATTAATGTAATTTGTGTAATGTTGCCAACTTCGCCACGAGGCCAACAAGTGGCCGATTAAAATAATTGTGGGTAAATTGTGTGGCCATTAAAAATTCAGCAAAGAATCGTTAAAGGGTTTTTTTTTCTGTTTAAATAGGACACTCTATTTGCAAAGCTGCCATACGGATTTTATTGGTGTTTTCTTGTATTTGTGAAAATATACGGACTGTGTTTTGTAAAATAAACGTACAGTATTATTTTTATGTATTTTGAGAACATATTTGTTTTTGGTGGTTCCTCGGCTCATGACGTTCGTTGGTCGCAAGCGCGACTGTTGAGAACGAGGTCCTGGGTTCGATTCCCAGGTTGGGCAAAGTGTTATTGTGTTTTACATCAGAAATTTCGCAGTAGCAGCCGCAGAGTCTGAAATTGTGCCCAGTTGATGGCAATAGGCTCGCCCCCTATAACAGGGGACTTAAAACATAACTGGAGATACGTGGGTGTTACTATATTAGGTACACCTCTGCCGAACCCTTCGGGAATTACAGGCGAGATGTTACGAGAGTTAAATTGCAAAAACATGATTTTTGAGGATAGTCAAATAATGAATTACAGTATCGACGCTTTGTCCATTCAAAACTTTATTTTAAAGGATGAATTGTCCGGACGCACATTTCTCAAAAGTTTTTCTAATGCCAGCTTGTTAAGATCAAAATAAAACTTTTGACAGGACTTCCCGAGGAAATTCTCTTCATGTTCTGTTCTCTTTACATATTCTCTGAAGTTCTCACTTATGTACGTCATTCCTGCTTATTTACTTGTAAGTTGATCCTCTAATGACAAAGTACATAGGTACGTGCAAGTTTCGTATGATTATATGTGAACCGACAAAGGCGCTTGATTTTCTAAATTATTGTCATTTGTGCAGAGATATTTGTTGAATGGAGTTAATTTAGTAGATTATTCTCTGTTGGTTTGTTAGCTGCAGATCATCCAATCAAGTGAGTTATATTTGTCGTCATATGTACTTTGATTCTTTCAGTGTTTCACTTTGATCCATTCAAGTCTTTAGCTAACATAAGTACTATACGTTAAGTACTATATTGTAACTGTGACGGTGTTGGTAGATAATTAATTGGAATTTCCAAATAAGACATTTTCTAGGATAACTAATTTGAAAACTCTGAATGTTTTATTGTCATCAACATTTAACGAATAAAGGCCGAAATATTCGTTCATTCCATATATCATTCACATACCGTCCAAATCCTTCAGATAATCTTTCATAAGCAGATTTCAAACAGGTTTTAGGCATAAAAGCTGTTCTTATGAAATATAAATCCATAGAGGAGCTCGTGGCTAAATAATAACAGCCGCTCGGGTTGATCTTTAGGTTAAGCCGTGCTTGCCTAGGTTGGTCTGAGGATGGGTGACCGCCCATTACATACCGAGTTTCCTGCGTGCCTCGGAAAGCACGTTAAGTCTTTGGTCCTGGCTGTCATTTGTAGATCTTTGACAGTCGTTACGCAGTCAGTGGCCCAAAAAGTCTGACAACCAGTCTTACCAAGGGGTATCGTATTACCCAGTACTAACTGGGTTATGGAGGTCAGATAGGCAGTCGCTCTATGTAAAATACTGGTATTCATCTGCATCCGGTTAGACTGGAAGCCGACCCCAATATAGTTGAGAAAAAGCTAGGCAGATGATGAATCAAAATATTGTGATCTTTATAGGAAATCCCGATTTTGTTTTACACCAAGAATAATCAGTTGAACATGGGGTTTTCAGTTTGGTGATATTTAATGGAAGACCAGAAAGAGGCAAGAGCGTGAAAAACTATTTCATTAGGTCATTTATTACATCAATACTGCTCTCTCCCGCAGTTATGTTAGGCGTTAATAAACGGACTTATTGCCCTTTATTATTTTATAGCCACACCATGCGACTTATGAGGTCTGCTTTCATATTGTCCAAGACACGATTTTTAACAACAACAAACGTAACATCGTCTCCGAAGAATTAGGGCAGGTTACCAAAAGGACACCCACATTTCGCCAGTTTTTAAGTTCCTTGGGCACGTAATAAGAGGCCAGCCTATATTGCCATCAACCGTGCACAAATCATGAAGCCGATTTAAAAAAGAACTAAAATGCTGTTTATAACAGAGATGGAACGAGGACTTTTACGAAAATGAATCGATGTTTTCAGTAGGTACCTCCTACGTACAACGGATTACTCCATAATCGCAGATTTTTTATATAATCCTATTATCTTGACGGATTAACAGGGAAACGCTTAGCAAATATTATTTGTAAATACCGCTAAAAGATTAACAATTCAATGAAATGTTATAACACAACAGAATCAGTAGCAGTAGATATTACTTGTTATAATTCATGAGAACAGATGCTAATACACGTAATCGCGATACACGCTAATTGCAATTGATCAGTCGCGGGTGCGGATGTAATCGATCACAGCCTTTGAGGACACTCACGAGGCGTATAAATGTTTCCAAAACCTAGCTGGATGGTTTTATTACCAATCGATGTTCAGAAATCCAATACAACTATCCAAATCCAATCAAATCCCATCAAAATGCGTTGTATAGTTTATAAAACGATTTTAATTTATAGGTAATATTAATAACTTAAATATTACAAATGTGCATACATCCAAATGGGATTTTAGATGCATCCACAGTAATGACCGCTTTGGAAATCGTTTCTGTACGTTGTTACAATAATTAATGTTGACAAAGATAAAATTAATTATATTTAGAATCTAAAGTGTTCAAAGGACAAAAACAATTTATTACCTTTCTATATTTGTATCGTGTGCAGACACTGAACATGAATAAAGTAAGAATTAAATTAATTAGAAAACAGTTTTGAAAGCTGTTAAAGCAGTAGTTTTGTTCAAAAGGAAACCCAATGTCACACACACGTACATGTTAAATGGACCCTGGAAAATTAAAGATATTTAAGGTACTATAGAAGTATAGACGGGACTACAGAAGAAAAGTAGAAATGTGGAAAACTTTATGAGGAAACCAAACCATATATTTCTCGGCGAAATGTAAACCCAACTCAGAGGCCCATGGATGGCATAAAAACCATCACACCTATCTCACCTCTAGACACCAGATTAATAATTAACCACACGAAAAAGAGTACGAAATCTATACTAATATTATAAAGCTGAAGAGTTTGTTTGTTTGGTTGAACGCGTTAATCTCAGGAACTACTGGTTCGATGTGAAAAATTATTTTAGTGTTGGATAGTCCATTTTTCTTTTTTTTTAAGTCTGACAACCAGTCTTACCAAGGGGTATCGTATTACCCAGTACAGACTGGGTTGTGGAGGTCAGATAGGCAGTCGCTCCATGTAAAATACTGGTATTCAGCTGCATCCGGTTAGACTTGAAGCCGACCCCAATATAGTTGGGAAAAGGCTAGGCAGATGATGATGATGATGATGGATAGTCCATTTATCAAGGAAGGCTTAGGCTATAAAATTTCACGCGGACCAAGGTCGCGGGCAACAGCTAGTTTCATATAAAATGGTCGTGGTCCCAGGTCACATTGATCCCTTGAAGGATTTTTTTTTTTAATCTTAATGTCTTTCCTGTAGACTGTACATTTTTAGGCAGTCGTGTAAAAATAGTAGGTGTAGTTCTATCAGAATATGAACAAAAGAAATAGTCAGATATCCCCCTAAAGTTTCCATCTCAAGAATTAAATCTTCTAATCTTACTCGACATCTCAAACGGGGTGTTAGATTCTCAATTCATAATTGAAGGATTTAATATGTCACTTCAGTAATACGTATTAATAATAGTTAATTCGTCGTGAAACTATGAACTAAGTATAGCTTCCAGTAAGTTCGAGACAATTTCTTGAAGTTTATTTACATAAGTGATTATGCAGAAGCTTAAAGCTTTATGTTTTTGTAAGTTATTTTAATGATTGTATTTAATGCTAGGTGTCGATTCTTATGACGTGGCAGAATTTTATACAATTTTTTGTTGCGGCAAATGCAAACGCCAGGACATGACCAGCATTTAAGTCCTTCGTTTTTTTCAAGAATTTGTCTAGCCTTGTTATTTATACGGACTCTTCTAGTTGAGGTAGTTTCTTTATGAACCTATAAAGAATTCAATAAGTATGTATTAAAATGAAAAGAAAGTAAAATATCCGGATTTTTCTGCAAAAGCTTTATATTAAGGTTTTTGGGATTTCGAAAACATAAATTGAAATGCATGGATTGTGACCGGAATAATATGAAAGACAAAGGAGAAAATGATAGCGTGACGGCTGACAGGGGAGAATGAAAGAAAAAAACGTGCCAACTAACATGGGACCAGAGCAGGAATATGATGACGAAGATGAATTAAGACTTACTGTTTAGCATTTGACGGAAGTACCACCTCTTTACAAAAATAGTTATGTGTGTCTTATAAATATAAACGAATCTGTATATAACAACAAGGGCTATTTTACAACCAGTCTATTCAGCAAGTATATATTCCCAGTAGTACCCACAATCTGACATTATGGTGTTGATTGCGCGTAAAATTGGACGTTAATAAATTAAGGGCTCCTTGTCCATACTGCGTGGTTGTCTACGGCTTTGCGCAGTAAGTAACGTAAAAGTATACAAATAATATGATGTCAAGATTTTCTGTGCGTTCAAAGCTTATTAATCATTTTCAGCCTAGCCTTTTTTCCAACTATGTTGGGGTCGGCTTCCAGTCTTACGGATGCAGCTGAATACCAGTATTTTAAATGCAGCGACTGCCTATCTGGCCTTCACAACCCAGTTAGTACTGGATAATACGATACCCCTTGGTAAGACTGGTTGTCAGACTTTAGGGCCTGTAACGACTGTCAAAGATCTACAAATGACAGCCGGGGCCAACGGTTTAACGTGCTTTCCGAGGCAATTCTGTATGTCATGGGTGGTCATCCATCCATGGACCAACTTAGGCAAGCACGGCTTAACCTATAGATCGACCCGCGTGGCTGTTATTATTTAGCGACGAGCTCATCGTTCAGAGCTTATTGTTAGGGCTTTATTACGTGTAAACTGATAATAAGATTTATTACAAAACATTTTGTTAGTACCATAAAGTAAATATTATTGGTATCGGATATTAAGAAAATGTGGTAAAAACATGAAACGCTTATTTAGGCATTCATACAGACTTATTCTTTTTTCGTACATCCTTCTCTAGCAGTCGTCATTTCAGCGTTTACTTCCAAACTAGCCATTTCATCTGTTCATAAATACTGGTTCATATTGTTTTAATTTATATGTATACCTAAGGTTAAAATATACTTAAATAATAGGATGATTAATATTCGTTAACAAACAAACCTGTGGTGGTGATCGTTCTCTATTAATAGCTTACAATAACTCCTTTTTTTATTAATTAAATGGCCTACTCCGGAAAATCCGCAGCGTAAAATGTTTGTTCTTAACGTACAGTATCCTCAAGTATTTATGTGGTTAATCAAGTACTTATTAAGGTAAGGTTTACCGTTAACTATAATATACAGGTCTTTACCTATATTGTATTTGAAATGATCTGCCAATTCTGACATCTCAACTCATTTGTACCAGTTTATGTATTAGATACGTGGATAAAAAAATACTTGAACTTTTATTAACTTGATTTTTAAAGTAGCTCTGGACAGTAGTGCTATTTAGTTTGCAGAGTAGCTAAATTTTTACCAAGGTTGTTCATGAAAAGTTTGTAGTGATAATAAGAAAACAGAAGATATTCACTCACCTAGGACCTACTTGGCCGGTCACTGAGCTTTATCTATTTATTTATTTATTTATTTATGTACACACAAAATACTCAACAAGACATAACATTAAGATAGAAGAGCACAAAGGTACTGCTTATTTCATGCGAAATCTCTTCCAGCAGACCTGCGAGAGGAAAGTTGGATTAGAAATGTAGACAGTGTGTAGAAAAGACAAAGGCTTTATCTATGTTATTAAGGAGCAAGCGCCACATAGCCGCCAAATTAAATTTTTCTTACGTTTTTGGCAATTTGCAGGTCAGTGTCAGATTGTATATTGAACAAAATATGATTCACGACCGTAACACGTGTGTATTACAGAATCACAATCATTAAAATCATCAATACAACCCTCTAAGTTAATTTAATCCCATTGAATTCCATAGACACTGACCGCCAAAAAATGTTCTAGCGCTTTCACCTTAATGGCTCTACGTGATGATGAAACACCACCTCGAAACCCATTATGTTCCTAGTTTAAATGAACAACGTGATGATTAAATAGGTACAGAGACGAAAAGCAACCATGCTTAGGTACAGATTTCCCATTTCTCGTGTTTCTTTGCATCTTTCTCTCTAACATCAAAACAGACAGACAGACAGACAACTGAGATACATTTGACGTATAAATGTTGTATATCATAAATGCTTAAGAAATTAAATGTGCATGTCTTAGCGTGCACCTACGCTTCATTTCATCTAGAATTCTAGACTAAGGGCATTCACAGACACAATACATGAAACTGACAGTTCTTCGTATTTCTTAACCTTATGATATCTAAAAATCTTCAGACAATGAAGCTATTTTGTTTAGCTGTCTGTCATTTTGGATGGTCAAAGAAAATGGACCTTTCTTACAAAGTGTTTAATAGTTAATTTACTTTACAGTTAATTTCTTGTAGGTAAACGTGTTCATTATTACTAAAATTCTTACTTGAAAAACTTGCTTATCTTAAAATTTTGTCATTTTGTGTTTTCTGTTAAAATTGATAGTGATTGATGATTCCAAGTTTTTAAAAGATTAATTTTAGCGAGCCGAGAGAAAAGAAAAAGAGTTGATAAAAGGTCACGTCTTGATATAATTTAGGAAAAAATGTTTCGTCGCCTTGGTAGCCAAGGAGAAAAATATACAGTTGTACAATAAATATATATGTTTTATTGTCGTCTAGTTTCTTCAGATTAGTCCCAACAAGAAAAGAAAACGTCTTCTTTACAGCTACAGTGAGAATTTAGGAATAAATGTCACCGTATAAAATAGTTATTTGCCTCTGTTCTTACAGGACAGTTTTAATTACAGTTTTGTTAATCGTAAATATGCTATTTTTGTAGTTGTGAATTTCTGCCATATAAAAATATTTAAAACACATCAAAACGTGCATGAAATCGCGAATGGAAAAACAATTGTAGGTATCTGCCGTAAATGAACTTTATCATGAAACGAGCATGACAGGCAAACTTTTTAAAACGCGGTAAAAACATTGTTATTCTGGCTTATTTGCCTTCAACACCAAACGCGGACTGGGACCATGAGGTGAATTACGTTAAGTAATTAATTCCCTCAGACTCCCACAGAATCTGAAACCCTTCGCAGCATAGTTAATACCTCAGTATGTCTGTACGAAATTGTTTTACAAAATCACACAGTAAAAGAAATCCAAGCAAAACAAGGGAATTACATCCGCCCTGAGATATGTCTGTCAAAAATGGTCGGTTTTAAAATAAAAAGGGGGGAACTGACATCCCGGTTAAGAACTTAATACTAAGAACAAAGAGTAGGTACCTAAAGCATTTTAAGATAATGTAGATCTGTTTTCTTTCATTTCACTTTGCTGGGGACAGGTTTAATTCCGAGCAATTACTGGGTTTTGTCACACCTGAATGGCTTCTGTAATTGTTTAATGGTTAGATAGTTTTGCGCAGCTATTAACTTTTTGTCTGCACTTGCAATTTATCTAGATTTCGTATACGTGTGGTGTTTCTTTGTCTACTAGATTATATGACATACCAGGGCCTCAAGTCTGCTATTACAATTGTGTCATCTGCTATTACGGTTTATCATTGATTTCATAATCGTTCATTTTGACAAGTTTGATAATCTACTAATATAATGGCGTCATTATGACTTTCCAATGGTCAACCACTGACACTCCATAGAAAGAAATGGCATAGAATGGTAATCTGATAAATAATAAATAATATGTAAAAATATATATAAATGAATTCTGTCATGAATAAATGTTCTTTAGTAGTAGTCATTTCTACTAACGGATTTTATAATAATAGAAACACGACATTATATTACCACAATTCTATTACTAGACCATTGACCGACCAATGATGGACCATTATGAATTTAGCAGATTTAGCACTTTTAGCAAAATGACAATGGGATCGTGTTGGAATGACGAATTTATAAAAATAGCAGACTTGGGCCCCAGGCCTGTGTCCCAGCGGTGGAATGACTCGCTGATCATGCTATTATGCCATGCAAGGGTAGGGATATATAGATGTATTTAGCACACAGTTTTGCTAGTCAAGCCTATTTCTGTCGATTCGGTTCATAGGAAAATGTCATGACTTAAAATGGAAATAGGTTGATTCATTGGCGTTATGAAAAGGTTTTTTTTTACGTTTAGTTAACATTTCAAAACAAAGCCCGTTTTTTTCATTTTTGCTTTAATTAATGGCCAGCCAGTGCCAAGTGGCATGAAAGCGAATTGACATTCGAAGTAATTGCTACTTCGAACGTCAATTCGCTTCCAAGGGTTTATTAAAGAAAAACTTTTTCATCACTTTTCAGCGTTGAATAGGAAAAATTAAAACCTTTTTGTTTAAAATACTTCTAGTAACATTTATCGCAAATCGTTACCCAATTGTTAAACTTTCTTTAGTAAGTTGTTAGAGAATTATTTACTTCGTGGTATATAATTAGACTGATAATGGTTAATACCTGACTGCTTCAATGTCTTGAAGAGGAGGAACTTAAAAGTCTTGTGAAATTAAAATAAGTCAATGTTCTGTCTATCAATTGTTAAAGAGTAATCATTTCTTATTGTATGGGTTTATTGTATTTGTATAACTTTTCACGCATGAGACATGCACCGAAAAGTAGATTCTTAGAATTTGTAATTTAGACTGCTGAGCATGAGGTCCTGGGTTCGATTCAAAGGTCGGGCAAAGTGTTCTTGGGTTTTTCCATCAGGAATTTCTCTGTCACAGCTAGGGATTCTAGATTTGTGCCCGGTTGATGGCAATAGACTTGCCTTCTATTACATGGGACTTATATAAACATTATAAATGGTGAAATGTGGATGTACTATTAGATATGCCTCTGAAAAATCCTTATATATATTTCATTATATATTACAGGCGTGATCTTATGTAAATGTACATAATCATCATCCGTCATTTCAGCCAAACGATGTCCATTGCTGGACATAAGCCCCAAGTGTCGCCACATTGACCGGTCCCGTGCAACTCGCATCCATCGAATCCCCGTAATGTACAAAAGTGTTCAAATATAGCTAGATACTTTTTTTTAACAACTATTTGTTTTAAACATTTTAGCTTGATACTTTAAAGAAAAGATAAGTGTACGGAGCACTTTCATCATAATCATGTCCCATGGCTATCATTGCAGAATCCTCCAAAATCTGACCTTAAATTCATTTATCTTAAGACAAATACTCCTATTACAGATCAAAATATTCCAGCCGTATTTATTCTTATGAAAAAGCGATCTTAATATAAATCTCAGATGGCAGACAGTACAAGCGTATAGGATTGCACGAGTAAGAGGTTTCAATAATACATTCTGGGATTTCAGACGAGGGCTTTTTAATATTGTGTACCCACGTTATTTAATCTTGTTAACTATAGTCGTATATTTTAATTTAGTGAGGAAATGTACGGTCCAATTGTGTTTTGGTGGTCAGGTAGGAAGCTTTGTGACTAACAAAATAACTATTTTTATTCATTTTTGTAGGCACTACCTATTGTTGAAAATGGCGAAGGATAATTTTAATAAATATGTGTAGGTATTAATAGTACTGTTAGGAAGAAATGAGGTTTTACGTAGCACATGTTAGTTCTATGGCAAGAAATGGCAGCTTAGAAATTGTCGCTGGTCGCGGGAGACTCTTGTTTGGAATATCGCTCAAAGTGCTGTAAGATTTATATTTTAAAACTTTGTGAACTTAATCGCTATTTTTGTAAACAGTTACGTGTTAATTAAATTTGTTATGATTTGTGGCAGTTTAGGTTAGTTACAGTGATTGATATT
The DNA here is from genome assembly GCA_963576755.1 of Noctua janthina. Classification (NCBI taxonomy): domain Eukaryota; kingdom Metazoa; phylum Arthropoda; class Insecta; order Lepidoptera; family Noctuidae; genus Noctua; species Noctua janthina. The sequence goes on along the minus strand of OY755063.1, from coordinate 15,643,903 downwards.
TTGTTCTAAGTTAGAATAAACGGTTGTATTCATTATTTTGTGTACCTCGTTGTCTTTTTTTAAACATCTTCGCTTCTGTTTGCTAAATGTACGATATTTTAATATACGTTTTCAATATTATTGCAAACGCATAATTAAGAAGCAATTTTCATTGATATTTGACAGCCTATAGGCAGTTTATCGGTTATATTTTTCCGTGTGGGCGATGCCTGTTACTATTTTAACATTTCCCGATTCCGATCAACGAATAAATGAATTCTGCTAAAGCTTATGGGATCTTATTGAAAAAGGGTATTAATCATTAAACACATTCATTAAGTTAAAACAGCGTATATGTTAAATAAACATGAGTAGGTACGCGTCCCACACATTATTGTGCGCCCTTTAAAAAGGCTTACTTTTTAATTAGTAACTGCTTGCTGCTCAGAATCGTAAAGTGACCTAGTTTTCTAAGGAATTCTCAGAAATGGCGCACAAACATCTACTTTAACATAGTTTTATTTATTCTAGAGACAGGGCAAGCTATTTAAGTAACTACCTGTGCTTCTGATCGCAAGGACGATTCTATAGATTTGATCACAGCTTAGGGTAAACACTGCCGATCTGGACCTAATACCTATGTTAAGAAATGTTCATTATACTTCAGCAGACATGATAGTTTTGGCATCGGTTTTAGTTTTAGAATCGCGTTTTTTCAACGGTTTCGGTCGGTGGAAAAAAAAGTGCATTGAGTTTTTTCCGCAAATGTCAGTGTCTTTGACAGATACAGTGATTGTCGTGACTGTGGCAACCGAATTTGTGCATAAAGATAAAGTCATTCAAATATTTACGAGCGATAGACTGGACAAGATGAAGCAAATCGTAATTTAATACTTGGTAACAAATCGGTCTGTCTACTGTCACACGCCTGCTTGTCAGGTAGCATTCGTGTGTGTAGGTTTGACTTTATTCTCAATGTAATTCTTTTAAAGCTCTTTGGCTGTAGATTAAAAAAAAAAGCGACCGAGTAAAACGCGTTGACTATCGTGTTTGCTATGGGTTTTTTCAGGATTTCCTATCCCTATTTTAATTTTTCAATGTTTTATAAACATGATATGTGAGATCGAATCCAAATGTATGGGTTTATTTTACCCGAACCAATCGGTTCTGATTCGATTTATCCGTACTAGGAAACTGTATATTTATGCAAGCATCCTATGATCCTAAATAAACCGGAATTTGGAATCGTCCCCAAAAAATTACAAAGTCAAATATCAGGATATTTATAGACTGAAAGTAGCCTTGAGTTTGTACTACCACAAGGTCTTAATATAAAGTAATGTATGAAATTAACTCAATATCATAATAACACATTTGCTGTTACAGAAATATCATACAAATTATAAGTTTTCGGCGTCAACAGGTGGTCCCGAACTTATCGCGTTTGTTTTGCTCGCTCTGATGTTCGGCTGTTGTTTGACTTAGCACATATTAATTAGTTGATTGATCGTATTAATTGACACGTAATCTAATTACAGACTGAGTGGTGATGGGAGTTTTGTATAAACATTGATCGGGTTACAAAATTGAATTTATAACTGGTGGAAAAACACTCATAACGAAGCCGAGACGCTCTTGTTTTTCCCGACATTGTGATATTTTTTTTGTTTTGGACCATAGTTTTTTAGAATCTTCTAGTTACGGAAATATTGACGGTCAAAGTTCCAATTTTTTTACCCGTTTTTTTTACACACAAGTTCTTTATGTTTTAACTTTACTTTAAATACTTCCATCACCCATGTGTACAATTCAATGCATCAGCACAATGTTTTGAGTGCGTTACATTGAGTCTTTCCACCATATCTAACTTTCTATTTAACTTATCTTACCACCGCGGCACCGTAAACCGTGATTTTTCACACCGCAACAAAAGTCGTTTCCTAGCAATAATTTTTGTGCAGTGTGACTTAGTTTGATGTACATAATGCTTGGCTGACGGCTTTGTGATAGGTCCGTTTACACCCTGTATAGTTCCATTGTACAGGTATAAGTTTTGTACCGGATTGGCATCACCTCACCAAGTTTTTACTAGCGGTAGCGGTGGTAACTGATTTTATATAAAAGTGCTTGTTGCAATATGGAGTACCTACAAAGAATGGGTATATGGGTGATGCCGTGTTTCTATTTGCTTTGTGGCCTATAATATAATTTGACTGAGAATGGTTAATACCTGACTGCTTAAATGTCTTGAAGTGGAGGAGCTTAAAAGTCTTGTTAAATAAAAATAAGTCAATGTTCTCTCCAGAAATTGTTAAAGAGTAATTGTCTCTCATTGTATGACTTTATTATATTTGTGTAGCGTGATGTTATACAACCTATAGCCTTTCTCGACAAATGGGCTATCCAACACTAAAAGATTCTTTCAATTCGAACCAGTAGTTCCTGAAATTAGCTCGTTCAACCAATCAAACAAACAAACCCTTCATCTTTATAATATTTGTATAGATTCAAGTAGGTAGCAATTTAATTTCTCGGAAATATTTGCATTAATCGCTAAAATATTCTACTTATGTTTTTCCAAATAAGGGCTTCCGTCGATTTCCTTAAGTCTTCATCCTTAGACACTCGATGACAGTCATACTCCAGCTAGGTCGAAAGTTCTCATCAAGGTGCATGAAATGAGCCGAGACACGATAAAGCTGCTGTAAAATGTTGCGGACCTCTTGCAACTGCCTGCCGTCTCCATCTTCAGTCCTTCGATGACAGTCATACTCCAGGCAGGTTTAAAGTTCTCACCGCTTTGCATTAAATGAGCCCAAAAACAATATAGCTGCTGTAATCTGTTGAGGCCCTCTTGCCTTCCGTATGCAAAGCGCACGGAAAGCGATCGAACACGGACTCTACAGGCCATTTCCAGGCATGAGACACGTAAATAGCCGAAAAACGGGTCTTAGAATTTTTAACTTAGACTACAGAACGTGACCGAACGCTCGGGTCGATCTTTAGGTTAAACCGTGCTTGCCTAGGTTGGTCTGTGGATGGGTGACCACCCATTACATACCGAGTTTCCTCCGTGCCACGGAAAGCACGTTAAGCCGTTGGTCCCGGGTATCATTTGTAGATTTTTGACAGTCGTTAGGTAGTCAGTGGCCCAAAAAATCTGACAACCAGTCTTACCAAGGGGTATCGTATTACCCAGTACTAACTGGGTTGTGGAGGTGGGACATGCAGTCGCTCCATGTAAAATACTGGTATTCAGCTGCATCCCGTTAGACTAGAACCCACCCCAACATAGTTGGGAAAAAGGCTAGGCAGATGATGATGACTACAGAACGCGACCTGCTACGATCCTTACATACTCCTTGCGCTTGGGCATACATCACGCACGCCAGTTGCGTGTTACAAAATAGTTCAATATCTAGGATAATATTTGCTTGAATACTTTTATCCTAGGTCAATATTGTAATAGGTTTCAGGGCCAAGGAAAGGTATCTCTTTGATTCATGTACCTTTTTTTTTTTTTTTTTTTTTTTTTTTCCGGATGGGAAATCATCAAATGACCCCCCCCACTCTGGGCGGAGCGGAGGGGAGTGTCAGACTTGTACTGACTAAAACCCATCCATGTTCCTTCTTTGCCCGTTATGTTCCAGGGCCACGGTATCTCTTTCGAACAGTCCCGCAGCCCCGGCAGGCGTTGGCCCATGCGGACCCCTACTTGATTGCTGACATCTCTTTGAGGCGCGCGTGGAACACGAACGCGCCGTCGACACGGCCCGTCGTCATAAGACGGCCGGACGGCGAGCTAGCCCATAACTCGCCGTCCACGGGCCAGCGCCTACGGTGGTCGGAAGCCACCACGTGACCCCCGACGCCCAGGGCGTCTCCCGCGGCGGCTGGGACGTGAGGTTCTTTCCCTCTCACGTCCTGCCACCTCCTTCACTAGCATGACTGCTTCGCAGAAGGAGGTGACGGCTTCCCATTCCCTCTCGCTCCGGACCATGGCTTGAACCAAGGCCGGACGCGAGAGATCGCCGCCGCCAATCGCCGCTGTGAGGACACGGCGGTGCTCCGCCCAAGTGGGGCAGACCTCCACGGTGTGTTCCACCGTGTCCTCCGGACGATCCTCGCAGTGGAAACACCCGGGCGTTTCCTCCCGCCCGATTCGATGCAGGAACCTCCCGAAACAACCGTGTCCGGTGAGAACCTGCGTCAGGCGGTAGGTGAGGGCGCCGTGGCGCCTCTCTAGCCACTCCTCAAAGAGGGGACTTATCGCCACTATGGTGGCGTGCCCTGCACGGGGTTGCGACAGTCGCTCTCTCCATGTCGCCATGAGATCACGCCGGAGGTCTGTCCGCTGAGCGGCAATTTGTCGCGGCAGCGGAGTTTCTCCCCGACATAGTGCTTCCGCGCGCCATTCATGCAGGCGCGCGAGGACTATCGCCTCCAGATCCCATGGCGGCAATCCGGCAAGGAGGCTAGCCGCCTCGCCGGAGATCGTGCGGTACCCCCGGATTAGCCTTATGGCTATCACCTTTTGGGGCGCGTTCAGGTAGTGGGCGGCTTGCCGCCTCAAAGAACGCGCCCACACCGGGGCCCCGTAAAGGGCCATGGACCGCACGACCCCCGCGTAAAGCTTCCGGCAGGAGGCGTTTGGACCCCTCAGGTTGGGCAAGAGCCGCTTGAAGGCAGCCCCTGTCCGTTCCAGTTTGGGAGCCAAACGTCGGAAGTGCTCCACGAAGTTCCACCGGCTGTCGAGGACGAGTCCTAGGTACTTCAACGTCGACCCGACGCCGATGGAAACCCCTCCTGCCATCAGTAGGGATCCCGACGGTGGCGCATTCCGAGGCCCATGAAAACACATGGCCTCGGACTTGTGCAATGCCACCTCGAGACCCAATTGCCGGATCCTCTCCACAACTATCGCAACCCCGCGTGTCATGTTTTCGGCCGCCGCCTCGTGCGACCTCCCTTGTGCCAGTACCAGCGTATCGTCAGCGTAGCAAACTACACTGACGCCGGTAGGGAGGTCGGCGCGCAGCACCCAGTCGTAACCGATGTTCCACAAGGCCGGCCCCAGAACCGAACCCTGTGGAACACCGCACGACATCTCTCGCCGGTTCCATTCTCCGCTCCGACTGGGGTAGATGACGGCCCTATCCGTCAGGTAGTCCCCGACCACACGACGAAGGTAGGTCGGCACCCCGTGATACCGGAGTGCCTCCCCAATGCAGCTCCAGGGCATGGAGTTGAAGGCGTTGGCGATGTCAAGAGACACCGCCAAGACAACCCCGCCCCGGGACACCGCGTCCCCCGTCGTGAGGGCTCTCACGCGCATGATGGCGTCCACCGTCGAGCGCCCCTTGCGGAAACCAAATTGGTGTTCCGCAAGATCCGGCCCCATCCCTACAAGGTGCCCGGCGAGGCGGTTGGCAATGACTCTTTCAAAGAGCTTGCCCACCTCGTCGAGCAACACAATGGGCCGGTATGCGGACGGAGAGTCCGCAGGGCGCCCTGGCTTCCGGATGAGGACCAGCTTCCCTGTCTTCCAACGAAGTGGGAACTGGCCTCTCTCCAAGCATGCGCTTAGGAGCCCTTCCAGTCGGGGCCCGAGAGCCTCAGAGGCCAGGACCCAGGCTTTGCCAGGCAAGCCATCGGGTCCCGGGGCGGTATTTCTGGCTTTCAGCCTGCGTACCGCCACTCTCAGGTCTACCCCAGTCACCTCCGGAACGTCATCGTCGTCATCGGTGTGGTCCGCTTCCGGCACCGCATGCGGTGACGGAGCCATAGGCGGGGGAGGATGCTCCCCTCGCGAAGGGAACAGAACGCTCACCACGTCCTCCACGAGCTCAGGCCGGAGACTCTGCGTTAGCGGGGGGGCCCGGGTGCGGAGTTTGTCCCGCACCATCTTGTAAGGGCGCCCCCACGGATCTCCGTTCAGAGACTCCAGCATCTCCTCGCGGGCCAAATGCTTGGCCCGCCGGACAGCCTCTTGGAGGGCGGTCTTTGCCGCTCTGTACCCCTCGTACAGCTCCGCCTCAATGGCTGCCGCATCCGGAGGGCGGATGCGGAGCCTGCGATGCCTGGCGTACAGGTGCCGCGCGGCAACGCACGCCTTGCGCAGAGACGTCAGCTCTTGCGACCACCAGTACACCTGACGCCGGGCGCTTCCTGGCCGAACTCGGGGCATTGCCACGTCGCAAATCTCGGACATGGCCTCCTGGAACCAACCCGCCTCGTTGTTGATGTCGGCAGGCCTGACCGGTGATGACACCCAGGCCTGCACGATTGAGGCTTCCAGGAGGAGCTCCCGGTCCAGCTGCTTCAGCGCCCATCGCGGACCACTCGGGGCCTGTAGGAGCGCACCGGCGCTTGAGGTCTGAGTGGAGACGTCGAACCGGATGTACCGGTGGTCGGAATAGGTCTCCACCCCCTCCATGACGCGCCAGTCGACGACACGCGGTGACAGAGCGGGGCTAGCGAACGAGATGTCCACCACCGAGTCGCCCCGCATCCGCACGCACGTGGGGACAGAACCCCGATTTAGGACGACTAGACCTGTCTCCAGAGCCCAGTCCTCCACCATCCTACCCCGCACGTCCGTGTAACGAGAACCCCAAGCCAAGTTCTTGGCATTGAAGTCCCCGAGTACAAGCACGGGGAGGGAATGGCTTCCGATGACGACACTCAACTCCGTGAGGGAGTTGTGGAACTCGGCGAGAGTTCGGCTCGGGGAGAAGTAGACTCCCACTACAACGATCTCCCCGAACCGTGCTGCTACGCACCCCTGACCCTTCCTGACACTCTCAAGGGTCGGGGTACCGGCGGCGGCCGACGCAATTATGGTCACCGAACCGCTATGGTCCTCCACCCAGTCATCCCTGGGCGGGACAAAGTACGGCTCAGCGACCACGGCGATGTTAATCGACCACTGCGCCATGCTCTGGAGCAACAGATCCTGAGCACAGGCGCAGTGGTTGATGTTCGCCTGGAGAAGGCGCAATGGGGCCGTTACTGGCACTCCATTTCAGTCCCCTCCCGGGCCCTCTGCAAGGGCCCCGCTGCGGAAATTGCAGCAGTAACGGCAGCGGCGGTAACAGTGGCGGCGGCTGCGGTGGTGGCGACGGTGGGGGTTTTGGCGGTGGTGGCGGAGGGCCTTCCCTTGCTGCTGGCCTTGGCGGGTGTACCGCAGGCCTTGCTCCCTGCCCGGTGATCGGCTGGCTTGCCAGCTGCCGCACATGCGGCGCAGTGCGGTGCGGCAGAGCAGGCCGCGGCCATGTGACCGGGCTGGCCGCAGCGGAAGCACAGGCCACTGCGGTCCACCTCCGAGGTGCACCGGACCGACACGTGGTGCCCTACATGACAGCGGAAGCACCTCAGAGGTCTGGGCTCCAGCAGCTTCACCTGCGCTGACACCCAGCCCACCAAGAGCCTTCGGCCCTCCACTATGGCTTTCGCCGCCGTCACAGGGCAGCTTACCGTTACGGTTCGCATGCCCGACAGATCCGGACGTAAGGTGCCTGCCTTGACCTGCTCGGCAGGACACCCACCGGTCCTGGTGACGGCGGCCACCACCTCCTCCTCGGTCACCGAGTCGTCCAGACCCAGGATGCGCAGGTCTACGCATTTGACGGGCCTGGACACTCGGGCCTCGTCCGCATTTAGGGACGCTCTGAGCTTTTCGGCCAGAGCGTCAGCGGACGAGCCACGGGTTTCGCCAGGGATCTCTAGCACTCGAGCCCCTGTTGCGGTCACTCTAAGCCGGAGGCCCCCGGCGATCCCGAGCTCTCTGAGATCCACCGTCGCCTTCGCTTTAGCGAGCACGTCGCGGTAGGTGACGCCCCTCTTTTCCGCATCCGGCTGTAGCGTTATCACTACAGCTGCGGTTTTCGGGGCGCTGAGCCCAGCCGCGACGCTCCGCTCCTTTTGCCGGCGCTTCCGCTCCCGCTTCCTGGCCTTTTTTGCCGCCCTTCGCTCCATCGCTCTTTCTCCGGCCACCTGCCAACCGGGCTCGGCCACAGAAGGCTTAGTGGGCGGGGGAGGTGGCGATGGCGGCTGTCTCGCGGCTGGCGCCGCCGGTACATACGCCGCCTTGCCCTTTTTTTGGGCCACCGCCTTGCTCTGCCTCAGGGCCGCCGCCCTCCCGACTGGAGCTGGTTTCGCCAGAGCCGGCTTTTCGGGGGCCGACGTAACCCTGCCGGATCGCTGGCTGGACGGCCCCGGTGCGGAGGCCGCAGCAGCCGCATATGTGGCCGCCTTGTTTGCCGCCAGGGGGGGGGCGCAGGACAATGCCCTCCAGAACGGAGAACCGCGCCTGAAAGGCAGCCAGCTCCTGCCGAACCAGGTTCAGAACCTGGTTCTCCACCGGCACGGGCTGACTTGGTCGCTGCTGGCCCCCATTTTGGGGCGCCTTGCGAGAGCCGGACTCGCGCAGACCGGCCAGGTCTGCTCGGAGCTTCCTGTTCTCCTCTTGGAGAAGCTCCGTAGCAGCCATCAGGCGAGCGACCTCCGCCCGCAGTTTGGCAACTTCGTCTGGTGGAGGCCCCGCATATCTGGCCTTCGCTGCCGCTATGATGGAGGCGGCCGCTGCAGGTATGGCCCTTTGTCTAGTAGAGGGCTTCTGCTTGTAAGACAGAGCCCTCAGCGCCACCTCCACCTCCTTCGCAAACTCGGCCTTACGCTCCGCATCTGAGCCGCCGTCTGCGACCGCCTCGTCACCAGAGGAGCCCGAACGATCCACCCCGTGACCGGCCACCCCCGGGTGGCGCCCCTCCTCGGCAAGCCGCGCCGACCTCTCGGTGACAGAGAGGCCTCTCCCCTTGCCGCGGATCCCGCCACGCTTGCTGGTGGGGATCTTGCGAGCCGAAGCCAGCTCCCCCTCTGACGACGACTCTCGGTCGCCTACCGGCCTGGATCGCTTGCGCAGGAACTCCCTGTTCCCCGCAGCAGCCCCGGGCCTCCCGCGCCGGGAGCTCTCTGAGCCTCCCGCGCTCACGTCGCTGGATGCGGCGCCGGACTCCGACCCCGCATCCCTCTCCTTCCTTCCTTCGCCGTTATCGGCCGTATTTTGGGTATTGTCATTTTCCATACTGTTCCCACGAGTATGGGGGAAATAAAAAGTCCATCTGGGCAGTGCCCCCTGTGCCCAGATAAGCCATAGCCAGGCCCGGCAGTGGTTCGCACTAGCAACTGATTTTCCATAGGAACCCGTCAGCCATACATCTCCTCGCGGTGCGCCGCCGCTTGAGATTCGGGGTAACTTTTTATAGAGGTTTTCTACCTCGTGATCCGGGCGGTTAAGCCAAGACCCTCGGTCCCAATCGAAGCCGCGAGACGTGTTCCACGACACTTCGACGGAGGGATTACGATATCGACGGGGACAGTGAAGGACTGTGTCCTTCACTGTCTGCTCGGAGGCAGGGTTAGTGCACACCGAGCCCGCCCTTGCTCCTCCGCTGTGCCCTCTGCTTTTCAGAGGGTCACGCGGAACAACGCCCCCTAGGCCCACAATGGGCCCCTCCCATGTCAGAATATTAGCCATGGACAGTAACATTCCCCGAAGAATAAGAATCTCTTCCCATTCCTCGGGGAAGGATACTGCCCACGCCCAGGGTGCACCGGCCCAGCAGCTGCTATTCCCTCCAGACGTATCGAGAGGGACCGGCAGCCATCAGGCACACGAGGAGGAATTCTGACAACGCACCCCTGATTCATGTACCTTTACAAGTGTTTATAGGTACCTACGAGTATGATTGCGTACAGAATTTTCTATATAAACTGGTATTCGGGTTTAATTTGCTGCGCTGTTGGTCGCAAGTTCGATTTTGGCAAAAGTTTTCCGAAAATACCGTTTATTTTCAGATTTGTATTATTTTTAGTACTAATTTGGACAGTTTTAATGTAATAGAGTATGGGAAGACTATAGAAACGAAAGATGGACTGTGTGAAAGATGACGTGGTTAGTAAGCGGTTACTAAGATGACGACTGTTAGAGTGGTATGGAAGGTGACATGCTGCATAATCAGCCTATAATGTTCCCACTGGCTGGGACACGAGGCCTCCTCTCTATGAGAGGGCATAGGCCACCACACGGGCCCAGTGCGGGTTGGTAGAAGTCACATTTCTTCGAATTTTTGATTCTTGGACATGCTGTTTTCCTTACGACGTTTTCCTTCACCGTTTTTAAGAGCAGTGGTGTTGAAATAAATTACACAAAGTATTTAAGCCGTAATTTCAAAGCCTGCCTGGGTTTGAACCCACGACTCACTGTTCGTAAGTCGGGGCCGCGAGCACTGGGCCACCGCTGTTCTCCGACATGCCAGGTCGAGGGCATGGTGACATGCTGGGTCGACCTCTAATTAATTGGGATATTATGGGTGGATGGAGAATGATGATGAAATTATTTGTTTCTATATGGTATTATATGCAATTGGTTTTCTCATCCAACCATATATGATTTTATGAAAGTAAATAAGTTAGTAACGCAAAATTACGTAAGTAAGATTCTCCTAAAAATCGTAGATATATATTTTAGCCCATATAGTAAATTAGACTTTAATGAAAGGTAAGAGTGCTCATTACAGATTTTATACGCAGACTATAATAAGTTCTTTGATAATTTATGTTAGAGTATGTGGGTAATATTATATTTAAATAGCGTTTTTCCACGAGGCCACGGTCCCGAGAAGGAGGATAATAATATTATGATCCAAATTTTGTGAGTAATTAGGGAAATATGTGTCTTAATTTTGTTCAAAATCTTGTAACAAATAATAACGTAATTCAGTTTATTAACGATCTTCACGTCAAGATCGATGTATTTACATTTCATTTTGAGTGAATTCACAAATATACTGTTGTTTATTTTATGTTATAGTGTAGAGTAGGCTAAATGTTGTTGTTATATAATTTAAATATGGTGTTTTTAAAAGTTAGGGAACTTCGTATACAAGCTATGATTATTAGATGTTATGATTAAGTACTACTAGTTTTTTACGTTTTTCATAGTTTTATATTGTAAATAAGTTAATTTTAAGACTGCATTAGGGATACACCTGTAATGATAGTTGTAAGGGAAATTTTAATAAATAAATAATAAACAAAATAATTATCAACTCGAGCCTAATATTTAAAAAATCGACATTAAATGAAAATTTATACACTACTTTGCTTGCTTTTTAAAGTACAAATTATAGTGTAAGTCGTTGTCAGTAATTACCTTGGAAAAAACAATGGGAATACGAGTAGGGTATTTTTTAATTAATGGAAAAACGGTTTCACTTAACTTTATTGTTACTTTCCCGCTAAACCGTAAAAAACAAAGCAACCACGCGTTTATTTGATTAAAAAGAAAACAAGTAAATCCATCCAACAACTACAGTTTTCATAACGATAACAATTAACTTTTGGTTACTAAAATGGCACTCGGGAATTTTCTCAACAAACATTTCAATATTCTTCATAAAATTTTATCTGAATTGAATGACACAGTCGTAAATAGTTATGTGTCTAATTCAACAAGTTATCGACGCTTTGCCAACTTTGTGGGGGACCAATTTCACTAAGATCATGAAAATTCGTCCTGAAAATCGTTTACTTAAATGGAAAAGTATGATAACAAAAGTTTTTAGTCTTAATAAAGTTGATCCAGCATCAAAACATAATGCAAATTACTTACCAAACAGCGCCAAACTTATTCTTAACACACATTAAAAATCAAGACAAAAATAAGAGTTTTGTGTTTAAAAATAATTACAAGAAAATGTGTGGACAGTAATTACCGCAAGGAAACAATTAAAATTGGAATGGAAAAAGGAACGATGACTTTTTAAAACAAATGAAAACTTTAAAACAAAATTATTTCCAGCCAGTGTCCATTACTGTATTTTTTATCGATTTGTTGTGAAGATGAATATCATTTTGTTAAATTGAATAGAATAATACAGTTAATAAAAATATAAGAATAAAAATCGCTTAACTTTTTTTTTTTTAGTTTTGCGAAAAAAAGTAACAAAACTTTTTTGAAACAACAATAATATTACTAAAAAGAGATAGAAAGTCAAATAGCTTATCAAAAAAAAAAACGTGAAACTAACCGGCCAGCAGCAAGGCAAGCACCGCGGTCGTGCAGGCTGCGTATGGTTTCATCGTTGCGTTACGAATGGCGAGCGCTGTTCGCGGGACGGCCTTATAACATTAGAGCTGTTGGGCTGTACCTCCCTCGCGTAACTATGCTACGTAATCGTGACGTAGGTGTTGCAGATGAGCCCTTTTTTTGGGAATTCGAGCCCATTTGGATAGGAGCTTTATGGTCTTAATTTCGTGGTAGGGTAAGCAAAAGACGTATGGATTTAGCGGAAAGTCTTGTAAATCATGTTGTACATTTTGAATATGTTAGATTTCAAAAGCGATTTTCTCGTGGAATACAACTCCAAATTTTAAATAATAGTAGGTGTGGTATGCGTAGGTATATTTAGCGCTCGTGAATGTTTGTACTATTTAAAAATAATTGTAATAAATTTATTTACCTGTTAAGAAATCTGAAATTAGGTATGTACATGTCACATGTGTAGGTATTAGAATAACATGCCTACCTAGACACAAATCAGGAATGTATAATTCAGATCCCGAACAACGTTTAAATATTTACAAAAATTATGACAATTTAGATATAATTTCTCGTACGTTTGAAACAATGCCGCAATCCATTACCTATACAGGAAAACTTTAAGTACAATGTACATAAGTATATAATGATCCAATTTTATCAATGGCAAAAATCTGTATATTTTTCCTTATATTTATTTTTAACTATAACGTAATTATACGTGCATGTAAAATCCTATTTCCTTATGACTACAGTTACCTATACTTAAGTGCCTGCTCCAGTCTGCGTTTTTCAGTCCGATATTTGACTGTGTAATTTTTGGGAACACGTATCACGTCATGACAGTTTCATACTGTATTTGTTTTTAACCGTTGGTCTAGGTTGGTGGTGTGTAGAGGGCTTATGATGTATGATCCCATGATTTTTTTCTTTTTTAGATGTCATGCTTAGAGAAGAGTAGAGTAGTAGGGTAAGGGCTAATTATGATTTTTTTTTGACAAACTATTCGTGTGGCAATACCTTCACATTACCATTAAAATAACACCACGCTGAAGTGAACCTAATAGTACACCCACATTAAGTCCCATGTTAAATAATACAGTACCTTGCTAATTAATAAATACAGACTCCGTGGCTGTCTATTGAGAAATTCTTCACGGAAGAACCTAATAACACTTTGCTCGACCCGGGAATCGTAACCAAGACCTCATGCTCAGGAGTTGCGCTTGCGACACTGAACCATCGAGGTAGTCAACCTACACATTGCCCCATATTTGGTAATAGTTTACAAATAGTATTAATTATACAAAAGCCTAACTAATTAGTTGTAAGGAAACAGCGGCCATAGGAGTAAGGACCCATTTAAACCGTTCACTACGTCGTAATCCTCCTATTTCGTACGAATTGCAATTCATTAAAAAATTACAAATGTTGACGCAACAATTTACGCTCTGAAACAAACTGTTGACTTTTGGCGCGAAGAAAACAAAACACAACGACCTTTGTCTCTATGGTATGAGTAATCTGTGGTCATTTGTCACATCTCTAATATTTATTACACGCATCGGTATCGAGTTTAATCGAATTGCAATATGTTCCCTCTATAATCTCGGAGAAATTGATATTGGTTACATTTTTTCTGAATGAAACGTTTGCTATTAATTATTTTTATGGAGAGTTATTAATTTGTGGTTTCATTTGCATTTTTTAGATTGATTTAATGTTTACTAAGCATTCCTTGTAGACTGTTTGGCTGTGGGCTATAAAGGTATTTTAATCAATATAGCATTTACTTACGTTTAATTAAAGTTGTAAAAATGCGGCGATTTACTTTCTCAGTTTTTACCCGACTGCAGCGAAGCCCTAAAGGATGGTTATTTTTACATATAGACTTATGGACGACCGCTCATCGCCTTACGGGTTTTGTTACTACTAACGTGTTGCCCAATATACACCGCACACCTAAGAACAGAGACATTATTTTATCGCTATTACCTTTTCGATTACAGGGTACAATGTCCTCCAGAAATACGGTGGGCGTAGGCAATTATTTACGTATTTAGTTACCGCCTCAATATATAAATCAATGTGCCTAAGTTAGCTTTCGATGTACTGAGTATACAAGGGCTCGCAACGTGATTCCACAAATCTGTTGACTTTAGAACTTAGAAAGGAAGCTAAAGCATTAATTCACTATTAGGATACCCGGGAAAGACTTCTTTTTCTTGTATGTAACATGTTACGTTACCATTATGGGAAATGGTGTTTTATGGCGGATTTACTTTCTTAACTTTTGTTCAGGCATCTTTTGACTCAACTGATTACAAAATAAATCAAACCTAAAACATATAATCAATGGGTGAACCGATTCAACGATGTTGAATTTTCTCACTCGGCATAATTTTTTCACATGCCTATCGCATGACTAAAAAACCGGCCAAGTGCGAGTCGGACTCGAACATAGTTCCTTAAAAAAACGTAAAAAAAGCCTTGTTTCTTGTATAAACGAAATTAATGGGTATCCTTATTTTTTTTTGTTACAGCGGCCATAACCGCATGACGTTGACGGTGGCGTGAGCGCAGACGCATTGCAAACTTATTTAAAATCGCAAATGGTAGGTACTACAGTTTGCCCTGAGCTGTTAGGTAGTTTATGATTTGTTACACACTGAAAAATGTTTCGCAGACCTAGTTTGTTGCATGTCCCTCATTCCAAATCCACGTACAGGCAGAATTCGTTTTTATCCCGTGCGAGCAGAAATTTTAATAAACTGACTAGTGAACATGATTTAGACATTTTCAATACCAGTGTTTCACGGCATTTGGCGGTGCAAAACTGTTTTCACGGAAAAGTTATTGTTTGCGTCTGAATGATTTTTTGTTTGTAGTTTGTATTAATCGATCGTTTTATTTTGTTTCCTAATTTATGTAAATGTATTTTGTACCTATATTTGTTTGTTGTTTTTTTTTCATGGTGCTTGCAACAGCGCCAAAATATCGGGAACTCAAATAATATTATGTAAGTGTTAATGGTAATATATGTTATTCTGTTCTCCTTTGATTCCATTAAAAAAAAGGTTGATACTATAATAAGGTTTTATGCTAGTGTAGAGGATCACTACATACTTATTACTGTTCAAAAGATCTGCCCTGTGATAGACGGACAGACAGTGGAGCCTTGGTATTAGGGTTCCGTTGGGCACCTTTTAGGTAGAGAACCCTAAAAACGAAAGGAGAAGATAAACTTTCATTTTTATCATTTAATTTTTGATGTATTTCAGTGTCCTGCGGATGTGGACTGAAACAAAATGCACAGACAATCAAGTGGACCGTTTAATCAACAAATTAAGTAAATTTCACTTTTGGAAAGCTTTCAGTTAGAGTTTCCAGTCAGAAGCCTAGGTTGTGCCACCCACAAGTGTCTAACCATAGTGTCTGCTGCCCGATGGATGTGAGCAGTGCAGGACCAGTCCTTACGGCGATTCGTGGAAAGGGTTAGCAGGGGACGTTTTTTGTCTGTCTGTAAACAATAATACCCTGATGCCCGAGGCACCGAAAATTGAAAATCGAAAAACGTGTTTTTATTTAGGTATTAAAGTAGGTGTCGCCTAGTGTTAGAGAAACCGGACTTAATTCACCACCTACACATTGTCATGCTCTCAAACAGTGACTAGTCTCAAAGCATAATTTGTGCTTGCTATGTTTGATGTGTCGTGAATTCATAATGAACTCTATTTTAGTCTAAATCACTGATTATTCAGGTTTCTTTTTTAGGAAACTACATTCTTAATAAACTACTCGTTATTTTCTACTCAGTCTATTTTTATTGAAATGTATCTTTACATACTGTTTCTTTTATGATATGGCACACTCAACTAATGGGTGTTAAGACTCGTAACGAAGCCGGGAAGCAGCTGTTCCCCCCATCATTGGGAATTTTCTAATTACGGAGATATTTGAGTTCAGTTTCAACTTTTTCAAAAAAATATTAATACAAGTTTAGTAGAAGTTTTTAAAGTTATAACTTTACTTTAAATACCTCCATGTTCCCCCCCTTCCCCTCTTCCTGTACTATTATAAAGCATCCATCAGCACAATGTTAAAAGTGCGTTATATTGAGTCAAGGAAACCGTGATTTTTGACATCAAAAAAAAGTAATTTCCAAGCAATAATTTTGCGGAGAGTTACTTAGTTTGATGTATAGAATGCTTGGTTGATGGCTTCGTGAAGGTTCCGTTTACGGCTTGTATATCTACTGCTACTATTTTTTGTTAAAAACTTAATCCATTACCACTTTCGAGATTGACCAGCAGAAACATGGAGTGAAAGTTGATATCATATTTTAGTAATGCGCTACTAGTACGTCTTATATTTTACGCTTTATTTCAGGGACTTGAACTTACATATCCTTCTCCCAGAAGGATAGTACTTGGAAGACTTTATGCGGTGTGTCCTTGACGTATGACAAAATTGGATGAAAAAAACTGTTTTACAGGTAATCTAAAGTAAATACATAAACGGGAGGTTCCTGCACCGAATCGGGCGGGAGGAAACGCCCGGGTGTTTCCACTGCGAGGATCGTCCAGAGGACACGGTGGAGCACACCGTGGAGGTCTGCACCGCTTGGGCGGAGCACCGCCGTGTCCTCGTAGCGGCGATTGGCGGCGGCGATCTCTCGCGTCCGGCCTTGGTTCAAGCCATGGTCCGGAGCGAGAGGGAATGGAAAGCCGTCACCTCCTTCTGCGAAGCAGTCATGCTAGTGAAGGAGGTGGCGGGACGTGAGAGGGAAAGAACCTCACGTCCCAGCCGCCGCGGGAGACGCCCTGGGCGTCGGGGGTCACGTGGTGGCTCCCGGCCACCGTAGGCGCGGGCCTGTGGACGGCGAGTTATGGGTTAGCTCGCCGTCCAGCCGTCTTATGACGACAGGCCGTGTCGACGGCGCGTTCGTGTTCCACGCGCGCCTCAAAGAGATGTCAGCAACCACGTAGGGGTCCGCATGGGCCGATGCCTGCCAGGGCTGCGGGACTGTTCGAAAGAGATACCGTGTCCCTGGAACACAAAGGGCAAAGAAGGAACATGGATGGGTTTTAGTCAGAAAAAGAAAAAGGTGTAAATGATAGCGTGACGTTTGACAGGGGAGAATGGAACTCGAACCCAACCTCATGGTATAATAATATACCCCAACTCCAAGCAAAGTGATTTAAAACACATATAGAGCGGACATTTCGAATATTGTCATACAATAATTTTGACACACGAATGCTACCTGACAAGCAGGCGTGTGACACTAGACAGACCGACTTGTTACTTAGTGGTAACAAGTATTAAATTACGATTTTCTTCGTCTTGTCACGTCTATCGCTCGGAAATATAATAATCTTTGACCCCATGTAATATATGGGATGATGATCGATACGGTTAAGTTAACTGACATAAAAACCTAAGCATTGACGTGTTTTAACGTGAATACACACGTTGCATTAAATTGGACAAAACTACGTGAACACTGCGAACTATGCAGCTTGAATAGAGTTAGACAGTTGGACAGTTAGCCAACCCAAACGTTCATTTAGTCGGGCGACACGGAAACTTCGACGGTGCATCGTACCATTGAGGGTAACATAGAAATGTTTGCCTATAAACTGTCTAAAGTAAACCTAGGACTTATGCATGACTGCGGGCCATCAAAAGGCCACTTTGGCTTGAGCGTGTATAGTTTCCAGGCGAGCAGTAATACTACTTTAGTACAGTACTTAGTATAGTACTTTTGGCATTGCGGTGTCAAGGTTTTTCACTGACAGTACGAATGAATAAATCTTGATACACCCATTCTTACTCCTTACTCAATATCATAAATGCGAAACGTAATGCGAGTTTGTTACCATTTTACGCCTAAACCACTGAACCGATCATCCTGAAATTTTGCATATGTCAGTTGTACAGATACGGACATATAGTTATTATATTATTACAAGCAGAGTACAACCCGAATTGATTGTCAAATCCTAAATTAACACGAGCGAGCGAGCGAAGCCGCGGGCTAAAGCCAGTAATGACGAAAATATACCATTAATGACCTCTATTCTGATCACAACATAGATTTAAGGTTTATTATGGCTCACCTCATCATTTCTGTTCTAAAGAATTTCGATGACTGTGAAGAAGCTAAAAAGATATACCAACAATTTTCAGTACTTTTTGGCAAAGCCTGTAGGCATCAATTCCAATGAAATTGCCCCATTGGGATAACCTCTTGGACGTCGTAATTTGGCTGTCAACAACATGACCTCCTCGAACCAGTGATAAGTCTAGTCTAGCTATCCATCCATCTTTCAACCTAACTTATATTGTTTGGGGGATATAACGCAGGAACAGATAATTGTATATACGGTTTTAAATGACCTGACACTTAGTTAAAAACGAATTTATAAACGTGAGAGTAATTCTGTACGACGCGACGGTCTGTCTGTTGCCTTTTCGCGGCTTAGCGGCTGAGCAGGCTTCGCTGAACAGCATTCAGGTAAACTATGAATCCCGGTTCTATTTTGGTGCGGGAAATTTTCGACCTCCGCGTGGTTGAAGCCACGAGTACCTACAAAACCTAGTTTTTTTATAATATCAATCCGTTTATCCATTGTGTAACATATTCTTACATTATTCTTAAAAAATACAGAAGAAAACACATAAGAATTGTGGTCCGCCGGTGCCAGGCTCCAGAGACAGGAACCTTCTCACAATGCGAACCGTATCGAGGAGTATCTACCTTCTGAATCAGGCCTTTACTCCAAACTCCAAGCGAGAGCCTCGAGAGATGTTCGTCGAAGTTCTTGGCCGTGAGGCCATTGGTCGTAACAACAATTGGCGCAATGATAGCCGAATTCATATTTCATATGTCTACAAACTAGTGTGCCAAGTCGAGATAATATCAGTTATTATTATCATTTTCTCTTTATGCCACGCTGGATCAAGACAACTTAGTAGCACTTGGTATTTCATTTATGTAGTTTCACTCCAGAGGGAATATATATAGTGGTCTTTGTGGCCTAGGTACTAAGGTAGGCTGGTTAAACTTTATCTAGTCACAGTTTGTGACCTCTCAACTTGGCTTGTGGACAGTCCCACGAGTAGCGAAAATAGTAAGCTTGTATTTAGGCATTAATCTGGGTGTTGCTTAGATTAATTAAAACGAGTATGTAATGCCTAAATACAAGCATGCTGTTGGCGCTAAATTGACTATTTGGTATTAATTTTGATGTCGCCTAATGTTAGTGAGAAAGGGCATTACATTCATAAAAAAGTTAGGAACACCACAATCTATGGAGATGGGGTAGGTTTTGTGTTTCCAGTGGGGGTTTATTGACATTACTATGGAGTATAACATGTAAACGATAAATAACAAAACACTCAGGGGTATTTTCTACTGATATCGATCGTTTCGATTGTAGAAAGCATGGATAAGAAAGGTAGCAGGTATTAAAGCAGTTGATACTTATCAGCAGTACATTTACATAATGAAAATAACCTTAAAAGTAATTTATTTGTAACTCATACATAATGTATGACTAATCCGAATGACACTGAGCCAATATTATAGCAATCACCGAATTTGGGAATCAGAATGATGATCTTGAATAATTTCTTAGTAGCCCGGGGTCGGGATTCGTGTCCGGTGAATGGCAGTGCCTGATCATAACTAGCGAAATGTGGTTACTGTAGCGACACAGGCAAAAACATCAGCAGTGACATCTATGACACAATATGAGAACTAAAAATCCTGCATCGCGCAATCCAAGGTGGAAGGGATACCGACACTAAGGGTCAGCGCAGACAGAACGGAGCGCAGCGGAGAGGATTTTATTAACGCACTTGAAAATAAACTTTATGATTGTTACAATAAAGTGCATAAATGCTTGAACCTGACAAAAAATGCTCGCGCGTCCTCGAAGATATGCGGGATCCGTAAAGAAAATGCCCGAGACCGCGCGGGGATTATTCCGCTCTGTCTGCGCTGACCCTTAGGGTTTCTTTCCTTGTTGACTACGGAACCCTAAAAACCCGTATTACAGATTAGATGTCGACCAATTTATGCTTTTCTTTGTATTGGCTTCCACAATCCCCATGGCTCGTACATTTCAGAGTTCGGAGCACCTAACCGCTGATAAAGTTTTAATTGCTCGACAATTCCGTCAATCGAGCGCGAATCGCTTTTCAAGTGAGCACGTAATGCGTTTAGTTTGAACGTTTTCTATGTTGTGGGCAAGATCTGTTTTTTTATTTCTTTCCCATAAAGGTAGGTAAGTCCAAGGAAGAAAAAAAGTTATTAGAAGGTTTCCAATAACTATTCAATGATTATTCCTCTCTGTCTGCGCTGACCCTAAAACGGTTACCACGTATCCAGTAGGTACATCATTCTGAACGCCCCACATCGAATTTTTTTATCAGCAGCTTTGTGGGAAGCACTGGCTTAAAAAAAAAAACTATGTTCGGGGCTTCAGAATGATGAACTGAATACCCCATCTACCCTGTATACAACATCACGACAACAACCGTAAGGCAGTATCCCACACGACACAATACCCGTCTGGTTGGAGGATCCTCCCTCTTCAATGCAGGATGGGAAACTTTACACCCTGCTCCTCATACCTCTATAAGCAAAAACTCGCGCGAACTTAAGATTATTTGTGTTGGTAGTTAGTTGATCGCATTTCTTTCGCACATGGAACGATTCCACTGCCTGTCCTTTTGACTCTCTGACTTAAGCCCCTGTTGCATTAAACTTCACCCACGATAAGTGTAGGAGTAGGTAAGCATATTTCACAAACGACAGCTCAAAGTATGAACCGTATAATTTATTACCATAATTAAATCTAGAAACATTAACAGAGAGCCATCTTAGCCTATTTCAGTGTACAATAGTTTTGGGCGTAATATTCGTGAAATAATAATGAAATATGCCAGCGTACTATTCATAGTGGGTATGTTGCGTGGGTAGCTATTTATTTTGACGCACATGTTCGTGAAATGCCTGTGATTAGTTGATAATGTTACAGGTTTTTTATTGATAGTAACTCTCGTGCAATATGCTAGTCAGCTAGATCTTAACTGATGACGCAGAGGTAAATGCGTTGTTGATGTCACTGAAAAACGACTGTGCAGCTGGTTATGACGGCATCTCCTCAGGGTTCCTAAAGAAGTTTGGTTCGATTATTGTGCCTCCGCTCACCTACGTTTGCAATTTAAGTTTGAAGACTGGCATTTTTCCAGACTTATTTAAAAAAGCCCTCCTTCACCCTATTTTCAAATCAGGGGATCGTAACCGTGTTGAAAATTATAGACCTATTTCAGTTTTACCAGCTTTGTCAAAAATTTTAGAAAAAATTATCAATACTAGACTTGTAGATTATTTAGAATCACGTAAACTCATTTCAGACAACCAATTTGGCTTCCGCAAAAAAACATCAACGGCTGATGCAGTACATCACCTGGTTGACCACATAGTTAAAAAGCTTGATAAAAAACAAAAATGTGTTGCTCTGTTCCTGGATCTTGCAAAGGCATTCGACACGGTTTCGATCCCAATCCTTTTGAAAAAGTTGGAGAATGTGGGGATTAGAGGCACTCAATTGTCCCTATTCCAGAGCTATCTCAGCGATAGAACCCAATGTGTGAAAATAGGGCCGCACACTAGTTCTGAGATGCCAATTGTTTATGGTGTGCCCCAGGGTAGCATCCTTGGACCAAGCCTCTTCATATGCTATATAAATGATTTGTGTAATCTTTTAATTGAAAACGGGACGATATTTTCTTATGCGGATGATACAGCGCTTGTATTTTCCTCGAATAATTGGGCTGAAACGTATCGCCTTGCACAGAGAGGCTTTAATGCTGTTAGTGACTGGCTTAGCAAAAATTTACTAACCCTGAACGTCTCCAAAACCAAGTTGCTTAACTTCTCCATTCGCAGTACCGCAATTCCATCTCATGAGCTCCTTCAAATTACTACTACTAATAACACTTATAGTATAGATAAAGTCACTCACGTCAAGTATCTCGGCGTCGTGATAGACAGTCATCTGACATTCAAAAAATATATCGATCACCTCTCTAACCGTGTACGGAAGCTCATTTATATATTTAAGCAATTGCGCGAATCCGCAGGAGCAGACATTATGAAGATGGTCTATCAGGCGCTGTGTCAATCGATTTTAAACTATTGCAACACGACCTGGGGAGGTGCCGCCAAATCTAACCTGATAAAAGTCGAGCGCGCTCAAAGAGCGGTCCTCAAAGTTTGTTGTTTCAAACCCCGCCTATTTCCCACAGATGAACTGTACGATTACTGCCAAGTTCTGACTGTAAGGCAATTATTCATTCTGGCCACAGTCATCAAACAGCACTCTCTGTCTCAGTTCACACCGGGACCAGTGCGTCGAAACCGCCTTGTTGCCACATCTTTTCCAACCAAAACATCATTCAGCCGTCGCTTCTTTGTTTTCCTCGGACCATACCTTTATAATAAAATTCATAAAATTCTATCTGTGCACCAACTAAACCAATACGACCTTAAAGTAACTCTACAAGATTGGCTACTTCAGCAGTCATATACTGCAACAGAGAGTCTGTTGCAGGTTTTGGCTTAATTAATCTAAAATTTACAGGCACATCATACACATACACACTTACACACACTCATGAACATCAACACACACGCGCAAGCCCACACACACTCATACACACACACACATCCTCATGAAAGTAATTATTCTAAATTGTTTTTGTTCTTATATTGCTTTTTATTTTTATTTCTCTAATGTTATACTTTTGTTTCTTTTAATTTGCTAACCATCCTTAAATATTTGGTACAAAACATTGATTTATTGTAAAATGTTTTCGAAGTGGAAACCTGGTGACCTGTAACACAGGTGTTCCACTACCTACCACAGGCACCAGTGATTCACAACCGTGTATTTGCGTGTTTATGCCAATAAATAAATTATTATTATTATTATTATTTATCTGATTGTAAACAAGGATGTTAAAATATAAACATTTCCTGTTTTATATTTCTATTTCATTTGGCCATGAGGTACCATACACATCGGGGGTCACGTGGTGGCTCCCGGCCACCGTAGGCGCGGGCCTGTGGACGGCGAGTTATGGGCCAGCTCGCCGCCCGGCCGTCTTATGACGACAGCCCGTGTCGACGGCGCGTTCGTGTTCCACGTGCGCCTCAAAGAGATGTCAGCAAATAAGTAGGGGTCCGCAAGGGCCGATGCCTGCCAGGGCTGCGGGACTGTTCGAAAGAGATACCGTGGCCCTGGAACACAAAGGGCAAAGAAGGAACATGGATGGGTTTTAGTCAGTACAAGTCTGACACTCCCTTCCGCTCCGCCCAGAGTGGGGGGTTATTTGATGATTTCCCATCGGAAAAAAAAGAAAAAAAAAAAAACGTCTATAAAAATACACATGACGTAACTCTGTGTTCCGGGTCGGAGGAATTTTTGAATAAAGGAAAAAGCAAGGTATGCACCCTTTCTCGAAATACCTTCTATTGACGATAGCGACGATACCTTGTGCTATGTTTAAAATCATTCTTGAAATAGAAGATTCAAAAACAAGGATATTTTTTTAGAAATTATTCTTCTTAGCGTGTCTATGGCAAATTTTCATTAAATATATTTGGCTCAGATTCAGCTATGCGAACTCCGCTCGCTGATGCAGTCATAAGATAGTCGAGTGCCCAGGATAGAAGATCAGTTTATGTCCCATGTAATAGCGAGCGAGCCTATGGCCATGAATAGGGCACAAATCCAAATTCTGTAGCTGCTACTGAAAAATTCCTGATAGAAAAACCCAATAACACTTTACCCGACCCGGGAATTGAACCCAATCCTGACCTCATGCTCAGCAGTCGCGCTTGCGACCACTAGACCAAGGAGGCAGCCGCTTTTCCCATATTGACATTATGTAAACTTAAAAGAAAAGTCTCGGTTACAATTAAAATTCTGCAATGGACATCATAATAAGTAGGTATTGGTCAACTTCAGTCTATAAGGCTAACTCGGCCGAACCTGTTTTAACTTCGACTCATCATCATCTGCCTAGCCTTTTTCCAACTATGTTGGGGTCGGCTTCCAGTCTAACCGGATGCAGCTGAATACCAGTATTTTACATGGAGCGACTGCCTATCTGACCTCCACAACTTGTTTTAACTTCGACTATGGAGTCAAAATAAAAGTAAGCTACGACTTCAGACTACGCCGTAGACAGTGGTCTACGACGCTACGACAAACTTAACTTGAACGGTTCTGTGGTTAGAACTCAACTTTTCCTTTACTATTTTAAGAATCCACATTTATAGGAAGATTTACTCAAGCGGACAAAACGTTTTACGGAATGGGTGCCAAGAGACAGGAGAAGAGAAAACGAGAAACCAAGTAAAAGGTGGATTTAAGTGTAATCATAAATACCTTTAAGGACTATTATCATCATCATCATCATCATCATTTCAGCCGAAAGACGTCCACTGCTGGACATAGGCCTCCCCCAAGTGTCGCCACATTGACCGGTCCCGTGCGACTCGCATCCTGCGGATCCCTGCAACCTTTACCAGGTAATCGGTCCAGGACTATTACAAAGTAGATTAATTTTATTTCAAGTTTTGAATGGTTATAGTAAATAAAAGCTATTTTTATTGAATTTATTCTCAGAGCTTTAACTTTCGTCGTAAACACGAGGCGCTTTTGTTTTAGATTAACACAATGTCTGCCTACGCCGCGCCGTAGACGATGGTACGCCAAACAAAGCTCAATCTTCCTCAACTATTCGGAGATTATATTATTAGTAAAGTTATGGCCCACAGTCAAAAGCATGTGGAGTTACACTGTCAAAAGGCGAAGTCCCATAAATACGACGTAGACACTGAGCTACGACAAAACAGTTCATAGTAATAATATCCGAATGATTAAACCCCCTTTTACTATCTTCACGATTTATAGTAAAGGTAGACATGTAAGTATTGACATACAGTATTTCAACTAGGAACAAATTGTCAAAGAAGTCTCTAAGCATGCATCAGGTAGCTCGGTTACGTGTGAGTAAGACGGGGCTGTCGCTCCAAGGCAAGTGGTTACGTTTTATTTTGTCCAATACCCTATAAATGGCAGACTATAATCATTTTATAAAAGCGGAAGTTTTTTCTACGGGAGTTCCTTACTGCAAGTAAGAAAAGTCGGTCGTGATGGCTTTGGCAGATATCAGGTACCGTGATGACGAGCTCGAGGTTGAAAATAACAGTAGCTGGGGTCGATCTTCAAGGTCAAGCAGCACTTGCCAAGGTCGGTCTGTAGACAGGTGACCATCCATTACATACCGAGTTTCCTCCGTGCCTCGGAAAGCACGTTAAACCGATGCTCCCGGCTGTCATTTGTAGACCTTTGACAGTCGTTACAGGTAGTTAGTGGCCCGAAAATTTGACAACCACTCTTACTAAGGGGTACCGTATTACACAGTACTTGCTGGACTGTGGTCAAATAGGCATTCGCTCCATGTAAAATACTGGTATTCAGTTGCACCTGGTAAGTCTGGAAGCCAACCTCAATAAACTTGGGAAATGGCTAGGCAGCTGATGACTTGGGATAGTATGTTGATTCGTGAATTTCGCTCTATGTGTGACAACTAGGGCACAAAAAGCCTAGTTGGGTTTCTGATTATTTTTATTATGTGTCAAACGGCCATGTGGTTACATCGTAAAACAAAGACGGTATTGTATTGTATTGTGTTAGTTAATAATATTATCGGCCTACGAGCTACGCCGTAGACTGCGGCCTACGACACATAGCTGTAGGCGGTAAATTACGTAATTATAACTCGTAGTTAAATAGCTACGAGTTTCCCGGATATGGAATACATATGGATTACGCGAAAGGTTCACGCATATGCTGAGGTATATATATGTATATATGCGCACATTAAGCCTGAAGCATAATAGCCGGTATTTAATTATGATGGAAGCAATTGTCTGCCTAGCCTTTTACCTAACTCTTTTGGGGTCGGTATCCAGTCTAACCGGATGCAGCTGAACACCAGTGTTTTACATGGAGCGACTGCCTATCTGACCGCCACAACGCAGTTAGTACTAGGTAATAAGACACCCCTTTTTTCGGATGGGAAATCATCACCACTCTGGGCGGAGTGGAAGGGAGTGTCAGACTTCTACTGACTAAAACCAATCCATGTTCCTTCTTTGCCCTTTGTATTCCAAGGCCGCGGTATCTCTTTCGAACAGTCCCGCAGCCCTGGCAGATACGACACCCCTTGGTAATACTGGTTGTCAGACTTTCAGGTCACAGGTAGTCAGTCTACCTGTAACGACTATCAAAAATCAAAAATCTACCATTGACAGCCGGGACTAACATATTAACGTGCTCTCCGAGGCACGGAAGAAAGCCGGTATATAATGGGTGGTCATCCATCCCCGGACCAACCAAGCGCGGCTTAACCTGAAGATCGGCCCGAGCGGCTTTTATTATTTAGCCACGAGCTCATCTACTATTTACATGATTAGGCCAACTACTTAAATTAATTAATTAATTTCTCAAATGTCTGAGGGTGGACATCACAACAATGGCGCCTAACTTTTAGTCCTATCATGACGCCTACGGCTCAAAAAGTTCATTAAGCCTATAATTAAATCCTGCTCCAATGATAAAATGTAGGAGTACGCTGTTTTTGCTTATATTTGCATTTTGATCGTAGGCGACAAACTTTGAAAACGTTCGATCCATCATTGCTTGAAAACAATGCGAAAAAGAGGCAATAATTATTTCCTAGTGTTTTAAGTAGGAAGTCGTGGGGTACAAGAAGTACTAATTCTCAGCCTAATCTACAGGGTGTAACAGAAAGGGTATGGTCATATGAAAGGATATGCTGCAGACCATCAAACTGAATAGAGCAGCGATGGCCCAGTGGTGGCGGCCCCGACTTACGAACAGTAAGTCGTAGGTTCGAACCCAGGCAGGCGCATTACTTTATTTCATAATCACTGCTCTCAAAACGGTGAAGGAAAACATCGTGAGGAAACCGACATGTCCTATAAACAAAAATTCGAAGACATGTGACATCTGATCTACCAACCCGCACTGGGCCCGCGAGGTGGAGGCCTGTGTCCCAGCCGTGGGAACATTATAGGCTGATAATTATGATGATGATCAGACTGAACAACTTTCTCCTTGGGAGAAAGTTAGAACTCAATATACGAAATATGTATGCGAAAAAAATATCAGCTGTACCATACAAAATTTCAATACCTACTCGACCCAAATGTATGGGACAGCTGATAGTTTTTTCGCATTTACGATATTGGACCCAAAGAGAAAGTTATTCAGTTTGATGGTCTACAGCATATCCTTTCATATGACTATAACCCTTTCTGTTACACCCTGTATATAAATGAAAATCAAATTCCAGCATGTATGAAGGATAACACACACACATAACAACGGCTCGACATAAGAACGGCTCATCCGATTTGGCTGATTTTTTTTGTTGTGTTCGTAATTGATAGGGCAAGGTTTGTGTGGCAGATGCTTACTAATATATTTTTTTAATTTTTATGATAAGCGCGGTTTTCATTTTCTTCATTAGTTAATTGTACTCATAGGACTCCGAGGTGGATCCCTAGTTGCAAAATGAAAAATTCTCTTGACTAAGTTTCTTTTATATTACAATTAGCACGACTTGCAAACTAACTGTTGTAAGAATATTATGTTTTGTTCATAACAGACGGATTCCTCTGTTTATCTTCTTTGAAGAACATTATTCTTTGCTTTTCTTTTAAAAGACAAACGTAAAATTCGTGTCATCATTAGTCCTGCGTCCTAACTAAAGCGATCAACGATCGTTGCGTTCATTCGTCACCTTCTTGGTCAGAAAAGCGGACGAAGTTACACGTAAGCGTTTGCAGCATTTGATGATTTCCCATCCGAAAAAAATAAAAAAGCGTTCCGGTTTACTAAACAAAATGAACGCTATTAGGATACGGAGTAGAATTTATGTCTTATTATTACATGACAAGACGCCTACTCTATATCAGTACAAATAAATACAAAAAAAAAAAACAAAAATGTATAACCCTTTTTTCTATTTTATTTACATCATTGAATCTATTTACCCTAGAATTTATGATATGATATTATCAGTTTAACGGGTGAAGTACAAAGGATTTTTTTTCGTAGCTGCGTAGCCGCGTAGGCGAAGGTGTACGACGCGCTGCGTTACGAAAATTATGAGTCATAAAGCTTTCATACACACTGTTCATTATTAGGGTTTTTCAATCAGTATTCTGGTCATAGTGTTTCTGTATTTCAGAGATGTATTCAAATATTTGCCCGGGCATTCAACAAGTTTATCAAAAGTCAATTAGTGTCAAGTTTCATCATCTGCCTAGCCTTTTCCCAACTATGTTGGGGTCGGCTTCCTGTCTAACCGGATGCAGCTGAATACCAGTATTTTACATGGAACAACTGCCTATCTGACCTCCACAACTCAGTTAGTACTGGGTAATATGATACCCCTTGGTATAACTGGTTGTCAGACTTTTTGGGCCACTGACTACCTATAACAACTGTCAAAGATCTACAAATGACACCCGGGACCAACGGCTTAACGTGCTTTCCGAGGCACGGAGGAAACTCGGTATGTAATGGGTGGTCACCCATCCACAGACCAACCTAGGCAAGCGCGGCTTAACCTAAAGATCGATCCAGGCGGCTGTTATTACTTAGCGACGAGCTCCTCAATTAGTGTCAAGTTTATATTTTTAATTTGTCTTTTTTTGTTTGTTTTTTTTTTAGTTTAGGAAATGCAACAGTACTTCTGTCTGCCTGTTACTTTTTCGCGCTTTATTGGATTTTGGTGTTTGGTACACAGGTGGTAGTACCTACGTTCACGTGGGATAGTTTTAGGCATCCACGCGCCGCAAGCCGCGGGAAAAAGCTAGTATAAAATAATGGCAAGCAATCTTTTTCCCGTCTCTCACGGGACATTGAGCCGTATGTGCCGAAAGGGCCCGAGTATAATAACTATTATGTAGGGAAAACATAACAATGTTGTTTGACAGCATATCCGTCAACAACAGTGTAACAGGTGGCGTAACTGTTGATTCCGCTAATATTACAAGTTTCTGCGTAGGAAAATAGTTTCACGAGAAAACCGGAATATTCAAGAACAACTACATTTTTCTTAGTATTTTGGGAGCGGAGCAGTTAGGTTTTGTGTTTCAACAAAATAGATGATTATTGTTGGTGAGTGTTGTAAGCCGGAGACGCCGGAGTACATATCTTTAATGTGATTATATTATTTGTCTATAGAATACTGACTGTGCCATTTTTCAAAGGGAAGACGGTAGGAATCGAGTTGTATGGAACCTTCGCCAATGCTACCTACTAACATAATATGAACTTGTATCAATTACGCTGTGCTTGGTCTGAAATAAATATTTTCAATTTCAATTTCTTTTAAAAAAAAAAAAATTTGGGAGGAATACAATTGTTAGAGTAAAAACTCTTTAAAGGACAATGTGATCTTAAGAAGAAGAAGTTGGTTGCCATGTTGATTTCGTTGAGAATGAGGGAAATGAGAGTGAGATCGTAGAAGTGCCATGCAACTCAGAGATCGATCACTCCTCAAACGCCCGGTAAAGTTCAACGATTATGTGACTCATGTCTATACAAGTGTTGATAGTCACACGGAACCAGTGAGGACGCAGTTTCTTGTTCTGATAAAGATTTGTGGCGCAAAGCTATGAACAAGGAGATAAAATCTCTGGAAGAAAATGGAACATTGGTTCTTGAGAAATTGCCCAAACATCGCAAAGCCATTCCCTGTAAATGGGTCTATAACGTGAAGTTAAACCCTGATGAGATAGTAGATAAGTTTAAGGCTCGTCTGGTGGCAAAGGGTTTTCGCCAGAGGAAGGGACAGGACTATGACCAGACCTTCAGCCCTGTAGCCAGAATGACAACGGTTCGAGCTGTACACAGTGTAGCAGCTAGTGAAGGCATAAAGTTGAGTCAGTTTGATGTATCAACAGCTTTCTTGTATGGGTCTTTATCTGATGAAGAAATTTATTTGAGACAACCAGAGGGCTATGATGACGGAACAGACCGAGCATGTCTTTTAAAGAAAAGTCTATATGGTTTAAAACAGGCTCCTCGTTGTTGGAACAAATTAATTTTGGATTTCTTCAAGAATATAGGCTTTAAGGTTAGTGGCGCAGACCCATGTCTATTCACTAGAGAGAACACTACGGGAAAACTTAAAAAAGCCTTGTATGTGGATGATGGGCTCTTGGCTGGGACAACTCAGAAGCTTATTGATGTGTTCATCAATGAATTAAAAGGAAGGTTTGACATAACATCCAAACCAATCTTCTATTGTTTGGGTTTGGAGATCGACATAAGAGTACATCAGACCTCTTATGTGCGAAAAATCTTAAGAAAATTTGGAATGCAGAATTGTGGACCTGTAAGTACACCGGTTGTAAAGGAAAGTGTTATACCACAGAAAGCTGAAAACAACGACAATTACTTTCTAAGTAACTACCGTCAAGTAGTCGGACCCCTTGCATATCTGATGGTCGGTACCCGACCTGATATTGCGTACGCAGTGAGTGTAGTATCAAGAAGCTTAGAGAATCCAACTCAAGCAGATTGCGTGCAACTTAAGCGCATACTTAGATACTTGCTATATGCACCAGATATAAGCCTCATTTAAAAAAGAAGCTACAAAAAAAAAATTTTTGAGTGCTACAGTGATGCGGACCATGGTGGCGATGTAGCTACAGGAAGATCAACGACGGAAGTTTTATGTCTGTATGCTGGAGGTGCTGTATCGTGGCTAAGCCAGAGATAGCAAAGCGTAGCTATTCCAACAACGGAAGCTGAAATTGTTGCAGCCAGCGAGGCAGCAGGGAGAGTATTTGGGTTGCTCGCCTTCTACGGGGTATAACAAATTTGGGCGATTTGCCCGTGCTATACACGATATATGAATAGTAGAACCTCTCGTTTCATTTAAAATTACCTAAGAAGCTATAATATTGAACGTGAACCTGCCATGTTTAGACCTTGAATAACCACGCTAAACAGACGAAACTTAATTCTTGTTGGACATCTTTTTCGCAAAAGCAAGCCCTCGCAAAGCCTTCAGCTGAATTCACACGGTATATTTTCCAAATACCATTTCGTCGAAAACACATAAAGAAACAAACCTAGCACAATTTGACTAATTCGGAAACAATTCTGAATCGCTAGGCTGGCCATCGCCGCCAGCGGCCGTCGCTTCCCCGAACCACAGCCTACCCACACAGATCCGTATCAGTTAAATAGTAGTTTTCTAATTATCTAGCGATCACTGGAATAGCTGTTCTGTTTCTAAGAATCTGGGATGTTACGCCATTGTTTAGTGTTCAATCCGGTGCGTTAGTTAGTGTTTCTAGATTAGTTTGATATTCCACCCTTGTATTCCACGAAGAGTAGGGACCGCACCTAAGTGGAAATAGTTTCATATTATATTATACATACACCTCCACTGTCTCGGTGGTTTACTGGTCGCAAGCGCGACTGCTAAACATAAGGTCCTGGGTTCGATTCCCGGGTCGTGTTATTAGGGCTTTTCCATGACGAATTTCTCAGTAGCAGCCACGGAGTCTGGGTTTGTGCCCGGTTGCTAGCAATAGGCTCGCCACCTATTACATGGGACTTAAAACATAACCGGCGAAATCATCATCATCTGCCTAGCCTTTTCCCAACTATGTTAGGGTCGGCTTCCAGTCTAACCGGATGCAGCTGAATACCAGTATTTTTCATAACTCGCGAAATGTGGGTGTAATATTAGTTACACCCTTGCCTAACCCTTCGGGGATTACAGATTCTTGAAATGAGAATTAAGTCATATTGCCTTTAGTTCGTGCACTTAATCTCCAAGATTTAGAATTAAGACCGCATGAAATTCTAATAATCAAGGATCCAATGCTTGGTTATTAATCCTATTTCGAAATTGTAATACAAAGCGTCTTTGATTCGGAGGATTAAACACAAGTTTTAGACTAAAACAAAGATGTACTTTCTCATGCAGTGCAAACAGGCTAGCCGGCCGTCTCGTATTCCAGTGTAGAAACTGGTAAGTTAACGGAGTTGAGTTGATAAAGGGTGTAAATAGACCCTTAACGAAGCCAAAAGGCACTTATTCTCCCAGTCATTGCGATCATTTTTTTCTTCTGAACCATACCTGGGAACGTTCTAGTTACGGAGATATTGGGGGTCAAAGTTTCAACTTTATCACAATTTTTTTTGAAATACATGTTTTTAAGGTTATAACTTTAAATACCTTCATGACCTCCGTACTATTCAATGCATCCATCAGCACAATGTTTTGAACTTAACCATCTACATCATCATCTTGTTGCCCTTATCCCAATCCATTTGTGGTAGGCGCAGCATTTCATCTTCTTCCATACTTCTCTACTACTCGTCATCTTAACCATCAACATTTTGTCATTTAAAATCATTTCAAGAAATAAATCTCAAGTTCGTTCCGGCATATTATTGGAGTATTGCTGTCACCTTTGGGATGGCTCAGCCAAATACCAATAAGCCACACTCGACTCTGTTGAGCGCAGAGCCAAGAGGCTCATTGGTGACGATAAGCTGGTTGGTACCAGGCTTCATAGCCTGGCCCACCGGCGCAAAATTGCATGTTTGTCGGTCTTTTACAGATTGTACTTCGGTGAGTGTGCCCAAGAGCTACACGACCTCATTCCACCCTCTCCCTTCTTCCATCGGGAGTCCAGACGTACTGCAGGTTATCACCCATACCTTGTCGATGTTCCACACATTCGAATGAAGCGCTTTGCTACATCATTTATTATGCGCACAGCCAGGGAGTGGAATTCCTTGCCTGCGTCGGTGTTCCCAAATTCAAATGACACCAATATATTTAAGTCGCGAGTTAATAGGCTTCTTTTGGGTTAGCTCGTTCCATCGTCGACCTCATCTCTGTCCTCAGGATTAGATTGAGGTCAAGAATAAAAAAAAAAAAATCATTTGACAGTTTGTGGTAACTTGATGTGATGGTGATTGTACATTAGCAAATGGGATTCTATGATTCTCCTTGACAGTTTAAAGTCAGTTAACGATGAACGACGGCACGGAACAAATAAACGCACCCACGATACCTACTTTATGGAGAAAATCCTGAAGTTCAATTTAGGAAAAAATCCTTAAGCCAACGTTTAAACCGTGGAGGTCTGCCCCGCTCCGTGGAGGTCTGCCCCGCTTGGGCGGAGCACCGCCGTGTCCTCATAGCGGCGATTGGCGGCGACGATCTCTCGCGTCCGGCCTTGGTTCAAGCCATGGTCCGGAGCGAGAGGGAATGGGAAGCCGTCACCTCCTTCTGCGAAGCAGTCATGCTAGTGAAGGAGGTGGCAGGACGTGAGAGGGAAAGAACCTCACGTCCCAGCCGCCGCGGGAGACGCCCTGGGCGTCGGGGGTCACGTGGTGGCTTCCGACCACCGTAGGCGCTGGCCTGTGGACGGCGAGCTATGGGCTAGCTCGCCGTCCGGCCGTCTTATGACTACAGGCCGTGTCGACGGCGCGTTCGTGTTCCACGCGCGCCTCAAAGAGATGTCAGCAATCAAGTAGGGGTCCGCATGGACCGATGCCTGCCAGGGCTGCGGGACTATTCGAAAGAGATACCGTGGCCCTGGAACATAAAGGGCAAAGAAGGAACATGGATGGGTTTTAGTCAGTACAAGTCTGACACTCCCCTCCGCTCCGCCCAGAGTGGGGGGAAGGGTCATTTGATGATTTCCCATCCGAAAAAAAAAAAAAAAAAAGCCAACGTTTAAAACAAAAACCCTACTTATCTGCTGAATATGAGCCCTCCCAAAATAAGTTTCTGATTCCCTAAGTCCTTAAAATACTGCTAATGTACGCCCTCAACGAAGTATTTTTAGATGAACTCAGATAACACGTATAGGCTATTTCTTTTTTCTTGTATATATCTGAAATACGTAACTGTTAACCCGACACCGAAAACACCGCATTCTCCCGAAAGTTCGCTTGTAATATACCTCATGCTATTTTTATTTCACTGTTTACTCTGAGTAAAAGAAGTTTATCGTGTAGGCTGGTGCTGGTGGAGCATAATTGGGGTTTTCTGGTGAATGAGATGGTTACCTATATACCTATTACCTATGTACGTAGTTAATAGTAACTTAGTAGTTTTCGGTGCGTCCCGTCCCATGGTCCAATCATTCGATTTTTGAGGGAAGCCTACATCTTGCGGATGAAATGATGTTAATATGCATGTAAGGACAAATATAATTGTACTATAGTTCAACACTACGGTGCAGTTAGAGCCCTGCATACCTTGACTCCTCTTAAAAATAAGAATAAGGGAACTTGTGGGGGTAGAGGGGTCAGGGTGTAATGCTAACTGTACTTGTAAACTATATCTGATCTGCATGGATGTCTACTACAGATACATAGGTACTAAGCAGTAGTAGGTAGGGACGTACTTACTGAATGGAACGGCATGCATCAATTACCTAGTACCAAACGAGTGAACAATACAATTGTTGTATTACCTGTAAAGTCTAGAATACTTTACAACATCTTGTTTATTAATAAACACCTAGAATGTTTGTTTATGATATCACGCATTTGCAATAAACTTTTATGACATTTCTATTGTCGCTTTTATGTTTTAAACATGCTAGCAACGCGGTTGCACCCGGCAGTGTTATTTGCGTTTTAATATTTTCTGGGATGTAAACTTCGGAGACCTAGGTATAGGGTCCCTATTCTGTATCATTTACTTCCTTCTAGCAAGTCGATAAAAATCTAATTGAGTCTGCCCACAATTTGCCTACGATATTGACGCATAGCGTTCCCGTAACGAGCAAACAACAGGACACAATATTTGATGCCCTATCGTATGTGGAACAGCACCACATTTATACTCTAGGACAAGGGTCCTAGGACAGGGGTTCCCAAACTGTGTGCCGTGGCCCCCTGTTGCGCCGTAGAGCGTGAAGAAGGGAGCCGTGAGGCGCTCCTGTTTTCTAGTCTCCGGAAACTATATTTAGGTATTCGATAAAAATTTAATGAGCTTGTTGTCTCACAATACTTTCAAAAATCATTAAGTGACCTTTAAAAGGTCACTTAATGATTTTTGAAATACTTTGCCGAAAACGATGGCGAAAAATTTGCGTAAATCGAAGATTCTTTCCATGCATAAGATCGACCAGAATTCACTTCGCAAAAAGAAGAGTCTCATTGAACTCTTTCGACAGCAGCCTTACGTTGTTCACGTGGTCCGAATTGGAGTTATAGATATTGGTCCAAAATCAATATCAAACTTTAAATTAAAAACCTCTAATAATTCTTATTCCTTTCCCTTTGTGTGTGTCAACATTTAATTATATAAAACTCTGCTTCGACAGCTAGGGCGCCGAGACAAAATATTAAACCTGTAAGTGTGCTGCGAACTGAAAAAGTGTGGGAACCCCTGCTCTAGGATGAAGTCAGTTTTCTTCAGTGCTCAATTCATCCAACTTTTTAGTCACTGCAACCGATTTAGTCATGAAGCCGAAACAAACAGACAAAACACTTTCAAAGTCTTTTTGGAAGAAGATCATACATCAAAATATGGATTTACGACACGATAAATCTTATTTATGAAGCCAAGGGTACGTAAATTACTTACTACTATATTATGTACCAAAGATCGTGTGTCTTTTAGATAGGTAGGTACCAGTGGCGAAGGTTCCATACAACTCGATTCCTACCGGATTCCCTTTGAAAACTGGCACAGTCAGTATTCTATAGACAGATAATATAAATGTGATTATATTATCTGTCTAAAAGATATGTACTCCGGCTTTCCTCTTACAAAAATTGACCTTTCGCTACTGGTAGGTACCGGTAACAAAATCATACATAGGTATGTCCCTAAATAGAGAGGTGTTAGGGTGCTTACTAAAAACTACGTTTATTTAAGTACTTATCCTTATTTGGGTAGGTACCTATGAAAAAACGTAACTAGGATAATAGCGGTTTCGTCAATTTGGACTTTTCAATCATTTTTATTTCATAGTTGTAGACTACAATTTATTACTACCCATTAGATGATTGTGACTGCCTCATCGGTCTAGCGGTCGCAAGAACGACTGCTGAGCAACAGGTCCTGGGTTCGATTCCCGGGTCGGGTAAAGACATAGGTATTGGGTTTATCCATCAGGAATTTCTCAGTAGCAGCCTCGGAGTCTGGATTTGGGCCCGGTTGATGGCAAGGGCTCGCCCCCTCCATTACATGGGACTTAAACATAACTGTCGAAATATCGGTGTACTAGGTACACCTCTGCATCTCTTCGAGGATTACAGGCGTGATGTTATGTTATGTTTAATTACTATATCAGACAGTGATATACTTTTTGAATATTTCGAAAATTATTGGAACGTTCCTTGGACTTACCTACCTAAATGGAAAAGAAATAAAAAAACAGATCTTGCCCACAACATAGAAAACGTTCAAACTAAACGCTCACGTGCTCACTTGAAAAGCGATTCGCGTTCGATTGACGGAATTGTCGAGCAATCAAAACTTTTTCAGCGGTTAGGTGCTCCGAACTCTGAAATGTACGAGCCATGAGGATTGTGGAAGCCAATATAAAGAAACGCATAAATTGGTCGACATCTAATCTGTAATACGGGTTTTTAGGGTTCCGTAGTCAACAAAGAAAGAAACCCTAAGGGTCAGCGCAGACAAAGAGGAATAATCCCCGCGCGGTCTCGGGCATTTTCTTTACGGATCCCGCATATCTTCGAGGACGCGCGAGCATTTTTTGTCAGGTTCAAGCATTTATGCACTTTATTGTAATTATTATAAAGTTTATTTTCAAGTGCGTTAATAAAATCCTCTCCGCTGCGCTCCGTTCTTTCTGCGCTGACCCTTATAGTTTAGCTATGTCCGTCTGTCTATCTACAACTTAGCTCAAACACTCTTAGTACCTACTAGAAAGCTATAATTTGGCATGAATGAATATACAAATTAGTTACGCCGACAAATGGTAAAATAAAATCTCGAAAAGTATTTTTAGATAGACTAAAAATACTTTTCGAGATTTTATTTTACCATTTGTCCTACACGTAAAGGGAGGATTTTTATTTCTTGCGTGGTCACAGTGTGGTACATCGTTAGATCGGTCTTTAAAAAATAATGCGAGTTTCATCAAATAATTTTTCGATTAGGTGATTCGTTTGTGAAATATTCAGCGTACCCGCCCCCTCTACCTGCTAAACGGTTGTGTTTGGATGTGTGAAAAAATTCACGGTGGTAGTATATATAAAGAAATTAAAAGGAAAACTATTACCCCTAAGTAGGCTTTACAAATTTACGAGTAATAGTCGACCAACTTATAAAATGTGCTTGGATAACATATTTTCCTAAACAATGAAATGAGCACAGGTTTGTCAACTGTAAATGTAAGTTTGTAAGTTTGTTATTTATTATTACAAAAAATTCATCGTTCGGAAGAAAATCCACATATTTTGATGGGCAACAACGAAACCCTACATTGCGTGTAGCCCGACACGTACTTGGCCGGTTTTCCTTTTGTGGTCAATTTTGGGAAAAGGTTCTGGGGGCATAGCTATGTAATTATATGTAGGTTTGAACTGATTGGGTACTAAATATAGCAAACCATAATTCATATAATAAAGGCACTTTGGGCTAAGAATAAGTTAAATTCGCTGTATAGGAGTGGCATACATAGTCCTAGTAGGGCCCTGTATAAATTTTTTTAGGGGCCCTTTAAACCCAAGTGCGGCGAAGCCCAAAAAGAGGAGAAAATCATTCATATTAAACAAATGATTTTTGCGAAACTAAGAAAATAGCATTCTGACTTGCATCGCCTTAGCTGACATTCATTTTACTAAGAGAATGCCTTAGCTGACATTCATTTTACTAAGAGAATGTGTGAGCGAGCAAAGTGAGACAAAAAATGTGTAGCTGCAACATGACTAGCAAAGGTTAAGACTTCAATAAAGAGGTAGAAAATTGCAGCATTCTGAAAGGGTCTAAGAGTGTTTAGGACTAACGGCATTTCATACAAACTTAAACATATGTATCTAAGGTCTAACTATTCATACACGAAATATTTTCAGGGAATCATCTAACGGCTATAACAAAGCCATTTAAAGGGTTTTTTTTTATCGGAGTATATTTTCTTATAAAAAATAAATAATTTAAAATAACTTGACCCACAAAATAAATACTGGCTTCTTATTTTTAAGCATACATTACGCTAGTTTACTACGTCGTATTACCTACTGTCATTGTTAGATTATGGGAGTAAAGGTTTTATCAAAAAATTTTAGAATTATAATAATTTCGTAAAAAAAATCACTCAGATAATTTTTTTTTTCGTTTCTATGGCGACTTTACGAATTATAGAAGTTACTCTTAAAATATTTCGTGTATGAAAAGATAGACCTTATAATACACATGTTTTATATACTAATCTTGTTAGTAAATAACAAAACATTGCGATCCTATTCCTAACATTTTTGTTTGACGATATTCTAGTTTTTGGCGCATCAATAATTAAAGCTCTGGCCACACTGCTGGAATGGAGATGTTCAGAGTTTCAGACTGTGGCGAATAGTCACGCATCTTCCTAATAATTTTATTAAAAGAATTCACGTATGTATTTAGTGCCTCCGCTCGCGCGATTAATCTCAGCATGAACAGCTCGTCTAACTGAGTAAATAAAAAGACCCGAAATAAAGTTTAAATAATTTAATTATTCAACACCCAATATAGTATATACCTACAATATTTTACATACACACGGTATATTTACACGATATGCTTTGTGTTAAATTTAATAATCATGGTAAGTATTAAAACAAATTATCTTACAGCGACGATACTGTGACATCTCGGGGACAAAACAGGATCAAACAACTTAACCAAATAAACATTCTCAAAACCATTTTCAAATAAAAACATTAATCTATCTAATAATATCAAACTTTCAACAACCTGTGCCAAACATAACCTTAATAAATAAAACAACACGAGTTTTTTCCACTGGCAATCCATAGTTTTATGTATATCTGTGAAGAATTTGCCCGGTAAACAGTCATAGAGTTCCAATTTTAAAATATCGTCCGCCATTTTGAAGTACTGCTGGAATGTTTGACATTTCGGTGTTATCCTTTTGAGTTTGCCTTCGGAAATTTTGTGGTTGGGTAGCTGCTCTTGAATTATTGCCTGTGGGAAATGTGCAAGAATTAAATATAATTATTATAATATTAGTCAGACAGATGGGCGAAGGTAGTCACACAGTGGGTGCCTGAAGACGGAACTCGTAGCGGAGGCTGGCCCAAGTAACGCTGGTGTGACGATCTGGACTCATTAACGGATTGATGGGAGAAAGCTATTGGAAAGCTATGGGGGAGGCCTTTGCCCAGCAGAGGGACAGAGTAGGCTGATTAAAAAAAACAAGCTCGTGACAGAAGACGCAGTCATGGTAAACGCTTCTGATGAGATTCAGGCATTATGGAACGAAAACTTTGAACGAGGAAGGCCTGTCAAAGCTATTGGAGACGGCTTGATCATAGCTCAATCTTAATCTGTCCAATTAGGTCAAGCTATTTTATAAATATTAATAGATTTTCAGCCAATGACGATGCTTGCTAGCGCCATTAGTTTTAAAGTTGTAAATAAAAAAACTTAAAAAAAAAAATTATGCCAATTAAGATCACACCTGCAATAAGGATCTGTACAGCAGACTGCTAGAAGGCAGCTGTCGCTGACTGACAACTCTGTCTATAGACTGGGCTGCCAACATTCTTGCGTTCCTGCCCAGGTTGTACCCTGAAGAAGTATTGTATGAGTTAGTCTAGTGACACATTTTTGAGACCGGACGGTGGAAGTTCGATGTGCTTACACATAAGATTCTCTATAAATCATATTAATTTCTGTAAATTGGTTTACAAACCTCTTTTACATGTCACTACAGTTCAGTTTTAAAACTAGATGGGGCCGGTGTTTCGTACCTTGAGAAGAAACATCCGAAACAAACTCAGAGGTCACCGTCTCTTTTAAGTTACCTACATCGTATCTATTTATTTACAACATTCAGTTATTATTTCCGATATTGAGATAATTACCGAGAGAGAGAGAGAGAGAGAGAGAGAGAGGAAGACCAAGGAAACGATGGATGGATGTGTGAGGAATGATATGAAAGAAAAAGGAGTAAATGATAGCGTGACGGTTGACAGAGGGAGAATGGAAGAAAAGAACGTGTTGAGCCGACCCCAAATAACATGGAACAAGGACAGGAAGATGATGATTGAGATGATTACTAAGGTAGATTGCAAGCCTTTTTTTTTTTTTTTTTTTCTCTATGTGGAAATCCTCAATGGATGTCCTCCGCACCTATCCCAACATATTTCGAAAAAGTCTTAAAGCACGTTAAGCCGTTGGTCCCGGCTGTCATTTATAGATCTTTGAGTTGTTATAGGTAGTCAGTGGCCCGAAAGTCTGACAACCAGTCTTACCAGGGTATCATATTACCCAGTACTAATTGGGTTGTGGAGGTCAGGTAGGCAATCACTACATGTAAAATACTGGTATTCTGTTGCATCCGGTTAGACTGGAAGCCGACCCTAACATAGTTAGGAAAAGGCTAGGCAGATGATGAGTACTGTACATCTGCTTTATGCAACAGCTAGAAGAGGGAAATTATAAGTTTTTATTTCCTACCTTTTAAGTGATCCGACATGGGAAATCCCAGGCTACTCGCCCCGCGTCCATAGTCCCGCTGGAACACGTCGAACAAGTTGACATCAACGGTTTCGCTCAGCAGGTGGTAGCAACACGGCACGTTGAAAACCGCGCCCGTGGACGTCTGAGAGGAGAAGATACGCAGCGAGTCCGGGCCTAGGTTGCCGCAGGTGTGGAGACCTGCGAGCGGAAATACAGCATGAAAGAAAGATTTACTAGACTCACACAGGACAAAACAAAAAAAAAATGGTTGAAATCATAAAAAAAAAACATTTTTTTTTAATTATATAAAAAGTAAACATAAGAAAAAGATAAAACAAATTAAATTGGTCCTGTACGAGGCCAAAAGGTCCCTATCTCAGCATGGTGCTGCCAATGAAAAAAGGAGTTGAGCCCTCTTTTTTATTACATACACTTTATTTTCAGACACAAAGTGCAAAGTTGTATCAGCTCCTATCAGGGTAATTGGTTAAACGTCGGCAATATTTTAAGGGAGTTAAGTACTCATAAATATGGACAACTTTTCCTATGGGATTATTAACTATGAAATGCAGGGTGTAAACGGACCCTTCACGAAGCTGTCAACCAAGCATTCTGTACATCAAACTAAGTAACTATACGCAAAAATTATTGCCGGGAAAGGACTTTTTGTTAGGGTTAGAAATCACGATTTACGAAAAAAACTTTTATTTAAAGAAAAAACTACGACTAAAAACCTTTATTTTTTTCTGTACACATTAATTACATTTTGAAATATTGTAATATAAATCAATATTAAAAAAAAAACATTTAAAAATATTAAAAATAGTAGCCAACCGGCTTCGGGATCAGTGTCCGAGCTGCCGGTGGTCAGGGCTCTTGAAAGAGGAACCTCCTATCAGTACGCGCCGTGTCCAAAAGCACTGCTTTCTGAATCAAGCCCTTGATCCAGCTGCCAACGAGATCAGTCAGGCATTGATTGAGGCTCTTGGCAATTAAGCCATGGGCTGATACAACTATCGGCACAATGATCGCTGAGTCCACATCCCACATGTCGACAACCTTGCGCGCCCCTCTGATCGATCCACCACCACTATATCAGGCTTATTGGCTACAATAGTCTTGTCAGTGATGATGGATCGAACCCAGAAAAAAGTACTACTTATTATGTACTCATTTAAATATTATTTCGTTACTAGGAGGTTCTCATTGTTTTTCCACGTCTTTCTTCCTATTACATACCTGTCAGAAGCAGCTTAACATCTTGCTCAGCGAACTCGGGAAACTTTTCCTTTACAACGCTGGTCAAATCTGTGTGTTCTGTGATGAAGGCTGTCGCGAATCGATGCAGGTTCTTGTTGATGCTCTCGTTCATACGTTCTTCGTTGCCGTCTTTTATGCGCTTGGCAATGGCGTGCCATTGTTTCTATAATAAGGAAATAATAATAAAAATTTAGATAGTCAAAGCATGCAATATATCAAACATTTGTGGAATAACGGTCAGGTGTATATTAGTCTCCATGGGTGAGCATATAAGACAAAATGTATGAGTGTACACGAAGTAAAGGAGTATAAACAGGTTGTAAACAGACCCTTCACGAAGCCGTCAACCAAGCATTCTGTACATCAAACTAAGTAATTTTACGCAAAAATTATTGCTGGGAAACGACTTTATTTTTTGGGTGAAAAACCACACCTAACGGTAGGACTCAATGTTACGCATTCAAAACATTGTGTTGATGGATGGATTTAATAGTATGGGGGTCGTGGAGGTGTTTAAAGTAAAAATCTTATATTAAAACCAAAAACTTGTGAAAAAGTTGTAACTTTGACCCCCAATATATCCGTAACTAGAGAGTTCCCAGGTATGGTCTAGAATAAAAAAATACTCGCAATGACGGAGAACAAGTGCCTTTCGGCTTCGTTAAGGGTCTTGTTACACCCTTTATGTATGTATAATATTGTATAACTTGATGCTGATGATTTAGTAAAACCGTCTCAACATCCTGAAGAATTTTTAGAAAATAAATCTTACGAAATTTATGACATTAATTTACCTGTATTATCTTAATTCTACTCGGCCCAGCTATCTCGCTAGCAACCCCAGGCGTAGTGCAGGGAGACTACTATATCTGTATGTCCCACCTGAATACAAGTTGCCATGGCTAACCTGCAAGTGTTCAGATTCCAGATGCAGGTAGGCCGAAGCAAAGAAAACCAGTTCAGGTGGAGATTCATAGATAAAATGGCCCTGGAGTGTAAATGTGGTGTTGTTCCAGAAACGATCGGACACTCAAAATCTTGTCCTACCTGTGCTGTTGTTACACATTACAGGAGCTGATGGACCCTTCTGAAGGTGAAAAAATCGTCGCCCACTTTTGGGCTGATTCAATTCAGATTGCTGTCGACACTCTATGAAGACTTTACCTGTATTATCTTGATCCTATCCGGTCCCGCAGCGACGGCGGCGGCATCACAGTCCACAGTGAGACTGGGCACTCCGTAGGCTAGACATAACGCGACGGGGAGGTGACCCCGCCCCCCGCCCGCTTCAACGCAGCACGTAGAACCGCAGGCGGAGTGGAGGGAGGCTACTAGTCGGGACATTGTTTGTACCTGAATGGAGAGTTCTGTAATTAGTTATTGCGTAATTCAAAAGAGGGCAATGGAGAGGGCTATGCTCGGAGTTTCCTTGCGTGATCAAATCAGAAATGAGGAAATCCGTAAGAGAACCAAGGTTACCGACGTAGCCCGAAGAATAGCCAAACTTAAGTGGCAGTGGGCAGGGCACATTGCTCGCAGAACGGATGGCCGATGGGGCCGGAAAGTTCTGGAGTGGCGACCGCGAACTGGAAGACGTTGCGTTAGAAGGCCTCCCACTAGGTGGACCGATGACCTGGTAAAGGTTACAGGGATCCGCTGGATGCCAGACGCACGGAACCGGTCAATGTGGCGACACTTGGGGGAGGCATATGTCCAGCAGTGGACGTCTTTCGGCTGAAATGATGATGATGATGAATTCAAAATTAATAAAACAGTCACGCTGTGGATGGCAGGTTAAATAAAGACTTGGCTTCTTTCATTCACCTACCAAATGATGATTTGTGTTTGATGTGTGTGTGTGAGTGGTATGACATTTGATGAATTTGAATTTAAATTGTAGTTATGAAATTTTTTTTTTTGAACTTTGTTGATTATTTATATGAAAAGTTTTTAAATATTTTATTGAGTTTATTATGCTGACATTGTTTTATTAATGTGTTTTTTATAATTTAATTTGTGATAGTGTATTTTTCTATTTCTTATTAGTCAATTCATGTGTTTTTTTTTCTTTGGCTATTTTTTTTTAATGTAATATTTTATTTGTATATATATTTTTTTTTTTTAAATGAAAACAAAAAAAAATTATATGATAGGTATATTAAAAGAAAATTCAGTGTCTGATATCAATATAATTATAGTCTTAGGTGCCCTTGCTTCTCTAAACACTTACCCTAGGTTTTTTAAGAGGGTAAACATTTGGTTGTTGCACTCGTGAAATATAATACAACATGAATAATGAACCTTATGGCAAACAGAATGAAACACACCCTTGCAACAGATTTTAACACAACTTAAACTTTTAAACATTTTACTTTTTTACCTCATAACTCTTCTTGCTAGTCATGAACTCTTTGACCCGTATCTCAGGTCTGATGTCACCACCCCATGCCTTGATGCGCTCCTGCAGCTGTTCGGCTGACAGGCAGTATTCATTGTTGACAGACACGCAGTGGGAGCGGGCTGAGCGGATCCAGCTGGACAGGACTGAGTTATCTGGAAAATAGGCATGGATTTTGAGTAAGTTATGTTCTAGATAAGTAACCTGCCTTTTTTAAATTTATTATTATTCCTGTTTTCCAAGGCGCCATCTATCGGGTC
Source organism: Noctua janthina (assembly GCA_963576755.1). Classification (NCBI taxonomy): domain Eukaryota; kingdom Metazoa; phylum Arthropoda; class Insecta; order Lepidoptera; family Noctuidae; genus Noctua; species Noctua janthina. The sequence continues at coordinate 15,599,067 of OY755063.1, read as the reverse complement.
CAAGACATTCCTATCTTTGAAGCTGGAGCCAACCATACATATTCACAAAATTTCATTGAAATCAGTTAGGTGGTATCGGGGAGCAGCGTGTACAAACATAGTGACACATTATTTTTATTCACATTTTCAGCCTGCATCCGCCCCTTGCAGGATTAAAATGCAACTTACTTACCTTTGAAATAGATGCATTGTTGGGGTGTTTGCGGAGTGAAGAGCAGACGATTTGGGAGACTGTCTTTATAAATATTGTAATCCTGATTCTCAGTCATATTTGTCTTGTAATTTTGATTTAAAACCAAGTACTGCAGTGACTGAACTTTGAACCTAAGTTTATTGACTAATATCCATTTATGACCAGACAAAGTCTTACCTTTTGCATCTTGACCTTCAGCAGTACTCCAGAACTCCTCCAACGCCTCATTCAGGTCCAAACCCTCAAGTGTTTCCCTCAAGGGCCTAGGCAGGAGTGTCTCCCAGTGGTTTTGAGTGAGGAATTCCACCATATGACAGTTGGCAATAGGCAGTAGAGGCGTCAGGTATTTAGTGATAGATTCTATGTGGTGACGGATTTTACTGATCATGACGTTTGCTGATGGTCCTATAAGTTGTAAAGTATTCATTCAAGATTGATATTTTATTTTTTCACCAGCCTTACAAAAAAAAATACCCAATCAAAATCAAATATTTTATTTCGAACAATAGTCCATATGGGATAGTAGTGAGTACTTAAAAACTATGTTAGTACAATTTTATAATCCAAATTAATTCAATATAATTTAATTTAATACAATTTAATTTAATTTGACGGCACGGTTGGCGCAGTGGCTGAGCGATTGACTGCTGCGCTTCGTGTCGCGGGTTCGATTCCCGCACGGAACAAATATTTCTATGGCCTACAGGTAGTTGTTCCGGGTCTGGTTGTTTGTGTATGTGAATTTAAATGTTTGTAAACGTACCCACGATACAGGAGAAATTCCTAGCGTCTTTTAAAAAAAAATAAGAAAAAGAAAAAATCTAATATGATATAATTTAATTTAATCCAATTTAATTTACCCAAAAAAACTAAACCAATTTTATGTTGATAAATGCTTTTGCTTCTCTGTTTGAGAAGAGGCCTTTGCCCCACAGTAGGATAGTCTGGTACTGTTGTTGGTATTTTAGTAAGAGTTACAATCCTAAAAATTATGAAATGAGGTATTGGTAAGATAATAAGACCAATACCTATTTTTCCACAGGCAAAATACGCGCTTTGACGTGGAGTTGCGGACACCAGTCTGTTATACAATACAAGACCAATTTCCACAATTAAATACATAAAAATTTGTTGGAATTTCATCTCAGCATCAATCAATTTCAAAAACTTGTCAAAAATGTAGGTAAATCAGAAGTTTATTTGGTAGTTTGAAATTTGAATTAGTAGGACAACATAGGTTCTAAAAATTATAGGAATAGTGAAATAGTTCCTCTGATGTCAGAGACAGCATTTTAAAGTGACTTACTCCAAGCATGGATACAGAGCAATCCACAATGATTATAAAATAGGTACTTAATGTTGTTACTTTTATTATACATAGCTTACTTTTATCTCTTCAACAAAGAAGATAAGATACAAACTTTACTTACTACTATCTTCAGAAGGAAACCCCTGCATCATAAGGATTTGAAGAAGATATCTTCAACAGAGCACAAGTTTTCTTATACTGAGATCTTATAGTCTCTGCCATGCCCAGTATATCATGTTCTTCTGAGTTAGTATGCGGGAATACATCAATGAGTTCTTTGACTTTGCTCATCTGTGTTAGTATTTTATCAGAGTATTTCGTGTCTGATTCCTCGTTGAGGTTGATGTGGTGTGTAATAATACCTAGATAGTATCCTGGGAACAATAATTAAACATATTAGTGATCATTGTCTGAATTTGGTATACCTTGTCCCACGTTGTTCAAAAAATATCTAACCCAACTCCCGGCCTAGTTCTGCTCCTCTGTGGTATCCCAAGTGATAACCCTCAGGGTTTCCCGCTTCACTGCCAGCTTTAAAGCCTTGATCATAACTTTCCTTATGTTCTCTTTCCTCACTGAGCACAATATCGTCTAAAAGATCGTTAAAATCCCTTTCTTCAGCCATTAGCAGTTTTTTGACTCGTTATTATCATAATAGACGACTATATCCCTCAAAAGATTTTCGGAATCCCAAAAACAACAACTTTTTAGGTTATCCGATAAGTTGTTTTGTTGATCTTTATGTGAATTTGTCAATTTGACTTATGCATGTGACTTGAACATTTTTCGATGCAATAATTAAACGCATTATAGTTTATATTGTGTTCTTCTCAGTACTACTAGTTCATGGTCCATGGTTATTCAAATTAAACTATGTTTAATTTTTGTTGAACGATATATTTTTTCTTCCACAAAAATATTTTAGTATCGGATGAACGACGTACAACGAAACATTCTGTGTCACCACTTTAAGTTTGCAGTTCAAGGTGGCGCTGCTTGTCAAGAAAAAATGCATCAAAATGTCAAAATTTGGTTCCTAATGGCTGCTACACACGTTACGAAAAATCGTTACGATTGGACGGTAGTTCAAACTGCAACGATAAATCTACCTATGTGTATGAGAAAAACTGTACAGTTGAACGAAGCAGTATGAAATTTTGGATAGATAAATCGAAATCGGAAGAAACTCTGTTGATAATCGTGACGTGTGTCATGTGTGTGCCAATCGTTCAGTTTTTTATCTTGTTTTCAATTATTGGCGATATTATTGGCCATGGACAGCAAATGTAAATAAGTATGCATTCGTAAAATAGCTTCTCTTTTCATAAGCCATTCTTCACACCAAATACGTTTTTTCTTTTTCTTGATTTTTTCTTCCTTTTGCCTTTTTATGGCGAATAATAAACCAACAACTGCTAATGCTTCGTCAGTCGAAGCCATAGTTCAACGAATGAGTAATCGTACAGTTTTCTAGTAACTTGTGTGGGCACTATGAAAACTGTGCAGTTGGAACTGTACCGTCCGATCGTAATGATTTTTCGTAACGTGTGTAGCAGCCATAACCACCTCGCTAGAGTTTAATTATGTTCTGTGCTTACCACACAGTTGTCATCTGTTGACGCAACCAATCAACAGCGATAGCGATCATTCGATTGACTGTGACTGTGACAGTGACATAAATTTTTCTTCGAAGATAGGTTATCGGCCTTGACTTTTTTCGGTCCAATTTGATTCGTAAATTACAAATAAAAAAATCTACAAAGCGTTTATTTTCAATATGTCTAAAGTTTTTACGGCCGATGAGGTTAAAAAACACAATACTAATAATAGCGTGTGGATAGTGATACGCAACGATGTTTACGATGTCTCAAAATTTCTTGAAGAGGTGAGGAATGATTCTTGATCATCCATCTGACATGGGCTAATACTTAATGTTTGTTGTTTAAATGTATATTTTGTAACTGAGAAAGAAATCTAATGTGTTCCGAAAAGCTGTTTATAATGACGTCAGTGAATTTCGTGTAAACATCACCTGTTGAATAATGGTTAAGTTTAGAAGTAGCGGCAGAAACTAATTGATTTGAACTGGTATAGTTTGCCTGGTAACTGAAACGTGTTTTAAAATTTGTATAATAAGTTATACTTCGATGAAAACTGCAGTAGGTACTTACTGTGATTTACTGGCTATATTAATAGATCCATATTCCATACTAATATTGTAAATGCGAACTTTCAGGCCTATATGGCTGAACGGATTCGGATAAAATCTGGCAAAGCGACGTTGGTATCATGAGTTGGGCTAGGATATACAACACTTTTAATCTAGGAAGATTTTGTATGATGATTATCGATCACGCGCGGGCGAAGATGCCGCGGCGACATCGCTAGTATTTTATATTTCGCGATGACCTTCCTAATCAATTTCACTATTATATTACAAGTTTTTTGTACATTGAGTTAATTAGCTGACCCGCCTTTGCATAAATTGTTGAGATATTTTAGAATATGAATCAATAGAATTTTGTAATCTTTTATGTTTTATTTACTTTGTTCAAAGAAATAAAATATAAAAGAATTATAAAATTCTATCGATTCATCATCATCATTTCAGCTGAAATACGTCCACTGTTGAGGACTTTAGGAGGTTCTGACGAGGCCCACTGTGAGTGACCACGTTTCGGTCCCGTATGTAATCACTAGCAACACACACTGATCATAGACTTTTGTATTGGGTACACTGCGGTAAGTGGGATGTCTATCGATTCATGTTCTAAAAAATATACTTTGCTCTAATAAATAAAATATAAAAGAATTAGAATTATAAAATGTTATTGATTCATATTCTAAAAAATGTCAACTATTTATGCAAAGCTGGATCAGCTAATTGCTGTAACTCACTGTACAGTACACCATAGTTTTCTATTCACCCATAGGTATCAACAGGGTCTCAAGAATAAGTAAATACACATATTATAGCTATTTCACTTTCAACTGCCTTGTTGGTCATGTGATCCTGGGTTAATTTTCCAAAATAGGCAGTCTGGAATTAGGGTCTGGACAAATCGCCTAGGCGTGGCGCCACTGCCGTGTGGCGCCGTGACGTCGTAGACGGTGGCGAGTACGGTGCGTCGCGCCGGCTTACGGTGCGCCCGCCCGGCTGTTAATGTTTCGCTGTCGCTAAGTTGTTCAAAAAAACTGCTGATAATATCGATATTGATTTGCTAATTTGATTAGTGGAGAAATGTCCCGTTCTCTGGAACAAGTCAATTCATATTCATCCATTTCTAGACAAAAATTGCAAGTTTGAGTACACGTTTGAACCGATGGTTGCTGCCGTGAGCCGGCGCGGTGCACCGTACACGGACGTCGCGCCGTGTCGATGTGTCCAGGTCCTTAGGTTTTTCCATCAAAAATTTCTCAATAGGTGTCTAGCTTTGTGCCCTGTTGAAGGCTACAGCCCAGCCACAAGCCCCATTCCAAAGAGTAGATCTATGGAGAAGAATGGGCAAGAAAAGTCTATGCAGTCTTGTTTATTTTTTGTAATGTCACAACAAAGTACTTAATTTCATCATCTTTTCAAATTCTTATCCTATAAATCAGTTACATAATATGACAGCTGTAACAATATCATACTTACATAATCTCTTATCTGCATGGTAAGCTTTTAACATCTTACTAGGCTACTATTATTTATTTTCTGCTAAAGTTTGGATGGATGTTTGTTACTAAATCATGCCAGAATGGCTGAACAGATCTGGATGATATTTGGCACAAAGATAGATTAAAGTCTGCAATAGCTCAAAGGGTACCTTTTTTTTTCTCCTGCATACTATCAACATTTCCTCCACGCGAACGAAGTCGCGGGCAACAGCTAGTAGGATTATAAAAATAAGTAACAATCTCAATTTGCCAGCTATATTTAGATAATATTTGCCATTATTGTGATAACGAATTGTAAAGGGCAGACAAATGGACAGGTAATCGCTCTGTGTAAAAAAGTGGTATTCAGCTGCAGCTGGTTAGAGTGGAAGCCCAACACAGTTGTGGAAAGGCTGGGCAGAGGAGGATGTGATTATGGTGTCTTAAAACACAAGTCAAAATAAATTAGCTAGCGAAATTCGGCAGACTAGAATTAATGTCTAAAATCACCACTTATCCGTAAATCCGTTCACGTTGGAATTGGAAGTGGAGTTGCGACCAGCCGGTTATACATTACTAGCGGCCCGTCCCGGCTTCGCACGAGAGGACATTTTTTTTTTAATTTAGTACCTATGGCCTATGTTTTTAATATTTTTTTATACGCAAACCCTGCGTAGGGTGCATGTAAAGAAAAATTCTAGTGCGAGCAGGGTTTGAACCTGCGGCCGTCCGATTCAGTACACCGGATGTCTTAACCAATTAGACCATCGCACCCTGCTCACAGCACTCCAAATTTTCGTCCCAATAATAACGTCTTACGGTGACGTTAGCGCCATCTATCTAAGAAAGTATCGAACTAACTTAAACCAACACGTTGACATTGCAGCCAAATCAATGTTGTATAGAAGTCGCCATATCAAACTAATTTTTAATATTTTTTTATACGCAAACCCTGCGTAGAGAACAATAGCTGTGTTAGGTCGCAGGTTCAAACCCTGCTCGCACTAGAATTTTTCTTTCCATGTCAAAACAGCTATAGCCTATGTTACTCAGGGATACCGTTGCATTTTAATAGTGAAAGTCTTTTCACTATTAGAATGCTTGACACATGAATGAAATGACACACAAATCTTTCCTTTTTATAATATTAGTGTAGATATCAGATAATATACCCCGTACTTAGCTATAGATCACAAAAAAAACATCAATTTATTTGTAATGTTAAGATCATTTTTGTATGAAACTCGTCCACTTTTTGAAAATTCCATGTTTGTACTAGTTTTTGGTCAAGAAATGTATTTTTATGTCACTTGTATAATAATAAAAAATATGCCTTTCGTTGTTCACTAGGCATTTAAGCCAAATTAGCATTGCCATTGTTAATTTATTCAAAATTAACTAAACGTAATCAGCTCACAGCAGTCCTCTGCTGGACATAGGCCTCTCCAATTGCAAACCACTCAGCTCGATTTGCGGCTACTCTCATCCCGAAAATTATTAATTAAGTTGATAATTATTAAAATTAATGGTGAACAAAAAACTGTCTATAGTTTCACAACAAGAACGCGGGCGAGGTCGGAAAAAAAATAGTTTTGTTTGAATAACATTATTTGGTTTTTATCCAGCATCCTGGAGGTGAAGATCCTTTATTGGAGGCAGGTGGACAAGATGCCACAATAGCATTTGATGATGTTGGCCACAGTGCTGATGCAAGGTAAATAGTACTTCATAGATTTTATTTTCTTTTCATTATGACTTTAGCCTTGTTGCGTTTTACAACCCTGGTATATATTTTTTAAACCACAGTTTAGAAACTAGTACTATTAGTACCGTACTTATATTAAAGTATACTATACTATAGTAAAGTATACCTGGTATACTCAAAAAAGTACTGGTTTACTAAAAAAATACCTGTTATTTTAACGATGTCCTGATCAGGTTTGCTTCAAATTATTCAAAATCCCGCAGCAAATTATTAAATAAAAAAACTAGACACTTTGTTTCTTTTTCAGAGGTATGTTAAAGAAATATAAAATCGGATCCCTAGCTCCAGGACAAGGCTGGTAAGTAGAAAATTTAAATTCAATTAGTTACTGTATACTGTCCCATAAAGAATCTATTATTAAATTATCTCGAAATATTTTTGGTTATCTATAGGTAGATTCACATTCACAAAATGAAAACCAGTGCCTAAAAAAAATGTAAAACCCAAATTGTACTTTAACAAAAAAAGTGACAGTGCAAGGACTGATATAAAAGTAATGTAAATTGTTTGCAGTTGTAAAATGAAACCCAAAATATGGAGACCAAGGTGACAGTTTGTTTGTATTTTTTATAGTCACGAAGTATTTTTACATCATATTTTTAGCTTAGCAAGACAATAAACCAATCTTAGTTTCTAAGTTATTTTATCTAGTCGATATGCCAATAAGGTGTGTATCTAATGTCATCTACATAGCGTCCAATTGTATTTATAACGCAGATAAAGGAACAATCTATTTTAGTAGTTTATTATAGAAAATCATATGTAATCATGAGAATCATTTATTTAGTGATAAATAAATTGTGTAATTGTGTGTAACTGGGTAGGACGTGGTATTAAAATCAACGGCGAGTAGATCTTACTCTTGAGATGACATCGTCATACTGGCTGAATCGCTGCATGATTCGCAGCAGATGCGTGTTGGCCTATAGTAATTAGGCCTTCCAGGAGCTGCTGCAAGTCGACAACTAGGCCCTAGTTGATTCTTCAATAAGCATTGGTCTCAGGGTGAACTTGGACAAAATCCAGGTTATGTTCAACGAACACATCACCGCAGGAACTATTGTTGTTAATGGCGGTTCTCTCGAGGTTGTTCGAGAATATGTTTAGCTCGGTCAAACTCTGCAGTTTGGTAAGAACAACTTTGAGAGGGTGACTAACAAAAGAATTCAGCTGGGCTGGGCAGCATTTGGGAAACATCGTCGGGTCTGCTCGTCGCGTATTCCACAGAGCCTAAAGACTAAGGTCTTCAACCAGTGCGTTCTGCCTGTTATGACTTACGGGTGCCGTAACGTGGACACTCACGGAACGGCTGGTCCATAAATTCAAGGTCACTCAGCGGGTTATGGAAAGGGCTATACTTGGAGTCTCTCTGAGGGATCACATAGAGAACGAGGTGTTCCGACAGATAACTAGAGTTCTAGACATATAACTCACAGAATAAGTAAGCTTAAGTGGCAATGGGCCGGCAATATTAGCCGTAAAACCGATGAACGTTGAGACGTGTTCTTGAGTGGAGACCGCGAATTGGCAAGCGTAAGAAGGGACGCCCTCAGGCTCACTGGAGCGACGATCTTCGCAGGGTAGCTGGTAGCAACTGGATGAGAGTTGCCGAGAATCGAGTTGAGTGGCGTGTGATTGAGGAGGCCTATGTCCAGCTATGAGCTGTAGGCTGATGATGATAATGAAATTGTGAAGAAAATAAAGTGTAAAAAGAAACCATGTAATCATAATGTTACATTATTCTTGTGAGTACCAATAAATTTTAATATTTAATTACCATTTAGATTGCTAGTTATTAGTTACTTTATTAACTAGTTAATTTACAGCTGTCGTTCTTCTTAATGTAATCTTTCCCCACCTAGTTACGAGTATAAATTAAATCAAAATAGCCCATCATTTGTAAATACATGTTCGTAATTTGTTGCCGCACTCCCGGATATTACATATTACTTTTAATTGCTCTCAATCTCGATATATTTTTACGTTATTATATTGCTATTTTTAAGTGTGAGAATAAGTTTTCCTCAAAGTTGTCTCCATCTACATTCAATTCAACTCTACCTCAACAAATCCAACGTGTGTTTCAAAACTTCAGCCCTTATTGTAGAGCTCCATAAACTTATATTCAGAATCATGGATAACTTACATTAAGTGCAACGCAGTCAACTAACAATCTTCTTTAGTGTTGTATAGTCTAACTGCTCCATTGCACGTTGGTCTAGCACTCGCGCTCGCGACCGCGAGACCAACGTGCAATGGAGCGTGAGGTCCTGGGTTAGATTCCCGGGTCGGGCAAAAAGTTATAGTGTGTTTTTTATGTTAGCGGTGTGATAGCTCCGTGCCTCGGAAAGTTAAACGTTAAACCGTTGTTCCTGCGCCTGGTCACTAAAATATCTCCCGCGCCGATAGCTAATCTTTGCTGATAGTCATCGTGACCGAAAACGATCAGCACTTTTATTGTTATTCTAGTTTAAGTTGATGTTTGAGAGACCATTTTAATAAAAAAATCGTCAATAAAATTTGGTCGCAATAGAATTTAAACTTTGTTATAGTTATAAGTAATTGAGCGATTCAATGATTATTCTGAATTTAAGTTTGGGAGCCGTAGATTGACTCTACGGGTTCACTCACTCGACATGTAGAATATAGTAAGCTCATTGTTGGTTTATTCAACCTTAATTATTATTTTAACATATTTTTTTTTGTAATCTCAACAGTTCAAAATACCACCGCGAGTGCATCCCATGTGAAAGGTTATTTACATTCTTTTTTTGTAGTAGATTTGAAATACATTATTTTAATCAATCAAAATCGATAATCCCCGAAACTGTTGGAAGACGTTAATTGATCAGATTGTAAAATAGGGGTTAACAATTTACCAGCTGACAAGATTACAGCATCCTTTCATACGTTGGCGAAAAAACTAGTGTTGTAAGAGCGAGATCAGTTTTTGTCAAAACAAACCAAATTCAATCCACAAATGCGATTGATTTATTTTATTAATAAGGGCTTTTATCTATCTTAATACATTTCAAGACAATTGAGCTTGCACTCGCCCCTAGAATAACGTTAGGGCCTTGATTTAGTGTGACATGCTGTCTACAACACGGATGTTTAATAATATTTGCGTTTCAGATTCAAGGTGAATATATTACGTCAATCAATTCTTGTGTCAAATAACGAAATTTAAAACTAATGAATGCTCTATTTTTCGACTGCGTAGCTTGTTGGTTTATCTTAGCAAATAATGACACTGTCGTAATCATTCTGCCTGGTTGGTGACTGCAGAGACAGTTCTGTCGCCAGACAACTCTTCAGGAATGAATATTAGATCATCGACTAAAATTGGAGAGATGGTTACCATCTCTCCAATTTTTCTGGTAGTAGTGCCGGTAAAACGGGGTGAATAGGACCGCAGGGGTGAATAGAGACAAATTTTGAAAGGGATTTTAACCTTGAATTAATTTGATTATGTTATCAAAAAGTACTCTGTTTTATTTACTTAGTTATACTTAATTATATAGAGACCTTGCTAGCAACATAACATATTAATTCAACGTTAAAATCCCTTTTAAATTTTGTCTCTATTCACCCCTGCGGTCCTATTCACCCCGTTTTACGGTAGTCGAATAACGTATGAAAGTTTTCTGGGATTCTGTTTACTGTGATTTGTTACATGACTGTCCCTCTTTTGCCAGCACCAGCTTCCAAAGCGATGAGAAGCCGTGGCTAATATACAGCCTGCCAGCCAGGTTGGATTTCGTACTAAAATTAATATTACAGTTAGATATTAAAAAAAAAAACGAAGTTTTATGTTATTTATTAAATGAACAAAACACAAGCAGAGTTTTGTTGCTTGCGTTTAATAAACTGTCTGGAACATTAATGTAACACTCAAGTGATGTAGGATTGTTGATGATAATTGTGATGTCGGAAAACATCGCTTGGAGTTCTGCTTGTACATATTCATATACTTTTTTTATTGCACTCGTGTTGTTCGATATTATATTCATTATATTTATAGCACATCACTTAATTAGTTAAATGCGTTTTTAATTTTGAGTTTTTTTTGACGTAGAAAGTTGAGCATACAAGGGCTTAGATTGCTTATTAATTTCAGTAGCATTAATAACTGGTGATCTGCTATATAGGTTTTCCCAGTGTAGACACCAGTCTCTCACAAACTTATCTAGTGACCGTATTTTAAGCTTTATATACTTAATATGTAATGTTTGTGAAGAGATAATAAATTATTTTGAATTTGATTAAAAAAAATGCTATGTAAACTTGCGATTAGTAAATTTTTTGTTTTTTTTTATTAATACATAAATTTGTAACAGCCGAAGCCCGTCAACCAAATCTATGAAGTCAAATTATAAAGTTCCTGTCTCGCCTAGGGCAGAGAGACGAGTCCAACAAATAGTTGTGCCGATCGAACCTAGGTATTTTATTATTTTATTTTAAAGAATATTTTGGAGAAGAGAACAATAATTATTTTTTAATTTAATGATGTATACAGGGTGGCGCCGACACACGACAATGAATTAATCTTCGTATACATCACGATGTTCCCAGTCTGCATACAAATAATCATTTGAATATATCCAGTAGTTTAGTTACAGGACATTTTTCATTTTCAGCATTTTCTATATGATGTAGGTTACTAGGCTAGCATATTGCCTACTCGCTACTTTAAATACCTTTGGCAAATTCGTTCCTTACATTTTATTTTCAGATGCGATTAAGTGCAAATTATACCTAAGGTTAGTATCAATTGGAAACTATATTTTCTATCACCAAAATTTATATTTGTCATCAAGTTGTATCACCTAATAAATAGATCTATCGCCACGAAATATTTTCGTTCTCAGATAAACAAAAATTGTTCCCAGGTATGAATTATCAAATTAATGTTAATATATGTGTAAATTTAATTAGTTTTGTGTTTCTTAAATAATAGGGTTTGTCCTCAAAATAGTAGATCTGTCACCAAAATGTAGTCACCAAACAGGTTAGGTTAGGTTAGGTTAGTTTATTTGGTACTAGACCTTATATCTCAGGATTTTAGGTGATTTATTGTGGAACTGATTTTGCATTGTTTGGTGACTACATTTTGGTGACAGATCTACTATTTTGAGGACAAACCCTATTATTTAAGAAACACAAAACTAATTAAATTGGTGATAGCTTAAATGATACCCGTATCAATTATGATAAATGTCTACTTTGTTAACAGTTTTATGTTATTTAGTTTGTTTGTTTGAAAAAAACTGTTTTTTTAATTTCGATGATTGGTATTAGCTGTTAGTTTAAAATATTTATATTGTCGTAGTGTCGGCCACCTTGTATAACATAACACGACGACGTTAATTCTTAAGAAAAGTGCATTGGGTCAACACATTTACAGAACATATTCTTTTTTATTTTTACCCGAATGCGAAGCCCAAAAAAGAGAGTTATGTGTTTGACCTGTATCGGAGTACGTATGTGTGTATGTATATCCGTTTCTTTGTTCCCTCGTAACTCTTAAACAGATGAACAGATTTTTATAAACTATACGTCGTTAAATGCGTCTTGGTGGCGCAAGTGTCACTGGCTACATAAAAAAAAAAAAACAGAAAAATGGCGGACTTCGGGCGCCATATTATGGAGTTAGTTTTTTTCTTCCAATATACTTAATCGAGTTTTGTTTTTAATAAATTGTTAATTTTTTTTTCTTTTTTTAAGAAGACCACGACCTCGAGGTCACCCGTGTCAAGGAAGGTCCTCAATATATTTCATTAAAATTAATTTTGTAAAGTAGAAACAATTAGCTTAAATCTAGAGTATTAAATTAGTCTTAAATTAAGAGTAGGTAATTTATTACGTACCTATATTTCTTCACGCTCGCAATTTCCTTTCTCAAGCAGGACTCTAAGCGGATCAACAGGATTGCTTATTGGGTAAAACTATTTCTTTGGTACATTGCCATTATTATCAAAAACATACAAGTGTAGTATTAACATTTTCTAAAACTAGATTCTTACGACTCAAGTGAAACATTTTTTTTAATGTCTCCGTTTTTCTAAAACTGGGTATTTATTTGTTAAACCACTCAAATACATGATAAACCTGGCACGTAAACTATAGCTTAAATTATATTTGTAACAAAATAGGTGCGTTCGAACATTCTAGTTAGCCACTGCTTCTCATTGAACTGTTAACTCATTATTTGAACACCGAGTGGTATACCAGTACAGTTAACCAAGCCTAGTACCCATACTTCATTTGTTGTTACCAAGTACAGATACTATGTACAAATACTTTGTATTTTTCAAGCTTTGATTTCTATCTTTACTTCTTCGAGTTCTGCGGATTGGTGTGCGAGCTTGAAGATCGATGCGTTTATTAGTGTGTTTGAAGGTCACGTAGGCGTGCTCCTCCACGTTCATCTCCACCTAGGTTGTGATTTGATGAATTTATTATATTTCTCTTAGAGTCGATTTATTAATATTAATATTATTTATTGATACTAAACAACAGGACACTGACGCACAAACGATTACCACGTTTTCAGTACATCGTTCCGAACCCATAGAAAGGGTATGGATGATTTTTGTATGAAGCCTAGCCGGCCTAACTTACGCCATTGTATTTTCAAAATAGCGGCCACTCATAAAACCTACATAAATCGGTAGCTGGCATCAATACAAATAAGTTTTGAAAAAGGCAAAATATTCTAAGTGTCACGTTTCCGAGATAAGAGCCATCAAAGTTCAAGTCCATTCACTGATGGCATCTTCAGCACAACTTAGATTGCTTAAATCTCGGAAACGTGACGCTTTAGCGGATTTTGTCTCATACAAAACTTGTTTGTATTTTTGCCATCTATCGATTGATACAGGTTTTATGTGTGGCTAATCAAATCAATGTTGTGCTGAAGATGCCATCAATGAATGGACTTAAACTTTGATAGCTCATATCTCGGAAACGTGACACTTTAGAACATTTGGTCTCACACAAAACTTGTTTGTATTGATACCAGCTATCGATTAATAGATTTAGATTTATGCCTGGCCGCAACTTAGAAAAAAACAAAAATTAAAATGGCGGAATCTAGGCCGACCATTTAATTCAAACCCCTTTATAATTGGTTGTTTATTGCATTTTCGTAGGAACCAGCCGATTTTTTTTGATGATTAATTTATACAACATTATTTTTAGTATATGCGAAACCTGAATATAGTTTGTTTAGAATAAGTAACTGAATCGATTCCAATAATTTTTAAACCATGTTATACATATTTTGTCCCAAAAATATTTTAAAAAACTTACAAGTTGGACACCGAACGATACTAAGTACCTATCGCAATCATTTGGGTACCTATTGCCAAATTATTATTATCAATGAGCTCAAGATAACGCTGGAGGCCGCGCGCGGGCTCTCTGCGTGGTGAACACGTTTTTGCGCATACAACCATGTAACAGAACAAACTTATAACTTCGTGATTTTTCATGATACAGTTCTGAATTTTGTACTTAGATTCTTTACATAAAAATACTAGACATGTGTTTCTGGTTTTGCATATAATACTAAAACTAATGTTGTGTATGGCCGGTTCGGATTGATGGTACTGAATATGTGGTACTTGTTTGTGCGTCGGTGTCCCATCCACCCTGTATGTTTTGTAAGACACTACTCAATGATGTAAGAAATGATTTGATTGTATCTTGCGTATAAAATATGACTAGCTGCTAGCACTGTTGCAATGAAAAAGTTAAGTATAGTATTTAAAAAATGAGAATGTTTGATGAAATGTTGTAATGCACACTTTGGGTTACTATTATTTAGTCATTAGGTAATAAAAGTATGTTTAAGTTTGTTGAGCCGTTGTATAGTTATATATTATCCAATTTGACAATAGGTTAAAATTAAACAATCTAAGTTTAGCATATCCCTTTTTCAACATTTTTAATCATTATTATCATATAGTTACCCACTTTCAAATTAAATTGCGCCTTAAATATAATATGCCTACTAAACACGGTTTTCTCTTCTAGTTCGAAGCTGAAATGGGCGCTGCTGGCTTTGGGGCTCGCTGTAATCCTCGGCGTCGCGTATAAAAAATACTCGAAATAGACTAGATAAATAGGAAACACGCAGAAGTGGTATAAAAAAACTGGTGAATCCAATCACGCCTAGTGTAAGCCTAACTTAAGTATGTACCAGTGGATGGGAAATTGTTTCACTTCTCAAGACCACTGAGGAAGGTTCGTTCTAGTATGTTGCTTTGTTTTTAGCTTTAGTCACCGCTCAATTTAGCAAACATTGTTTTAGTATGCAACGAATTTGTTTCGAAGTGCTTTTTTTATCTACTCAAAATTGCAACTGTTTTTTATTTATTTTTTGTACTTACACGTTTACAATTTAATTATGTGCTCGCTTCAGTGGTCAAAATAGCTGTTTCATATATTATGAAAGTGTGTATTTATATTTTTCGGTGTTGTAACAGATTTTTTAAATCTGCATGTATAAATGTTAGTAAGTTTGATTATATTAATATTCCTAGTAAAACGGTTATTGTGATGCTTCGTCTATTTTTTTTTTAATTAATGGAATTTTAAATCTAAATATTAGTCAACAAGACCTAAAGTTCGTCACGAATTCATATTGTCACTGTGAAAAATAATAAGTAAGTAACTTTGACAGCGTGAAAGCATTTTTTTGGTTATTTCTACTTTTTAACATTTATTTTGTGATACGAATTATGTACAAATATTTTTTATACAACTGTTACAATTTTCTTATTAAATATGACATGATGCAATAAAGTAGTAAATAATGAGTGTATTTTTATTTATTTGACTGTCAGTCAGTCAGACCTCAGTGTACATTAAAATGTTTAAAATTCTTCTTAGTCCTTACCGGTGGGACAACTTGGAGAGCTAGTGGAATAGTTATAGAATCTTATTTCTTTATAGGTGATGTATTGTTCAACAATAAAAATATCACCACGTCACGTTGGGTACGATGCTTAAATTTACTTCAGTTTACACAGTACAATACTTATGAGAGTGACGATAGCACCAGATGTTGACTGCTGTACAGCTGGAGATGCCCGCCGTGTCCTTCGCAAGGAAGGTTCTCTGCAAGGTAAGCTCATTATAATTAATTAGTGAAGTATAACTAATTTACCTTAATTTAGAGTATACATATATTTATGGTTGGTAGTTTGTTGTGCATATTTCTTCACGCTCGCAATTTCCTTTTTAAGCAGAATTCTAAGTGACGTCACGTTGCATGTTATATCAAATTATTTATTTGGTACATCGATATCAAAACCATTACATTTTAGTGCAATAGTCACTTTATAAAACTTGACTCTAACACTTGTATCTTAGTCGAGTTAAAGTAACTACTTGAGTTTAAGTAATTACTTATGCAACCATTTTTATGCACTAGACAAGAATATGAACGAAATAAGAACCATCAAAGAAAGCAAAGCTAAGAATTCTAACTTTTGACACTTCCAACTTCAAGCAATTAATAATCCACAGAATAAAAATCGTCTCTTAAGTAATTAGTAATTACTTTTACTCAAGTAATCACTTTGACTTGTTTGTAGATACGAGTGTAAGAACTCAAGTACATAAACCTAGTAAAATTGTCTTCTTTGGACTACAACGATCTATAGTATTAAATCAGTCTACTTAAAAAATCTGAATAAACCTGGCACGAAAATTACAATTCAAAGAATATTTGTTAGCATAATGAAAATAACAACAAAATGTGTACATTCGACCATAGTTTGGCCACTGCTTCTCATTGTAAACTCTCGCTCTACACAAACTGAACAACCAGTGGTATACCAGAAACCAGTTTAGTTAACTAAACCTAGTACCAATACTTCGTTTGTTGTTACCAAGTATAAGTACTAGGTGTATAAAAATACCTTGAACTTTTTCAATTCAAACAAAATTTCTTTCTGTATCTTCTCGAGTTCTGCGGCGTCTGTAGGTGTGCGAGCTTGAAGATTTAATTAATGTTGAGTTTGTTTGTGTTTGAAGGCCACGTAGGCGGCGTCGCCCTGCACCACCCGAGAGACCGTAATTTCATATAAATAATAGTTTTCTCTTAGAAAAGGATTATAAATAATATTTTTGAGGAGGAAGTGCCAGAGTAGCCCAATAAATACAAACTTCTTCACATTTTTTGCAATTTGCATGTCAGAACAATGAATTTCTTGTTTCGCCGTCGGAAATTTTAGTCTTCGAGGCCAACACTTCTTAAATCATTATGTATAATGATTTAAGAAGTGTTGGCCTCAAATGTCATGATTTCATGAAAAAGTTATTCAGTAGGGTAACAATTATGAAGTTAGTTTAATAAAATTCAATAAAATTATTTCATTTTAATATTTGGTTTCGAACTAAAATATTTTAACAATTAAAAGTGAACCATCGGCTTTAACCTTGTCTTCAGCTTTGGCCAAAATGGGCCGAAACTGAAAGTTTCTAGCGAGCGTCAAAATTTAACGAACTGTTACACATGCACGAGAGTGGAAGATGGAAAAGGCGACGCGCGGGGTGCTGTTTTTATACATTTCAAAGTGTTAATATTTTGTCAAGTTACAAGGTAATTTAAATGATTTCATTAAAATTACATACAGTTAAATTAAAAGATAAAAAAAATGCTATGTTATTCACTTTTAGCCGATATTGAACTGAATTTCTTAGGGTTATTAAACCTTCGGCTCCGGCTTGGCCAGAAATCGACTTTCGGTTGGACACGACATTCAGTCTGTTACTGACCTACTTATTGCAATAAATGTAAGATTTGAATTTCGGGGGCTACCGAATCGCTTTCGCCTTACTATTATAAATGTTTTGTTCTTCTGTATGTGCTGTATGCAGTGGTAATTAAATGATGTGATCGTATATTGCTTAGACTAATATTAGCTCCTATTACTGTTGTAAATAAATGGTTAGTTATTTTTTTTAAACGAGAGTATCAAATACACTTACTACAATGTACAATCATGTTCAGATACTTTTATTTGGTAATTTATTTATAAATGTATGTTTTTGTATATTGAGACGTATTAGTTATAGATGTAAAATAAAATTATATTTTTTAATATTTTATTTGACAGTGGGTTAAAAATACTTATTGTCTCTATTTATTGAATTAAAAATACATCAATGACTTAATTAAAATGAATAAACAGTGGTATAATTAATCCACATGCAAATTAAATTGTGCCTCATATATTAAAAATGGTTTTCTTTTCTAGTTCGCGTCTGAAATGGGCGCTGCTGGCTTTGGGGATTGCTGTAATCATCGGCATCGCGATAAAAAAATACTCTTCGTAAAAAAATGTTCTTCATACGCACCAGGGTAGCGCTGGCCCGGCGCCGTGCCGGCCAAAAACCGGTCTGAACAAAAGCCCAACTTATTTGTACTTATGTAACAGTAGACGGGACAATGTCTCACTTCTCATAAACACTGAGAATTAATATATAGTTCATTGTTCTTCTGTTTTTAGTTTAATTCCCTTCGCAATTTGGCAGAAATTATTTTAATCTGCAATGTAATTGTTTTTATATTTTTTTATAAATGTTTTGGGTTTTAGTTGTGTGCGTGTTTCGGTAGCCAAAATCACTGTACTATTTATTATGAACGTGTTTATTTATTTCATCGACAAGTCAGTATGCTAAATTAAATTAATATTTCTAGTAACATATTGAATGAGGTGCTTAGCCTAATTTTTTAATCAGTGGGATATTAAATCCAAATATTAGTAAACGAAACGAAAAATTTCGTCAATTAGTTATTTTGATAAACAGTGGAAGCTTTTTTTTATCAGATATTTCTTTTTCTAATACTTATAAGTTTATTTCGTAAAATGATTTATGTCCCAATCTTTATACACAACTGTAACAAGTTTCGTTTAAACATGATATGATGCAATAAAGTAGAAAACACTGCAATGTATTTTTATTTATTTCACTTTAATTATTTTATATTGGATATTTATTACCTGCTTAAATACATGTTAAACGATCACAGCACTTTACATCACAATACAGAACCTATGAAATACCAAATTTTAAGGAAACTACAAACAACTCTTTTATTCGTGGACTCTGACCTGTCGACTGACGTGTGTCAGACTGTGTCGTTCATCAGAATTACCACAGATTTCGCAGCACGATCCCTAATTTCGCACTATGACTACTTTTTTATATTTTTTAAGTAATCGGTAGCACGATGCCAACATTTTGAAACCAACATACATTTGATCGCACGTTGACTACTTTTTAATTTTTGTCCCAGTGACATCGCAGTTTGCCAACTTTATGAAAAATTTAATCTGATGATAGCATTATGTCTATTTTAGTACAATCTAACGAAAAATATTTCTTCCCAATTAGTTTTTCCACCTAAAGTGACGTAAGTAGGTACTAAATTTAATGTTACCGGCATGGACAATGATTTTTAAATACAATAATAAAAACCTGACATACAATCACAGTTTCACTAAATTATTTTACAATAAATACCTAAAAAAATAATATAGATAAGTAAGAAGATTCGGAGATTTTATTTAATTAGTGGAATTATGCACTTTTAGTAAGTTGCAACTTTTTTTTAATTGATTTTATTTTTAATTTGTTTGTACCCAATTTTACGATGATAATGATGATGACATTATATTTACTAAACACCCAAAGTAAAACAAATTTGGTGTGGACTACATATTGTTGGGCACTTACTATAAAAAGTACTGACAATATCCGAAGTAGGCGTGCTGCGATTAGAAATTATTCTAATCGCAGCACGTCTACTTCGTATGTTTGGTGGTTTCAAAATGTTGGCATCGTGCTTCCGATTACTTAAAAGAACAAAAAAAATGTCATAGTGCGAAAGTAGGCATTGTACGAAACCAGATAGTAGTCCTGTTCAAAGTGTAGTGACTTGTGTATTTAATTGCTAATCACATATACCACGGTACAATTAACTGTCGCCTGGTCTCACTGCGATATGTCAATTGACTTAGGTATCTATTATTTACTGATGTCCAGAGCCCCTAGCACGAGCGTGCGGTGTCAAAGTAACGTGAATACGTCGATTTTAAAATTATAAATACTCGTTTCACATATAATATTTTCATAATTTATTCACCATTTAAATTGCAATGCCTTAACAGGCCACTAAGTTCTAAGAACCTACCTATTGTTACCATCGTCAAAATACTGTACACTTAGTTCGCAATAAAGAATTTAAATTTGAATTTGAAAAATTTGAATGTCTATTGATGATCGTGCTAGGGCCTCTGATCTAGTGGAACAGCTAAAAACAACAACGTTCAACGATACACAAAACTGCTCACATGACACTTTAGGAGCGGTGTTTAAATCTACTTTTCACTTCAGTCGACACAGTCTCAACAGCCCAATATTGATGCGCCGCAATATATGTGGTTACCTATTGGGCCCAAAAGTATAATACTATATGCTGTGTCTGCGATCAACGTTAGGTGAACCAATCGCGAGTGTTCAAGCAACGCTTAGCCTAGAAAAACTTGGAGCTTCAAACTTGCCAATTGAAGCCCCAGCCTATGACTGGTAGACTTACCGTCGATACGAGAATAAGAAGAAGCACATATCTACCAGTGACGATAGTAAGGTGCTAAATTTTGATGTGGATGGCTGTATACTGGAGTAGCCCACCGTGTCCTCCGCAAGAAAGGTAGGTACTTAATATAATTTATTACGTATACAAGAAACAATTTAGCTTACTTTTAAAGTTAATATTCATTGTATATAGTTTATTATGTAGGTATATGTCTTCATGGTCGTAATTTCAAGTCTTAAGCAGAACTCTGAGGAAATATCGTTCATACATAAGTATAAAAGGCACTACATTTAAGTGCGATTGCCACACTTTCGTAAACCTGTCCGTCTCTAAAAAAGAACTCGAGCTTAACAAATATTGAAATTCATGAAAATCATCAAAAATCTAAATCCGCGATAAACCCGGCACGAAAACCATAAATCGAAGATTTTTTGTGTAAAATGAAAATAACAACAAAATGGTTGCGCAAACTAGAATGGTCATTTACACACCATTTTAGTTTGCTACTGCTTCTCATTGTATACTCTCGCTCTACACAAGCTAAATACCCAGTTGTATGTATACCAGTTCAGTTAACTAAACCTAGTACCGTAGGTACCATTACTTCATTTTTTGTGACCAAGTATAAATACCAGGTACTACTACCAAATATAAATGAAAAATACTGTTTTAATACCGGGTAGTAATAATGGCTCCGAAAAAAAAATAGTATTCTCAAAATATGAAATGTACCGCCGCGGGAGACGCCCTGGGCGTCGGGGGTCACGTGGTGGCTCCCGGCCACCGTAGGCGCGGGCCTGTGGACAGCGAGTTATGGGCTAGCTCGCCGTCCGGCCGTCTTATGACGACAGGCCGTGTCGACGGCGCGTTCGTGTTCCACGCGCGCCTCAAAGAGATGTCAGCAACCGAGTAGGGGTCCGCATGGGCCGATGCCTGCCAGAGCTGCGGGACTGTTCAAAAGAGACACCGTGGCCCTGGAACACAAAGGGCAAAGAAGGAGCATGGATGGGTTTTAGTCAGTACAAGTCTGACACTCCCTTCCACTCCGCCCAGAGTGGGGGGGGTCATTTGATGATTTCCCATCCAAAAAAAAAAAAAAAAAAAATGTACTGCTTTAAATACTAGTCTTGCGAAAATGCTGAAAATTCCGACAATCAATACAGCATTTATTTCGAAAGTTTGGTATTTTTTTTTTTGAAATTTATTTTATTATTTTTCGTAGAATTGAAAATTGAAAAATAAATAATAATTGCTCATGTTTGTTTGTTTATTACAACATTTTTTTGCCAGTTTTTTTTGTATTAATTTTTCGGCAACTCATTTTAACCAAGCTTAGTATTACAGTCAACCACAGATAGTTGAATTTTTTTTCCGAAAGCTTTAATATTTCCCATTAATACCTTCCTTGTATTTTCCAACTGATTTATTTCTGTAACTTCTAAGAGTTCTGCGGTTTCTGTAGGTATGCGAGCTTGAAGATTTAGATAATGTTTAGTTTATTTGTGTTTGAAGCCAAACACGTAAGACGTTCGACACACTTAATTTAAAAGATAATAAAATCACTATGTTATTCACTTCTAGCCAATATTGGTGGTAATTAAACGATGTGATCGTTTATTGCTTAGACTAATATGAGCTCCTATTACTGTTGTAAATAAAAGGTTTAGTTATTTTTTTTAAACGAGAGTATCAAATACACTAACTACAATGTATAATCATGTTCAGATGCTTTTATTTAGTCATTTATTTATAAATGTATGTTTTGTATATTAAGACGTATTAGTTAAAGATGTAAAATAAAATAATACGTCATGTCTCTATCAATTGGATTAAACATACTTTAATGACTTAATTAGAATGAATAAATAGTGGTATAATTAATCCACTTGCAAATTAAATTGTGGCTCATATATTAAAATGGTTTTCTTTTCTAGTTCGTATCTGAAATGGGCGCTGCTGGCTTTGGGGATCGCTATAATCATCGGCATCGCGATAAAAAAATACTCAACGTAAAAAAAATTATCCTCATACACATTTGGGTGGCGCTAGCCCGGCGCCGTGCCGGTCAAAAACCGGTCTGAACAAAAGCCCTAAGCCTAACTTATTTGTTCTTATGTAACAGTAGACGGTACGCTCGATTTTGCATTCTAAGTTTTAGAGCTTAAGAAAACGATTATTTTAGCAGAATATAATGTTTTCGGAAACTTGGTTTTGTTCTCCTGCACGGGACTACGCAGTTATGTAAGAAAAAATTTTGATTGGATCTTGCCTGTAGAATATTTAGTAGTAATTGGCTTCTAGAACTGTTGCAGATTAGTAATAATTAAAAAAGGGTTTTGAATATTTTTGCCTGCCTACTATTCCGTCTTTTTTTTTCTCTAAATCTTTTGATAGATTTTATGACGCTTTAGAGAGATTCTGTTTATTCTAGTGTCCGATCGAAAGTTCGGTTTCGGTCGAGTTTCGGCAAAAAAAAAACAGGTTTCGGTTTCGGCGGCAAACCTGCCGAAACTACGAAAGAAACCGAAACTGTATTTAGGAGTTCTCGCGCTGTTATCGGTCATGTTCA
The DNA here is from genome assembly GCA_963576755.1 of Noctua janthina. Taxonomy (NCBI): domain Eukaryota; kingdom Metazoa; phylum Arthropoda; class Insecta; order Lepidoptera; family Noctuidae; genus Noctua; species Noctua janthina. The sequence continues at coordinate 15,575,974 of OY755063.1, read as the reverse complement.
GCTGCCGGCGCGTTGAATTCCATCCAAGCGACGAAGACTTTTGCCGCGTCCACGTGCCTAATTATGTCGTGACTGGCTTGTGTTTGCAGTTCGTTTTTTTTATTGTGAGTTCTCGTGTGATTTGTTTTGAACTCGTTAAGGTTTATCACGTGATATAGCATAAGAGTAGCTAGTAAACATAAAAAAATAATTTAATATAACAAACTAATACATAGATTATAGTCGATTATAATCGAGTTTAACCTAACTATTTAAATATTTTTTTGGTTATTTTAAATCTCTCGAACTCTTTAACATTAGTTACGTACTTGGTACTTACTATGGTACATTAGCGGTGATATTATTATGGATTCAGAGTTTCAAAGTTCATTTTATTTAACGATTTCTTTATTTTTCCCTCAAAACATGATGATTGTAAATAAGTTTCGGTTTCGGTTTTGGTTTTGGCCGAAACTGAGACCTTTGCCAAAATTCGGTTTCGGTTTCGGTCGTAAAAACCAATTTTGGTCGGACATTAGTTTATTCAAAACTTCTTTGTAGTGATGACAGTCATTAATCAATTCCGGTCAAATGAGTGGCAGAATTAAAAAAAAAAAAAATAAGTGGCGAAAAGGCCAGTACAAAAATATACATACCCTTTTTAATGCGAAGGTTTGGTGAAATATTGTAATGCAAATATTGTGATACTACTATTTTGTAATGAATTATACTCGTTTGTTTTGTCTAACGTTGTATTAGTCACAGATCTAAAGTGAAATACGATTTTCATCTTCTGTTTGACAGTAGGTTACTAAAAAAATATATTTAGTGAACACTTTTGACAATACTTTTGATAGTTATCAACAATTTTTGGAATAACTACCTCACTTTTAAATTAAATTGCAACCCAAATATAACATAATAAACGTGGTTTTATCTTCCAGTTCGAAGCTGAAATGGGCGCTGCTCGCTTTGGGTGTTGCTATTATTATCGGCATCGCTTTAAGAAAATAATCTTCAGGATAGACGTGATAAAACTACGTTAGGCGTTCCACGCACGAGCTTAGCTCGGACTTGCATGACGCAGGCGGAGTTAGGTTCATCGGACGAGCATTCCTGCCAGGTGAATTCGGGATTCGCTCGTGTTCAGCTCGCCTGGCGTAGACCCTACCCATGGTCGACATACCATCGATAAAGAAGGTTCTCAATAGGTTTCAGTATAATTAATTATGTAGAAATAATTTAACTTACCTCTAGAGTAGATAGTATAGAGAGAAGGTAGTTTATTAAGTATATTTCTTCACGCTCGCACTTAGTTTCCTGAAGCAGAACTCGAAGGGACGTAGTAATTTTATAATAGAGGCTACGTAGCATGTATTATGAAATTATTTTTTTGGCTCATTGGTATCAAGAGCACTAACACTATATTTCAGTGCACTATTTTCACTTCACTTGCCTAGGTTGGTTCCTTTATGGTTGACCACCCATTACATACCGCGTTTCCTCCGTGGCTCTGAAAGCACGACCCTTGGTCCCGTCTGTCAATTGTACATCTTTGACAATCGTTAATTAGTCAGTGGCTTTGGGCCACAGTCTGACAACCAGTCTTACCAAGGGGTATCGTATTACCCAGTACCAATAGGGTTGTAGAGGTTTTTTTTTTTTTTTTTTTTTTTTTTTTTCCGGATGGGAAATCATCAAATGACCCCCCCCACTCTGGGCGGAGCGGAAGGGAGTGTCAGACTTGTACTGACTAAAACCCATCCATGTTCCTTCTTTGCCCTTTGTGTTCCAGGGCCACGGTATCTCTTTCGAACAGTCCCGCAGCCCTGGTAGGCATCGGCCCTTGCGGACCCCTACTTATTTGCTGACATCTCTTTGAGGCGCACGTGGAACACGAACGCGCCGTCGACACGGCCTGTCGTCATAAGACGGCCGGACGGCGAGCTAGCCCATAACTTGCCGTCCACAGGCCCGCACCTACGGTGGCCGGGAGCCACCACGTGACCCCCGACGCCCAGGGCGTCTCCCGCGGCGGCTGGGACGTGAGGTTCTTTCCCTCTCACGTCCCGCCACCTCCTTCACTAGCATGACTGCTTCACAGAAGGTGGTGACGGCTTCCCATTCCCTCTCGCTCCGGACCATGGCTTGAACCAGGGCCGGACGCGAGAGATCGCCGCCGCCAATCGCCGCTACAAGGACACGGCGGTGCTCCGCCCAAGCGGGGCAGACCTCCACGGTGTGCTCCACCGTGTCCTCCGGACGATCCTCGCAGTGGAAACACCCGGGCGTTTCCTCCCGCCCGATTCGGTGCAGGAACCTCCCGAAACAACCGTGTCCGGTGAGGACCTGCGTCAGGCGGTAGGTGAGGGCGCCGTGGCGCCTCTCTAGCCACTCCTCAAAGAGGGGACTTATCGCCACTATGGTGGCGTGCCCTGCACGGGGTTGCGACAGTCGCTCTCTCCATGTCGCCATGAGATCACTCCGGAGGTCTGTCCGCTGAGCGGCAATTTGCCGCGGCAGCGGAGTTTCCTCCCGACGTAGTGCCTCCGCGCGCCATTCGTGCAGGCGTGCGAGGACTATCGCCTCCAGATCCCATGGCGGCAATCCGGCAAGGAGGCTAGCCGCTTCGCCGGAGATCGTGCGGTACCCCCGGATTAGCCTTATGGCTATTACCTTTTGGGGCGCGTTCAGGTAGTGGGCGGCTTGCCGCCTCAAAGAACGCGCCCACACCGGGGCCCCGTAAAGGGCCATGGACCGCACGACCCCCGCGTATAGCCTCCGGCAGGAGGCGTTTGGACCCCTCAGGTTGGGCAAGAGCCGCTTGAAGGCAGCCCCTGTCCGTTCCAGTTTGGGAGCCAAACGTCGGAAGTGCTCCACGAAGTTCCACCGGCTGTCGAGGACGAGTCCTAGGTACTTCAACGTCGACCCGACGCCGATGGAAACCCCTCCCGCCGTCAGTAGGGATCCCGACGGTGGCGCATTCCGAGGCCCATGAAAACACATGGCCTCGGACTTGTGCAGTGCCACCTCGAGACCCAATTGCCGGATCCTCTCCACGACTATCGCAACCCCGCGTGTCATGTTTTCGGCCGCCGCCTCGTGCGACCTCCCTTGTGCCAGTACCAGCGTGTCGTCAGCGTAGCAAACTACGCTGACGCCGGTAGGGAGGTCGGCGCGCAGCACCCAGTCGTAACCGATGTTCCACAAGGCCGGCCCCAGAACCGATCCCTGTGGAACACCGCACGACATCTCTCGCCGGTTCCATTCTCCGCTTCGACCAGGGTAGATGACGGCTCTATCCGTCAGGTAGTCCCCGACCACACGACGAAGGTAGGTCGGCACCCGGTGATACCGGAGTGCCTCCCTAATACAGCTCCAGGGCATGGAGTTGAAGGCGTTGGCGATGTCAAGAGACACCGCCAAGACGACCCCGCCCCGGGACACCGCGTCCCCCGTCGTGAGGGCTCTCACGCGCATGATGGCGTCCACCGTCGAGCGCCCCTTGCGGAAACCAAACTGGTGTTCCGCAAGATCCGGCCCCATCCCCGCAAGGTGCCCGGCGAGGCGGTTGGCAATGACTCTTTCAAAGAGCTTGCCCACCTCGTCGAGCAGCACGATGGGCCGGTATGCGGACGGAGAGTCCGCAGGGCGCCCTGGTTTCCGGATGAGGACCAGCTTCCCCGTCTTCCAACGAAGCGGAAACTGGCCTCTCTCCAAGCATGCGCTTAGGAGCCCTTCCAGTCGGGGCCCGAGAGCCTCAGAGGCCAGGACCCAGGCTTTGCCAGGCAAGCCATCGGGTCCCGGGGCGGTGTGTCTGGTTTTCAGCCTGCGTACCGCCACTCTCAGGTCTACCCCAGTCACCTCCGGAACGTCGTCATCGTCATCGGAGTGGTCCGCTTCCGGCACCGCACGCGGCGGCGGAGCCATAGGGTTGTAGAGGTTGTAGATAGTCGCTCCATGGAAAATACTGGTATTCAACTGCATCCGGTTAGACTGGAAGCCGACCCCAACATTGTTGGGAAAAGGCTAGGCAGATGATGATGTGTTGCACTTCATAAACGTGACTCTAAGAACTCGAGTAAAACAAATATTCTAAACAATGGTTTCTTTTTACTACAAATATTTAATTATTAAAACACGAATTTAATAATTAAATAATTTTTCACCTGGTACGGAAACTATGACTCTTAAAATATTTGTCAAAATTGAGTGCGTTCGACCATCCTCGTTTGCCCTTCATCTAATTGTAATCTCTCGCTCTACACAAATTAAGCACCGAGTGGTATACTAGTTTAGTTAACTAAATCTAGTGCCAGTACTTCATTTGTTTTTATCAAATACAACTCTCAAGTATAAATATGTGGCATTTTTGAAACTTGACTTTTTTCTGTATTTTCTCGAGTCCTTTAAGTCTTTGGTTTCAAGTTTCTTTAGTACTTTAAATGTGCCGGTTGGAATATTTAAATAATGTTGACTTTGTGTGTGTTTGAAGCCAACCAGCATCATGTGAGAAAATGAAACCCCCTGTTTCTCCAAAGCGTTCTCTACGAACTCCTCCAGAACCTAAGTGGTGCATGGGATGTCCAGTATGTATTCAAACAACTCCAGAACCTGAGCCGTGCACTGGATGTCCAGTATGTGCTCGACAAACTTCAGAACCTGGGAGCCCGTAATTAGACATTTCTTTTATTTCTTCTTTTGATTATTTCTTTTAGAGTAGGTTTCTTAATAATATAATATTGTTTTGTTCCCCTGTGCGGGACTTGACGCAGTTATGTAAGAAAAATATTTGATTGTATCTTGCCTTTAGAATGTTAAGTACTAATTGGCTTCTAGAACTGTTGCAAACAATTATAGTAGTAATTAAAAAAGGGTTTTGAATGTTTTTGCCTGCCTGTTTTTCCGCCTTTTTTCTCTCTCCCGGTCCATTGGTAGATTTTATGACGCTTTAGAAGATTTATTTTATTCAAATATAAAAATATCATTTTAGTGCAATAGTCACTTTAGGGGCCGTTCAAGTATTACGTGAGCAGATTTCTTACCATTTTTTACCCCCCCGCCCCCCTTGTCATCAAAAGTAAGCAAAGCACTTACCTCCTCCCCCTATGCTTACGTAAACATTTTTAGTAATAAATGTTTTTTTATATTGTTATTTTTAAAATAGGAAAATTCATGAAAATATTAGGTTTAACTGACACATAGAGTAAATGACAAAAAAATATAATCAGAAATAAAGAACATAACTAACATAAAGAATATTTTCGGAACACATTAACAGTCTTCAGTCCATGAAACCTGAATCCATGATTCTAAGTTATCGATGACATTGGATTGCTGCTCAGTGTTGTGAGTCTGCTCACTTTCATCCGATTTTGGAATGTCTACGTCACTCTCATCGAGCCATTCAACATCTTGGTGCTCTAAATTTTGAATAATGCACATCAGTTCATTAGCACGACGAGCAGCGACTCTTACAGGTCTAACTTTTCCCTCTGTGGGCGTGTTTACTTTTTTATGGATCTTCTCGATGTGACGATTTAATGATTTGACGGAAGCATGATAAAGACCACACGTTTTGCATGTTCGGCTTGAGAGCCTCAATTTTACCGTCGGACAAAAATAATCGTAGGGCATTTGCAAAAAATCTTTGAGGGTAGTACTCAAGCGTAGAGCTAAATTGACTGGAAGATCAAGAAATTGTCCTCCTTCATCCAAAACCAAGTCATCAACTGTTTGTTTTACTTTTGCAGGTGGTGGAAGAAACCTGTTGTCTAGTAATCTGAATAGGCCACTTCTTGGACGACAGCATTCTGTATTTTTACATTTTACAATTTGAAGCAAGTATTGGCTTTCACGCACATGTTCTGAGTACCATTTAATGTCTGGAAATTCAGGAACATCTTGTTCATCAGCCTCAACATATTTTGCAGTAACATTATAGCCATCAATTTCCATTGAACTCCATACTTCAGCTAATACATTTCCTGCAAATTCGAAATTATATCTTTCTAATTGTTCATCAATTGTAATGCCACGTTCATCCAAATGAGACCCAAAATGGTCATGAGGCAGTATTAAACCAGCCAGTTCCCGACTCAGAGGAGCCATTCTTCGCTCTACTCTGTTATATGCACTCCTTCCAGGAGCATTGGTAGCTATAAACAATGCATCGAGATCATGTCGTTTAAAATGTTGTATAGCAAACCCTATGACTTTTTGATAACGCGGATTTTCATCTGGCCCTCCATCAACCGTCATAATTACTACTGGTTTTACTAGTCCATGGTCAGTTTTTGCTAATGGTCGAAACTCTTCAAGTTCGAGAAGCGTCTCGAAATCCTGAGCATGAGTATTAGCAGTAGATGAACTATGCTTTCCACTTCGAATAGCGATGAATGTTGGCCCAGAATATCCGACGGCTTGCGGTTGTCCTAGCATATTGGAAGTAACTTTGATACCAGCATAAACAGATGGTATTAATTTATGACGCTCAGCGATTACCCAATCGTGGTCAGGTAATTTGATTCTATATTCCATATGCATTAAAAGAGGTGCTTGCTTATTTGCCGCAGTGACGCCAATAGGGACTCGAGCTTTGTCATCTTGAGATAAGAAAAATACTTGATCTGGTCCAAGTATGGATGCTATGTTCTCTAAATAATGGATTGATGTTTCAGCGAACTTGCTATCTAAGTGGCTCTTGTGGTGATCAGTTTGAGCACGAATGAGCCTAACAGGGACTGTCGATACATGTCTTCGTCCCTCTGTAGAATTCGATTTTCTGGGAATCAAACGAAGATATGTCGCACTGCGACTAATGTCAAATCCTAGTTTACGCAGTTCTTGTGTGAGTTCGTCAAGAGTTTTTACGCTGCGAATAGATTCCGTTCGTCTCCTGTCATCACATGCACTCCCAAATAAAGCTATATCCGCAATTGTTTTCAATAGTAATGGTTGATCGCTTTCAAGTTTAGGATGTCCTACTGAATCCCTCAGAGATAGTCTTCTTTTTATTTCAGGATTTTCCTGACAAATATCTTCTAACTTTCTTTTCATACCATCCCTGTGTTTCTTCTGGGCAACTGCGTTTTGAATCTTCCTGTTAAAAGTATTTTTTGCTGTTTTTAGTTCCTCGCGCAACTTAATGATCTGTTTATCAACTTCAGCGCAATTTGGCATAGTATCTCTGGCAGAATACAAAGCGTTCAGATTTTTTTCGAGTAGAGTAATCTTATTTTTCAAAGCTTCTTGAGAAGGTTTTGCTCTTTGTTTATCTGCATTATTATTATTTTCGCATTGCTCTTGTGATTCATTGCCGGTTTTAATTTTATCTTCTTTCTGTTTTTCAATGTTAGAAAATGGCTGTATAATTTGTGTTTTTTCTGCAGGTTTACTGGTAGAAGACGTTGCCTAAAAATGAAAAATTTCTAACAGTTCTGCTGGATATTCTCTTATTAAGCTACATAAATTCACCGTATTTAATAAAACCAGCGTTTAAATATTATTGAAAGCTTTTCCCCACAGAAACCCTTCACATACAGATATTGAAAACACCGTGTATTTTGTGACCAATTGCCGGAGTCGATCTTAAGAAATAAAATATCAATCATTTACCTTTTTACTTTGAGATAGGCCATCATATTTTTTACTCATAAATCGTTTTAATTGTTACAGAACGTAAAGAGAAACTTTGTACTTATATTTACTCACCTTGGAAAAAAAATGAAGCAGATTGGATTTATTTTTAGTCGCCGCTTGCAATTCTTCTTCAATTCTCTTAGATACAATAATATCTAGTTCCTTATCTGACTTTGCTTGTAATTTATAATTTCGCCAAACTTCGTTAACTAACTTTTGTACATTTTGCACTTTCGTCCCAGTATGAGATTTTTTAAAACTTTCGAACAGTTTTTGGTATAACTTGGATTTGTCTATATGATATGACATTCTAATAAGATATTTAAATTTAAATAATTAAAACGTTAAACTTTGGCTAATTGCATCAACATAAACACTAATGATAACTTTCAATGCTTACAATACGTTTAGAATCCAAACAAAACAATACTGATAGATGCGCACTTGCAGCCGGCCGGCACGAGAGTGAATTATTAGACAAGTGAATAGCGCACGGTAATTTCCCTAATGCGCGGTAATTCCCCTAATCAGTTCTCAAAGCGAGTGCCTACGCATATGTATTATTTGCGGGAATCCCCGAAAAAACTTAAATAACTAACGATGACGTAATCATCATCTAGACCCCCCCACCCCCCATGTCATCCAAAATAAACAAAACAGAGACCCCCCCACCCCCCCTTTTTTTTTTTTTTTTTCCGGATGGGAAATCATCAAATGACCCCCCCCACTCTGGGCGGAGCGGAAGGGAGTGTCAGACTTGTACTGACTAAAACCCATCCATGTTCCTTCTTTGCCCTTTGTGTTCCAGGGCCACGGTATCTCTTTCGAACAGTCCCGCAGCCCTGGTAGGCATCGGCCCTTGCGGACCCCTACTTATTTGCTGACATCTCTTTGAGGCGCACGTGGAACACGAACGCGCCGTCGACACGGCCTGTCGTCATAAGACGGCCGGACGGCGAGCTAGCCCATAACTTGCCGTCCACAGGCCCGCACCTACGGTGGCCGGGAGCCACCACGTGACCCCCGACGCCCAGGGCGTCTCCCGCGGCGGCTGGGACGTGAGGTTCTTTCCCTCTCACGTCCCGCCACCTCCTTCACTAGCATGACTGCTTCACAGAAGGTGGTGACGGCTTCCCATTCCCTCTCGCTCCGGACCATGGCTTGAACCAGGGCCGGACGCGAGAGATCGCCGCCGCCAATCGCCGCTACAAGGACACGGCGGTGCTCCGCCCAAGCGGGGCAGACCTCCACGGTGTGCTCCACCGTGTCCTCCGGACGATCCTCGCAGTGGAAACACCCGGGCGTTTCCTCCCGCCCGATTCGGTGCAGGAACCTCCCGAAACAACCGTGTCCGGTGAGGACCTGCGTCAGGCGGTAGGTGAGGGCGCCGTGGCGCCTCTCTAGCCACTCCTCAAAGAGGGGACTTATCGCCACTATGGTGGCGTGCCCTGCACGGGGTTGCGACAGTCGCTCTCTCCATGTCGCCATGAGATCACTCCGGAGGTCTGTCCGCTGAGCGGCAATTTGCCGCGGCAGCGGAGTTTCCTCCCGACGTAGTGCCTCCGCGCGCCATTCGTGCAGGCGTGCGAGGACTATCGCCTCCAGATCCCATGGCGGCAATCCGGCAAGGAGGCTAGCCGCTTCGCCGGAGATCGTGCGGTACCCCCGGATTAGCCTTATGGCTATTACCTTTTGGGGCGCGTTCAGGTAGTGGGCGGCTTGCCGCCTCAAAGAACGCGCCCACACCGGGGCCCCGTAAAGGGCCATGGACCGCACGACCCCCGCGTATAGCCTCCGGCAGGAGGCGTTTGGACCCCTCAGGTTGGGCAAGAGCCGCTTGAAGGCAGCCCCTGTCCGTTCCAGTTTGGGAGCCAAACGTCGGAAGTGCTCCACGAAGTTCCACCGGCTGTCGAGGACGAGTCCTAGGTACTTCAACGTCGACCCGACGCCGATGGAAACCCCTCCTGCCGTCAGTAGGGATCCCGACGGTGGCGCATTCCGAGGCCCATGAAAACACATGGCCTCGGACTTGTGCAGTGCCACCTCGAGACCCAATTGCCGGATCCTCTCCACGACTATCGCAACCCCGCGTGTCATGTTTTCGGCCGCCGCCTCGTGCGACCTCCCTTGTGCCAGTACCAGCGTGTCGTCAGCGTAGCAAACTACGCTGACGCCGGTAGGGAGGTCGGCGCGCAGCACCCAGTCGTAACCGATGTTCCACAAGGCCGGCCCCAGAACCGATCCCTGTGGAACACCGCACGAAATCTCTCGCCGGTTCCATTCTCCGCTTCGACCAGGGTAGATGACGGCTCTATCCGTCAGGTAGTCCCCGACCACACGACGAAGGTAGGTCGGCACCCGGTGATACCGGAGTGCCTCCCTAATACAGCTCCAGGGCATGGAGTTGAAGGCGTTGGCGATGTCAAGAGACACCGCCAAGACGACCCCGCCCCGGGACACCGCGTCCCCCGTCGTGAGGGCTCTCACGCGCATGATGGCGTCCACCGTCGAGCGCCCCTTGCGGAAACCAAACTGGTGTTCCGCAAGATCCGGCCCCATCCCCGCAAGGTGCCCGGCGAGGCGGTTGGCAATGACTCTTTCAAAGAGCTTGCCCACCTCGTCGAGCAGCACGATGGGCCGGTATGCGGACGGAGAGTCCGCAGGGCGCCCTGGTTTCCGGATGAGGACCAGCTTCCCCGTCTTCCAACGAAGCGGAAACTGGCCTCTCTCCAAGCATGCGCTTAGGAGCCCTTCCAGTCGGGGCCCGAGAGCCTCAGAGGCCAGGACCCAGGCTTTGCCAGGCAAGCCATCGGGTCCCGGGGCGGTGTTTCTGGTTTTCAGCCTGCGTACCGCCACTCTCAGGTCTACCCCAGTCACCTCCGGAACGTCGTCATCGTCATCGGAGTGGTCCGCTTCCGGCACCGCACGCGGCGGCGGAGCCATAGGCGGGGGAGGATGCTCCCCTCGCGAAGGGAACAGAGCGCTCACCACGTCCTCCACGAGCTCAGGCCGGAGACTCTGCGTTAGCGGGGGGGCCCGGGTGCGGAGTTTGTCCCGCACCATCTTGTAAGGGCGCCCCCACGGATCTCCGTTCAGAGACTCCAGCATCTCCTCGCGGGCCAAGTTCTTGGCCCGCCGGACAGCCTCTTGGAGGGCGGTCTTCGCCGCTCTGTACCCCTCGTACAGCTCCGCCTCAATGGCTGCCGCATCCGGAGGGCGGATGCGGAGCCTGCGATGCCTGGCGTACAGGCGCCGCGTGGCAACGCACGCCTTGCGCAAAGACGTCAGCTCTCGCGACCACCAGTACACCTGACGCCGGGCGCTTCCTGGCCGAACTCGGGGCATTGCCACGTCGCAAATCTCGGACATGGCCTCCTGGAACCAACCCGCCTCGTTGTTGATGTCGGCAGGCCTGACTGGTGATGACACCCAGGCCTGCACGATCGAGGCTTCCAGGAGGAGCTCCCGGTCCAGCTGCTTCAGCGCCCATCGCGGACCACTCGGGGCCTGTAGGACCGGCACGCTTGAGGACTGGGTGGAGACGTCGAACCGGATGTACCGGTGGTCGGAATAGGTCTCCACCCCCTCCATGACGCACCAGTCAACGACACGCGGCGACAGAGCGGGGCTGGCGAACGAGATGTCCACCACCGACTCGCCCCGCATCCGCACGCACGTGGGGACAGAACCCCGATTTAGGACGACCAGGCCTGTCTCCAGAGCCCAGTCCTCCACCATTCTACCCCGCACGTCCGTGTAACGAGAACCCCAAGCCAAGTTCTTGGCATTGAAGTCCCCGAGCACAAGCACGGGGAGGGAATGGCTTCCGATGACGACACTCAACTCCGTGAGGGAGTTGTGGAACTCGGCGAGAGTTCGGCTCGGGGAGAAGTAGACTCCCACTACAACGATCTCCCCGAACCGTGCTGCTACGCACCCCTGACCCTTCCTGACACTCTCAAGGGTCGGGGTACCGGCGGCGACCGACGTAATTATGGTCACTGAGCCGCTAAGGTCCTCAACCCAGTCATCCCTGGGCGGGACAAAGTACGGCTCCTGCCGAACCAGATTCAGAACTTGGTTCTCCACCGGCACGGACTGGCTTGGATGCTTCTGGCCCCCATTTTGGGGCGCCTCGCGAGAGCCGGACTCGCGCAAACTGGCCAGGTCTGCTCGGAGCTTCATGTTCTCCTCTTTGAGAAGCTCCGTGGCGGCCGTCAGGCGAGCGACCTCCGCCCTCAGAATGGCCACGCCGTCTGGCGGGGGCCCCGCAAATCTGGCCTCCGCTGCCGCCATAATGGAGGCGACCGCTGCAGGTATAGCCCTTTGCCTGGTGGAGGGCTTTTGTTTCAAAGAGACAGCCCTCAGCGCCGCCTCCACCTCCTTCGCGAGTCCGGCCTTACGCTCCGCATCGGAGCCGCCATCTGCGCCCGCTTCGTCGCCAGAGGAGCCCGAACGGGTTACCCCGTGACCGGTGGCCACCCCCGGATGGCGCCCCTCCTCGGCAAGCCGCGCCGACCTCTCGGTGGCAGAGAGGCCTCTCCCCTTGCCACGGATCCCGCCGCGCTTGCTGGTGGGGATCTTACAAGCCGAAGCCAGCTCCCCATCTGACGACGACTCTCGGTCGCCTACCGGCCTGGACCGCTTGCGTAGGAACTCCCTGTTCCCCGCAGCCGCCCCGGGCCTCCCGCGCTGGGAGCTCACTGAGCCTCCCGCGCTCACCTCGCTGGATGCGGCGCCGGACTCCGACACCGCATCCCTCTCCTCCCTTCCTTCGCCGATATCGGCCGTGTTTTGGGTTGTATTCGTTTCCATACTGTTCCCACGAGTATGGGGGAAATAAAAAGTCCATCTGGGCAGTGCCCCCTGTACCCAGATAAGCCATAGCCAGGCCCGGCAGTGGTTCGCACTAGAGACTGATTTTCCAAAGGAACCCGTCAGCCATACATCTCCTCGTGCGCCGCCGCTTGAGATTCGGGGTAACTTTTTATAGAGGTTTTCTACCTCGTGGTCCGGGCGGTTAAGCCAAGACCCTCGGTCCCAATCGAAGCCGCGAGACGTGTTCCACGACACTTCGACGGTGGGATTACGATATCGACGGAGACAGTGAGGAACGCACGTCCTTCACTGTCTGCTCGGAGGCAGGGTAAGTGCACACCGAGCCCGCCCTTGCTCCTCCGCTGTGCCCTCTGCTTTTCAGAGGGTCACGCGGAGCAACGCCCCCTTGGTCCATGAGGGACCCGCCCATGTCAGAATATTAGCCATGGACAGTAACATTCCCCGAGGAATAAGAATCTCTTCCCATTCCTCGGGGAAGGATACTGCCCACGCCCAGGGTGCACCGGCCCAGCAGCTGCTATTCCCTCCAGACGTATCGAGAGGGACCGGCAGCCATCAGGCACACGAGGAGGAATTCTGACAACGCACCCCCCCCACCCCCCCTTGGTGCTTACGTAATACTTGAACAGCCCCTTATGCACTAGACAAAAATATGAATGAAGTAAGATCCATCAAAGAAAGCAAAGCTAAGTATTCTAACTGGTGACAGTTTCAACTTCAACCAATTAATAAACTACAGAGTAAAAATCGTATCTAGAAATTACATTTACTTAGTAATCACTGTTTGTAGATAGGAGTGTAAGAACTCAAGTAAAATTGTCTTTTTTGGACTACAACGATCAGTATTAATCAGTCTACTTAAAAAAATTGAATAAAGCTGGCACGGAAATTAAAATTCAAAGAATATTTGTTAGCATGATGAAAATAACAACAAAATGGGTAAGTTCGACCATAGTTAGCTGCTACTTCTCATTGTAAACTCTCGCTCTACACAAACTGAACAACCAGTGGTATACCAGATACTAGTTTAGTTAACTAAACCTAGTACCAAAACTTCGTTTGTTGTTACCAAGTATAAGTACTAGGTGTATAAAAATACCTTGAACTTTTTCAATTCAAACAAAATTTCTTTCTGTACCATCTCGAGTTCTGCGGATTCTGTAGGTGTGCGAGCTTGAAGATTTAAATAATGTTGAGTTTTGTTTGTGTTTGAAGGCCACGTAGCCCACGTAGGCCACGGCGGCGTCGCCCTGCACCCGAGAGCCCGTGATTTCATATAAATTAATAATAAGAAGGACCTCTATCTATTCCATCCGCCATTCCGCCATATTGTCCTTGCGTGACATGATTCTTTTGTTGGTAGATAGGCAGTTAAATCACACACAAAACTTGACTCAAAGTTCAAACGTTTAATTTCTATTAATACTTTTACAAGTTGAGCCACCCGTTGTCAGCCAACATGGTTGTTTATAAGAAGAAGAACGAGCTAAAAAACTCCTTACACTCTGTTTCATCGTGTTACAGTTCTCATTTACACAACTTAATATTGATCACTTCAAAATACCACTTTTAATTACATACTTCAATTGTTTTCTAATCGCGAGCTAACTAACTCGACTTCCCGCCGTACCTACGCGAATTCTGTGTGTCAGAAACATCACACACTCAGTACAGTATCTAATTAATTACATAGTAAGTTCGGTAAAACTTACAAACAATACTAGAACACTTTACAATACTTGTGTTACTATTAAATAATTACAGAATCACAAATATGAACACGTTAATGATAATCTAGTTGTCAAATTACTTTATTCAGTATCAATCTTCCTATCTTGGAACATTTCCGGTGATGTAATAAGTAATATTAAACAAAAGCTTTTCACTAGTAAATCACCGTGTAAAGTCAATTGTAGTTGCCGGGGCTTTATTAAAGGATCCCTTCGACATCGTTTTTACGACAAACGGTTGGTCAGACAAAAAACACCAAAACGCTTTTAGTCTTATATTTAGATGGTATATACGATAGAATCGAGAAAATAAACGATTTGCGAAAATACCACTTTTTTGGCAAAATTTTTGTCTTTTTCCTCAGTGCCCCGTTACATACAACCGAATGCTCTACTATAGAACTGTCTAGAAGATTTGAGAGTAATCCTAGAATGTTCCACTTTCTCGAAGGTTGGTTCAGCATATAAATAGCTGTCGTGTTTGCGGGAGGAGTCAGCCGCCCGATACGAACCATCGCGTATCAGTATGACTCGCCGACCACGGTTTACTCTAATCATCCCCGACGACCCTATCACCCTCCTTCAGGAAAGCAGTAGGGCAACCAGTAATTTACCCAAACACAAATCAGTCCGTCGCGACGTCCACGTTGAAAAGAGATAGGCGAATAAATTACCGGTATACGTATTTTTACTTTTATCGATACTAATATTAGTTATTAGATAACGTTAACGGACTTACGGGTATCGTTATAAATATCGTTACTTTTTTATCGTTAGTATAACGGTAATTGGTAACGTTAAGAAAAAAGTAACGGTAATTCGGTCCCTGTTCCTTTCATAAAGAAACTTAATGTCAAGTGATTAACTATTAATTGATAATATGACTGAAACCCTAAAGTTGTTAAACAAATATTCTTATGTTGATTATAATTATAGTTTTAGCGAGAACTTCTAGTTTAGTTTAATAAGTCTATGCGCTGGGACAGGGCTATGTTCAAATGGCTATAACTCTTAAAATAATTGGTTTTGAGTCAATATTTTGGTATCATTTTGTAGGTTGACTCAAATACTTAACATAAAAACATACGTAACATTCAAGGTTAAATTTTGCACTAGAGTAGAAAAATTATAAACAAGTAATTTTTTTGTAAAATTTCATATTTCTTATTTTTTTAGGCTGTTTTTGTATTGCCGTTTGCAGGATTTAAAAAATTTCATGTAGGTGGGTGATAGTTACAGAACACGTCACTTGCAAGATATCCGAAGCGACCTGTAAGGCCCTATTTCATGTGTTTCACATGTATAAATATATTTAATAAATTAACTACGGATTTAAAATCGGTGAAAAAATCAACTCTCAAAATAAATGACGAGTACGAGATGAATTATCATATTTTTGGATTAATTCTCGTAATTCGGGTATACATCTACCTTTAGACACCACTTGAATCTTATCATTAAACGATAATTGCAAAAACTTACTGCTTTTAACTTCTAAAAAACACACATTATCACCACACACTTCACAACAGAATACCATCTTTAAGTGTACACTTAACAAATAATATTTACATAAATGTACGTATCAAAACAAAATACTTATAATTTATAACTTAGTAAGATATAAAACATTCAAGATCGCATATAAATTGCTTGTCACATGAAACAATATGGCTTCTCAAGATAAATTTAAATCGTAAAATTAAAATTAAAATTTTGCCGGATAATAATACTGACAGACGACAGAAACGGTGGTGTTGTCATAACTTATTTTCCAAACTCCGCAAAAATCAAAGCGATAAATTAAATTCATGTAGTTTTTAATTATTTTTATAGGCCTTTTGCAATTCTTACAAATACAATTTATCATTTTTGTGGAAGGTATAAATTCGCCACCATGTTTTTTTAATTGTATCTAGTAGTCATTAAGGAAACTATCGTATCCGTCTCTGTTTCTCGAATTCCCCGCATTTCGGGGAAATGTCCACAAATTGGGAACACTGTTCTAATGATCTTCATTCATAAATCTAGATAGCCAATCATAACACGTGGTGCTCGTCTACAGTGAACGGAGTTACGCCCATAATCTATACATGTGTGCCGTTCATACACAAGAAAATATGCAACAGTGTGCGTAAAATTATCAATAAAATTTATTTAATTGTAGGCTTTCCTACGTCTTGCCTCAGAATTGACAATTTGTAGCTACGAACTTACCTTACTGTATAGTGTCAGTTTGAGTTACGTCACACGGTCGCGACAAGTTGCTATCAGTGTTCTAACAGAAGTTTTAACTTTTGTTTAATATTTTGTATTATTTTATTACAAAGTTATAATAAATGCATTTAGCGTTGTTGGTAGGGTAGGCTAGGCCTAATTGTCTCTATGGACGGCACGCCGCTGGTTATGGTTTAATCTTATTATCATACATTTTGATATAAGTGGGAAACTTTGTTACTGAACCCCACCTATATATTTGTATAACGTTGTTTTGTGGTAATCTCATAGTATGTAACATTTTAAAATCATTATTTCATAAAATACCTACAGGCCTTTTGGTGGGCATGTTGTGACGTATGGAGTTCAACGTAGTAGGTGTGAGCCTACTTAGTTATAGCTAGGTATACGTCATATGGAAATATTTAATAGGAATTTAGTTAAACCAATAAACTAGTCTTTTTTCATTCAAAAATCCCATACAAAGAAAAGTGAACCTTATTAAATTCAACACATTTAATTTAAAAGATAAAAAATCACTATGTTATTCACTTTTAGCCAATATTGAACTGAATTTCTTAGGGTCATTAAACCTTCGGCTTCGGCTTGGCCAGAAATCAACCTTCGGCTTCGGCTTGGCCAGAAATCAACCTTCGGCTTCGGCTTGGCCAGAAATCAACCTTCGGCTTCGGCTTGGCCAAAAATCGACCTTCGGTCGGACACTACATTCAGTCTGTTACTGACCTGCATATTGCAAGAAATGTAAGAATTTAATTTGGGGGGCTACCGAATCGCTTTCGCCTTAATATTATAAATGTTTAGTTCTTCTGTATGTGCTGTATGCAGTGGTAATTAAATGATGTGATCGTATATTGCTTAGACTAATATTATATTATATACTATTAGCTCTTATTACTGTTGTAAATAAAAGGGTTAGTTATTTTTTTTAAACTAGAGTATCAAATACACTTACTACAATGTATAATCATGTTCAGATACTATTATTTAGTATTTTTTTATAAATGTATGTTTTGTGTATTGAGACGATTATTAGTTATAGATGTAAAATAAAATTATATTTAATTTGACAGTGGGTTAAAAATACTTATTGTCTCTATCTAAAAATACTTTAATGACTTAATTAAACATAATAAATAGTGGTATACCTAATTAATCCACTTGCAAATTAAATTGTGGCTCATATATTAAAATGGTTTTCTTTTCTAGTTCGTATCTCAAATGGGCGCTGCTGGCTTTGGGGATCGCTATAATCATCGGCATCACGATAAAAAAATACTCTTCGTAAAAAAATGATCTTCATATGCACATGGGTAGCGCAGGCCCGGCGCCGTGCCGGCCAAAAACCGGTCTGAACAAAAGCCCTAAGCCTAACTTATTTGTACTTACGGACAATGTCTCACTTCTCATAAACACTGAGAATTAATATATAGTTCATTGTTCTTCTGTTTTTAGTTTAATTCCCTTCGCAATTTGGCGGAAATTATTTTAATCTGCAATGCAAGTGTTATTATATTTTTTTTTATAAATGTTTTAGGTTAGTTGTGTGCGTGCGTCAGTAGCCAAAATCACTGTACTATTTATTATTATTTCCTTTATTCATTTCTATACATATAATTTACATTTTTAAATATTTCTATACAAAGTAATATAAAAAAACATTTAAAAATATAATTATTATTATTATTATATTTAATTCAAGTAACAGGACTCACAAAGTTGGTAACAATATTTCCTTACAACTATGTTAGTAAACTTAACCTACACACTTAACCTAACACTGTCTCACATTATAGATTTATGCGAATCCCTGCTACAAGCTTAACACCGAAGTAGAAAGCTTGCAGCAACGATTCACACACAAACAGTCCAGTCTGCTCGCCACACACTGCAGTATAATGTTGGGGCTGGCCCGCACCCGGCGCACCAGGGAAGCGCATCTTTTACGCATCGTGGTGTAGAAACAATCGACACGCGCATCAGCAAACATCCCTGATGCGCTACAGAAGCGGAACAGCCCCATCAATACCCGGAACGCGTTATTATATTGAACGCGAAGGGCGCTGTACGATTTTTGAGTGTAATCTACCCACAGGCTGCACGTGTAAAATGAGGTGCAATATGCACGAAATAAGGTTCTTTTTACAACGACAGAACAACGTGCAAACCTGCGAGCGATCATATTAGCTCTTACCGACAGCGCCCTTCTTTCTCTCTCAATATCATCATCGTCTCTGAGGTCAGCGGTCAAGAGATGTCTCAAGTATTTCATTTTATATACCCTCACAAGCGATATTCCGTTCAACTTGACCGGAGGGATAGCATCAGGACATCGACCACCGGCACCAAAGACCATGACTATGACCATGACTATTTATTATGAACGTCTTTAATTATTTCATCGATACGTCAGTATGCTAAATTAAATTAATATTTCTAGTAAAAGTAGTATTTTGAAAGAGGTGCTTAGCCTAATTTTAATCAATGCGATATTAAATCCTAATATTAGTAAACGAAACGAAAAATTTCGTCAATTAGTGTTTTTGATAAACAGTGGAAGCTTTTTATCAGATATTTCTTTTTCTAATTTAACAAGTTTATTTCGTGAAATGATTTATGTCCCAATCTTTATAGGTACACAACTGTAACAAGTTTCGTTTAAATATGATATGATGCAATAAAGTAGAAAACACTTACTTCAATGTATTTTTATTTATTTCACTCTAATGATTTTAAGGTTACTATATTGTTTTGGTACATTTTAAATTTATATTAGATAGTTATTACCTACTTAAATACATGTTGAACGTGATCGTTTCATTGTTATGTAAAGCGCTGTGATCAGTGCTGTACATATCAAAACAGAACCTATAAAATACAAATTTAAAGGAAACAACAAACAACTCTTTTATTCGTGGCCTCTGACGGCTGTGTCGTGACATCAGAATCACCACATAGTGGTCTTGTTCAAAGTGTAGTGACTTTACTTGACTTTACTTTAGCCTATATTGTCCCACTGCAGGGCAAAGGCCTCCCTTCCCGCCTTCCACAGTTCGCGGTCTAGTGCGATTGTAGGCCAATCCTTTGCGAAAGAGTCCAGCTCATCCCGCCATCTCCTTCTGGGCCTGCCACGTTGTCGTTTCCTGCTGTTTGGTATCCATTTATATTAGTAGTGACTTGTGTATTTAATTACTAATCACATGTACCACGGTACAATTAACTGTCGCCTGGTCTCACTACGATATGTCAATTGACTTAGGTATGTCCAGTGCCCCTAGCACGAGCGCGCGGTGTAAACGTACCGTAAATACGTCAATATTAAAATTTAAAATACTCGTTTCACAAATTATATTTTCATAATGTATTCATATCTATGGATGATCGTGCTAGGGCCTCTGATCCAGTGGAACAGGTAAAAAAAGACAACGTCCAATGATAAACAAAACTCCTCACATAACACTTTAGGAGCGGTGTTTAAATCTACTTTTAACTTCAGTCAACACAGTCCCAACAGCACAATATTAATGCGCCGCAATATATGTGGTTACCTATTGGGCCCAAACAGTACTATACTATATGCTGCGTCTGCGATCAACGTTAGGTGAACCAATCGCGAGTGTTCAAGCAACGCTTAGCCTAGACAAACTTGGAGCTTTAAACTTGCCAATTGAAGCCCCAGCCTATGGCTGGTAGACTTACCGTCGATACGAGAATAAGAAGAAGCACATTGCTACCATTGACGATAGTAAGGGGCTAAATTTTGAAGTCGATGGCTGTACTACTGGAGTAGCCCGCCGTGTCCTCCGCAAGTAAGGTACCTACTTAATATAATTTATTACGTATACAAGAAGCAATTTAGCTTACTTTTAGAGTAGATATTCATTGTATATAGTTTATTCTTGGTCGTAATTTCAATTCTTAAGCAGAACTCTGAGGGAATATTGTTCATACATTAAGTATCAAAGGCACTACATTTAAGCGCGAATGCCACACTTTCGTAAACCTGTCTGTTTCTAAAAAAGAATTCGAGCTTAACAAATATTTAAATTCATGAAAATCATCAAAAATCTAAATCCATGATAAACCTGGCACGAATACCATAAATCGAAGATTTTTTGTGTTAAATGAAAATAACAACAAAATGGTTGCGAAAACTAGAATGGTCATTTACACACCATTTTAGTTTGCTACTGCTTCTCATTGTATATCCTCGCTCTACACAAGCTAAACACCCAGTGGTATACCAGTTCAGTTAACTAAACCTAGTTACTTCATTTGTTGTTACCAAGTATAAATACCAGGTACAACTATTAAACACAAATGTAAAATGCTTGGTATCAATACCGGGTAGTAATAATGGCTCCGAAAAAAAAATGAGCATTCTCAAAATATGAAATTTACCTACTGCTTTAAATACTAATCTTGCGACAGCTGAAAGGACAAAGAAACGACCGAAGAAAATACTGAAAATTCCGAAAATCAAAACAGCATTTTTGCTGACGAAATATTTTTCCACCAGCTTAAATTGCGTTTTAACCTATAAAATAAATAAACAGCAATAAAATCAATGTCAAGATAAATATCAAAAGGCGTAGTCGACGTAGCCCCGCTAGGCGGGGCTCGTATTTCTGTCTGCAGGGTTTAAAGTAACCTAACACGAATCTAACCTGTCTGGAGTCGGGGTGCCCCAAGTCCCGAACTCGATTCGCTCGACCCCTCTTAAGCTCTAAAACTTAGAATGCAAGTTCTAAGTTTTAGAGCTTAAGAGGGGTGTTCCAAAAAAAACGCGAAATTGCAAGGTTTCCTTGTTGAAATTGTATGTTTTTCGTTCGTTGCTTGAAATAACAATTATTTGTTAAAAATAGGTCGTTATCTCTACTACAATAATATCAAAGCGAATTTTAGATAACTTTTTTATTTATTTAGTAATCATCATTCTCCCGATGCATGTTTAGGCAAAAACTCACGGAGACATGATTTGGGGGCTCTAATGTGTAGATTCTATTGAATATAGAATCAAAAATTTTTTTTCGTCTTACTTTAATATTATCAGAATACATTTTCGTTATATGCCTTACATGTAAAGAAAAAAAAACTGGACTTAATTCAATTGTCGACCGAAAAGGCTACGAAACATGCCGCAATATCTCCGAAGTTGTGCATCATTTTGACGTAATATTTATACCAAAATATTGTTCAATGTTTGATTGAACTATACTATTATTTTTATCGTTTAAATAGCTACTGTTATTTTAAAAATAATTAATTAAAATTACTATATATTTCACTGCGCCGGCGATCTGCGCTCAGAACGGCGCGAGCGCTTGACTAGGACGGATCTATGTCAGATAATTTCGCGCGCTTCGTCCTGTCGATACTATCATGGTGTGCGTCGATTGCCGTATAGACACTGCTCTTGTATGCGTGCTAGAACTTCGTAAACTACGACCGCAGTTTTTGATCGTTGTAAATAAAAATAAAAATATTTTTCTAATAAAATATATGGTAATTGACTGTACCAAATAAAATAAGTTACATTGGTGTGTTTTACTTATTTATTTAAACACAACCGTATTATTTATTTATGTACGTAAACATAAAAGTGTCAAATATCAATATAGAATTCGATGGCCTAAAGATATAGTTTATTTTTCAAATAAATCTGTTTATCAGAAACCTATGTGTTTACGAGTTTGTGGTCGCCTTTACTTTCTAATGATGCATCTTTATTAAATGCGCTGGTATACACTGTTTTACACTTGAGACTTACACCTGGAACCATAAATGCTAAAGTTAACAATTATCACTAATTAATAGTTCGTAAACATCTATGGGTTGTGCGCAGGTAGCAGAAAGTTCTGATGCTATATTATCCTTTTACCTATTGTAATACTTGATTGCTTGTAAAACACATGCGTTCGGTTTTAACCGCGTAAGGAAAGTAATGTCAAAAATTACCTGACTTAATTTAAAAATGTAACAGCAAATGAAACGTTTAAATAATACGAATAGCGCGGACTATTATATTGTCCTTTAAAATATCACACAAAAGTACTTTCATAGTATCGATAGTACCATATTTATTTCGATTTCTATGAGTATGGAGCACGATTTTCAGACTACTATGCTACGCATGTCGGTTCTCAACGATCGGTTACTGCAATTTAAATGTTTATGTATATCTACTTAATTTAACACTTTAAGATTCTTAAATAATGAAAAATATATTAAAACGAATTAAATAAATCTTAAAACGTATTACATGACATTAAAATGTCACATCAAAAGTTTTTCCGTCCACCGAAGTACCACCGTAACTCCATCCTAAGAAAAGTTGTGTTACGTTGGATCAAGATCGTTTAGTCGCCATACTCACAATATCATGGTGCGAGCGAGAAAACAGATACGAAAGAAAGAATCGGTCGCGTAGCTGGCCGACCGCTCGGTGCGTAAAATACCTAAATTCGCGTAGCGCCGAAATGTAAGAGGGCTCCTTAAGAAAACGATTGTTTTAGCAGAATATAATGTTTTCGGAAACTTGGTTTGTTTTTCGACAACTTGGGTTTTTTTTCGGAAGTTTGGTGTTTTTTCTTTAAATTTTTCGTAGAATTGTAATTTGAAAAATAAATAATAATTGCTCATGTTTGTTTGTTAAATACAACATTTTTTACCAGTTAATTTTGTATTGAGTTTTCGGCACCTCATTTTAACCAAGCTTAGTATTACAGTCAGCCACAGAGAATTGGAAGTTTTTTTTTTTCGGAAGCTTTAATATTTCCCATTAATACCTTCTTTGTATTTTCCAACTGATTTATTTCTGTAACTTCAGGTATGCGAGCTTAAAGATTTAGATAATGTTTAATTTATTTTTGTTTGAAGCCAAACAAGTAAGAAACGGCGTCCCCCTCGTGTAAAACCCCCTGCACCAGAACCTGAATGCCCGTAATTTATTTTATTTCTCTTAGAGTAGGTTTAATAATAATTTATTGTTTTGTGGTCCTATACGGGACTACGCAGTTATGTAAGGAAATATTTGATTGGATCTTGCCTGTAGAATATTAAGTACTAATTGGCTTCTAAAACTGTTGCAGATTAGAAGTAATTAAAAAAGGGTTTTGAATATTTTTGCCTGCCTGCTATTCCCCCATTTTATTTTTTTTCTCTAAATTCTTTGATAGATTTTATGACGCTTTAGAAAGATTCTATTTTATTCTAGTGTGCGACCGAAAGTTTGGTTTCGATTTCGGTTTCGGTCTAGTTTCGGAAAAAAAAACAGTTTTCGGTTTCGGCGGCAGACCAGCCGAAACTACGAAAGAAACCGAAACTGCATTCGAGAGTTCTCGCGCTGTGATCGGTCATGTTCGGCTGCCGGCGCGTTGAATTCTATCCAAGCGAGGAAGACATTTTGTCGCGTCCACGTGACTAATCATGTCGTGACTGGCTTGTGTTTGCAGTTAATTTTGTTTGTTATGGGTTCTCGTGTGATTTGTTTTGAACTCGGTAAAGTTTATCACGTGATATAGCATAAGAGTAGGTAGTAAACATCAAAAAATAATTCAATATAACAAACTAATACATAGATTTTAGTAGAATCAAGTTTAACCTAACCATCTAAATATTTTTTTGGTTATTTTAACTCTCTCGCTAATGCTATACTTAAACAAACATTAGCTAGGTACTTGGTACTTACTATAAAGCATTAGCGGTGATAATATTATGGATTCAGTTTCAAAGTTCATTTTAAATGTAATGTTTACTAATAAGAACTTAATGTACACAGTTATGCAATAAATATATCTTTATCTTTATCTTTATCTTTATCTTTATCTTTATCTTTATCTTTATCTTTATCTTTATCTTTATCTTTATCTTTATCTTTATCTTTATCTTTATCTTTATCTTTATCTTTATCTTTATCTTTATCTTTATCTTTATCTTTATCTTTATCTTTATCTTTATCTTTATCTTTATCTTTATCTTTATCTTTATCTTTATCTTTATCTTTATCTTTATCTTTATCTTTATCTTTATCTTTATCTTTATCTTTATCTTTATCTTTATCTTTATCTTTATCTTTATCTTTATCTTTATCTTATCTTTATCTTTAATTAAAGTTTTCTTTAAAAACATGATGCTTGTAAGGAAGTTTTGGTTTCGGTTTTAGTTTTGGCCGAAACTGAGACCTTTGCAAAAATTCGGTTTCGGTTTCGATCGTAGAAACCAAGTTTGTTCGGACATTAGTTTATTCAAAACTTCTTTGTAGTGATGACAGTCATTAATCAATTCAGGTTAGACGAGTGGCCGCATTTTTGCAAAAAAAAAATAAAGTGGCGAAAAGGCCAGTACAAAAATATACTCTTCTTAATGCGAATGTTTGGTGAAATATTGTAATGCAAATATTGTGGTACTACTATTTTGTAATGAATTGTACTCGTTTGTTTTGTCTAACGTTGTATCAGTTACAGATTTAAAGTAAAATGCGATTTTCCTCTTCTGTTTGACAGTAGGTTACTAAAATAATATATTTAGTGAACACTTTTGACTGTTATCAACAATTTTTGGAAAAACTACTCAATTTTAAATTAAATTGAAACCCAAATATAACATACTAAACGTGGTTTTATCTTCCAGTTCGAAGCTGAAATGGGCGCTGCTCGCTTTGGGTGTTGCTATTGTTATCGGCATCGCTTTAAGAAAATACTCTTCAGGATAGACATGATAAAACTACGTTAGGCGTTCCACGCACGAGCTTAGCCCGGACTTGCATGACGCAGGCGGAGTTAGGTTCATCGGACGAGCATTCCTGCCTGGCGAATTCGTGCTTCGCTCGTGTTCAGCTCGCCTGGCGTAGATCCTACCCATGGTCAACATACCATCGATGAAGAAGGTTCTCAATAGGTTTCAGTATAATTAGTTTATTATGTATATTTCTTGACGCTCAGACTTAGTTTTCTGAAGCAGAACTCGAAGGGCCGTAGCTCATTGGTGTTGTAGCAGTGCGTGCGCATGACAGCGCGCTCGCCGCTACACTGAGCTGAGGGATCGAGCGCCGGCACATATACAACGTGTAACAGATTAAGCGCAATACTTCAGACACCCCAATTAGAATATTAAAATAAGTCTAAAACAACATCCGTAATTAAATAAATTTAAACCAAACTTAGTCTTTTTTTTATAAAATAGTTATCCTTACTAAACGCAAAACGTATGTACATCAACATCCCTGCACACACACTCATGCAATGTTAGCGGCCGACGCGACACGCAAACTCTAGCGCCCGCCAGCTGACCATAGCTGTAGGCATTAGATGTGCTTTAGTTCAATGAACGAATTTTACGTACCAAAACACTCACAGGCTGATATTATGAATAACTTTTGATACTTAATTGAGTTTACCGTGTAATGATTGATAATTTTGAGTGAAATTATCAACACGAATCTAACACTTTAGGCTTGGTAACGGGGATGCATTTAAAACAGCGACTTTTTACCTGAACTACGAAACTAACGAAGGGCGAAGCGCCCGGACTCCATGCGGCACACGCGGGTAAAAAATGTATCTCAGATGCGTAACTTTCGCGATATTAACTACCCCCTGATAAGTCGTGTTTAGGTACAGTTTATTGTTTGTACTACAAAAATATTCAAAGAGCCGCGTGTTTAAAAGATTTGAATCATAATATTTACAGTGATAAGAATACAATCGTATTGATAGGAAGAAGTAGGTACTTATAGAACTGGACTATTTACACTTTACACTTAGATTATTAATTTGCACTATTTCTGCGATCCACTTTCATTAAAGTTTCAAAATGACCACCGCCTTGTTCTATGCACTTATTTGCACGCTTTTTTAAATTGTATTTCAATTTTATAAGCACCGTCTTGACACCGTCGAAGATAATGGGTGTTCACCCAACGTTGCACGCAACGTTCGCCACACGTACATGTGGCTACAGTTGAACTGGGGTGCTGCTTCTCTCGAGCTGTCCTCTGGATGTTCGTCGAGAATACGCTCTTGCAGACGAGTAGTCCGCACATTCGTCCCTCTGTCCAAAGCCGTATTAGGAAGGAACGTCCCAGAGTCCCTTAGTCGCTGAGTTGCAGCCAGCATCGTCCTAGCGTTCACACTGCAGCCAAAACGGTCATTGAACTCGCGACAAGCTAACGCGACATTATCAAGACAGTGTTCTCACCATCTCCTTGTATTGTATGTTGGTATACCGGAAAGCCATCGCGAGCGTAAACAGAAATGTCACGGAAAGAACAACTTCACTAGATTACTACCGGCAGATGACTGACTCAGTGTACCTAACATGTCGGCGTAGCGGCGGCGTGTGTGTCGGCATTTCGAATAACCGTCAAAGAGGTTGCCGACAAATGCTTTATCTCTTTGCAATAAGTTCTAAATTTCTTTAAATTAAATAATTTTATTTTTGTAGGGATACTCTGATGACTAACCAAGTTAGGTCGTGTATTCAAATAAGCCTTACTCATTGGAGATAAAGTTGGAATTCCTTTAATTTGCCTCTTTATTTGATTAATTACGTGTGTGTATTATGAGCTATGAGCGAACTGCAAATAATGTCGTGCGTTTTAGTAGCCATTATTGCTCTGAGTTAAGGTTTCAATTTCCTCCAAACGCCTCCTGCCGGAGGCTATACGCGGGGGTCGTGCGGTCCATGGCCCTTTACGGGGCCCCGGTGTGGGCGCGTTCTTTGAGGCGGCAAGCCGCCCACTACCTGAACGCGCCCCAAAAGGTAATAGCCATAAGGCTAATCCGGGGGTACCGCACGATCTCCGGCGAGGCGGCTAGCCTCCTTGCCGGATTGCCACCATGGGATCTGGAGGCGATAGTCCTCGCGCGCCTGCATGAATGGCGCGCGGAGGCACTACGTCGGGGGGAAACTCCGCTGCCGCGGCAAATTGCCGCTCAGCGGACAGACCTCCGGCGTGATATCATGGCGACATGGAGAGAGCGACTGTTGCAACCCCGTGCAGGGCACGCTACCATAGTGGCGATAAGTCCCCTCTTTGAGGAGTGGCTAGAGAGGCGCCACGGCGCCCTCACCTACCGCCTGACGCAGATCCTCACCGGACACGGTTGTTTCGGGAGGTTCTTGCACCGAATCGGGCGGGAGGAAACGCCCGGGTGTTTCCACTGCGAGGATCGTCCGGAGGACACGGTGGAGCACACCGTAGAGGTCTGCCCCGCTTGGGCGGAGCACCGCCGTGTCCTTGTAGCGGCGATTGGCGGCGGCGATCTCTCGCGTCCGGCCCTGGTTCAAGCCATGGTCCGGAGCGAGAGGGAATGGGAAGCCGTCACCACCTTCTGTGAAGCAGTCATGCTAGTGAAGGAGGTGGCGGGACGTGAGAGGGAAAGAACTTCACGTCCCAGCCGCCGCGGGAGACGCCCTGGGCGTCGGGGGTCACGTGGTGGCTCCCGGCCACCGTAGGCGCGGGCCTGTGGTCGGCGAGTCATGGGCTAGCTCTCCGTCCGGCCGTCTTATGTCGACAGGCCGTGCCGACGGCGCGTTCGTGTTCCACGCGCGCCTCAAAGAGATGTCAGCAAATAAGTAGGGGTCCGCAAGGGCCGATGCCTGCCAGGGCTGCGGGACTGTTCGAAAGAGATACCGTGGCCCTGGAACACAAAGGCAAAGAAGGAACATGGGTGGGTTTTAGTCAGTACAAGTCTGACACTCCCTTCCGCTCCGCCCAGAGCGGGGGGGGTCATTTGATGATTTCCCATCCGGAAAAAAAAAAAAAAAAAAAAAGGTTTCAATTTCCTTGAATTAAGGATTGTATTAATTTGTCATGATACTGTGTTTCTAATTTAAGTTATTTAAAAAAAAAATCCGTCAAAATTTAACACCTATTTTTTATGACGGAAATCGATTCAGAAGCCGATTCTGAACCAACTACTTTCAGGAATTGCGTTTATTCTGTTACGCGTTGTATTTATAACCTCAGACGTTAAGTGGTTAGTTGGATTGCTGGCAGAGGGCGCGCACCGCGCGCAGAGAATTGTATTAATAGTTCAACTGTGTTCTGATTGGCTGTTAATAATTACTACCTTTTACATAATTTCCACTACTTGTGCTTAGGTAATTTTGTATATAGTTAAGGCATCAATAAATCAATATTCATTCATTCATTCCAACAACAAACATTATTTCACTTCTACCAAAGTCCTACGTCGCTAAAGTGGTGACCCCGACCGACGCCTGAATCAAACCTGTTGGTATCTCAAGTATGCTCAATATCAGAGGAGCTCAACAGTGGACGAAGCAGCGAAATAACAACAAGAAATCGCCGGAATTGCACTTTCCATGCGTGTTCCACCGTTTTGGCGTGACAAACCGCGATTATGGTTTATCACTTTTGAAGCCGCCGTCAGCGATCTTAAGAAAAGCGACGTTCAAAAAGCACAGATGGTCGTAGCGCAATTAACGAAGGAAGACATTGAGCAAATCTGTGACCTACTTGAAAACCCGCCATCCGAACGACCCTACAACGCCATAAAGGAACAGCTTATCTCCGTGTATGAAGAATCAAATGGAAAACAACTGAAAAAGCTTTTATCGGACATGGAGCTGGGTGACCAAAAACCAAGCCAGTTATTACGTCGCATGCGTAACCTAGCGCATAATAAAGTCCCAGACAATACACTTAGATTGATGTGGATGAACCTACTACCCCAGCAAGTGAAATCAGTACTTGTTGTCAGTGACACCATCAGCAAAGACGTTGCGTTGGACGAGTTAGCTAAGATGGTAAACAAGATGATGGAGCAGACGTCCGAAGTGCCCGCCGTAGCATCAGTTGACAACTCTCAAAGTCAGGGTAATATGCAGTACATAGTGGAAGAAATACGCAAGTTACACCTAGAAATCGCCGAGCTCAAGAAACATAACTGCCGGTGCACTCACACATCGCCACCGTCGCATTATCAATATAGACGCAATCATCGCCACGACCGTTTAAGAACGCCGTCTCTCTCGCACTCAAGAAACTACAGATCTCGCTCATCTACTCCATCGCCACATTGTTATTATCACAGAAAATTTGGCGCAAAAGCAAGACAATGCACAATACCATGCAGTTTTAACAAGGACAATAAAACGGAAAACTAAAGCAGGCATTAGAAGTGGCGGTACCTAATGTCGACAGTAAATCATATCGCCTTTTCATCACCGATAAGGAAAGCAACACAACTTTCTTGGTCGACACTGGCGCAAACATATTTGTGATACCGAAGCGAAACTGCCGTACAAGTTATACTCCGCCAATAATTCAGAGATCCCACATATGGAGAAAAAACATTAGACATCAACTTGGGTCTACGACGTCCCTACAAGTGCAAGTTTATTGTTGCTGCCGTAAGCAAGCCAATACTTGGAGCAGATTTTCTAGGTTACCATAATCTACTGGCCGACCTAAGGAATGAGCGTCTCATCGACAACACTACCAAACTCTCTTCAAAGGCACTGGGGCGATATACAAGCATACCTACAATTCTATATAATCTTAATACTAGCTGAATTTCCTAACGTCACTCGTTTGTCATTAATGAAACTCAACTCGAAGCACAATCGAGCACTACATTAAAACAACCCGACCACCTATGCATGCCCGAGCTCGACCTATAGCCCCGCATCGCTACGCGATGTCACACTCTCACGCTGCCAGGAGATTTTTTCGTGCCGTCGAATCCAGATATGTTTGTGTTAGTAGCACAGCCACGCACCAGTAGCAGAAGTGGCATATTCGTACCTCAAAGCTTACAAACCTGCAAGGGAGTATTCGTGCGAACTGACGCAGTCAAGAAACCACTGCAACCACCTTACAACGGACCCTATCCAGTGGTCAGCTGAAGCGTAAAAACGTTCACTGTTCTACTACCGGGGAGGCAAGCAGTAATATCAGTAGACCGCCTCAAGCATGCGTTCTCCATTCCATGCACTGAAGAGGCATGAAATTATTTATTTGACTCATTGGTATCAAGAGCACTAACACTACATTTCAGTACAGTAGTTGCACTTCACTTAACTTGCCTAGGTTGGTTCCTGTATGGGTCACTACCCATTACATACATATTTCATATTCATAAATAATCATTACAGATATTAATTAATTATGTATTCAGCAACCCTAATAAACATGCCATTTATAATGCTGACAATCGTAAACTAAAATGTTTCGAAATTCATTATTACTTAATGCATAAATATCAAAATAACATAACATTACAAATTACATTAATTAATTCAATTAATTATTATATTTATTTGCTTATATAATTTAAATGTAAGGACCACCTAAGGCGGTAAAAGCCTCCTCTCCTCTCGTGCCACTCATATCGGTCTCTGGCTAACCTCGTCCAAGTTCTTTCTGCGATTTTCGCTATGTCGGTCGTCGCGTTTATGGGGTCTACATATTGTGTCTGTTGTTTATTGTGGACGACCATCTTCCGCCTTCGGTCCTTTGTAAATGCTCCGCCTAGCACCAATTTTGTTTTAGAGTGTACCGAAAATAGGAAATTTAAAAAAAAAAAGTACTTGAAATATGCATTACATCGACAAAAGTGAACGAAGAAACAGAGCAAATTGGCGTTTATTGGATGCACGCAGGTAATTTGAAGTTATTCATAAACGAAACTAAAATACATTTTACAAAGGAAAAACTAAAAAAAGACGCGAGCGGCGTGTTTTTTTTCCACTCTAGGAACTCAATAAAGAAAGTCCCATGAAAATCCGACCATTATAAACTTCGTTCCACCTTTTGAGTAATTTTTGTCTAATTGTCGGCTGTACAGCGGCGGCACCCGGCTGTACCCCGGCGGCACCCGGCTGTACCCCGGCGGCACCCGGCTGTCCCTGTTCCGTGCAAAAAATGAAACCCATGAAATTGTTAACAAAATCTAAGTAGTAATATTTTTATAATAATTCACGCGGACGAATGTCGCGGGCTTCAGCTACATAGTTAGGAATAGATGTTCCATAGTACTTAAAAAAATGCAATTTTATTCATAGACTCCTTGACAGTGGGTCACACAAAATTACAAAATGTAGTTCGAAAATTAAAATATTGTAATTAATATGTAATTTAACACACTGTCAGGTTAAATTGCGGCTCGTGTACTTATATTTAAATTTGTTTTTCTTTTTTAGGTTTGTCCCAATTGTTGCCGGCCATGGGAATCGCTATAATCATCGGCACCGCTTACAAAAGATCCTTTTCAAGATAGACGTGAGAAAACAGCATGGGGCGGCGCCCGGTCTGCTTAAACTCGCAGTAACTCGGTTGCTCGCCGGAGGAGGACGGTTTGTTGGAATACATACGTCTAGCCTTGTCATTAAGCGCGTGCGCCGGGCAGAGCGCACAGACAAACCTTCAATATATACGTAACTATCGACCGGGCCGGCACCTTGCCGGGCAGAAACCGATCGTGAACAAAAGCCCTTAGCCTGACTTACTTACCTAATTTTCTACAAGTAGGCGGCACTTTTCATGAACAGATGTAGTTGTGTGCGTGCTAATTAGCTTGTGTATGATAATTACACAAGACTATACTGTGGTGTGTAAACGGTGTTTAACAGACTTGAAATCTGTATGTGTGTAGGTACATTCAGATTAAAAAAATCTAGTTCAATTTAAATTATTTATTCAGTAACAATTTAGGTAGGTACATTGCGTTCAAATAGCATAAAACAAATATAAAAAAAAGAAAAGACAAAAATATTTAGATTAATAATAGGTCTTTACCTATTTAATTGGAGATTTAATAACCAGCACTTTCAGATTTAATTATCTGTGGATTGGCGCTCAATTCGAAATTCAAATAAATTTTATTCGAAAGCCGTGTCCTTTTAATTTCAAATTCAGTCATTTGTTTTTAGATAGTTTTTTGTTTTTATGAAATTGTGGTAGTTTTTGGCGCCATGGATAAACTGAAAATTCGTACAATTTTTGAATATGAGTTCCTACGTGGACATACCGCTGCGCAAACAACACGAAACATTAAAGACGTGTTCGGGCCTAAAGCGCAGGCCACACCATCAGCTGGCGGGCGGACGAGTAAGGCGAACGAGACATCGTTTCACCTCTTTCCATACTTTGGTTCACACCGCGAACTATCGAAAGAGTCGCACGAAGTACGAAAAAGGACTCGTTCGCCTCGCTCGCCCGCCCGCCAGCCGGCGGTATGGCCTGCGCTTAACACTGCTTGCATAAACACGGTCCATTATTAGTTCAATCGTTTTAAATCTGGAAATTTTGAGTTGAAGAATGAGCCTCGCGGTCGGCCGGTAACCATTGTCGACAACGATGAATTAAAGGCGATAGTGGAAACGGATCCAACTCAATCTACGGCTGAGCTTGCTGCGGGCCTTGGAGTTAGTGTTAAAACGACATTGAAGCACTTGCGTCAAATCGGAAAGATAAAAAAGCTAGATAAGCTAAAATAAAAAAAATGCATAAAAATTTGTTTTTAAAATTTTCATACAAATCTCCAATTTCATAAGTAAAGACCTAATATAAAGTAATTAAGTTATAGATTATAAAGTATAAAGGTCTTGCGTACTCGATATATCTTCGGTATGTCAGTTTTTTTAATTGATATTTCTTGTCAAATATTTATGGAGGTGTATAAAATTTGGTGTGGAATATTTTTTATATATTTTTTAAATATTAGTAAACAAAACCAAAAATTCGTCATTACTGCATTGTTACCTTCTGGTAATAAATAAAAAGTAATGCTGGTGCTAACTGAAAGCATTTTTTATATATCTAATTATTTGTACTTCATAACATTCATTTACTTTGTGATACGAGTTATGTACAATTTTTTTTTTTATAAAACTGTTTGGTACACTTATTATCTTATTAAATGTGAAATAACGCAATAAAGTAGAAAATAGTGACTTTATGTATTTTTATTTATATGTAATTAAGGGATTTCATATGTTATTATAATTCCAGAATAACTATATTTTTTTGATAAAATGTAACTTAATGGTACGCACGACGGCAAATCAAGCTTTACAAAACCAGTTTATGCGGATCTCTCATTGTATAGGAAATCTATACAAAGCGAGGCCAAGTTATACTGGAAATGTACAGCTTCATGTGCCGCTGTGTTTACGTGTAGTACCTACATAAATGCAAATTAAACTATCACAGCGTCTTACGTTTACCTACAGTATACAAGTTACAGGATGAAAAAATACAAAAATTAACAAAACCGTTTGACATAAAGTAAAAAAAAAATACTACTCCCAAATACTGTTAGCAACTGCCCTGAACATAACATTAATTTAGCGAACTGTTTTTTCGTTGACTGCAACTAATCTTAAAATAAGGTAAAATTCCATCTGTGTCCTGATGATAGAGGTCCTATCCAACCAGTTGTGACGTGGATTTTTATTAAATTAGAGCTTAATCTTAAGATTTATTGCCTGGCTACAGTGTGATCTATTGGAAACAGAAAACGACAGTCGCTCAACGATAAAAAAATGGCATTAGCGTCGGCTTGGCACATCAGCTCGTCGTCAACCAGGCGTCCACCCAAAGTAAGCTCGTAACCAGACCCCGAGCACAAGCCGTTGAGTTGCAGCGCAGAGTTTCATAGATTGAATCCCGAAATGGCTCGAGTCGGGGAATGCTGATCTCGTGTAGTGCTTATAAATATGCGTTGACAAATATATCTACTTCACTCTACACAGTCACAACAGCACAATGCTGATAGTGGTGATTATGGCAAGGTTCCAGATGTTGACGTAGACGGCTGTACTGCTGGAGTAGGCGCCCATCTTGGCTGCGTAGGAGATCGCGTGGAACACATAGTGTTGCTCGTGAACGTTGTGGAACAGGTGTGAATGAGGACCTGGAAAAGATGGTTGTATAAGAATGAGGTTATGTAATAAAGGATCGATGCTTTTTAAAGTTTAAGGTGCCACAGAAGTGACACAAAAGAATGATAACGACGGTAGATAAAAAAGAACTGTTAATATTTCAATGCTCCCATTTAACACAAAGAAATACTATCCGCAGAGTTTAAGTCTTAGAACATTAACGTACCTTAAGAACAAAAATAAATCATTAGTAGGTGGGATAGTATTTCATTGGCCTTAATCAGTTCAGTTTTTTTTTGTAAACGTGGACAACATTTAAAAAAATACTGAACGTCACCCACACTAAGAACTCCCTGTATCTTGGGTGCGTTTACAAATAATTAAACTTATAACACAAACAGCCAGACAATTAACTGTAGGCCATACAAATAATTGTTTGTGCCGCGTGGGAATCGAACCAATCACTCAACTAAAAAAAAATGGCACCTACAGTTTCATTTAATCAATCTAGACTATCATTTGAAATCGAGTCTACGCTTATTGTTATGTCAGTGACCTGACTGAGCGGATAATTTCCGACTAGATGAGGAATGAGAGTAGCGGTGGCCCAGTGGTGGAGACCCCGACTTGCAAGCAGTAAGTCGTGGGTCCGAACCCAGCCAGGCGCATTACTTTGTGTAAGTTATTTCATCACCACTGCTCACAAAACGGTGAAGGAAAACATCGTGAGGAAACCGGCATGTCCTAGAACCAAAAATTCGAAGACATGTGACATCTACCAACCCGCACTGGGCCCGCGTGGTGGATTATAGCCCATTCCCTCTCATAGAGAGGAGGCCTGCGTCCCAGCAGTGGGAACATTAATAGGCTGATTATGCTATGCTATGCTAGATGAGGAATTGAGTATATTGAGATCTAGATTTAGCAACCTGATACTTATTTGTTTTACTGTCTTAGTAAGGCAGAGAGGGAATCGCGGATTAATAATGACGGCCGCGCTGGGGGATAAGTTACGCTCGTTGAATTTAGTCCGTCCGACTTGCCAGAGGGTATCATGTTACTGGGTTCCGTAGGCCAAATAGGCTAGGCCATAGTGACTACGTAAAATACTGGTACCTATTTAGCTGCATTCGATTGGGTTTAAAGCCGACAGCAACATATTAAAAGGCTAGACAGATAGAGATGCAATTGGCTAGACAGAAGATGGTGATAGTAATATAATTTACATAATATAACATCACGCCTGTAATCCCCGAAGGGTTAGGCAGAGGTGTACCTACCTAATAGTACACCCACGTTTCACCAGTTATGTTTAAGTCCCATATAATAAGGGGCGAGCCTATTGCCATCAACCGCGCGAAAATCTAGATTCCGTGGCTACTACTGAGAAATTCGTGATGGAAA
The DNA here is from genome assembly GCA_963576755.1 of Noctua janthina. Classification (NCBI taxonomy): domain Eukaryota; kingdom Metazoa; phylum Arthropoda; class Insecta; order Lepidoptera; family Noctuidae; genus Noctua; species Noctua janthina. The sequence continues at coordinate 15,540,293 of OY755063.1, read as the reverse complement.
AACCCAATAACACTTTGCCCGATCTGCGAATCGAACCCAGGACCTCATGCTCAGCAGTCGCGCTTCTTGCGACTACTAGACCAATGAGGAAGTCGCAAGTGTGGTATGAATCAATATAATTTAACAAAAAATAATCCAGCCTGTTTTGTCAAAAGCTTCTCCTTTCCTCATCCCCTCAACTCAGTTTCGTTCCAACATGGACCAAATCCGCCTGTGTTGTTGAACGTTTTAGGTATCATCGTTGTTGTCTTAGTTCTGTCCACACGGGATTTTCAACTCCTGGTGTAAGTGGCAGGTTGTAAATCCAGACCGTGATATTAAAATATCGTAATTGAAATCGCCCCTGCGAATTATGTGTACCCACAATGTAATATAATATGTAATATATATATATATATATATATAATTATGTATCCATCATGTGGCAAACGGATCAGGCTTTAGAAAGAGAAAAAAGATCTCACCACGGGCATAAATAGCGACATCGCCACCTCCATGATAATTCTCAACGAGTTGGATCCCTGCAACTTGGGTATAATCGAACTTCTCCGTATCCTCCTCGCTCGGGTCTCGCCTTGCTATTGTATTGGTGCCATTCTCATCAGTCTTGACGTAGTACTGGAAGGACCCTGGGCCTCCAGTGCCGTAGGAGAGGGTCGTGTAGTTAACACCGTCGAAGCTGGAAGGCTGGGCTATACCTGGAAATATTTGCAAGGTTTTTAAAACAAAGATTTTGGAAGTCAGTTTAATAACAGTTTTATCATCACGTTCAAATTGCAAACCACTGCGCTTGACACAAAAAAAGGATTCAGGGATCTATTAAAAAAAATGTCTTCATTGGTTACGATGAAATCTTTCTTCTTCCAATCCATTGGTCCTCGTTTATTGGTGATAGCTTGATTAATCTTATTTACTGTTTGAAGGTATCTGGATACATTATATTTTTAACCAAATTGTTCTGTCCCACAGGAGGAGGAGCTCGTGGCTAAATAATAACAGCCGCTCGGGTCGATCTTTAGGTTAAGCCGTGCTTGCCTAGGTTGGTCTGTGGATGGGTGACCACCCATTACTTACCGAGTTTCCTCCGTGCCTCTGAAAGCACGTTATGCCGTTGGTCCCGGGTGTCATTTGTAGATCTTTGACAGTCGTTAGGTAGTCAGTGGCCCGAAAAGTTTGACAACCAGTCTTTGCAATGGGTATCGTATTACCCAGTATTAACTGGGTTGTGGAGAGATATGCAGTCGCTCCATGTAAAATACTGGTATTCAGCTGCATCCGGTTAGACTGGAAGCCGACCCCAACATAGTTGGGAAAAGGCTAGGCAGATGATGATGTTCTGTCCCACAGGTAAAACTGAGCCATCTCCCCCTTAGCTTGTCGCGAATAGATTAGTAAAATCTTTACCAAAAATACTGGTGCCCCTGTCGGGGTACCCGTTGATACCCAGCGAATGCGTGTGATCACTGGTGACGATCAGCAGGGTGTCGTCCTCATCAGTCATGTCGGCAGCCAGCTGGACTGCTGCCTCCATGGCTGCAGCTTCATTGACGGCTGTCTTGGCCCAGCCCCGGTGATGGGCCATGTCTATGTTGCCTCCTTCTACCTTGAATGATTAGAAATTATGAGATATGGTACATGGTCTACAGTTTTGAACTAAAATAAAAAGTGTTTCACCAACAGTTTACCATTGAGAGAAAATTATGGGTAGGGATACAGGGTGGAAAGGACATTCACACATATTCAGTACATCATTTCGGGGGGTGTTCGTGGGACGGTACGCAGTTTTTCATCATCGGTCATTAAAAAAAAACGGTTATTTCGTTTCGTTTCGGCGTCCCTTTCACCTTTTATAGACGTATAAGTACAGGACAGATGTGTTAACAGAGTTGTCTCTGTTCATGACAAGACAGACGTAAAAACATGTTAACGTCTATGCTGTTAGTAAAACAGCGTTATACTGACCATAAGAAAGAATCCTTTCTCATTCTTCTGTAGAACCTTGATAGCGGCTTCCGTCATTTCGGATATTGAAGGCATACCCTCTGGTCCCTTGTCTCTTAGATGCTCGTAATTCAAGTGCTCGTTCGAGAAAATACCTAGAAGGAATAAAAGAGAATATTAGATTGACCAAAATTCACCATGTCAGGACTCGGACTTTACCTTGTTACTTACATAGTTTCAAGACGATTGTTGGTATAATATAACCATGCCGCTGTCATTCAAGAATGCTGGCTCTGAGTCCAGTCAACCATCACACAGTTTTTCTTATTTATGCGGAGTTTAGCTAGGCCGCAAGTGACTTAAGTCGCAAGCCTAAAAGTAGAATAGCATCCGACTTCGGCCGCGTAGCGACCGGCAGCATGCGGCTGGTGACTAAAATCGACCGTGTAAGTGGTTAGTAGCAGGTGATCGCCATCCGCATGAGTTGTTTTTTGTGCTCGTAATTTTCGAAGAACCTAGTCGCTTGCGATTCAGTCAACTGTGTACTACTGTAGTCTACTGGACTAGCTTTGTGAAGCGATTGGCGATGAAAAATTTACCCGTGTAAATCCCCCATTATAGTCTCTTTTCAGATTCTATAGATACTTAAACGAAGTCGTGGGTTCGATTCTCAGGTCGGGCAAAATGTTTCTAGATTCTTCATCAGGAATTTTCCAGTAGCAGCCCGGAGGATTTGTGACGGGTTGGTGGCAATAGGCTCCCCCTATTTTAACGTAACCGGTGAAATGTTTTTGCACTATAGATACACCTACACCTAAACTTTTGGTGAACACTCACCAAATAAATAATCAGTGTCATCCACATTCAAGTCTCCCAACTCCTTGTTATTCATAACCACGCTGTGCTTCAGTCCCCGACTCGTCTTGTCGGCCTTGTAGGTCTCTATGAGGTTGCGACCGTCCTGACGGTAGCAGGTCCATGGCATAAGGCTGATGGGATCTGAGGGAGTGCCTGTCGAGTTGGAGACCAGGGCTTGCCGGCCACCTCCCATAACTACCTGGAATTTTATTTAAGAAAGTAACTGACTAACTGTTCCTTGGTATTCTACTAGGTAGCTTTAAGCATAATCCGCTTTTAATGTTCACTGCTGGGATAAAGACCTTGAGGGTTACTGGACGTCACCTGTCTTAAATTTCTAATTTTAAGGTAGGTACTGGTTTCCTGACGATTTTTACATGAAGTTAGGTACATGGTATGCTAAAGCCAACAACATTGAATTTTTTTAGCACAATCAAAATATCTACTGTTCTGGTTTTTAAAATAAGTAGTAGTATATTGGGCTGCACTCTGGTTCAGTTCCTAGCATACCTACAGTTTAAAAAAAAAATAAAATGATGACATTCCCGACTCATGATTCACGTTGACGTTTTTTTAAGACCAGGGTCACCAGCTCTTATAGCAGTATTCTTCTATTTTCACGAAAACAGATGTAGCAATACTATCTGCATCTGTTTCCCACACGTAAAAAAAAATAAATAGTAAACTGCTTTAAGAGGTTATGGTAGTACCTACCTGTGCTTGAACTTTATTTCTATCGTCAAAAAGTTGGTATCAACTTACATGCAGGTCCTTTCCAGGCCAGTCCTCAACCAGCTGCCTGGCGATGTCCTTGCAGGCTGTTCCCTCTGGCATGGAGGCTTCACATTCCCACTTGCGACTCGCACTGTGCGCGTATAGGGGACCGGGCGTCGCATGTGTGACGCGCATAGTTGTTACTAGACCTGGAGAAGAAAAGTCTTCATTTAAGGTAGCCAAGTACAGAAATACCTATTATTCCAGACCATCACATCGCACCGGCCAGTAGTTCTCACCTATTTTACGTCATCTTAACGCCCCATCTAACGCTAGGCCATCGACCGTACCGAGGGACACTCGTTCGCCGTCACTTATCGTGCAGATACATCGGCTATTTATAAATATTTGTTTACTATCTAGTCAATACTGTCTTTATATTGAAAAGCAGTAGATTTATTAGTTCGAGACCACTAGCACTAAAGCTTGACACTGAAACAGTGGTCCTTCGAGCCGCATCACTGTTTGCGATAAAGTTGCTGTCACTGACAAGTCTGTAAAAATTAAACTGACCTCTAAAAACTATAAGGTTGTTCTTGGGTTACTGCCATCAGAGCTAAAATAACTTTGATAGAACTGTACAAAAGTATGTATTATTTGTTAAGGTATTTTTTCCTCTGTGTACAATAAAACTTTCGTTACCATATAGTAAAGAGATCTCACGACGACAGCCAGTCAACTGCGACGGCGTTGCTTCATGGTTTCATAAAAACGGACGATGATTACCATAAAAAACTTTAGGTTATGTACCTGCACTTTTCCCAGCTTTCAAAGCCAACCCTGCAAGTGACTGCAGCCTGACTACAGGGTTGAGGCTGGCGTCACAATCCTTGTACGTCACACTAGCGTCCACTCCCACCGTGTCATGATTGGTCTTCACACCACTGAACATTGCCGTGGCTGTGGAAGCTGAATCCGGCACCATTTTATTGGCTGAGTATGTCTAGAAACATAAAAGAATTCTGATGTGTACTTAACTCTGTGCACCGTAGCGCTGAAGACCCTACGCACCACACTCATAGCTCTAACTAGATTACGCTCGAAGCACTCTAGGTTCAACGCGCGACGCCCGTCGTAGCACTCAACGCTCTACACACTACGCTCGTAGTAGAAATCAGTTTACGTAACATGAATTTGTCCTCTGAGGCGAAAGAATCCATTTCGTTCATTACATTAGGTCGACTATTTATTTCTGATTGATTGCCTTGAAAAAATAGCCTCACAAAGCAAGAGTGTTGATTAATGATTGTCCCTTTTCAGTTTGAGGAGAAGCTAGCTGGATAACCGTTCAGTATCTATTAAAAGCGGCTTTGATCCTGCAGTGGGATAAAACCTCTACAGTCCCGTATGAAAATGAATGACAAAAAGTTACCTTCAAAAGTCCAACATGCGGGAACTTCTCATACACCAGCCTGTGACTCTCCCCACCCATGAAGATCCTCGTCGACGTCACAGTATTGGGTCCCATGCCGTCACCGATGAATAAGATGACGTTCTTCGCAGTGTTGAGGTTCCATTTGATCTTGAGAGCTTCCTCCAGCTCATTTTGTGCGAGATCCGACCAGAACTTTTGATCTGATGACAATAACCAATGGTAATAGATAAGTATACCTAACTTAGATAAGACTTCCCTGTTGGTCTAGTGGTTGATCCGACCAGAACTTTTGATCTGATGACAATAACCAATGGTAATAGATAAGTATACCTAACTTAGATAAGACTTCCCTGTTGGTCTAGTGGTTGCAACCGCTACTGGTCAGCATGAGGTCCTGTATTCGATTCCCAGGTTGGTCAAAGTGTTATTGTGTTTTTCAACCATTAATCTCTCAATAGCAGATTCGTGTCCGGTTGATTCGTGATAGGTTCACCTCACGTATTACATGGGACTTAAACATAACAGTTGTGATGTTATGTTTATGTACCTATATGGATTAAATGGACACCATCAGGAAAAGAAGTGTGGATGGACCGACAACATTTGAAAGGTAGTCAGGGCAGACTGGCGACTCTGCAGAAGAACCAGAGTAGTAGCACCATCATTTGGGAGAATTCATGTCTAGAACAGGCCTATACAATAGGTTGAATTAAGAACATATGTTCGTTTACCGGGTCGAGCAAAGTGTTATTGATTTTCTTTCCATTATAAATTTTACAATAGTAGTCCAGTGTTACTGGGCAAAGGTTTCAACACGAGTACAATGCCTGAGGATGGACGGCACCACCGAGGCCGGCCTAAGAAAGAGGTGGCGAGATGATCTAGACGCGCATCACGAAGGATGGTTCGAGATGACGGAGGAGAAGAGTACCTGGAAGGATCTGGGGGAGGCCTTTGCCCAGCAGTGGGACATTCAAGCAATTGAAAAAAAAAGTCCAGTGTATGGAAGTTGATTGTGTGAAACCCACATGCCTCAGCAAGCATGTAAGGCTGGTCCTGCGCTCAACCTTTCCCCGATCATGTCGGATTGCCGTTCCATCGGACTTCGGAGAGTAAAGAGGGGGGTTAGTGCGATAGGATGTATACGGCGTCCCATCCTTGTGCCCTTTTTGTAGCCCGATTTTAGATCGATGGTTTGTCGATCAATGTGCCGTGACCCTGTAGAAACAGAGAGAACACCTGCATAGTTTATATCTCTTGTGTGCTTGGCTAATCTCAAATCGTTGATATTGACCACCGTGGTCGAAATTCTGTCGAAAGGATATTATCATAATTATCCAGAATTTGGAACACAAAACCTACTTGGCGATCCTTATTAATCTTCTTATCTTAATCTTCAACATTTACAATGCACGTACGTGATTATGACTATTAGGCAGATATCTGCACTTACTTACCTACAGCTATTTACTTACCTACTATGTCTGCATAAAACAAAATTAAACAATAGTGCAATGGTAAGTTAATTTAAATATTGTTGTACTGAATTTCACAATAATTATGTTCGTGTTCGTTCAATGTTTTGAAACAACGATTGTTCTCAGTGCCGAGATGAGAAAGACGTGCATTTGTGTTCAGTTCTAAGCAGCGGACTAATAGAGCATGCAACATAAAAAAGTCATTCTGACCGGTTGCTTAACCTTGACGGCTTCATCGAGCCGTCTGAAAGCCTTCCACTTGGGCAAGCTTTGCCGTGGCCGATTTGGAAATCTCTGAATAGACTCCGGACCCAAGTCGGCCGTAGCAAAGACAATCTCTTCAAATGGGGGTTCATGGGCGGCTCAGATCTCAAATGTGTATGCAGCGTGTCTCCACCGACAATGGCCCAACTTACATCTTGCGCTGCATGCTCTAACACTTGCGCACTTGACGATCTTATGACTGCATCAGCGAGCGGAGTTGGCATAGCAGAATTTTGGGCCTAACATATTTAATAAAAATTTGCCATCGACACGGCATGACATATCTATGGTCGATCCCTAAAGAGCAACCGTTATTGAGGTCCATCTAGCTGGTCGGAACTTAGAACGAACCCTGTAGCAGTCCGTTGTCAATTTTGTTATTTTCTGACTGTATATTGACCTAATTATCCATAACCACAGATATAGATACTCCATAACACTAAATATCCAAGAGTGAATATGCAGGTATCCCAATAACAAACTGATAAATCAAACATCGTAACGTTTTCATCTGGAATTCCGTATCTGGAATTCCGTATCAGAAACGACAGTTCAAGGTCACATCATCATCTGCCTAGCCTTTTCCCAACTATGTTGGGATCGGCTTTCAGTCTAATTGGATCAGCTGAATACTAGTATTTTACATGGAGCGACTGCCTATCTGACTTTCAGAACCGAGTTAGTACTGGGTAGGTAATTCTATACCCTTGGTAAGACTGGTTGTCAGACTTTCGGGCTTATTTGTAACGACTGTCAAATCTACAAATGACAGTTGAGACCAACGGCTTAAAGTATTTTCCGAGGCACGGAGGAAACTCGCTATTTCATGGGTGGTCACCCATCCACGGACCAACCTAAGCAGGCGCGGCTTAACCTAAAGATCGCCCCGAGCGGCTGTTATTATTTAGCCACGAGCTCCTCTTTCACGGCGTTTCAAGGTCTATGGAACTGTAATTTCATCTTCGTGGCCTAAATAAAACATTTAATTAAACAATGCGGTTAATAATATCTCAAAGTAAATAATTTTATTAAATGCATGTTTAACGATATTTAAGTTGCTTGTTTGTAAACTTGCTTCAAAAGGATATTGTTTTATTTTCGTCTCTGTTTTAAACAAGATGTTTTCGGTTGCTGTCTTTACCTACTAATAAACCGACGTAGGCGCATGTATATTTTGGAAACAAGCATGTTTTCAGTGTATGGGGAAATTATCTGAAAAAAGTAACTTTATTGTAATAACATAACATAATATCACGCGTACTAATCTGTAACCCCCGAAGGGTTAGCAAAAGCGTACCTAGTACCTAGTACATAGAAATTGTAGGATCAGAATCAGAATCAGATGAAGAATCAGAGAATAGAAGAAGAAGAAGGTAGGTAGAATCAGTTATGTTTAAGTACCATGAAATAAGGCGATCATATTGGCATCAGCCGGGCATAAATCCAGACTACGTGACTGCTATTGAGAAATTCCGGATGGACAAAAAAGAATAGCACTTTATCCGACCAGGAATAGAACCCTGGACCTCATGCTAAGCATGCGCGCTTGCGATTTCTCGACCAACGAGGCTGTTGGCGCGGTGGCGGCGTCGACAGCTAGCTTTGTGGTATTGTGATTATTTTACTATTGCTATTCAAAAACCTATTTTTTTTTTTTATTATTACTGGTTTTGACCACGACCGACCCACCTTCACACTGAACATTCACACCAGTGTTAACGTGGAGAAATTTCTTACCCAGCCTTCACACCAGTGTGTGAGTGGAACATTACGTTCCCTACCTTCACGCCAGTGTTATGGAACGGAAATCACTTTCTCGACCTTCACACTAGTATTTATTAGAACACTAGTGTTACGGATGGGAACCCTGTCACATCAATGTGAAGGTCGGGAAATTGAGATACTGGGGGTTTGTAAAGAATCACTGGCCACTTGAAGTATTTATTATCAGTAAGATGAAGTTTCATATTATGTCAGCAGGCGACGTCTTTAATGCCTGTCTTTCTGATACAACCATCTTGTGCCCGTGGTAAGGGGATAATAATAATCCTTAAATTACAATGGATTTTTCTCTCATTGAGAGAAATGGGGGAAAAGTACTTTTGTTCGAATTTGAATTCCCAAATTAATAAAAGTGTCAACAAAAATTATGTTACTCTCCCAAAATTACTCTCGGCTTTACAAGAAGATACAACAACTAACAAAATAGTAGGAGGAGCTCGTGGCTAAATAATAACAGCCGCTCGGGTCGATCTTTAGGATAAGCCGTGCTTGCTTAGGTTGGTCTGTGGATGGGTGACCGCCCATTACATACCGAGTTTCCTCCGTGCCTCGGAAAGCACGTTAAGCCGTTGGTCCCGGCTGTCATTTGTAGATCTTTGACAGTCGTTAGGCAGTCAGTGGCCCAAAAAGTCTGACAACCAGTCTTACCAAGGGGTATCGTATTACCCAGTACAGACTGGGTTGTGGAGGTCAGATAGGCAGTCGCTCCATGTAAAATACTGGTATTCAGCTGCATCCGGTTAGACTGGAAGCCGACCCCAATATAGTTGGGAAAAGGCTAGGCAGATGATGACAACAATTAACAAAATAAAATTACAATTAGAACCAAATACAAACATACCTATAAAAACTACCTGCACGACTTAATGTGTAGACATTATTAGTACGCCTTTGCAAGGCAGCACATAGTGAAACATAACTCTTTTTGATAACACCGTGTATTTACTTTACCTATGTGTCTCAAACAAATATATTTGAATTTGAATTTTTGAATTTGAAATAAAAGAAAACAAATTGATATAGAAAAGGACCATTTAATTATTAGCACGCAACTGCAGTTGGTACGGGGAGATATTGAGATTGGGCATTTTTTAGAAATACATCGTTAGCCTTTTGCTCTTTTGCTTTTTCTCTTCACCTCTTTTTCTCTTTTCCCGTCGTGAAACCCCGTCGTGTACGTGACCCTAGCGGGAAAGTGGCTCCTAGAGTGATATGAGTGGATCGTAAAATTAGTGTATAATCTGCTATGAATTATACGCATATCACTCTAGGAGCCACTTTTCCGCTAGGGTAACGTACACCACCCCGTCCCATGCCCTCCCCGACCCTTGCTCGAGCCAGCCCGCGTGGCTGAGCTTGTAGTCCAAAATAAGTTCCTAAATAATGACACCACTCAGATCCAGACTGTTCCTTTGCTGTCCTCCCCCAGCGACGCCCTATGCCGAGGCTCTTTAAGCGTGTAGTCGCTTAGTTTCTAAGTTTTTTTTTGCTCTGGCTGGAGGCCTTACACTCAAGGCACCCACAGGATAGTCCGGTTGAGCAGACCACAACCTCCTAGGTTGAACTGCGAGATGACATTTCGAAATAAAATAAATATATAATTGAAGAATGAAGAATTATAAAGAATGAAGAATATATAATTGAAGAATTTTTGGGTTGTGGAGGTCAGATAGGCAGTCGCTCCATGTAAAATACTGGTATTCAGCTGCATCCGGTTAGACTGGAAGCCGACCCCAACATAGTTGGGAAAAGGCTAGGCAGATGATATAATTGAAGAATGAATAATTTTGGCAGTTTTGTAAAAGCCGAAAATCCTGAACCGTATCAGCTTGCACGGGTGTCTGATAATGAAAGCGGGTGCATTTTTGAACCGCTCTCTCAGCTATTAAATTTACAAAGAGCGAATGTATTACTCAGCAAGAACTTGTATATACCTCTCAGCAGCCGTCTGTGCCATGACCATTTAACACAAAAGTGCTGGAATTAGTTGAAGGAAGGTTTTAAGGTCTTGTTTAAAGAGGTTGATTTTTATTAATTTCAATACATACAATATTTTAAATTATATAATTACATAAATGGCTTATTGACAATTGTTTTTAGTGTAAAATAATTTCTTAAAAAAAAGGAACCGATAGATATAGCTACCGAGTTCTACAAAGTATTTTAAGTTGATATATTTTTTTAAAGTTTTCTTTAATTAAAAGTCTATTTTAATTAAGATTTAGAATAGCTACGAAACCTGAATTGTAAATGTTATTCTTATTACCTAGACATATTATAATATTAATTTACACTAATTGATGTTGTATTAAAATTTTACGATGTTCTAATATTTGTATGCCATTCTATGGCGAAACATGTAAGACGACAACCCTATTGATAAGACCTTAATGTACCATGTTTTTATACAAATAAAATTATTCTGTTCTATTCTATTTTACATCAAGTATCATTGAATAAGTATCCTTTCGACGTAAGTGATTTTAATTTTTATTATAGGTAGTTAATAATTTTCGTGTTTTTTTTTATTCCCTTTTTTCTTATCATTCATACATTCCCAACGTTAATACTGGTGTGGAAAAAATAGTCCCGTCTGACCCACCTTCACACTGAACTTTGAAAGTGTGACAGTGTGAAGGCTGGGAAAGAAATTTCTCCACGTTAACACTGGTGTGAATGTTCAGTATGAAGGTGGGTCAGTCGTGGTTTTGACAGATTTTTGGTGGCCATTAATGGCCATAGAGTTGCCCCCAATTCTAAAGGACTTAAACATAACTTAAGCTACAACTTTGCCCACAATTTCAGGCGCTATGCAAACTCGATACATCTCTGTCTTACTTTTCGTTTACGCCCGATTTTCCGCTAATTTTCTTTTTAATTTTGAAATAGTTAGCTAGGTTTTAATGACTACTTATTTTACTAGTCAGTAGTGATTGGTACCTAATCATAAATTATTCACGCAGACCGCATCGGTATATTGTATTACGTTTGGTTGCAAACTGTAAAACATCTACACTTTATCATATTCTTACCTAGCAACCCGTCCTGGCTTCTCACGGGTGTAATATAGCCTATGTTATTCAGGAATAATGTGACATTTTACTAGTAAAAGAAATTTTGTAATCGGTTTTTGAGTTTATTCGTTACAAACATACAAAAATACAAATCTTTCCTCTATATAATATTAGTGTAGATTAATCTTTACCTAAGTCTACATTGTTTTTCTATTTAAATATTAATAATTAACTAAGTATTTGTCCGCAGTTTCGCTCATATTTGGACGGGAATTATGCCACGGAAATGTTTTAAATCTGCCACTCGGGATAATGTATTAGTGAAAGAATTTTCGGAATCGGTTCAGTTGTTGTGAAGATTACGTCCTATATCCAAAGTTTACCTCTTTACACAGTATTAGTATAGAAAACTTAAACGAATTGATGCACAATAATAATAAATTATTTTCTCTAACACAACACTCATTCATCCTTATAACAATACCACGGCAAATAAGACTTAACCTTGAACACATAATTCCCCAAATTAACAACATAACCTACAAACTAACACACTTTTCAAACCAAATTAAAATACAATCAATTTAACAATATACTTTTAGAATTAATTATAGAGTAATATTGATTAAATTCAAGGACATACGTACCAGTTCGTAATGTAGACTGTGCGACGGCGATAACCGCGCAGAACGCGAGCACGATGCGCGGGCGCATGTTTGACACTGGATGGTTAACCTTACGAATACGTCACTTCGATGTACGCGGCTCGAGTCACGGCAATAATTAGGCAGCGTGGAACAATATAGACGTTTCACTGATAACGATAGGGTGTAGATATTGTTTTACTTATCTTACTCCTATTATAAATGAGAAAGTTTGTGAGGATGAATGGATGGATCTTTGTTACGCTTTCACGCAAAAACTACTGAATGGATTTTGATGAAAGTTTACACTAATGTAGTATAGGTACATCAGAATCCATACTAATATTCCAAATGCGAAAGTAACTGTTTAGATGACTTTTCAGGACTAAACAGCTGTTCGTATCGTAGTGAAATTTGCCAAGGTGATAGATTATATCCTGGGTAAGGATATAGGCTATCTTTTTAGGGTTCCGTACCCGGAGGGTAACCAACGGGACCCTATTACTAAGCCGCCACTGTCCGTTCGTCCGTCTGTCTGTCAGCGGGCTGTATAATATGGTTATTAACGAGATAAAAAAAATGTTTACTAGCTGTGCCTCGCGGTTTCCCCTGCTGTTTCTGACTTTGTGCGCAGCTCCTAAGGGCCTAAGCGTGATGTTATATAGCCTGTAGCCCTTCCTCAAGAATTGGACTAAAAATTAAAAAAAAAAAACACAAATCGGACTGGGGTGGTTCCAGAGACGTTCAAACAAACAAACAAACACTTCAACTTTATTGTATTAGTATAGATTACTGTTGGTGGATCTATTCATCTTCTTTTTATCAGATGTTGACCAACTTACTGTTCTCAATAGAACAATGGAACAGTCATCGATGTTTGACTGTACGTGTGTGTGTGTGTTACAATTGTGTAACAGGTACAGTCAAACATCGATGACTGGTCCAAAATTAGTTGTGTTATAAACGGATACGAAACGAGGCGCTATTGGGTCGAAATGAAAATACTGTATTGTTCAATCCGCATTTTTACCTCTATCTAATGATGGGTGTAAAAATACCCACGAACCGGAAAGGCACTTTTTCATGACCCCTGTACTATTCATTCCATCCACCGGCACATTGTTTTGAGTGCGTTACATTGACTCCTACCGGAAACCGTGAGTTTTCACCCCAAAAAAATTGTTTCTTAGCTATATTTTCTGCGTAGAGATAGTTTGACATACAGAATGCTTTGTTGACGGCTTCGTGAAGGGTCCTTCAAACTTCTTTCCAATCTATCAGAAGTACGTTAGTCTTAAATTCATTAAAATTGTTTTATAACTTGAAAACGTTCGGTGTTCCACTGAAGTCAATGGATAGTCTTCGAATGAAGGTGCTTTATTTACACCTTTCTGCATGTTTCGAGTTGGATACATTTAAAACTAAAGAAAAAATGCCCAAATAATTTAAAATCAGCCTATTTTAGCTACAACATGCATTATCTTCAAAAACACAGCATGTGCAAATGTGTGTTTGCATACAATTCGGTCTTTAATTATTACCTGTACATTTCATGAATATAAGTAGAAATAGCCCGGAGTATTAATTTCTCGAAATGTGGGTCTACAGGTACCCTTCTGCTTAACCCTTCGAGGCGTGATGTTACGCTGATAATTTATAATGTAAACTACAGTTGATACTCTGCGAAAACTGCCTTAACTCTTATCAACAAACCCGAAGCTGAACGCTACAGCCAGAACACACAGAAATCATCTAATTATGGCCATTACCGTTTGACGGGAAACTATTACTTGCTAAACGCTTCACCTATACATATACATGTGTACATTAGAGGCTAGGCTATATATATTACAGTTGTATACATAATAATGGCGGCAGGATATCGAAAGGCGGGAGCGGCCGAATGATATCGATCGGAGCTTCGTATCGCACTGCGCAGGGTCCGTACAGCCTCCGTGTTAAGGCCAAGACTGATGCTCGTTTAATTTCGTAGTATTTAATTTGTAGATGACTATTGAGAAGACGAATAATACAAGTATGGAAGAAGAAGACATGCTGCGCCGACCATGCTGGGATAAGAGCAAGAGAATGATGATGATGACCATGCAGCCCGCAGGCAGTTTAGTTAGTGAGATGTTTAGTGATGTTGCAGGTGAGAAACTGGTACTTTTTTTTTATTGTGTATATACGTAAAATTAAATTGAAAAATGGTTGAACGAACAATCGAGCCTTTCGTAATGATCTGATCGTACCAATCCAGTTCTAAGCTTTCGGACTTTTAAAGATATACTTATGACTTACCAAGAATCTTATGAAAGTGGTATTTAATAGGTGCTCTACTTTGATCAAACGGTAAATTGATAATGACTTACCAAGAATCTTATGAAAGTGGTATTTAATAGGTGCTCTACTTTGATCAAACGGTAAATTGATAAAAGCCTTGTGTTTGGACCAAACATACTTTTTGACATCGTTACGCTAAGAAAGAAGAAGCTATATTGTGATATTATTATCTACAATTAATAATGAAAGAAAAATTGAGTAAATGATTGCGTAACGGTTGACAGGGGGAATGGAAGAAAAAAACGAGTTGCGCCGACCGCAAGGACAAGGACAGAAAGATGATGATTGCCTACGCAGCAGACTAATGCCATCTCTCTTTCTCATTTTTTTTTCAACTCTCTTTACAAGACATCTCTATCTCATTATAACCTACATGTAAATTTTATTATCCTCAAACGTTTAACCCAGTATTCTAAAACCTACCCTTAACTGGCGTGCTGACTTCAATCAGAGCCGCCTTGCAAAGTGAAGTTGTCGCTCCAATAGTGAATCTATTAAAATGTCATACCTCTGTGTTATATCGTGAGACGGGGAACTGCCCAGTTTTGTTTTTCCAGTGATTAATCAGATAATGGTTAGTATTATTAATTTGTTTATCGTTGAAAAGATTAGCTTTGTGCGTTAGCTTTCTTTGGACTAAGATAAATTAAGTAAGGATTGATTGGTTTATAGTTTTAGACGATGTTGGAACTGTTTCTGCAATTCATTGTGATCTGGCTGTATTTATGCTGTATTCACAGTATTTATATTTGACATTTACAATATAAAGTGCGAAGACTCTTTTGTAGAGATTGACGAAACAAAGATCGTCGTTTGATCTTTATTAGTTACAGGTGATTTTTTGGAGAATATGTGATTATAAATTTCGCTCTGAAATAAAAAAGGAAAATGTTGACCATATTCTTATCAGATCCTTATGATCAGTACAACATTTAGAATAAATTGTCCTCTGTAAAGTGCCTTTATTTTTTGTTAGTGATCTCTGCCGCCATGTCTTCGTTAACTGCCAATAATTTATTAAATACTTATTTCCTTTATTTATTTTTATACATATAATTTACATTTTTAAATATTTCTATACAAAGAAATAAATAAATACTTATTTTATTATTAAGCCTACCATTTGTTCAGAAAAATGTCTTAAGATGAGTCCATGTTAGCTGATCCTTAGAACGAACGATCGGAGGGGCATTGCCATAGATATACCTAGACTTCTCTCAATACCTATCTTTGGATTGGTGATTGCTGTTCGTAGTTACTAGACGGTAGGAAAAGTGTTGTCAGACCTTCGGCGAAATTGTAGGATGAGAGAATTGAGAAGGCTAGTGTACCCAGTACTTGCAAAAAAAAATACAAAATATTCTTTACAATTTCTGTCTTTACGACCTAGTAATAACGCAATAAAGACATTTGAACCGTACCAAATATTCCGACCTTTTGTTTTGCATTTAAGCAGACGTTAATCGTCTGTGAACTAATCTGATTTGCATGAAAACAAACTTGAATATACATCACCGAATTTTTCCATCTTTCAAGCTTAACTGGGAATAAAAGAGAAATAAGAAGGTACTTGTACATCTTTACTAAATCATGATACTTTCAGGCTTCCCATCAACACATTGCCACGCTTTTCCGTTTGAAACTAGCTGCGAAAACGATTAGTTATGTACGCGTGCATTCATTGCTTTCGTCTGATCTGTTAGACGGACGCAATAAGTGCGGACGTCTGTATCTATTGCATCATTATCATCATCATAGACCGCAAACATCCACTGCTGACGCAAAATGAATTAAGAAGCTTGTTGCTGTTGAAGCGTGTTATCATCGCTGTTGGTAGACATACCGGAGATGCCATCTATTGGATAGAACATCGTTGCTGCT
Organism: Noctua janthina; assembly: GCA_963576755.1. Lineage (NCBI taxonomy): Eukaryota > Metazoa > Arthropoda > Insecta > Lepidoptera > Noctuidae > Noctua > Noctua janthina. The sequence continues at coordinate 15,523,939 of OY755063.1, read as the reverse complement.
TACTGCATACTTCGATTAGCAAAAATGCTAGTGCTACTCTGCTCGTTAGGAACATATCTATAGCGTTCCTGGCGAGCTAGCGACTAATTTTACTATGCCCACGCTGACCTTGTCACTTTATTCGAGCTATGGTTTCCGGTTCATATATTGGCATATTATTCCCTTGGTGAATAACGTATACCGTTAGTTCCTGGCTGTGTGTGGCTTCGACCTTAGTCGCTTTATCCATAGACAGCTACACAACACTTGTTAAGAAGAGGACGACAGGTAAAAAAAGGCTTATATTAATTTTCATTCAACTTTAAGTAGATAACCCATATATATCTGGATTTTTAATTGAGTCTGAAATCACGAATCCGCCTTTAGCAATGCTAATGCTTTCTCTGTATGTGAAGAGGCCTCTGCCTGGCAGTGGGACAGTAATAGGCGGGTATTGTCCTTTTTTTGCGGAAACGCCTTATTGTTTGATGTTCTTTAGATAGGCCAGGTGGGTAGTACACGCAACCGACATGTTTGTTTCACAGGATGTGCAAACGTGGTCGAAAAAGAAGTATGTAGGTACAAATTATACCAGGTGGCGTTTTGTAGTTTCAGCCGACTCCCACGGGTACAGAAATGATTTTAAATACATAGGTTTGTTGTAGTTATTTAAGTATCTATCTACAACGTGTTTCAGGCAAGGATGGAGCTCCCAGTGCTAGACAAGTTCTGTTTTATCTTCGACCTGAGGACAGGATGTATTGTGATGGGATGTATCAATTCCGTAAGTAGTACTTTATTTCCTTAAAACAGTTTCTACTAGTCACTTTCGTAGGGCTAGATTTTTATGACTAATATTCTGCTCTCAAAACGGTAAAGGATAACATTGTGAGGAAACCATGTCCTACAATTAACAATACGAAGCCATGTGACGTCTGCCAGCCCGCACTTGGGTCGCGTGGTGTATTACGAGCCATTCCCTCTCGCAGGCAACATGTGTCCGAGCACTGAAAAATATGATACGCTGGTACCGATAAAACCTTCCTTTTTTTCTCCAGATCGTGACATTCATACTATCACTCCTGCTGATCAACTTCGCGGTGAACATCCGGGATCCCACCGAGGCGCAGATGAAGCGTGATGACATCGACTCCGGCCTGTCCTCCGTGGTATACACCATCGTTGTGCTACTGGTGGTGTTACTGTTCATCAAGTTCCTGCTGGATCTGGTGTTTGTGTACTCTGGGTATAAGGTGAAGTTCCGCCATTTTGTTTTAGTGGTTCGTTGGTTTAATGGTCGCGCGACTGTTGAGCATGAAGTCCTGGGTTCGATTCGCAGGTCGGACCAAGTGTTATTGGGGTTTTTCCACTAAGGATTTCTGTGTAGCAACCACGGAGTTTGTATTTGTACCCGGTTGATGGCAATAGGCTCACCCCTTTTATATGCGATTTATACATAAAGTACGCTTCTGCATAACCCTTCAGGGATTACACCCTAGGTGTGCTGTTCTGATTAGGTCCTTAATTTTCACAACTTACTTGACGCCTGCGATAAAAAGAGTTAAAAGTAGAGGTGTGTTTCGTTGCTTTTATAATTTGACGTAGAGTGAATGGGCTCTGATCTCAAACTCTAATAAGCATAATCAGCCTATTAATATTCCCACTGCTGGGACGCAGGCCTCCACCACGCGGGCAATAATCCACCACGCGGGCACAGTGCGGGTTGGGAGATGTCACGTGTCTTCGAATTTTTGGTTCTAGAACATGACGGTTTCCTCACTATGTTTTCGTTCACCGTTTTTGAGAGCAGTGGTGATGAAATAACTTACACAAAGTAATGCGCCTGGCTGGGTTCGAACCAACGACTTACTGCTCGTAAGTCGGGGTCTCCACCACTGGGCCACCGCTGCTCAAACTCTAATACAAAACTAAAAAACGAGGACAATGACGGTCAGACGGGCAACCGGATATGACGAAATTATAAGAGTTTTTGCCATTTGGCTACAGAACCCTAAAAATAAACATAGATATAATTTTACCGATATAATTTGAGTCTGACGGTTGTTTTGGCTAAGTAGAACAGTACTAATTATCTATACATTGTACATTTTCAGGAAAGAGTGGGCCTCATGAAGAAGTACTGCATCTTCTGGATCATATTCCTGGTGCTGTTCATAATTGGCTTCCTCAAGACCCTGTTCCACATGGACGCTGGATATGTCATCGCTCAGATCATGTTCCTGGGTAAGTCAATAACTCCTTGGCCACGAGAATCCATGAAGATAGGTATACCTACGTTCGAAAAAAAAGATATCTATCAAATTAGTTCGAATTGTGCTAAGCCGACTTGAACATGGTTAGGCTCAGACTCCATTGAAGCGGAGATGAGACAAGAGGAGATAAGATGTGTTGTAAGCCACCAATAGAATTTCGTTATAAACACTTCTCGTCTCCGCTTACCTTTGGTGGAAACGGTTGAACAGAAAGGAGCGGAGGCGTCTCATGTAATGTTAAGGCAGTCAGGGGCCAAGCAGGCTGCAGAGCACTGTGGAGACGAGAAGAGACGTGAGTGGCGTGTAGTGAGCTGCGTGTGACGAGCACCTTTCAAGTTAGATCGAACTGAACTGTGTGTGAGTAGCCTCAGGAACCTGTACACACATCTCTGCTCCGGTCTAGCCAGTACGCTTCTCTTCACAGCTTCAGTGGATACACCCTAGCTCCTATGCATCCCCTCTCGTCTCCGCCTCGCACACCTCCGCTTTAGTGGAGTCTAGGCCTTAAGCGAGGGTAGATGCCGAGCAAAGTTTGCCGATTGGCACGACTCGAATGAAAGCTAAACATGTTTAGCTTTTTTAATTGTCACATATACGTGTCAAACAAGCGAGTGCCCTGTATGCCAATCGACTCAAATATGTACAAAATGGTAGATGAAATTGTGGCTTGGAGTGAAAGGCACGCGAAAGGCACGTCAAAAAGTTTTTAAACGTTTCGGGTAAATTGTTCAATAAATATTGCCGAATCAGCCGAGTCGAATATAAATGTAGCACCATGGTAGCAAGCACCTCATACTCAAATGTATCTTTATATATTTTCAGCTGTAAACATATACTACATCGTGGTCATCAGGAGCTACTTGATATCAATCAACGAAGACGGTGTTCTGTAAATAGTTCCTTTTATTATTACCTAGAAAATTATCTACTCTGCCAAGTAACAAGAACGAGTGTTGTGACTCGAAAACGAGTTACATTATTTTAATAATTATAAAGGGTTTTTGACCCTTTATAATTATTAAAATACATGATAAAACAAAAAAAAAACTGCATCATCGTCAGATTTTGTTTTGTTTTATTATGGTGTAAATAGCGATACCCATCATGCTAGTGAAACTCAATATAGTATGTTGAGTTTCGCTGGCTAATTTGATTTGACCCTGTATATTTTTTATTTCAAGAGAAAATATGTTAAGAAATTCAATTGTACTCACGTCGGTGGTTTTTGTAGGGCTCTGAATATTGTCCTAGACAAAATTATCGTTGGATAACTGCCAATGTAATAGCAGTGTTTAGCCGTAAGTACCGATAGATGGCGTTACTTACTAAAGCGTAGGAAACCTATATCGTATAGAATGTTGATATGTATTGCTAAATAGAATTAACATATCAGAAAATATTTTTCTTAACACGTGAAGATTTGGGGTTTTTCAAATACATAAAACAATACTTATCAAGTGAGAGAAAGAATAGATTGGTGAACAACGGATATAAAATAACGTAAAAGGATTATGAATATGAGGAAGAAGAGTTATAGGACCAAATTATACAGATCTGTTTTTTTTTAAAGTCATCATCAGTATATGATCAGTACATCGTTGGCGCTGATGGTACGCATTTACAGTTACTTGGTACGGGTGGTCAGAGGCCTAATAGGTACTCCGACAACCAGGAATATCATACCAAGGGATATCGTATTGTCGAACTGCCTGTCTGACTTGTGGTCAGGTCAACAGGCAGTCATTTCATGTAAAATACTGGTCTTTAGATATTCAGCTGCATCCGGTCAGACTGCAGGACGACCCTAACATAGTTGGGGAAATGTTAGGTAGATGATTACGATGAATTACCTAAGTTTACAATATGTGAATATGTACCTAATCTTGAAGAATCAAGCAGGAAGGGACAAGAATGTGGCAAGATATGTCTTGCCATGCGAAGTATTCATTTCAAGTGTCATCAGCGCCATTTAGTAAATGTATATTTTTTGTAACATCATGTATTTTCTACTGCCTATGTTTATTTATTATATTTTATTGGTTATCTGTTGGTTTGTGCTGCGTTTATTAATGTAACTAATATCAAAATAGTTACTCATTTATTTTTAATGTTATAATGTTATTTATCTGACAAATAAGAAGTGCATTACTAACCTAAATTATTCAATGTTATAATATTACACATAATGCTTTTAAAAAGTACAGCTCCTAGTCCAACATTAGAGGGAAAAAAATGTTGGAAAAAGTACAAAAACAAGGTTTTTTTTACGTTTGTTTGAAATCTACCCATAATAAATAAATAAATAATCTAGAGATGAGATAATTCATAAAAATAATTTGTGAAAATAATGATTCAGTCTTCTGAAAGAAAAAGAAACTGATTAAGTATGCAAAATTGGATTGGGCGTTTTCCAAACTTTATAATTAACGTAAAAATTAAACATTTATAGTTTTATACTGGTTGTGAAAAGCTTCCAAAATCGTTTTATTACTAAATTTGTATAATACGGCACTTGTATAAAATGTAAAGTAAAATGTTATTTTATATCGTTTTGATATGAAGATTTGTCTTCCATTTTGTAGATTTAAGTGGTCATAATTTGTTGTGATGTTTGTAATATCACGTTTTTATCTAGATCGGTTGTCGTTGAGACGGAAAGAAGAGGTCTAGCGAAATCCACATTTTTTGCGTTAAAAAAGATGGATTTTTTTTTAATGTACTTAATTTACGAAGCCACTTACAAGCTTTTAATGTGTCAATACAGTTGAAATTAGTGGCACAAATACAATACGTTTACAACGCCATTGCCGCTTGTTGTATAATGTTGCTCACGCGTATTTTCAGATATCGATGTTTTTTCGACAACCGACGTACGGTTAGTTGTTTGTGTGACATTTTCTCCTTAAATCATAGAGTTTAATAAAATTAATAACGCAAATAAAAATTCTCAAATATTCCAGGTATTGTCATAAATACCTATTACGGTTTGCAATTTTTCCCTAATTTTCAAATTAATTTTTCAAATTATACAAAATTGAAATTCAGTTTTATGAAAATATTTACCCTCTTTCTATAAATATATACATATTTCTAATAACATTTCATTTTAAATGATATACATATACCTAACACTTCGAGATTTTTATTCTATACTCACGTACTAAATCTACATATCTTTTATAGCATTTACGTAATTTGGACATATATTACGGTCAGAGGGATGACAAAGAGGAGCTTAACAGAATTATATTGCACGAACAAATATATTTAAATATCAAAGCTTACAATACAGCTTATTCTAAGAATATTTTTTTGTATTTATTATTCTTAACAAAGATTTAAATATCACTCAGTCTCATATCTATCAGTATCTTATAACAAACACTTAATTCATTTTTCTTTTAATTTTTATAAAATTACTAAATTAAAACGGTATAAATTCTAGTTGTCAAGCAACGATTGTTAAAATGATTATGTGGATCCCCTTTTGTGTAATATTAGGTTAGTGGGCGATCTAGAAAATAAACTTATGTATGCCTGTGATTGTTCTAGTATCCATGTATGCCATAATAATAATGATGGGAACATTAAAACTGGTTGTAAACGTGTATATATATATATTGCAGACGTACTACCTATTAAACAAAATAAGGCGGAGAATATTTTTTGAAATTACACATCGCATCTGTCATTTTATTCGAAAATTGTATAATGTATAAATTCCACGCGATATTTTATCGTGTGCATTGTGCATTCTGGGCAGTCAGTGCCTCTATCAACTTGCTGATTGACATGTTAGCCAATATTACCAAGGCGTAAGCTGACAAAATATACCTACATAAATCATCGAAGAAGACCTGTTACCATATTATACTTTGTAATTGTTGTATTTAAAAAAATACAATCAAAATCAGATAAAATACCACACTGCATTGTTTGACTGACTGTATACAACTAAGGTTTTTAAATAGATTTCATTAAAGGTTATACATTAGATTATATTGATGTGTATTTAATGTTTGTAGGTACCAAATAAACTAAATAACGACAATAATACGTCCTTCGCTTTAATTAGCTGATAGTTTATCGTGTCCATGTCTGTACCTGTCCACTGTGGGGAAGCGAATAGACAATTATACAATTTATAAAAAATATATTTGAAAAAAATATTTCTGTTATTATATTTTGTGTACCTGATTGCAAATATATGTTTTACATGAAAAGGATTTATAAAATTCATTTTTATGTGATTGTTACTTATAAAGTTATTTAACAATATATATTTTAATTCCTGGCTGAAATTTAATTAAGAAATATTAGTTTCAAATCTATTTGCTTCCCCTAAATCTTAAAAATATGAGAATCCCCTAAACATTCACCATTATTTTGACTACATCATCAGTATTTATTGCAGAATTAAGACTATAAAAGGGTTTTCTTATATTTTATACTAAAAATCTTTATGAATATTTACCTACATTACAACTTGTACTTCCCCTTTACAGTGTACTCAAATTATTTGTTAGAAACGTTTTATAATAAATGTATATTATTATGTAGTATGAGCCTATTCACATTGGACTTCTAAAATGGTGGAAATATGTTTATATTTATTGTTAATACAAGGTCGTTTAACTCTAAGGAAGTGTAACAATTATTAAATCGGGACTTAATAAATCCCGCAGGAAATAATTTATAATTGTGGTTATTGAAAACTAATAAACATATTAATAATGTGTAGATATTAGCACTGTTTGCCAATGTGTAAACATTCTGAGAGCAGAGAACAAAGCATACAAGAGAGGGTAAAGTATAAAGAAATTATAGTATTTTTGCTTACCCTTAGTTTAGGGGAAAATAAAAATAAGAAAGAAAAAGGTGAATTTGATCGACTGCAATTGAACTTACTTAAGGTGGAGTACATACATAAATTGCATGAAACAATACAATCATGTTATTTGACTAAACTAACAGTGGATACTCCATCATGCCCAATGTGAATAGGCCCATAACTTAAATGTCTGCACAACTATCGATCAATTATAAACGCTTTAAATGTTGTAACAATTATTTACAATGTGAATTAAATTTAGTTTTATAGAAATTTTGATGTTTGTGACTGTTGTACAACGCTTTGTTAAATGCAATGGGTATTGGAAAATAAAAGAAAAGTTATAGCAAACTGGAATCTTATTTATTATTTGTGGTAAAGGTACATTATGTATTGGATATGACAGTCTCCATAAGTTATCGAATTTTTGACGGCATTTTTACTTTACAATGAGTAGGACCCTCTCTGGAAACAATTCTCAAGGGTCAAAACAAATTATTGTATTTTTTATCGTCATTAGATATCGATACCAATTAGGTGTGGGAAATTTCGCTAGTTAATTTTATATGACCTCTGTTTTGTTTAAACTCTGACAGATTTATACAGGATAAACATGTTCTGAAATATTTATGAAGCTAATTTAAAATAGGTACAATACATTACTTTATGTATTTACTACAAAGTATAAATAGTTCACTCACAACATCAAAGGCACAGTATTTGCACATTATTCATGACATAAGACTATTATTTTACTATAGGTTATATACAATTACAAATTATTCTAAGTACGTAGCTGCGAAACTTATAGCTATACATATACATACATGTATAATAAAATGAAACAATAGCTGCCAATGTAAAACTTCCCTCGCAATCAGATTTTTTTTTTCTTAATAGCCACCGTTGAAAATCATAGACATTACAAGTCAATCATAGACATCATAGACAGTATCTATTTAGTTACAAAACAAATGAAGAAATTCTTTGGTTAATTTACTTAACTTTTATAAAAAGCTTTGATATAATATCTAGGTACAAATTATACAATTTTGAAAAGTGTTGAAAAACACTTTTCGCAAATGTATGTGTGTTAGAATCGAAAAAAATATTTTATTTCACATATACCAGCATGTGTAGGTACTTGTGAAACAATTGTTTCATTAGAATGTCAGTTTTCATAAAATACAGAATTTATTCTTCGGTTCACGAAAAAAAGATTTAAAAAAAATATATGAACACTATTACTACTATAGAGAAAAGATTCTTGTTCTCTTGGCCCTTGAGTTCACATTAGCAGGGAAAGCGTTGTAGATCAACGTTGTGAAATTGTGTCGAAAATACAGTATGGCGGTGCTAGTTCCAATTTTAAAAAAACCATAAACTGACTCTGTCAACGCACAGCCTACGCCACTGAGTCTAGCAACATGTTTTTTTCTCATAAGTTCCTTATGTAACGAGCGGATTTCTAAAAAATCATTCACCAAAGAGGAAAAATAAAGTTTGTATGGAAGCTTATCATTTCGGCTTGTTTATTTGTACCTAAATAATAAAACAGTACAAAACCAATTATAATACAATGACACTCATTAACTATAAATAATACTACATTATAATCGCAGCATTGTTCGTTTGATTGATTAGAAGAAACCACATCCTGTGACCCGAATGGACGACCGTGGACAAAGCAAAAGGACTGTAGGTACCTTTAAAGGATCATGGTGGATCACGTGCGGTTCAATAGTTTCTGCATATTAGGGAAAACCATGTGCGTATGTCATCATCTGCCTAGCCTTTTCCCAAATATGTTGGGGTCGGCTTCCAGTCTAACCGGATGCAGCTGAATACCAGTATTTTACATGGAGCGACTGCCTATCTAACCTCCACAACCCAGTTAGTACTGGGTAATACGATACCCCTTGGTAAGACTCGTTGTCAGACTATTCAGGTCACTGACTACCTGTAACGACTGTCAAAGATCTACAAATGACAGCCGGGACCAACGGCTTAACGCGCTTTCCGAGGCACGGAGGAAACTCGGTATGTAATGGGTGGTCACCCATACACAGACCAACCTAGGCAAGCACAGCTTAACCTAAAGATCGATCCGAGCGGCTGTTATTATTTAGCCACGAGCTCCTCCATGTACGTAAGAATCTGAGGTAAAAGTTGACAAAAACAGTACTACAAGAATCTTTTGACATAGCAGAACGTTGTTGGTCAGAGTTTTCATCCAGTCGGTTAGAACTACCTAAGTAATTTGAATTTATTTTCAAAGCAAACACTTGCAAAATTAAAAAGCGATTTTCTCGTAGAACACGGTTTCAATTTAGAGATAAGACATATTTCGTAATAGTATAACTTCGAAAATATTAAAACGTAAATCAATACAGTTGGAAAAATGTTACCTTAGTGTAAATGTACATTTCATTGCTCGTGAATGTACAGTACACATTTGTTATAATCGTCTTATAACTAAATATACAAAATTACACAAGAACAATCACTTACAACCTATTAATCGAAAAAGTTAAACAAGGTAAGGTAGGATCTATAATACGACGGTTATTAAAAAACATCTGCTGTTTTATACAAAAGAACATTAAGGCTAGCAGTAGCGAAGGGTCAATTTTTGTAAGAGGTAAGCCGGAGTAAGTATCTTTAATATGATTATATTATTTGTCTATAGAATACTGACTGTGGTATTTTTCAAAGGGAAGCCAGTAGAAATCGAGTTGTGCGGAACCTTCGCCACTGATGGCTAGCGGTCAAAATATTTGTTTCTAATAATCGAGACGATACGTTTATACGCTGGTACTGAAATGTTACTGAAATCATGGTAACAATTTGAAGGACAGTTTACACATGGATGTCCCATACACCCTGTAATATAAAATTCGCAGCAAGATCATCCTTTAAAGTCCATAAACTCACAGTCAAAGTACATTTAAGTTAAATATTGGCAAGTTTCCCGCGAGGGTGATTCAGATGGGTATGGCAGTCTCTAAGTATGCCATCTTCATCAACCGGTAGAGGCTGTTGATCATCGTCAAGTAGTACAGGGAGTACACTGAAAATATAAAGAAAAACCTTTTAATTAGTAAAATAATTTAAGAGAGACGCTCAGGGTAGCCCGCGAAATTCAAATTTTCTTACTTCTTTTGCAATTTGCAGGTCAGTGTCAGGTTGTGTGTTGATTTGCGACCGTAATATGTTTGTATTTACAGAATTGTATCATTGTAAATACATTTAACTGGGTTATTTATACCATGTTTTGTTCATACTAATCTTCTGTGGTAAAGCAATAAGTCAAATGAGTTATTTTCGGTTATCGAGGTATTAACCGAGCAGGTTCTATTAATATGTATTTGCTTTGAATATTGCGTCTACTTCTGGATGATGATTGCGTTCAAACGGTAGATCGCCCGTCAGAGGTACTTAACAAAAGCAGTAGATGCTGCCCTCTTTTTTCATTGAAATTTTGTACTACCTCAGGCCAGCTCATGGTCAAAGGTTACAAATTTACGACAATGGGAATATAACCAAACATTTTTTTTTTAGCCTATTCTGTTCCACTGCTGGGAAAAGGCCTCCTTTCCAAATATCTCGGTATTTTGCCTTTTCTGAACAATCAGTCAGGAACGAGTCTAAATCGTCATGTGAGCGTATCTTGGGCCTGCCTCGCAAACGTATAACATCACAAAAAGAAAAGTTGAGCTTTTCACTGAAACTTACAAGCCCCACCGATCAGGAGGATCACGATGAGGGCGATGTGCGCTGGCCCCTTGAGGAAGTCCTCCAGTCGAAACAGGCACGTCACTATGGCAACCAGGAATATGCAGAATATGAACACTGAGTTGAACACCAGTGACCACTGCAGCTTTGATGGGCGATTCTGGAAAAAAGTGGAGATCACAAGGTTAACTCTTCATTTCTTTCAGTACTAAAACTGACGGACTGTCTCGTTGGTCAAGAGGCCGCAATTGCTGAGCATGAGGTCCTGAGTTCGATTCCCGGATCGGGCAAATTGTTATTGGGTTTTTCCAGTGTATCTAACAGTATTAGTAGTCACATTTCACCAGTTATGTTTAAGTTCCATGTAATAGGGGGCGAGCCTATTGCCATCTACCGGGCACAAATCAAGGCTCCGTGGATGCTACTGAGAAATTCCTGATGGAAAAACCCAATAACATTGCCAAGTCGTGAAACGAACCCAGGAGCTCATGCTCAGCAGTCGCGCTGGCGACTACTAGACCAACGCGGCAGTCTCTCTATGACGTCATAAGCAAACAAAATCTCTTCACCATTATAATACCGAACAGTGCGATAAGGTTGCTGATGGCTGACAGAGAGGAGAACATGATCATGCTCATGGATATCAAGTTGTCTTCTGGCTCCCTCTCTCTGTGGCGAGGCAGGTTCCATGCCCCGGCTGCGATGTTAGCTGCACAGGCCAGCTGGAAAAAAGAGAAGAATGTGTTGAATACTCAGCTGGTATTGGTCTAACTGCTGCAACTCAGGTCTCTTCTCTGTCAGAGGGACCCTCCTCCCTCATTACCCACAAACTGGGCATGGTGCCGGTTACTGCTTCCAGGGTAACCTGCTAAATTCAATTTTTCTTAGGTTTTTTGCAGTTTGGTCAGTTTCAGGCTATATGTGAAACAAAATATTGTTCGCGACCGTAACACGTATGTAGTTACAGAATTATATTCATTAAAATGATCAATACAACCCTCTAAGATCATTTAATCCCATTTAATAACTATTTCATGAAAAAGTCATTCAATGGGATTATATGAACTTATAGGGTTGTATTGATGAGTTTAATGACAATAACTCTGTAAAGCCATATTTGTTACGGTCGCGAATCATATCTTAATCAACATTTGTAAGTTGATTAAAACAGTGATCTATAAATTGCAAAAAACGTAAGAAAATTTAATTTTCTACCTTAAGCGCAACATGTGGTATCCCTACTTTTAGATACTACTTATATGTATAGATAGATAGATAGAATACTCTTTTTATGTACCAGTCAAATTATAGATATCAAAATTAAGTAGACATTCTTATAAATAGGGTGACACAATAAGAGGTCTTATCGCTAATAGCGATCTCTTGAAATATTTTTTTATGTATTATTATTTAAGTTGGTATTTACTCTGTCCTAATATTTGTATCATCAGTGGCAAGAACGTAGGACACAGAAGTCTACAACAGTAATTTTAAAACATCTGTGAGCACAAATATCATAACATAACATCACGCCTGTAATCCCCGAAGGGTTAATCAGGGGTGTAACTAATGGAACACCCACATTTCGCCAGTTAAGTTTAAATCCCATGTAATAGATGACGAGCCTATTGACATCAACCTGGAGCATGATGATAAATATTTCTATGTGGAGGGGTGTTCGGAATGATATAATGAATATGTAATAATAATATGTGTCGTTGATTCCACCCTGAATAAAGTTACTAGCTTTCATGTTTTTAATGTTATGTTGTACAGACGCCAGCACATCAAACTACCCGAAACTGTAAAATTTTCCCAATCTACCTTGAACCTAATGCTCTAGCGATAAAGTTAGAAATTTGACAGATTACAGTAGCTCTATGTGCTGTCGTCTGTACGTGGCAGTTTTGGTACGAAAAAAATGATAACAAATGTTAACAAATTACAGAGGTACATAGGTTTTCCTATATACCCCTCCGCACTTCGGGAAAGCCAGTTTAATATTAAAAGTAAACAGTACCTATATTTTATTTTTTTAATTATTGTATATGTAATTTGTTTTTGTTATTAAGTAGGTATAATTTATCGGGTTTTTACAACAACAGTTCTGTGTAGAATCAAGTCTGTATTCGGTTTGTCCTGGCCATCCATTACATGGCACCGAATTAAAAAATAATAATAATTATATCACACAATAAACAGTAGGAGCAGCAGTGGCCCAGTGGTGGAGACCCCGAGTTACGAGCAGTAAGTCGTGGGTTCGAACCCAGCCAGGCGCACTGATCTGTGTAAGTTATTTCATCACCACTGTTCTCAAAACGGTGAAGGAAAACATCGTGAGGAAACCGGTATGTCCAAGAACCAAAAATTCGAAGACATGTGACATCTACCAACCCGCACTGGGCCCGCGTGGTGGATTATAGCGCATTCCCTCTCTATGAGAGGGAATGCGCTATAATGCGTCCCAGCAGTGGGAACATTAATAGGCTGATTATGCTTTTGCTTATGACAATAAACAGAATAATAGAACCACATAGTATAATGTATTGATAGTGATTTCCGTGTTATGACGCCGGACCTATTATTACTTACCTACGCAATATGCTAACTCTATTAATACATAATATGTTGAGGTAGGCTAGAATTCTTATAAACAAGCTCATTTTGTATTGATGCCACATAATATTAATATAGGTCTAAAGCGTGGTTGCTATTTCGAAAATAAAATAAAAAAGCGGATGTTAGGCAAGCCAGGGTGGATAGAAAAATATATCAACCCCTAAATTTTGAACTTTAGTTTTTTTTTTATCTTTGATGAGATGACTAGTAATAGAGAAGTATGGAAGAAGAAGACATGCTGTGCCGACCCCAAATGAATTGGGGTAAGGGCAGGAATATTGATGTGTTATGTTTTTGCGTAAAGCTTAAAATATTTCAAAATAACTGCATTTACTTGTTATTTTACAGTTTCTGTACACACTGAAGAAGAAGAAGAAAGGGACAGAAAATACTTTAAAAATGTATTTAAATGGTGTTAGTTTAAAAATTCGGATAAGATAAGTTTTAGAGAAAAAAAAAAAATGCCTTGTGGCATTAAATACGCCTATGTACCACTCTTGTATTGTAGGTACATTAAGTATAAATAAATAAATAAGTTTATTCCATTTATTCTAACTTGTAAAAGTATATGTTAGCATCGAAATACCCATTAGCAGTTATCCTTGTGAGAATGTGCGTAAACGATGCTATGAACACAGCACAGCAAAATAACAAAATACCTATAGCACACAAACACACATACACATAACACACACAAACACACACATAATGAATATAAATTACTTATTGACCTATTTTCTAAGCTAACCGAGTCGTTAATTAACTCCCAGATGGATGATAATTATGAGTAAGTTTCCTAGTACATGTTACTATAACTAGTAGTGTGTCGTAGTAGTAACTAGCAGTAGTGTAGTAGTATGACCCAAACCTACCTCAACGTATTATACATGGCAACAACGCGTCATTAAAGGTACTATAATACTCATGAGTGCGAAAAACAATTGTAGGTATTATCATAACACTAGAAAAGGGATATTTATCATGTTTACTGTTTGTTTTGAGTTCCCGATATTTCGGCGCTGTTGCAAGCACCATGATAAACAACAACAACAATCAACAACAAACAACAATAAACAAACAAACAAACAACAATTTTTTTTTTTAACAAGTGTATTGTAGCGTCTGCATTTCTCAAAAGCTAGGTCGAGTCAAAATACGTACACATTCATTTCGCCAGAGATCTTTGACAGACGTTACAGGTAGCCAATGACCCGAAAGTTTTACAACCAGTCTTACCAACACAGGCGTGATATATGTTATGCAACGATGAAGAATATATGGAATTTTATTTTCCTGCCTTTGATTAAATTATCAGTTATCGCATTCCACGCGCGTAATTAATTCCTGTGTAACGCATACATTATAAAAGTAGGCGTATGTACATTATGGACGACAATACGTGAACGTGATGAGCATTATGTAGGGAAAACTCATTGTTGATAGCATCCAGTGAATCATGATTGAGAGGAAACAACGCAGCACTAGGTACCTATAAAAATGTAGTTACCAACTCATTAATATTATACAACTTGCTTATCCCTTCGGCATCGCCCGCGTGGAGTTCGGTAATTGTCCCATGGGATCGTAATAGCGGGATAAAAAGTACCCTATGTGTTAATTCAGGTTAAAAATTATCCGTGTGCGAAATTTCATACAAATTCGTGTAGTAGTTTTTGCGTGAAAGAGTAACAAACATCCATCCACTTATTCATCCATCCTCACAAACTTTCGCATTTATAAGAAAGTAAAGTAAGATGCGGAAGTAACTTTGACTAACCCTTACGACAAACCAAAGCACCAGGGTTGCTCGCGAATTTGAATTTTCTTACGTTTTTTGCGATTTGGAGGTCAGTGACAGGCTGTATGTTGAACAAAATATGATTCGCGGCCGTAACACGAATGTATTTACAGAATTATAATCATTAATATCATCAATACAACCCTCTAAGTTCATTTAATCCCAATGAATGATTTTTTCATGAAATAGTCATTCAATGGCAAAAAACGTAAGAAAATTTAAATTTCGCAGGCTACCCTGGCGTTTCCACCTTTACAAATTTAGACTCAGGTCATGCATGGTCCTATGTTTAGACACAGAATGTTTTTTATCCCTAAAGTACACTCTCGTGGGATAATTCCCATCCTTCAAGAGGGTGAAGCCGCTGGAAAAAGCAAGTTGACAGTAAACTATTCATTTTTCTTGGAGGGACAAGCCTGTCACATTATTCATAGCCACTGTAACTCCTGAAAGTCAGAATCAATAGTTGTGAACACCAGAAAAATATTGTATTGTGGGTATTGTGGGTTTACTAAATAGATCATACTGTGGTCTTGCGAATAGGCACTTTTTTATTAAAAACAGTTGGTGAATTTGTTTCCCCGACATTGGTTTAACCGTGGGTTTAACACTAATAGTGTATGTATTTTTCACGCTCGCCCGCTCACCCGCCAGCTGGCAGTGTGGCCTGCGCTTTATGGCCCGACTTCAATCGTTGTTTTTATCACAGTCAAAACTGTTAATGAGTCGACATTACTTTTGGCCAGTTAAAACTATTTTATAATAACTTACATTAAGAAACGTATAACGTTGTTAGGTTTTTTTTTGTGACCCTTTGAAAAACATCGTATTGTAGTAATTCTAGGTAATTATAACTAATCGTTCTGAAACAATATATTTTTAATAGAGAACACTCATTTTAGTCAAGTGGTTTTGACCACTGGCTTGCTGGTTTTGATAGTTTTGACTGCAACCTATTCCTAACAATGATGGAATTGCAAATGCCTCAAAGTCCTTTCCACCCAGTATATGTTTCAAACAACTTCAGAAGCCCGAAAGTCTCATGATTATAAATTTCATTGTAATTCATATAAAGTAAGGTTGCTGCACTGCGTGACGCGGGTTCGATTCCCACACGGAAAATATATTTGTATGGCCTACAGGTAGTTGTTCCGCGTTCCGTTCATGCTGTTTGTGTACGTGAGTTAAAATGTTCTTAAACGCCCCACGATACAGGAGAATTGCCAGTGGAGCAACGTTTTAAAAAGATGAAGAAAAAGATGGAGCCAAGTAAATATCAATGCTTCCTGCATTGATATTTGGCTCCATTTGGGTACTGCTTCTATTAAACTTACTTCTAATTTAACAGACAGAGTTAATACTGAGGTGTTTCTTGGCCTACTTCTTCCTTTGAACTAAAAAGCTAGGGAGTAACGAAATAAGGGTGATTTGGGGGACTACGACTCTCTATACAAGAAGGAAGGAAGGAAGGGGCATAGATGCACATGATGATTTATATGGAGCGACTGCCTACCTGACCTCCACAACCCAGCTAGTACTGATTAGCTAGTACTGTAATACGATATCTCTTGATTATATTGGTTGTCAGACTTTTCGGGCCACTGACTCCCTGTAACGATTGTCAAAGATCTACTGATGACAGCCGGGACCAACAGCTTAACGTGCTTTACAAGGCACGGAGAAAACTCGGAATGTGATGGGTGGTCACCCATCCGCGGGTGACTACCAAGCAAGCATGGTTTAACCTAAAGATCGACCCGAGCGGCTGTTACTATTTAGCCACGAGCTCCTCCTGATCATAATGATCATAAATTCATATCATATTAAAAACATTTCCGTGGCATAAATTCTGACTATAACGTCGTCGAAGGCGCGGGAAAAACTAATAGTAGACAAAATTACAGATATTTTTGGGCATGTTGTGTGATGAGACTTTGAAATACGCCTGTTCACTAATCAACTCATCAACGCAAATAAACGAGAACTGGGTCATTAATATTGCGATATCGAATTAGTAAATTGACATATAAGAGACAAACTACAGATGCGTCTAGCTAAACAATTTCTTTCAAAGCGACAATTGTTAGACGACGACGACAACGAAAATTGTTGTTGTTTGTTGTTGTTGAATAGTTGTTGTTGTGTGGTTGTTGTTTGTTGTTGTTGTTGTTGTTGTTGTTGTTGTGTAGTTGTTGTTTGTTGTTGTTGTTGTGTTGTTCGACTAAGTTTTTCAAAAGCGTTATGTCTAACTTTTCAATCACCGTTACAGCTGATAGAAATGTCAGTTTGATTAGGTCCTCTAGAAGTGTAGAATAACAAGAGAATGAGCTTTTGGTTCATCTTCAAGCACTCAAAACGTTGTCTGTAAGTACTAATATTATACAGAATGTATGAGGAGTATGAAAGAAAAAGACATGCTGCGCCGACCCCAAATAAATTGGGATAAGGCCAGGAGAATGATGAGTGATGATGTATCAGAAATATATGTGGTCATATTTAAGGTTGAAAGACAGACCATCAAACTGTAAACATTCTCCTTGGAATGAGCGTTGTCCATGGAATTCTATGTCCCATACAAAACTTCAATAAATGGCTGACTGAACAGCTGATAGTTTTTCGCGATAACAATGTTTCTCCTATAATAATAATAATAATAATAATAATAATAATAACTACCGGAGATTTATTGTGAAGGACGGTACGGTTGACATATGTCGGGCATGCCACCGTCCAGGCGAATCAATCCGTCACATTATCTCCGGGTGTTCTCGTCTGGCTAACGGAGAGTACTTGCATAGACACAACCTTGTAGCCAGGATTATCCATCAGCAACTTGCTCTAAAATACAACCTTGTGGAATCGGAAGTACCGTACTATAAGTATGTGCCCGACCCAGTTCTCGAAAATGGCAGTATCACATTGTACTGGGATCGATCCATCATCACTGACAGGACTATTGTAGCCAATAAACCTGATATAGTGGTGGTGGATCGGTCAGAGCGGCGCGCAATGATTGTTGACATAACGGTCCCGCATGATGAGAACCTCGTGAAAGCCGAGAAAGATAAGCAAATCAAGTATCTTGACTTGGCTCGCGAGGTTGTCGACATGTGGGATGTGGACTCAGCAATCATTGTGCCGATAGTTGTATCAGCCCATGGCTTAATTGCCAAGAGCCTCGACCAATACCTGAGGAGGCTCTCGTTAGGCAGCTGGATCAAGGGTTTGATTCAGAAAGCGGTGCTCCTGGACACGGCTCGTATTGTTAGGAGGTTCCTCTCTCTGGAGCCCTGACCGCCGGTAGCTTGGACCCTGTTCCCGATATCGGTGGGCTACAATTTTTTATATTTTTAAATGTTTTTTTATATTGTTTTTAGTTTATGAAATATTTAAAAATGTAGAAGATTTGTATAAAAATAAATAAAGGAAATAATAATAAGCCCCCTAAACAACCACACGTCCTGATTGACCATCTAATCACGTGGGGGGCGGACACACGAATGAGAAATTACTGGCGTGGCTAACGTGGCTCTGGAAACCCACTAAAAATGGAGACTCGTTCAAAGAAAAAACGTATAGGACCGCTGCCCGGGGGCGATCGCCGGGGCGCACCTGGAGCTGACGCTGGGTGTCTCAGCATGCGAACCGTCAGCGGTGAGGAGTTGAACAGGCGGGCTCCCACCGACAAAGATACTACAGCCGAAATCATTGACGATGGTGACAGACTGACGGACAGGACAGACACCCCTGTAGAACCGTATAGTCCAAGCACAGTATCATACACACCTTCTAGGCGATCATCACCATCCATACCATCGTCACCTACACCTACACCTTTATCACCCCCCATTATTAGTTTAAATACTGTTTCACCCACTCCGACCTTGAATGCTGCGCGGGGGGTATCTACCTTTTTGCCCGCGTCCACCAAGGCTGGAAAAGCAAGAGTTCGCATGAAATGGAGCAAAGAAGTAAACACATTTATCATGCGAACTTACCTATACATCACTAAATTAGAGACCGATATGACCACCTACAGACAACAACTGCATGAACTTTTTGTACGTCGATATCCAGAGATTACCGTTTCTGAACAAAGGATTTCAGATCAAAGAAGAACTATCGTTAGGAATAAACTGTTGTCACAAGAAGAAATAGGTAGGTTAAAAGTAGAAGTGCGTACACAATTACACCTAGAATCAGTAAATGATGAAGACACTAATAATATCGCAGTAACACAAAATACGATCGAAAACATTCAACAAGAACAACCACAGTCATACGATCAATCAGAACCTTACACACAATCTCAACCATACTATTATCTATCATCACAGGCATATTCACCAATCACGCATACATCCACACAAACCGAAAATGTGACCATAATGTTAGAAAATGACATTGAGGTTCTAGCAAATATAAATCAAAACCCGCCCACAGATACGCGTATTCGAGAAATACACGATAAATTTAAAACAGCTCTCACTCAATACTCTGGGATGGACCCGGCAGCTCGACCAAAACTACCAAAACTCAGGTACACACCAAAACTTGCTCAGCTCGTTCATGTATTTAATCAAAATATTCTCACTCAGTATATTAGCGAAGATACTCAACTCACAGACGTACATACTTTAATATACTGCACAGCATTAGTTATATCCGAAGAACTCAATTTTAAAATCACAGAATACACAGGCAATGCTAGACAATCAAATGTTAACAAACCTGCATGGCAGCAGAGGCTTGAAAAAGATATAGAAAAACTTAGAGCAGACTGTGGTAGACTAACCCAATATATAAACAACAATCGATCAAACAAAGTAGTCAAAAGAGTAGAAGTAATTTTCAAAAACATGGCTCTTCATACTAGGCACGAGAATCACAATAGAAGGCCGGAAGAATTTTTAGATACTTTAAAACAGAAATTAGCCCTAAAAGTCCACAGGTTGAGAAGATATAAGAAAGCACAAGAACGTAAAAATGATAACGCTTTGTTTGCTACAAATGAAAAGAACTTTTATAGAAAATTACAGAAACCGCAAACTGACACCGATACACCGGTAACCGAAAACAACATAGAACTACCAACAACGGCACAATTAGAAACCTTTTGGGCTGGCATATGGGAAGAACAAATACATCATAAGGAAACATCTGAATGGATTCTAGACGAAGAAACTAAATGGAGCTCACTTGAAGAAATGGAATTCATTGAGTTATCTGAGTCTGACATAACTAGTGTTACAGCGCGACTACACAATTGGAAATCCCCTGGTATTGATAAAATACATAATTATTGGTATAAAAAATTAGAATCATTGCACAAAATTTTAGCTAAAAATCTAACGGAAATCATTTTAGGAAAACAAAACATTCCGGAATTTATAGCTACAGGGATAACTTACATGTTGCCAAAAACTCATTACTCATCACAGCCTTCCCAATACAGACCGATCACATGCCTACCCACAATATACAAGATCTTAACGTCAGCAATCACTACAAAAATCAATAAACACGTAGAACATCACAACATAATAGCAGAGGAACAAAAGGGATGCCGGCGAGGACACATGGGATGTAAGGAGCAACTAGTCATAGATTCGATCATACACAAGCATGCTGCCACAAAAAATAGAAATTTACACTGCACTTATATTGATTATAAAAAAGCTTTTGATAGTATTCCACACTCCTGGCTTATCCAAATATTACACATATACAAAATAAACCCACAAATCATTGAATTCTTACGAAATATTATGTCCCGATGGAAAACTACGCTTCAATTAAATTATCTCAATAACGCTGTCACAACTCGCCAGATTGCTATAAAAAAAGGTATTTATCAGGGAGACTCCCTGAGCCCTTTATGGTTCTGTCTCGCTCTGAATCCTCTATCTCACCTACTACAGCGTTGTCAGGCTGGATATTGCCTTAAACAAACAACAACAGAAGAAACCACTATATCTCATCTTATTTATATGGACGACATTAAATTATACTCAAAAACAGAAAAAGAAATGAAAAAACTAATAGATATCACAACAGAATTTAGCAAAGACATAAACATGCAGTTTGGACTAGACAAATGTAAAACAGTACATATAATAAGAGGCAAAATTAAACCTGGCGACTATGCAATTAACACTACTGACACTATTACAGCTATGGAACCCACCGATTTGTATAAATATTTAGGATACAGGCAACTAAAAGGATTAGATCACACAACAATTAAACAGACTTTGAACACAGAATACAAGAGAAGAGTGGTCGCAGTATGTAAAACTCAACTCTCCGGCAAACATTTAATAAAGGCATTAAACACATACGCGATCCCAATACTAACATACTCGTTTGGAGTGATTAAATGGTCAAAAACTGACATCCAGCAAATCGAGAGAACAACACGAACTACACTTACTAAACACAATAACTTACATCCTAAATCTGCAATAGAAAGGCTAACTATAAAACGACAAAACGGAGGGAGAGGCCTAATCGATATTCATCATCTTTGGCAAAAACAAATAACTAGGTTAAAAACATTCTTTAACAGTAAATCACACACAAGTAACATACATAAAGCTATAGTAATGAACGACAACAGCTACACCCCACTTAACCTAAATGAAGAGACAGATACACAAAACACCAACAATGAAGACCCACAGAAACAAAAGTTAGAAGATTGGAAGAAGAAAGTGTTGCACGGACGGCACCCGCATGACCTTGAACAACCTCATATAGACACACTAGCATCAAATAAATGGCTTAAAATTGGTTCTTTGTTCCCGGAAACCGAGGGCTTTATTATTGCGATACAAGATCAGATCATAAATACTAAAAATTACAGGAAATTCATCATAAAAGACCCCACAATGACTAACGATAAATGCCGCAAATGTCACACCCAACCAGAGACCATACAACACATCACAGGAGCTTGTACAACACTCACACAAACAGATTATACTCATAGGCACAATCAGGTAGCAAATATCATCCATCAAAACTTAGCACTCAAACATAAGCTCATTCAAGACTCAAACACTCCTTATTACAAGTATGTAGCACAACCAGTTGTAGAAAATACCACTCACAAACTCTTTTACGATCGCGGCATATTAACCGATAGAACCATTCACTACAATAGACCAGACATAATCCTTCAAGATAAAGTAAATAAAGTCACATACCTCATAGATATAGCAGTCCCTAACACACATAATTTACAAAAAACAATAGGTGATAAAATAAGTAAATATGCAGAATTGAAAGAAGAGGTGACCAGAATCTGGAGGCAAGAAAAAGTGTACGTAGTACCCATAGTAGTCTCCACCACGGGTGTTATACCCAACCACCTCCACCATAGCCTCAAATTATTAGACCTCAAAGACTCAATTTATATAACACTTCAAAAAGCTGCGATTTTAAACACCTGCAGAATAGTAAGGAAGTTCATGCAAATCGACGAAAATGAAATATCACACAACTCACACACACACACGCTACGTTGACTTGGTTAAAGCCCGTTAACGTAGCTTAAACTAGCCAAAGAGCTAAGAAACAGAACATGTTTTCCAAAATAATAATAACTTTATTTCACAAAAAAAATACAGATTTCACAAGGTAAAATAAGACAATTTAAAAGAGCTATGGTAGTAACACAATACACTATAATCTAGAAACTAAAATCTGTACACAATAAGGAAAACCCTGCCTCTCAAACTAGGTAACCTGTATCTTGAGAGACAGTGATTCAGCTTAAAATTGAAGCTATATTATTTATTGTAGACTGTGTCGATCTACCCGAGCGTTCTAAGGACATAATTATTATTTAGGAAAATATAGTACATTCACTATTATGTATGTTTGCGTGTGAGCGTGTATGTATGTGTGTGAGCGCGGGTGTGTGTATATTTGTGTGTGCGCGGGTGGGTGTGTGTGTGTATATATGTGTGTGTGGGTATGTAATTAGAAATATGTACATAGGTAGTTAGACGACATACTTGAGTAAAGACTCTGTTTTCAGGTAGTCCTGTTTCAGTAGCCATTCCGTTAATTTTGATTTTATTTCATGTTTATTTAGATCGACGATGTTTAATTTTTTGTGAATTTGTTTGTAGATGTATGTACTTAATGTGTAGTATTGGTGTTGAGCGAAGGCGGTTTTGTGGGGGGTGCTAATGGGTAATTTCTTCCTTTTTTTAGGGTCAGTAGGGGGAACACTACCGTGTTTTCTTAAAATAGACCGCAATAGAAATAGCTGGCGAACAGAAAGCACTTGTGAGTCAGCGTATAGTTTCACAGTGGGATAGCGATAAGGTTTGCGAAACATTACCTTCAGCACGGCTCTCTGCGCTCTTTCAATCTTCAGGAAACAGGTTTTGTTTGCACCACCCCATGCTGTGATGCAATATCCAATGACAGATTGACATAATGCATAATACACCATCTTCAGGGTTTCAGGCGCTGCCGAGTCTCTGAGGGATTTAAAAGTATGCAACAGTTTCACAGACCTAGCAGTAATAGCGTCAACCTGTTTGTCCCATCGTAGTCCTCCGTCTATTTGGACACCCAGATATTTCACACTATCTGTTCTTGTGAGTTTCGGACATAAACAGTGTGGGGATCGTGTGGAGCAGGTGTGAGCTATTATGGAGAAAGACTTTTCAGGTAAGTTGTTTCGTCGCATAGAGAATGGAATGTACGAGGTTTTATCGCAATTCAGGGTAAGTAAGTTTAGGTTAAGCCATGTCATGACAGTTGCTATTGCCACTTCAGCGTGGCATTTAACGCTATCCCAACTTGGTCCATTAACTATGACTGCGGTGTCGTCCGCATACGCAATAATTTTAGAGTTGGGGATGGCCAGATTACACAACTCATTGACGTATATTTGGAAGAGGGTGGGGCCTAGAATGCTTCCCTGAGGCACACCGTAAGTGTTTATTATTATTTCATCACTTACATGTTCTCCTATTTTTACACGTTGGGTCCGGTTGCTGAGATAATCTTTGAAAATTTCGAGGGAGTTTCCTCGTACCCCTAGGAGTTCCAATTTAGATATAAGTTTAGGAACAGATACTGTGTCAAAAGCTTTAGAGAGGTCCAAAAATATCCCTAGACTTTTAACGCCACTGTCAAGATTCCTCGCAACCAACTGTGTTAGATCCAGAACTGCATCCTCAGTTGAAATTCCTGAGCGAAAACCATACTGATTATCTGCTATGAGCCGATATTTGTTGAGGAATTTTTTTAGAGCATTGTTCAAGATCCTTTCCAATATCTTAGAGAGCGCTGATAGGACTGATATGGGTCTATAATTGTTGACACAGTTTCTGTTCCCTCCCTTATGAATTGGATGAATAACAGCTTTTTTAAGCACATCAGGAAAGATGCCTTTTTGAAGGCAGCAGTTAAAAATATATGTCAATGGAGGAGTCAAGATCTGGCGGCAACTCTTTAACACTACGGGAGATATGCCATCCCAACCTATTGCGCAATCATTTCGCAGTTGCAGAATAAGTGACTCCACTTCCGATTCATCAACCTCAAGTATTACAAGAGAGTTGGCAGGGTTGGGTGATGTATTGTGACTTAAACTCCTAGGTAGGTTTGTAGGTTGATGAGACTGGGACAAGATTTTTTCTGCCAAGTTCGTTCCTATATTGCTGAAAAATCTACACACTTCGTTTGCGGATGATATAGCGTTGTCACAGATATCCAACAGTTCGACCGGGCTAGTTTTCTTTTTGGTGGTGTTTGTGATTTGTTTTATCGTTTTCCAAAGTGCTTTAGGGTTATTCCGAGATTTTTCAAGTTCGCTTTTCTCATAGGCAATTTTTAGTTTTCGGAGCAAGTCATTACAAAAATTCCGGTACCGAGAATAGGTAATTTTCAGGATAAGATTATTGGGATCTTTCCTTAATCCATTATGCAATCGGTCACGGTTTTGTATACACTTTAAAATGCCTGTAGTTATCCATGGTTTTATTATTCTTTTTTTTCTAGGGATTTTAATATGTTTTGTGTGCTTGTCAATGACTGAGGAGATGATTTTTATGAAGGCATTCATGGATAAATTGGGGTCAGTAATTTTGTACAAGGGCGAAAAATCAGAGTTTTCTAAATCTAACTTGACTGCTTCGTAATCTATGCGGGTGGCTATGTGAAGTGGTATAGTGTCAGGGTTTGTGTTAGCAATATTAAATAACACTGGTTTGTGATCTGTGATGTGTGAATCTAGTACAAGGGTAGTAACAGGCAGGGTACTTTTCACAAGTACATGATCCAGACAGCTATCCAGTCGGGTGTTGAATCGGTGGGTTGGAAGTAGACCGTGGGAGGCATTTAGCATGAGATATTCGAAACAGCGGTTATCTGTACTATTGAGTTTAAGATCTATATTAATATCGCCTACGAGAACTATATTTTTAAAGGAAGATAGGCTAGAGTAGACATTATTTAAACTATCCAGGAATTTTTCGGTACTCTCTTTGGAACTGTATGACGGGGATCGGTGCACTGCCACGATAGCGATATTTTGGTTAGCCAATTTGCATACCAAGCAATTCCCACTCACAAAGTCTGGTTCCCATTCTGAGGTCCGGAGAGTTTGTTTTTTAAAGATAACAATCCCATCATTTTGATTATTGTTTATAGTGGTACAATAGGAATCATATCCAGCTAAAACAGGCATATTACTAACTTTACTAAGCCAACATTCTGTAAGAACTACCACGTCTAAATCAAGTTTCAGTGAGTGTAGTAATAACTGGGCTTGGTCAAAGTTTTTATTTAAGCTACGAATGTTTAGGTGTAGTATTTTTATGTTGCTGCTAGTGTTATTAACATAGTCAATACAATCTTCTGGGGTACAGTTAAATGAGTCACCTACTGTTAGCGAGTCAAGCTCGCTGCTTATATTGATTATGCTATCCATTGGGAGAGTGTAGAGAGAGCAAGAGGTGACTCAAAGCGAAGTCTAGTATAGTTAGGACTTGCCTAATAAGCAGTATGTCGTTTGTTATTTGTTTTGTGTAAGGTTGAATGTTATAGGAAGTGTCTTTGTATGAGTGAGTTGTGAGTGTATTCTTGTATAGGATATGTATGCCATTTTGAGATTTTATTTGTGTGGTTAAGTCAATGTTACATAATTTGTGTATGTTTTTAAAATTAGCAAGTACAATTTCTAAAATTAATAATACTATACAGACGGATGCTAATATAATAAAGTTTTTGACAACATGGATTACTAGTCACTTGCCATTGAAACCTATATCTTGTAGACATTTTTCAGAACTGATTAACAATTGTTTGTCACCTTCTTGTTTGCGTAAAAATATGTTACCGTTTGAGACCCAACAGAACTTAAAATTGTGGTTTTTCGCGAACTCTCTTGATTGATAATACAGTTTTTTTATGTTACCCGGAAGCTGTTCCGTGACGTAAACTGGATGACAAGTTCCGGAAATGCCAATGAGACTAGTATTCAGTTTATCTTGCTTTTCCCTGTTTTTGTTGAAAGTTCGAACCGCAGATATGAATGTGTCCTTTGTCATAACAGAAGAAAATTCTGCTATAATCGGTCGTGATATGGTCGATGGGTTCGAAGACTTCCCCGGCAGGCGATAAATATCCCTCATTTCGGAGCCCTTAATGGAGACACCGACAGCTTCACCAATGCTGCATATTGTTTTTGCAAGTGTGGCATTGGTTTCAATATTACTTTGCGGTATATTTCGGATTTCGATGCCCGACGACCTTGATTTGTAATTCAGATCTTGTAATTTTTTCTCTAAACTTTCTATATACTCTCTCTGTTCACGGCGTTCCCTTCTTAGGTCTTCAACTTCTTTCTTCAACTCCTCAAACCGTTGGTTTATGAAAGACATAGATCTAACCATCTCCTCGTTTGATTTTTGTATTTCCTTGTTAGCTGCTTGAATCTGGGTGTTCTGGGATTTAATTTCCCCAATGTCAGTCGCTAGTTTAGCCATCAAAGCGGTTTGAGTCGAAAGTACCTTCGCAATTGACGAGTCTTGTTCCTCCTTCCAATTTGCGAGTTGAGTTTGAAGGTCGTGCGAGCTTAATGTAGTGGCGCCTTGTGGCGAGTCCGCCTTCCTGGCTCTTTTATTTCGACTAGTGTTTACATAATCACTCACCACTGCATTGGCTATATCCGATTCCGATTTGGTCTGGGACTGGCAAAGGTTGTTTGTTTGCGTTTTCGGCGTGCTCGGGGGAGTGCGTCTTATAGTGGACATGTTTACAAAAATAGTTGTGATGTAAACAAAAGCAAAAACTCGTAGACTTTTTCACAATCGATAAGCGCGTGCGCACTGCGTAATGTGGTGGTCGAATTTCGGTCGATGCCACACTTAGAGCTCAGGCTAAGGTGGTCGTGATCGACGGGTTGGTTTGGGACAGCTTTCCGTCCAGTATTACTTGAGCTCTGCCAATACAATCCAACCTATGTGGTCACAGGTTGTCTCATTTATTCCGGCGTTAGGGAATTTTTAATAACTTAGCAGTTAGTGAGCAGAATTCATCAATACGTCACCGTAGATGTTTGTATACGGTTGTGGTAAGGAAGATTTAAATTAAATATATAATTTAAACTTTCAAAAAGAGACGCAGGTTGCGGGGCTCGAACTCGGAATTTCTCACGACAGCGTAAGGTGTGTAGCGGCTTACGCCTCGAGACTACCAGAGCTATGATGAAATGTGCAAATTTGGTGTTCTCCTCCAAGTATTTTGTGGGACGCAGACAATTATTGTCATTGACAAGTGTCGTTTAAAGGTCAGAGCACTTCGACACAGAGACAATTTTAACGTTCACTTTTAAAACTTCTAGAAATGTTTTTGTTTGTAACTCTGTTGATAGTTTGTTCACAGTTCTAGTTTTTTTACCGCTTATTGCGGGTTTTATTTAACACGTATTAGTGTAACTTTGGAGTAGGTTACTGCACTTTTTACTGGGTTGATGAATTAAAATGTTCGCGAGCAAAACGAGCACGTCCACATGACAACGAAAGTAACGGCCGAATCTATGGAGTTAGTTGTCCAGTTTGATCGCACCGGCTCTAGATCTCATCGGTCTAGTGTTCTCAATTGCAACTGCTGAGCATGAGGACCAGGGTTCGGTTCCCGGGTCGGAAAAAAATTATTGGATTTTTCTATCAGGAATTTCTCATTAGTAGGCACGGAGTATGGATTTGTGCCCGGTAGATGGAAATAGGCTCGCCCCCTATTAACATAACTGGCGAAATGTGGGTATACTATAAGATACATTTATAACCCTAACAGATTACAGGCGTGATGTTTTGTTATATCGGATATACGCTGTAGAGAGGAAGGACTTTATAACTTAGGTAGTTCCTGAAACTAAATTTAGTATTTTTTTCAGAAAATAACATTTAAGCACCACAAAAACAGTTTCCAAATAAAAATGAGCATTTCAGACAAAAGTGAATCGTTGAAGCCTGTACCAATGATTAAAAATCATTGTATCACCAGCGCCTTTCAAAATAGGTTGCATAAAAAAATCAAACGTGGTACAAAGTGAACTAGTCTAGTAGTAAAAATATAAATGCTAATAAAATAATTTAAAAATAAAGTAAAACTACTCTAACAAATCAATAATATTCGCATATACTCAATAAATAGCTGTTAGTGTAATGTGTTTGACAGCACTATCAGAGAAACCAGATCACCACTCCGTACGAGGTTAGACACAAATAACTATTCGTATAGTGTGCTGCTTCGTACAGTCATGTTGAGAGATAACTGCTTGGATGAAAGCCTTAAAATTTCATCCCATTCGAGACTTATGCGGGTTTTTACTTATTTAGACTAGACATGACACTTAAATAATTATGTTATTTCATTGTCGGAATTTCAACTTTTCGTGCTGACCTCAGCGTCGAAAATCTAACAGAGCAAAGGAAGAATTGAATTGTGTATCGTTTAAAATACTGCCCATTTTGACATGATGAGAAACCAAGGTTTGAAGCCGAGCTGGCTTGATGCTATCAATTATCAAGACCCGAAAGATTTTGAAAAAAAATTCTAAACTAGTGCTTCAAAATGTTGTAGTGCTTAAAAAATTGTTAACAACGAATTATTGTTAAAATAAAAGACATTGCCTCAGTAAAGGTGTGGCAATGCCTAGTATCTCCGTTCAGAGGCAATTTAGAATGCCATCGACACGCTAAGAAGAAGTATGTGTGTTACGCATTACCCTGCTGGATTTTCCGATTTTTAAGGGATAAGCGGTAGGTGATTGTGAAGGGACATAATTATCATCATCATCATCATCATCTGGCTAGTCTTTACACAACTATGTTGGGGTCGGGACATAATGAAAGAAAACTCTGATTTCATCATGACAACATTGACCACAAAATATGACTTCATTATACTTTCTGTGGGTAATAGAATCAGTTCAATTTATTTCCTTTGTTTTCATGTTTGACGTTCAAAGGTTTCTTTTAATATGGCTTAATTGAAAATGTATAGTATGACAGTTCAAGGTGGCGTTGCTTGTCAAGAAAACTTGCATCAATACGTCAAACTTGGTACATTTATTTTACATACATTTATACAAATAAACTAACGCCTTTTTCCCATGGAGGAAGGGAAAAACCACAGAAGGCCTCCTGCTGCGATCCTAACAACCTAACTACTCCTTTTCCGTCATCCACGGTCATACATGTGGTCATACATGGCACATGCACGACGGTTGCGAGTACTACGCACCTAACCTTTCTAAAGAACATTTATTTTAGTCCAGTGTTTCCCCGACGGAACAGATAAGTTGGTTTAAGTGTGTGACTTTGGCTGTACCTATTGACAGATTATCAAGGCATGACGAATTCCATGACGTCAGACCTCGTAAAGGGGGCGTAAACAAAATATTATTATATTTGGGAGCGGCTCATAAACGCGCGAAAACTGACGCAGAATATAAACCACCTGCTTAATGTTAGTTGTTATTATTGATGGCAGTAACTGTACTGTTCACACCACTTCCACGACCTTCAGGGTTTGATGGACGGCCTTTTTGCTAGGGGCATAGTAATTAGAGAAGATTTCAGAAGATATAGATAGTGGGCACCTTCTATTTACAGACACTTTCGAATTGTGAAGGAGCCGTTTAGTTAATCAGAAAATTGAAGCCTATTTCTCAACGTAGATCGTGTAGAATGGAAGTATAGGCTAGAAAGAAAGACATACTGCGACCTCAAATAGGTCCTCAGTCGGTAGTAACCCCAACCTCCCGTATCCGGGCCTGGTCCAATTTACAGTCCGGAGCGAGAGGGAATGGGAAGCCGTCACCTGCTTCTGAGAAGCAGTCATGCTAGCGAAGGAGCTGGCGGAACATGAGAGGGAGAGGGCGTCACGTCCCAGCAGCCGCAGGAGACACCCTGGGCGTAGGGGGCCACGTGGCTCCTGGCCTCCTAGGTGCGGGCCTTTGGACGGTGAGTAATTGGCTAGCTTGCCGTCCGTCCGTCGTATGACGACAGGCAAAGTCGACGGCGCGTTCGTATTCCACGTGCGTGATAAATAATTGATAGAAAGAGATGTCAGCAAATTGGAAGGGGACCCCTTCAAGCTCCTGCAAGGGCCGATGCCTGCCGGGGCTGCGGGACTGTTCGAAAGAGATATCAGGGCGCTGGAACACAAAGGGCTAAGAAGGAACATTTATGCGCTTTAGTCAGTAGAAGTCTGACACTCCCCCTTCCGCTCCACCCAAAGCGGGGGTTCATTTGATATGCCATAAAATCTACAAATGAATCATCGGTTCAATATAAAAGTTGCTGTTGCTGTTTCATCTAGCTAAGCTAAAATAAAGATAATTAAAACTATAACACTTACAGTGGACATGATGCACAATATGAAGCAGCCTGTGCGCAAGGGGATGCAGAAACAACATCTCCTCAACAGCGGCAAAGGCATGTCGGAGCTGAAATCAAACAATTTATTTCTTTAGTTGAGTTTTATAAAAAAAACAGCAATATATTTTGACGATTTATGAGAACACAAAAATGTATGGGCAACTATTTTTAGCCTATTTCAGGATTGTCCCCATTCTTAACATTGTTTATAATTCTTCTTTATTCTTCTTTATCGCTGCATCCGGTTAGACTGGAAGCCCACCCCAATATAGTTGGGAAAAGGCTAGGCAGATGATGATGATGATGATGATCGTGTGGTTAGTGCCTAACCTGGTGTTAGAGTTTTTATGCCGCCCGTAAAGGCCTCTGACTTGGCTTTACATGTCGTCGAGAAATTTCTCTCAGTCATGCTAGTTTCCTCACGATGTTTTCATGTACCGGAACAAGTGATAATATTATACAATACGCATATGAATCTGAGGAGCTCGTGGCTAAATAATAACAGCCGCTCGGATCGATCTTTAGGTTAAGCCGTGCTTGCCTAGGTTGGTCTGTGGATGGGTGACCACCCATTAGATACCGAGTTTCCTCCGTACCTCGGAAAGCACGTTAAGCCGTTGGTCCCGGGTGTCATTTGTAGATCTTTGACAGTCGTTAGGTAGTCAGTGGCCCAAAAAGTCTGACAACCAGTCTTACCAAGGGGTATCGTATTACCCAGTACTAACTGGGTTGTGGAGGTCAGATAGGCAGTCGCTCCATGTAAAATAGTGGTATTCAGCTGCATCCGGTTAGACTGGAAGCCGACCCCAATATACTTGGGAAAAGGCAAGGCAGATGATGACGCATATGAATCCGAAAAATCAGAGGTGTCTTGGGTTTGAACTTGAGACTTGACTTGACTTGGCAGTTATAATGATGAATAGAGATACAATGGGGTCAATGTATCTCTATTCATCATTATAACAACTTGGGTAGATAAAAAATTAGGTCAATAAAAGACCTAATCTTTTTATTTGCCTATGTGCTATCTAATAATAAATATTACGTGTGTAAGTTTCGACCACAGCCATGTCAAGGGTTGACGTCACCATCGTACCGAATTCTCCCCTCTGATCAGTTACCATGGCGCCAGACTTAATAGTGCCATTAAGTGATATTACTTAGGAACATTTTATAAGTTCTGTTATGACTTATAAACTATTGCCCGCGGCTTTGCTCGCGATTTTATACTGGGCGATAAGGCTAGGTTGGATCCTTCAAGGAGTCAAAGAGGTGACAGACTCACTCGTCATGTTAAACAACTTTCTCAAAGAACCTCATATCCGATTCATGAAAAAACCCTTAAGCTCATTTATAGGTACATAGATGGACCTTGCCATACCTTATTTTTATTTTATTTTTAAATGCTTTTTATTTATTTATATTATTGACATGAGGTAATTTATTTTTTGTGTTTGTTTCTCATACAGAAGGAAAGTATTAATTTATGACTGAACTAACTGTTCTTTTTTTTTTGATGTAGTACATTTATATACATTATTTACACATGCAAATCAATAATAGTAAAAAAAATATGTACTGTATTATTTAAATTAAATTTAGTTTTATGTTATTTTGATATTTAATTTAGTTATTGGTATTGTGTGAAACACCACAAATACACATATTTTATCTGTGGTTATTTTAATACTTAACAAAATTATGGATCTTTAGAAATTAATTGAATTGAATAGAAGGAAATAATATTAATTAAATATATTAACCTGCAAATGTTCAATAGCCGGATAAAGACCTTTGCTCATAAGCAAGGGCAATGTATTTACTATTATAGAAAACTAACTATCTAAAACTAAGTATTTTTTTCTTCTTTATGTTGACTATTTTAGGGAGAAAATTATAAAGGTGACATAGCTTGTACTTTCACTTAGACATGTTCCCGTCTCTGTCTTTCACTTCTAGTTTCAAAGTTGTGTGAAAGTGACAATATACGTGCTGAGTGAGCAGTAACCTAGTGTTTCAGACTGTTGTTATTTCTGTTCAATCAATCTGTCATTTCCTGAGTCAATGCGTTGGTCATTATGACGATGACTTGTAATTATTTTGAGTAATAATTTACATGACGTATACGTGCAATATTACGTGTAACGTAAAGCCGTTGGTCCCGGCTGTCAATTGTAAATCTTTGACAGTCGTTACAGGTTATCAGTGGCCCAAAAGACTGACAAGCAGTCTTACCAAATGTTATCGTATTACCCAGTACTAACTGGGTTGTGGAGGTCAGACAGGCAGTCGCTTCATGTAAAATACTGGTATTCAGCTGCATCCGGTTAGACTGGAAGCCGATCTCAGCATAGTTGGGAAAAAGCTAAGCGATGATACGTGCAATATTATTATGGTTACAATGGTGTTCTGACAAGTCCGCTTCTTGCTCGGAGTTTTTCGACTGAAGTTGGATATGCTAGTTACTTGAGAGCATGATGAAGATCAGCATACCAAAGCTCACGACAACCACCTCAGAAAGCCATCGAATGCAGTAACTGTGGCCGAATTCACCCAGATGGCATCATCATTATAGTCTCATTGACTTTAACACACTTTTCTTTTCAAGGTGATTTCTCGATTTCCAGAAGAATACAAATGAAAGTAGTACGGTATGTTAATCAATATGGCCATGACACTCAGTTGTTAAACTATATGATGTAAGTAAATTAATGATTGCAAAGTAAACGATCGTGTAGTAGTAATAATTTAAAAAATACGTCGTTGGTGTAGTGGTTGCTAGCGCTGTTGCTGAGCATGAGGTCCGATTTCCAGGTCGGACAGTATGATTGAGTTACTCCTTTACGTACTTTTAGGAATAAAAGCCACGGAGTCTGGATTTGTGCCCGTTTGACAGTAATAGGCTCGCTCCCTATTACATGAGACTTAAACACAACTGGCTAAATGTGGACGACCTATTAGGTATACACACCTCTGCCTAATGCTTGGGGAATGACAGGCGTGATGTTATGTTGTAAAAACTGATTGATATAACGTTCAGTAGACCGCAATACATTGACAGCTCTTTGATCTTGAGCTACCGTAGTATAAAGTTTTAATAGAATGCCAGGCGAGCTTATACTGGTTTTGTTAGTGTTACCAAGTACGGTGGATTTGAATGACTGACAGGTAGGTAATTCAACATACATCATTAATGGTAGGTCGTAGTGCATAAGGAAAGTCTGGGTTATTGGGCTATCATCATTACGTCATGCAGACGTAGATGGGCAGGTATGTTTCGTATTTCGGTGACTAGAAGCAGGAAATTTGAATTCAAGAATGAATTTTCAATTACCCACAAACATGTTCCGTGAGTGACATATTGGGAGCGATTATGACTTGACTCACGTAGGTATATTTTTTAAGGATAACCTGACGAATATTTATGAACACTGGTGACATATGGGATATGTAAGTTCAATGTCCTAAGTAGGTAAGTAGTCACTTGGTGAGATAGTGTGAACCAAGTACCTGGGCGACCGAGCACTGCTCAGGTGAAAATAGAGAAAACGAAGTTTACCAGATGTCAGAACTAGTTAGATAGATTTTTCGCCCCGTGAATAACCTTATTGCAACATTCATCGAAGATCGTGATAAAAATATATACCTATAAATTAAATACAAATATTGCTCATCTAGAAATATAGGATTGGCTACAGAAGATTACAAGCATCTCTTTTAAGGCATTTGGAAACCAGTGGCAAATTGTTGTGTGAATTGTGACTGGATAATATACGGAAAGTCAGTAGATTAATTGAACCTTGGGAACAGGGTCTAATCAGCCTCTTATGTGCAAGGGCATTTAGAGAAAAGACCCTCCTTTCAATACATGTCGTGTCGACTGTGAGGGGTTACCACATGTCGTCAGCAGTATTGTTGTAAGGGTAGTATTTAAACGAGCGAACATAAATTCAAATTAAAGGTGTCAAAAATATTGAAAATGGGCTACTGAAATACTAAGTGAGCGACAAACAGTGGGCTAATACTAATGTTTAAAACAGCGACTTGAAAATAGAAATTTGAGTTACTAGTTGTTCAGTACGATTATGTGATAATTCAAGGACTCCTGTAAAAAACTTAAAACAAGGTTATTAATCACTAGATTGTAGATAAGGCGTAGTCGACGAACCCCCGCTGAGCGGGGCTCCTATTTCTGTTTACAGAGTTTAAAGTAACCTAACACGAAGGGGATGGCGGGGTCTTAGTTCGCTCACTTAGCTCGCTCACTAGACCCCGCCATCCCCTTCGAACCTAACCTGTCCGAGTTGGGGTGCCACAAGTCTCTCTCAGCATTCGCTCGCTCTTGCTTCCTTAATTCTCCTTGCCGCAATGACCAGATAAATAGTTACTTACTTTGGTACAATAGTCGCCCATTTAGTATATTGGTCGCCAATTAAATTTTTATTCGCCCGATTAATAATTTCCCTTGTTGTAATGGCAGTGTGCGATAGTGACGAAGTTATGCAGGACGTCTAGCCGCATCTCTTTCCTACCCTGGAATAAGAATCTGTCTAATCCGACAAGAGTTAGAACTTGTATTTGAATTTCGAATGAAACTGTGAAAATAGTTATGTTTTTTTAATCATAGATGACACTTTACGAATCGCATATACTCTAGAGTGATGAATATAAATGTTGATGGATGGACAGGGAGAGGAAGACCAAAGAAAAGATGGGTGGATTGTGTAGGGAATGATGTGAAGGAAAAAGGAGTTAATGATAGCGTGATGATTAACAGAGGAGGATGAAAGAAAAAACGCCGTTGCTCCGACACCAAATAACATGGGATATGTGCAGGAAGATGATGGGATGGTACTGTTTAGGTAATTACGTCATCGTCATAATGCTGAACCACGGTATTAAGGTACTCCGTAAAATAATGCCCTTCGAACAGAACATAGAATTAAATTAAGTCTTGCTCTAAAGTTATTGTTTTATTTCGACGTATATGGGAGATAGTTCTTTGGGAATTGTACTCAATTAAACAATACTGCTTTAAGACGTCATAGCAGGCCACCTGGTGTTGTTCACATAAAGCCATTGAGTTTAACATTATCAGCTTATAATGTTCCCACGGCTGGGACACAGTCCGTATACTCCGTATTGCACCACGCAGCCCAGTGCGGGTGGGTAGATGTCACACGTCTTCGATTTTTTGTTTTAGGAGACGCTGATTTTCTCATATGTTTACCATAATTCTTTGAGAGCAGTACTAATGCAATCATTTACATAAAGTAAAACGAGAGCTTGAGGTTCATCATTATATTATTCTTAGGGTTCCGTACTCGAAGGGTAACTAACGGACCCTATAACTAAGTCTCCGCTGTCCGTCTGTCTGTCAGCGGGCTGTATCTCATGATCCATAATAGGCAGACAGTTGTAATTTTCCCAGAATTTGTTTTCTGTATTATGTATTTCTGTTGCCGCTATAACAACAAATAATAAAAATAAATTGAAAATTAAAGGGGGCTCCCCTACTCCGATGGTACGGAACCCTTCATGCGCGAGTCCGACTCCAATTAGCCGGTTTTTTTATGTACAAGAGAATACACAGCTATACCTACAGGCAGGTCTATGGCTGGATAAGTAACTGAGAACCAGTTCTTAAATAAAGGTTCTCACAGTTTCTTGACATCATTATCATCTTGTACATTACCTACATCACTGTATAAAGTTGTGCGCGTGAGCATGCTTGCATAAAGCTATGAATTTTCAAAATCACCCTATTTTAAATTTAACTGTAGAATCCAACAACTGCGCTTTGGAGATATTTCTTGCAATTTGCAATAATGCTTTTTTTTAAATAAAGTTATTTAAATTGACATTCCTAATAAAACGGTGCCGTCAGTAAAGAAGCCTCAAAATAATTGCAGCCATGAAAATGTCGGCGCTAACCTGACATGATATAACATAACATGACGTCTGTAATCCCCGAATAATTGAAAGAATTGCACCTATAGTACCTAGTACTCTCACATTTTGTTTACCTCCCATGTTAAAGAGGGCAAGCGTATAGCTATCAACTGGGCTGGCATGACGGTGACAAAAAATAATCAGTTTAAGATGGCGCTCATTTTCCGCGTATGACGGAATTTTACTATGATTGCATCACTTTAAGCATAAGATATTATGGACTACGAGTAAGTAGAACATATAAAGAAATTCAAAATAAATAATAATATCCCTGAAACTGGGCAAACAAGGTCAGTGACTATTTCATTAGATCATTTCGTGCTAGAACAGTCAAATCTATTTACGTCGACGGGCGCGGGACAGATTAACACGAACCACCGAAACTATGAGTACGAAATACTCATAATATTACGACTATTTGATGTCAAAATATTATAGCTGTGTCAGCAAAGAATCTTGGACTTACTGCGTTTGTGATAGAGCAAGTTATTGCTTGGAGGATGTTTGCGAAGAGTTTTTTATTAGAGAATTCTTTTCTGTTAATGGGGTCGTTAGTGGTCCTTCTTGGTATGGTTCGAAACGGAAGCATGTCTATAATTTTCTGGTTGTCAAAGTTGGCTAGAAGTAGTGTTTACGTTTAGTATAGATTTATCATTACTATCTTGTTTAGGTTAATGGTTTCGCCACGAAGGATTTCACGAAATCTTAAATATTATACTTATTATACAGCATAAAAAGAACATCGAAGCACAAACGGTTACTAGGTTACGGTGTTCAGTACATCATACCAAACATAATCGAGGGTAATTCAATAAAAAACAGCTGTTCCATACATTTTTACCGTGTAGGTATTGCACTTTTGTAGAAAACGGCAGATTTTTCTTTTAATTATGGAATCATTTCTATGAGGGGTTCAGTATGATTTAGTTACTTACCTATATGACTGATTATCATATCAAATGATAACCTAGACTAGACAAAACCAAATTATTACATACTATTTGTGTTTATATTTTACTTCAATCTAATATCCGTAACCGAAACTATCCGAAAGTAACGGATAATCCGAAATAATTACATATCCGTAACCGTATCGGAAACCGATATAATTTTATTCCTATGTCCATATCCGTATCCAGATCCGAAATATCATACCCATAACATCTTTGGTTCTTATGCTGGTTCTGATCAACTTTTCACAACTTGTCAAAAGTTGTACAGTAGTAGTTTTCACGACTAAACGGCTGATCGGTTCGTAACGAAATTTGGCAAGGAGATAGATTATATCCTAGGGAAGGACATAGGCTATCTTTTTTTTTCTCACACTCATAAAAAATTCCACTCCAACGAAGTCACGAGTAACGGCTTGTAAACTATAATATCAAGTCAATAGGTCAATAAACTGTCACCAAAAAAAAATGTTTATTTCAATTACAATGGGCATTTCGATACATATTATTGGAGGTCACCTTTTAAGCAAGGAATTGCTTGTATTATGATTTACCAACAAACATTAATTAATCAGATTCACGCATCATTATCCTCTTTTGTAATCTGACAGAGTTAAATGACAACCTTAAAAGGCAATAACAGATTTATAATAAACAAATCTGTTATTGCCTTCCACAGACCTGAATAGCTGATGATGGTTTATCACCCTTGTGTATAACTAAATAAGGGCATAAAGGCATAGGGCATAGGGCATAATAGGGTCAATGTCATGTTGGGGCTCAAATCCTTCGAAAAATAGGTAGTAGTAAATATTATTTATCAAGAACAAAATGTATCTAGTAGGTACAGTCACCAATGCTTCTAGTCTAGACCACAAACTGTCTAATTTTCTCATTCGATTATGTACTTAGCCATCAACATTTTATGGTTTAATATCTTTTGGAGAAATTTGACAGTTTGGGGTAACTTGATTTACTGGCGACTGTACATAATTCTGGAGGAGCACGTGCTAAATAATAACAGCCACTCGGATCGATCTTTAGGTTAAGCCGTGCTTGCCTAGGTTGATCTGTGGATGGGTGACCACCCATTTCATACCGAGTTTCCTCCGTGCCTCGGGAAGCACGTTAAGCCGTTGGCCCCGGCTGCCATTTGTAGATCTTTGACAGTCGTTAGAGGTACTGTGAGTGATGAGTACTAACTGGGTTGTGGAGCTCAGATAGGCATTCGCTCCATGTAAAATACTGGTATTCATCTGCATCCGGTTAGACTGGAAGCCGACCCCAACATAGTTGGGAAAAGATTTTAAACTTTCATGGTCACTAAAATTATTATAACTAGAAGACGGAGGAGTAGTGCCGAAAAAAGCGAGCAGACACAGTGAGTTTCATGTGTCGGGAACAGAATCGACTTGTGAGTGACAGTGGTAGCGGTACTGAGTGCAAAAAACGAACAAGAAAGAGGGTAGACCGATTTGTCTGCTCATAAACACCCACCCGCAATAACTTCAGTTTATCCGTGATCATGGTGCTTGCAACAGCGCCGAAATATTGGGAACTCAAAGAAAACAATAAACATGGTAAATATCCCGTCTTCTAGTTATAATAATAGTTGGGAAAAGGCTAAGCTGATGATGTACATAATTCTGTACTTTGCTGGATAAGTAAGAATTGTTGTTATCTAGATTAGATCAAAATTCCCAACAGGAGGAGAGCAGGTAAAGTTTCAGAAAAAAGGAAATTACCGAGTGTCATAATTATCTATAGGACTATACAACAGGTTATGCTCAGA
The DNA here is from genome assembly GCA_963576755.1 of Noctua janthina. NCBI lineage: Eukaryota > Metazoa > Arthropoda > Insecta > Lepidoptera > Noctuidae > Noctua > Noctua janthina. The sequence goes on along the minus strand of OY755063.1, from coordinate 15,484,096 downwards.
TCGAAGTGTGTCACGAAAATGGCTTTTAGTTGAGTAATACTCTATTGGGTGCGTAGATCCTGTCATGACCGTAACGCAACGGGACGTAGAATCTTTGAGTACTGGATTCATGTATTTATATACGGTATAACACACTCTCATTATCTGAATTACCTGGATGATTTGCTGATGTTTTACAATAACAACAAACGAGATGAGGCTGATTATTTAGTGAGATAGAGCGAACACATTCATACTAACAATACCATGTTAGTTTAATAAACAAATAATAGAAACATATGACAGACTCGTTTGTTAATTGTTTACGAAGCTGTTTTAAGCCATTTCTGTTTATTGTAAATACACAATACCTACAAGTATGACGTCATAATAGTGTAGTACATATTATTATTGACTATAATTTTATGTAAATGACGACAAACGACCGGTTTGCAAACCATGTTGATTGTGGGTGGCTTCACCATCTGATTGGCAACAAACAACAAATAAATGTCTAGAAATTCTTCGATTAATTAATATAACATTTATTAAGTTTATTTTTGCAATGATATCTAGTAATATAAGGCGGAGTAATATAAAGTTAATATTTTGCTTAATGAATTAACTCATTTTACGCAACTCGTAATATAATCTAAATTATTGTTGATAACCCTACATTTATCTACTGATACATTCGCGCATGGATGCATGCGTATTAATATCACCAGATGTATGTAATTACCTACCTATACGTATACCTTATATTTTTTACCCAACAACAAACCACTCACCGTTTCATTTAGGTAATAAGAAGTCCCAAAAACACGCTGAACGAAAATAACTCACGAATCGTGTCACCAGTTCGCCACATATGAATCGAAGAAACTATAAATATTTAGCGAAAACGCTACCTACATAATACAGCTACAGACCACACATTTTCACTTGTTTCAAACGTACACTGGAAAAAATAACTTGGACTTAAGATTTCTGAAAATTGTATGGACATACACAAATTGTTACACGCTAAAGTTTACTCAAGTGCACTCCGTTTCATTCGGTCACACTCATTCGTTCACTGATCTATTTACATACACTTTAATTATAACGAATTGATGCATTTGTGAAGTCTATTTTTATTCAATGACGCTTCCAACTGCCCATAGAATGTGCCATTAATTTAATCGTTGTTTAAAACGCGATTTATTACAGTGAATCATCTCGTTAATTGGCGGCCTTGTTTTTATTTTTCCTTGAAAAATACATATTTTTGTACACTTTAGAGTCATCCAAACACGTTTGCATATTCAGTTAAATGTTTACTTTATTTGTAAAACAACATTTTTCTTAATGCTACACCATTACTGTTTTGCTTGAATCAAATTCTAAGTTTTCCCGCGAAAATCGAAAATAGAACGTCGTATTCTTTTTAATTATACGCCACGATAAGCACACCGTGCGACGTCTAGTGAGCAACTAGCGATGTGGCGCTTCCTACATCCGTTCGGTAATGGACGACCCTGGCCTTGCCGCGGCCAGACAATGCTGCAGCGCTTGATTTTATTAACTAATTGTACGGTTGATTGCTTCCCATTTATAAATGTACTCGTAGTGAAAAGACCCTCTTTACACTACGAGTGTTCAACCTGTATGGCCCACTGTTTTTCCATGGCTAAATGCTCTTAAAAAACTTCATAGACATGTACTTGGAATCCCTCTGCAGCAATCAGGATACATACCACAAAGAGCAGCTTGTAGATTTGCTAATAAGTGAAAATACTCATTACTATTATAACATCCCACGTCTGGTCAATGACTTCCAGTTGTTTCGTAGGAGTACCTATCTAATATGGGGCTAATGTGGTCGATCGGTGGTTTTGTCCAAATATTAATTCAGAAAGTAAATGTTGAGCTTATCATTGGATAACAAGATGACTAATGGATGTTTGTAGGTAAGGGATATTGGAACTGGGCCAGGTACCCACCGTGATAGAATCGCGCCCCTATGCCGACATCACTGGCTGTGGATATAGTACGATAGTGCTTAGGTACCCGTGCTGAATTTAATACGATGTTGTTTTCGTTGCTTATATTTTCATAAATTGACGGCCTCGTTGGTTGCAATGGTTTCCAGCCCGACTGCTAAGCTTGGGGTCCTTAGGACCGATCCCTAGGCTGGACAGTTTTTTGGGTTTGTTCTTAAGTAATGCCTCAACAGGCGCTCATGGTTTGGAAGTTGGTGGTATGGTGCCTCCGAAAAACTTTCATTTAACTGTCGCTTTTCTTCAATGCAGAGGGTAGAAGGTGGGTTTTGGAAGCAAAGTTTACTGAGTCCAACTACAGAAAGTACATCATTATTTAGAGGAAGTTTGAAAAGTGAAGTTTGGCGCCTGTTACTGATAAAATTGAAAGAAGAGGAGGGATAAAATACATGTGACTAAAAGAACGATGGATATGAATGTTGATGGATGGCAAGGGAGACGAAGGCCAAAGAAAAGAGGATGGATTGTATGAGGAATGATATAAGAGAGAAAGGAGTAAATGATGCCGTGACGTCTGACAGGGGAATGGAAGAAGAAAACGTGTTGCGCCGACCCCAAGTAGAATGGGACAAAGGCGAAGGAGGACGATGATATTTACGTTCATTCACTGCTACTGTATGTGTAGTGTACCTCCTATACATACCAACGCACGCATGCCGCTTGAGTGTGTTGTGGCTAAGCAGTAACAGCTGCTCTGATGACCAACAAGACCAACGAGATTGTCCCAAATGTCGATGTTCTCTTTGTTCTTCTCAAATCGATAATTCAGATTTTGTCCGACCAGTAGGTAAGTACCGACCTTACTGAACAGCCATGTCGTTTGCCTCATTCATGTCAAAAAAATCATCAAATGACCCGCCCCGCTCTGGGCGGAGCGGAAGGGAGTGTCAGACTTGTACTGACTAAAAGCCATCCATGTTACTTCTTTGCCCTTTGTGTTCCAGAGCCACGGCATCTCTTCCTGGAGGATGCAGTTAGTAGTGCACTGTGTTCTCTGTTGGGAATCAGACTTTCCACCATCATCAATCTTGCATACCAATAGACACGTCCTTTCTATTCTCAGAGAGATCCTGGTGGAAAAGAGAAAACGGCCACGGCGAACTAAAAAAAAAAACAATTATGCTTTATGAACTCTTTACTGGAACTTTTATTAGTAAGCATACCGAAGAGTTTTTATTACAACTTGTAATGTGTCCTACTTCAAAGATATTTTGTTCCCATTCCACATCAATGTACAGGGAATGTTCCCCGTCGTGAATACTAATGAAATATATCCGTTTATTTTCTTATCCTGGAGCAAACGAAAGAAGAATACTAATCACATAAGCTGGTTGAAGATCCCCCTGAAAAAGTTTTGTAATCCATAATATGATTAACAATAATATGAGTCAAATTATACACATACCTACGTCATCATTCTCCTGCCCTTATGCTAATATGGGGTCGGCGCAGAATGTCTTCTTCTTCCATACTTCTCTATTATTAAAATAAGCACAATACACACAGAATGGATGAAGGTGCGATAATTCAGCATGCAGCAAGGAACCCACACCTATATCACGGTAATAATATCTATACTATACATTATACTAGATACGTATTTCGCCCTTCCGTGGGGCCATCCTCGGAAAGATGTTGTCTCGTCCCCCCCCCCCCCCCCGCCCGAGCGAATTTGTTTTAAATCCGATTTAAAACAAAATTATCATCATCTGCCTTTTTATATTGGGGTCAGCTTCCAGTCTAGCCGGTTGCAGTTACATACCAGTATTTTACATGGATTTCAAACTAATTATTTTTATAATATTTTATCCATAAAATAAATTAGTACTAGGTAGTGAATAATCTGTATTTAGAGGTAGGTAAGTACTTTACTTAGTTATCAAAACAAAACATGGCCGTAACGTAAGCGATAAACCCAATTATAAAGTAAAATCTCGAATGGAATTATGATTAAAACATATTTTGAGTTAGAAGTGTATTTTAACGAACCTATGTTAAGATTATGCCTTTTTCGCTATGTGCAATAATATTGAGCCTATCGGATGCCACCAGAGGATATAAGTGTTGATGGATGGAGAGGGAGAGGAAGAACAAAAAAAAATATGTGTGGAACAATGAAACAGCTGACAGTGAATAAATGAAAAAATAAACGTGTTGCGCCGACCCGAAGTCACGCGGGACAAACGCAGGAAGATGTTGTGTGAGCAGGGACAAAGGTATCAGTGTTAATAACAAATTAAACTGTAAAGAACTTGTCGATAAAAGATGTAGTAAACTGGACAGCAGTGTTGCGTTATGGTTTACTTATATGGGGCAATTCAGTGGATGTAGGCCGGGCTTTCAAAGTGCTGACTACTTAGACGATGTACAAAAAAAAAAGATAAAAGATGTACAGCTCATTAAGGGTTCAGTACAATGACGCGTACAGAACCCTAATAAAACTGCCAAGGTACTGCAGTGATTCGAGCATGTTTGCAGAAGCGGGGGTTCCGGATTTTTACGCCATCATAAGGTCGAGGGTTGCGTCCTTCTGGCAAAGTTTGAGACGCTCCAGTAACAGCATTTTGAGGGTTGTCTCGTGCAACCTAGCAAGCCCTAATCTTGTGCACTGGATTTCTGTTCACCTAAACGGGAATAAAAAATGACGAAAGAATGGACCTTTGTTATTTTTTGAAGACTATGGGTGACTATACATACTCGTACCTCGCACGTTTTTATTTTTGAGTAATTTTATTGATATTTTTATTGAATGACTTTTGAATGATATTTTTCTATGATTTTCTACTTTACTGTTTTTAATCAATCTCAATTTATTATTAGTTTTTGTTGTATATGGGTATTATGCTTGAATTAAAACACAATTTTTATTTATTTATTTTATTTTTAGACCACTGTAAACCGATATTTAAAGAATTAATGTTAATTACATATTTGGTAAATAAACATTTTTCATGTGTAGAATAAGAAAAGGAATAACAATCTGTCAGAACCCGACGACTTTAAAACGATAAATCATAGTTTGCTTCTAGTCGCTTAAAGCAATTTGTGATTCAAAGTACCTTAGTGGAGTTCCAGCATCTAACAGAACCGTCCAACCAAGAACCACCAAGGAATGAAGGAATCGATAATTTCCCCTTAGTAACACCACATGGAATTCCGTGTTCGTCGAATGTAATTAAAGATGATAGCAACGGAATTACTATAGTTTTAAAACTATAAAAGGTATTTCGTCGTTATCCTGCTAATTTAGGTAACAATGTCCATACTTATGGCATTAAATTACCTACATATTAGTGTTAATTACATTTATGAGTAGGTAAGTAATTGATAAACTTTTGCCCGTTCGGTCAGAATTTAGGAAACACAAAGTAGTGTGATAGTGACCGGCAACAAAGCAGCACATATTAACATTATGTCTAACGCAACTGAGAACGCGACTATGTTCGAGGATATTGGCACAGAAGTTTGGGGTCTTCCAAAGAATTATATTTGGATCACCGGGATCATCCTATCATCGCTATGCTTGATACTGCAAGTAATTCTCTTCATTGTGAGACCCAATATAAGGAAAATAGACCAGAAGATGCTCACACAGCTGACAGTAGCAAGACTGACGAACACGATCCTGGAATTCATGATAGATAATTCTATATATCACGAAATATATACAAAGGATTTAACGTTCGCTCTGTACACGCAAACGGACGCCGTGTTAGTATGTTGGATGTTTGTGTACACCAAGAATCTATACGAAAAAGTAGTGTTAGTGTTTGTGTTACAGAAGTGGAATTTCACTGTTCTGTCCCTACTAATTTGGATCCTTACGATACCAATAGGAGTATTGTCTCCAGTTTTGCTTTCGTGTTCAATTAAATATTTCATTGTGTTTTACAAAGTTTACGCGTGGGTAAAGTTCATCGTTTTGACTCTGAACGTATTGTTTTTCGGTAGAATCTTCTACGTCATCATAACCAGAAGCAGGAACTCGAAACGAAACTTTTCCGAAATCATAAAAACTTGTGTCATCTCTTTCATATTGGTTTGTATAACGAGTTTACATGTTTTTCTTAATGATATTCTATCATACCTAGACTTGAGCGAAACAGTGACATATTATTTTAGTATTATTAATTCTTATCAAGTGATATTGGTGACAATCATATTTCTCATTCTTGCTAAGAACAGTGTTAGGTCTGTGAGTACTTACACTAGCAGATCGGATACCTTAAGCTAGTGTGTCTAATCTTGATGTTTTAGTAGGTATAGTTCTACGTGTTCCTTTTGCCACTATTATGGCATCGTCATTCGGGCGAAATAGCACTCTTTGTTAAATGTAACATGAACCTGTTCACTTCAGTGTCGGAAACTAGGAACAGACCTATAAGGAGTCAGTATAAACACTTACTATATTTTGAGAGATATAATACTGCTTTACTCAAAAAAAGTGTTATTAGTATGGGCCCAATAATTAAAAAAAAAATACCCAATGTCAGTAAAAATGACCCAATTCCAAATTTTAAAAACAGACTGACATAACTTTTGGTTGCAAAATGTTATTATTCAGTAAATGACTATCTAAATGACACTGACTTATGTATTTAATAATCTAATGTATTGAATAACTTAATGTATTAAATAGTTTATTGTAATTTAATATTGACATACTCTCAAGCTATCCGATTTTTTATTTCAATTGTATTAAGTACTTTTTTTTATTTTTTATATCATGAATGTACTATACTGACTATTCTTTTTAACTGTAAAGCATTTTTTAATCTTATTTTCAATTTAGTTAACAATTTCAATGTTTGCATGCCTAATATATGGTAGATTGTACAAGGCTCACTTAATTTTTTTTTGTTACATCCTATCTTATGTACCTGCAATCTAAGCAAATAATTTTACTTTACTTTACTTTACTGTTGGTCAACATTTGTGAAATTGTGTACGGGAATTGTATTGAAAAAACAAGATGGCGGCTATAGTTCCAACTGTAACCACTTGACAATAGAGCCATGCCGCACTATACCTTTGTCGACGTTTAATTCATGGCTTTCGTGTAGATATTTTTTTGACCGGTATTTTTTTTGCTAATAACAACAATGTGTTTGCTAAACTAAGCACTTTGCAGATCATTGCTCGTATTTAAATAGAATTAACCTTATAAATTGTTTTTAACTGTAGGTTAAGTTAGTTTGTGGCTTGTTTCTCAGTATCTCAGTAGCTTATTTCTAGAGGAAATTTACTTCGGGCATTGACACAAGTGCATAGTGGCCCAATACTACGGATATTGTAATTATTTTTGTATTAGGAACCGGGGAAGCGGACCCGCAATTGCAATTAGAGGCGAGTGCAAAAATCAGACGGAGTAGTAGTATCTCTGTTTGACTGACGTCAGAGCACGCGTGATACGGTGCTCTGTCGTGTGTGTTGTATTATAAATATAGGTACGGTTCATTCATAACGACTCATCAGCATTTCTATTTTTTGTAATTATGTTCATCTTTGGGGAATCGTTGGTGAAAGAAGACTAGTGGTGGTGGTAGTGTGTGTGTCAGACTAGTAATGCGTTATTTGGTAATTCCTCTAAAATGCCTACATCACAAGATATTAGAATTAGTAACTTGAAATTTTGAATGAAGGCCTAGAGAGCTCTGTAGAGACCTGTAGAGGAAATCTAGGTACCTAGTAAACTTAATTTATGCTGCCCTTAGGATAAATTACTAAGTTAAGCTAATTCGGAGCTAAGATTGATGACAAAATAGGATTTAAAATTACCTATGTTGTTTAAGAAACTTAATACGTTCATCAATTTCTTTGAAACTGATGAAGTGCGAGTCGGAATCGCGTACAAAAAGTTCTGTAGCACAAAACAGCAACAAAAAATACTGAAGACTTATGGGGGATATCAAGGTTCTTGGAGATATTTTTGACTCAATTTCTCCTGTCCTGACAGTCATATTCAATAAATATTTGGACAGCGGCAAGTTTCCTAAAGAGATGAGCAGTGGTGGCCCAGTGGTGGCGGCCCCAACTTACGTACACTAAGTCGTGGGGTCGAACCCAGGCAGGCGCATTACTTGATGTAATTTATTTTCATCACCACTGCTCTCAAAACGGTGAAAGAAAACATCGTGATTCATAATTGCAGTAGGGCGAGCACATTAGAACTCTTTCGGGTAGGTTAAGCTAGCTAACTATTCTCGAACTATTTTTTTTTTCTTTTTAATCAGATTTTTTACAATAATTTTCAAATCATTTATGCACCTTTTGTTCAGAATAGTTACAGAACTGGGGGGTTACTGTGATATCTTAAAGCAGGAGTAACTCCAGTGTGGGAAAGAGACGAGAGCTATACAGGCCTCCATCTCTTTTCCACACTGGAATTATTCCTTCTTTAAGACATCATGGTAGGCTACCTGATGACTAGTGATCACAACATTTGTGTCACATTAGTTTAGTGTTTTATAATATTTTCTTACTTTTGTTTAGATGTTTTTTTACCGATTGTTTGTGCAAGTTTGAAACTTATTGAAAGATTGCCTTTCTATCTTGTTTTACGTTTTTTGTATAGTAAGTTATGACTTATTGTCGTGTCTACGGTGTCCCTAGTACTAGGATCCACAATAACAATCATGATAATACTGTAAACCAAATCATTTTAAAAGAGGAATCAAGGAGTTTTTTGCCGGAAACGATTAACCCGAACCGTGCACCTTTTCTCGACGTACGTTTTGTAAGTGCCCATGTAGGCCTATGTGAAATAAAATATTTTGATATTGATTTTGTATTTTTTTTTAACTTTCCGTTATATTCATATGGGGGGAGGGCCACTCCTATTTTTGTTTTATTCGTAATTTCACATCACTTTTGTGTAGTTTCAACTGTGGTGCCAACAGTCTCGGAGTAAAATGGGTGAGACATACGGACTGACAGACAGAAAAACAGGTTTTTTTTCCGTTTTTTGCCACTACGGAACGGAAACCTATTAATAAATACGAAAAGTTATTTTAATAAAGTCGTGTATGGTGGCCAGTCCACGATATCGGATAAATGATTTACGAAAAATGAATATAGTAGGTTATCAAAACATGGTGTCAAAGATCTAAAACAAAACAAACGGATTAATCAAAAGGCAAGAAGTTTTATTATAATCTATACAAATAATTAAAATTGAAGTGTCTGTTTGTAATTTCAATATGTTGTATATTTAAAATGATCGTTTTAATTTTGCAAAAACAGCAAACATAAAAATCTAAACAGTCATCATTTTTAATGATTAATCCTCTTTCTTTGAGACATAAAATAAATCAAATCAATCGATAATTTAATCTGTTTACAACTACGCAAAAAATATTTGAGTTGTTTTGAGTTTAATTTAATGCTTTTCCATTTTTTTTAAATCTGTAACTTGGACAATATAAGCTATTATTATGTTTCTGTTTAATTAATATTACAAAAAAATATTTTTTTTAATACAGAACAAATAAGAAGAAAACATGTCATTTATGCCGTAAAAATGTGCGAAACGCAATTCGCTTAAATAAATGCTTTTATTGTCAGACTATCGGACCAATCACTGTAACGACTGTCAAATAAATACAAATAAGTGTCAAGACCAACGGCTTCACGTGCTTTCCGACACGGAGGAAACTCGGTATGATCGGAAGGGCACCATATCCATGGACCGACCATGGCAAGCGCTGCTTATCCTTAAGTGTGGCTATTATTATTTTAGCCACGAGTTCCACCACATCATAAACGTACTCTCTTTATAATTATATAGTCGTACTTACGTAAATGGTGATTTATCTACTATTTCCTTGCAAAATAAAAATCTATGGTATTCTTTTCCTTTTTTTTAATCTGGAAATATCGTACGTTTCAGAATTCGCCTCGCATTCTGGAAACTGAGTAAGTTTCCGGATTTGTCCAGAAAATTCCAGACGTATGGCAACACTAACTAAGTTGTACATAGTTTATAGTTATCTGTGGTCAAAATTAAACCCATTTAGAGATAAATAAAAAAACACCACTGGGAAATTCACTGCATTCTGAACCTAATAGTACCTACAACAAGAGCCAGTTTGAAACAACAAGAGGAAGCGTGTTGAAATAATATATTAATTAATCTTAAGGTGCAAATAAAATAAAGTCCAGATACGTTTCGTGAGTATTTATAAATATTCATTTATTATATATGAGAAAATCTTCCTCAATAAACGAAATATAAAAATCAAATAAGCACAAAGTTCTCTCTCATGAAAGCATTTAAACACACGATCTTGTTGACATATTACACGTCATACATTATATAAAATGGACCATATAAATAAGTACCTATTTAAAACCTTCTTATTACTTACTTACCTAAAATAATAATGAAACTTTATCTTCGCAAATAAGTTTTAAACTTGTTATATAAATCTGAGTTGACACTAAAATTATTTTTTACCATCCTCTTTCGAAAAAAGGCATTTGATTCATCGATAACAGTGAATAAAACTCTTTTTAGTTAATAAAAAAAAATTGAATTTGCAACACTTGCACGAATTATAAGAATTTTGTACAATAATAAATAAATCGCGATGACAAGATTATAACACTAAATTTAAAACACTGTCAAGTCAAACAAATTCAAACTGACAGTTCAATGCAATTCATAAGGTTCATTCTATTTAAATTCAAGCAATGATCTACAAGTGCTGAGTTATATATTAGGTATCAATAGGTATCCTATTGATACCTATTGGTATCGTAAGGATCCAAATCAGTAGGGACAGAACAATGAAATTCCACTTCTGTAACACAAACACTAGCACTAATTTTTCGTATAAATTCTTGATGTACACAAACATCCAGCATACTAACACGGCGTCCGTTTGCGTGTACAGTGCGAACGTTACATCCTTTGTATAGACGTGATATATACAATTACCTATCAAGATTTCTAGGATCGTGTTCATCAGTCTTGCTACTGTCAGCTGAGTGAGCATCTTCTGGTCTGTTTTTCTTATCTTTGGTTTGATTTTGTAGAGTATTACTTGCATTATTAAACAAAGCAATGATAGGATGATCCCGGTAATCCAAATATAATTCTTTAGTGGGCTTGGAAGATTAGAGACATCTGTGTCAATCTACTCAACCGTATTCGGGTTCTCAGTTGCGTTAGACACAATGTTGGTATGAGCTGTTGTGTCGCCTGTCAATGTTACACTATTAAGTTTGTTTTCAATAAATTCGGATCGAGCAGGAAAAAAAATATCAATCCGTGTAATCGATACGCGTTTGTAATTAAGGATAATTAATGATCCTTGTAGCATTTCAAAACGGGCATAATGCAGGTTGGTGAAAAGGCTGCCAGGCTAGAACGGGGTTAGGCAGGTCATGTGAGCCGCTTGCACGAAAACCGCTAGGAAAATTTTTCACACAATGGGTACCCGAAGATGGATAGTACCGCCAAGCTTAGCCTAGAAAGAGGCACCAGCGGGCGTAGGGCCTATAGTTAATTTTATTAATGTTTCTGTTTTTTGTAGCCTGTACTGTTCAATATCTTCAAGAAGTTCTTATCTCCCGCCACCTCGTACCAGCTCTCGTGGTTCGCGTCCAGGTCGTTTCACCACCTCTTTCTAGGATAGGCTTGCCGGTACCGGCACCATCTTCTGGCACCCATTGTGTGGATATTTTTGCTAGAAATTTTTGGATAAAAACTGACGTGACCTTCCTCCATTTTTACCTACCAGGTTTCTGCTAACGTCCATAATGCCCGTTTTGAAACGCAGCAAGGATCGATAATTCTCCTAAATTACACTACTCAACCAATTCGGAACGGAACGGATAAAATCAAAAGTACAACTATTGATTTTATCCGTGGTCGCACTATGTAATTATTATTCCGTGGTATTGATTCAATAGGAATACGAAAACAAGAGTTTCCTGTCACATAACAGTTCCCGGTTAAAATGCAAAAAGACTTTACGCACGATTTCCTTTAAAAAAATGGTTATTTTGATGTTTTGGTGAAACGGCAAAAATTTCATGGTGAAGCTGGTTTTCCTCTTGTATTCGGTTACAGGGATTTCTCTCATAAGCATTAATCTGCGAGCATAATAGGCTCCTGTCTACCTTGGTGACGCTTTTCGAATGCAGCAAAATCTAGAGTAAAGGATTCTCAAAGCCCGTCGCTAAGTAACACCATATTTTCGGGATTGAGTGAAGAAAATAAAATTTTAATGACAAACTAATATTAAGTTTTTAAACTTTCATGGTCAATAACATTATCATTAACACACAACACACAACAACAACAACAAAACAACAAACAAACACACAACACAACATAGTAAATTACATGGTAAAGATCCCGTTTCCATTGTTAATGATACATTTCTAATAGTTCTTTATCGTCGCTTAAAATTTGACCTCATGGCTATCGTGGATTTTACAGGAGAGGCGGAAAATATTGTTGTTAATTTTAATAATATTTAAGGATATTGCACCCGGAAAATGGGCACTTCATTAATTTTAATAGTACCTATTAATAAATACTTGCAATACCTTATCTGGTTTCCGTTTTATTTTGGCATCGCGGCAAACACAAAAAGGGAAAAACCACAACTTGTTCATGTATTGGTACCTATTCATGAAGACCTTCGTTGAATAAGTAGTTTATAGAGGGTGTAAATAGACCCTTAACATAAACGAAAGTACTTGTTCTCCCCATCACTGCGATGATTTTTTTGTTCTAGACCATACCAGGGGCTGCAGTCTCGACATAGATAGCGACAAAAATCGGTCGTTAAGTCATAACGATGTCAAATTTCTTTAATAGATTTTCAACTCGGTTAGTCCCGCTATGGTATGGTCCCGGTATGGCACCCTCTTAAAATACCTATCAAAAAGTCCCGCTATGGTACCCATCTTTTAGATCTACGTTAGACAATAGAAGGTACAACTGAAAAGAAAAGTGTATCTATAAATAAATACTTTTAGGAGTGTATCAATAAAACGTCTGTTTGCGATATTAAATCAGTCTTTTATTAATTCAAAATATTTATAAAAAAATATCAAACAGTAAAACGAAATATTAATTGCAATGTAATTTTTAAAATAATCAACAATATTAATTAAATCCACATCTCAGAAAAGTATTACTGTAAATATTATAAACTACAAATAAAAACAACATCCAGACATAAATATTAGTTACAAATAATTAACATTGAGAAAAGGCAGTAATTGTAAATTTATATAAACTACAAAAATAATCAACAACCAACTAGACAAATATATTAATTACAAATAATCAACATGGAGAAAAAGGCGCAAATTGTAAACATAAACTACAAAAAATAATCAACATCGAGAAAAAGTATTAAACATTTTAATAGGCTAAAAACAAAATTAAAATAAACTATTTTTTTAAATGTTCTGATCGAAATGTTGACTTTGATATGTTAATCAGAAAATCACCAATGGAGATAGCTTTATTTTCGTAACTTTTTGTTAGCTTTTGAATCTGGCGGTCGATTTCTATACTTGTTCTTTTTCTTGAATTTATAGGTGATCTTTTTAGTCGAAAGCTATAACAAAAATCATCAGTTATTTAAGTTAAGCTATATTTTTTTCAGTAACCGTCTGTAATAGAAGGCGACAACCAATAATATCTACCAAAATAAATAAAATCAAATCCATTTTCAAATTCTTCTATGTACTCGTATTATGTAAAAAAATATATATCTGCTTTTAAAAATATTATATCTGCTTAAAAATATTGTCTAAAAAATACAACTTACTTGGCTTGTTTTATATCAAAGTGACATGTGTCGTTGCCAATTGTTTGCAGAAACAATAATAAACTGGGATTTTTTCCAATAATTTTGTTGAATCTGCCATTCCATGATTCCGCCAAGTTAGTTGTTCTATGGCGTTCATTATGGCAACACCAAATGAGGTCTGGATATTCAAGCCACTGAGTGACAAAATAGTCATTGAATTTGGTCATAGCTTCATCGTCGAAACTGAAAAAAATACTTATTAAACGTTCGTACTTGTAAAGCAATGAAATTAACAGGTCCTTACTGATATTGTTGTTCTTTACTTTTTTGCCATATAATTAGAGTTAAGTACTCAAACATCATTTTGGAAAGTAACCAAGATATTATACCTATTTTCCATTATATGCAGCCAGCCGTCTTCAATATCTTGTTTTGGCAAAAACGCCAAGCCTATGCATTGCTTAACATGGTTCGAGGACTCTTCGTGTTCCATAAGATTTAAAGATTTCGCTTTTTTGATAACGTTCTTTTGAAAATGTACGTTACATCCATTTATTTTGATATCAGGAAAAATCTTCGCTGCTGCATTTATTACTCCTATTTCATAATCGAAGGTAAATTTCGATGGACGCCATTCAGGCAAAGTTTGTTTAATCAATTCGAAAACTTTTTCATAAGTTTTCCCTTCTTTGTTTTTTAACAGAATATAAAATAATGGTGCTACATTCGTGGATAACTCAGTGCTTCCCATGTCTCCATGAATGACATAAACTTGTTCGAATGGGTTTGGGCAGCCGTCGAAAGTGCCATCACCAAAGTAATGCGTTACACATTTTATATATTCCTTTACTTCTGTCGAGGAAAATATAATTATTCGATTACAGTCTTCATTACAATAATCAGCCAATACATACTTATTAAATTCTTCTGGTATTATAATTTCTTCCACATTCTTAAATTGTGTTTTTGGTACGTTCAACGACTTATTTCGGTGTCTGTATAATACTGTTTTTAATTTTTTATAGTCAGGAACATTTCCTGTAAGGTGTAACCCTTTGTCTTTTAAGTTACCCATGTGTTTTTCGAAAATTTTCTGTACTGATCCGTAATTTGAATTTACTTCTTTTTTGCACTCACTTATAGCCATTTGAACTTCATTGTCTTCAAAATGTGGCACGCACTGATCACTGTGTTTATAATCTTTAATTATTGTATTATTGGTATTCTCAATAGTTATATATCCACTACATTTAATACTATTTCTCCTATTTACACAATGCCAAGTACTTGAATTTTTATTTTCTCTGCGTTTAATATATTTATGTCCGGCACGTAATAAAGTTTTTCCACCGCGTCGACTGTCAATAATTATTAAATTTACACCACGTGATCTACTTGACCCAGACATTGCAATAGATAAACTAACAAGCTATCCTAATTACTCATATCGCAAAAGTACAGCTGCAAATAGCAAACTAAACCCGGAATAATACTGTCTCTCTCTATTTTCATAAAAACAAAAGGGAAGAGCTAGATACGAATTCGAGGAAGGGCTCGTCTCTATTGTTTTACGAAAAAACCGGTTGGTCAGGTAACTACCTGAAGTGAAACGACAATTACCGAGCGTGATTTGTTTAAAAAATAGTATTAATAAATATTATCTTGCTTAACTATAATAGTTAAGAAAAGATATTTTTTAATTATACTATTTTTTTCTTAACGCATTGTATAACTTTTCTTTACAACAGTACCAAAAACTGAAGGGTACCATAGCGGGACTTTTTGATAGGTATTTTAAGAGGGTGCCATACCGGGACCATACCATAGCGGGACTAACCCGAAACTTTAAGGTCTATCTATGTCGAGACTGCAGCCCCTGGGAACCTTCTAGTTACGGAGATATTGGGGGTCAAAGTTCCAACTTTTTCACAAGTTTTTTTTTTAAATACATTATTTTAATGTAAGATTTTTACTTTACACACCTCCACGACCCTCGTACTATTCAATCCATTCATCAGCATAATGTTATGAGTGCTTTCCATCGAGTCCTACCGTAAAACGTGATTTTTCACCTCAAAAAAAAAAGTCGATTCCCAGCAATAATTTTTGCGTAAAGTTATTTAGTTTGATGTACAGAATGCTTGTTTGACGGATATGTGAAGGGTCTGTTTACACCCGGTATTTTCAGCTCGTGGAAGAATGCCAATTTTTTTCTATATCAACTTGTAGATATAGTAAATACTGTCTTAAGCTCCCGATAAACACCGATAGCCCGTAAGTGACAGCATAAGTTTGTAGATATAGTAGCAATGACAGACCAACATTTCGGTTTAAAATTATCATAATGACGAAATTGTTTTTTTACTCCTACTATTTAGCTTAGATGATTATTTTATCTGCATTGAATAATTTGCAGCGTATTTTTTTGATACAACACTGAAGGTCAGTCACAGTTGACCCCGTGGTTTAAACACTTAAGATAAGAAGGTTATTAGTCCGAAAAGAAGATAGAAAAAACCCAAATCTACGGATATTACGTCAATATCATTAAGGCGACTACATGAGCTAAAAGCGTGTTTAACAAGGCCTTAAAGTATATGATCCCCTGCAGCTAAGAAAAACAGAATAATATATGTTATTCTTTCAGGATATATGCTAGTATAGTGTTTTGAAAACATAATACTACAAATTTGATACGATAGAAAAAAATCACAAAGATGCCTCCAAACATTTCTATTCACGAGTAAAAACCATACTAATATACATGCAATCATTCTGATTTTTTGTCAAATTATTTTTCACGCAACATACTAGGTAACGTGATACTGTTTTAGTTTTTTAATCCAATCTATAGATTTTTTGTAAATCGCATATTCATATCTCTGAGCAAAATACGTGCGCATGTGTGAGTAAACGCCTGTGTACCGACACTGCCGGCCAAAGAGTATAATAATAATATGGGACCTGCCGGCCGAGGCCTGATGCTATACGGACGTGTCGCTCGTTTTGCCGCATTTTTCGCCGCATTATTACGCCGAGATTGTTTACTGTTTGTATAATTTTATTCATAAATTCATTGTTTTATGTCTTCTTTCCGTAAATATTGTAGTTTCGTGTAAATATAAAATATTTTAACTTAAAATAGCGTAATAAATAAGGTACTTCTTGTCATTTGTAAATATGGGAAATAAAGTGAAACCCGTTACAACATATGAACTATATTTAGTAATAATAAAACGTAAGAACATTTTATTATTACTAAATATTTATTTTTATAACAACAATATAAAAACTATGAATTTTGAAAAAGTGTCCTGGACGTTTGACGGACGGATGTCAGTTCGCATACAGTCAGTTATTTCGATCAATAGCGTAACTGTTACAATAGTGCATTTGGAAGAGGTACGGAGTTGCAATCCTGGGTATCCGGGTTCGATTCCAGGAATATGATGCTGTTTTTTTGCTTTATGATATGAAATACTTCGGAGTATATTAATATAAAAATAAATATTTAATAATAACTAACTAAAAAAAACATTTGAAATGTAATTATTTTTTACTGGAGAAAGTTGAAAATGTCGACACTGAAGTTATTGTCAATGCGTATATACCTACAACTTTTCTAAGCTAGAACAGGCCAGGCGCACTTCGCAGTATATGTATGAAGCTACAAGTACGCGGCGGACCCATCCATCCATCTCCAGTCCATCTTCAGGACTAGCCGCGCCGGCCGCATCGCCAGTTTATGCCGATCTCTCTTTGTACGGGAAATGTATACAGAGCGAGGCCTTGTTTTACTGGAAATTTATAGCTTGGTGTGTCGCCGTGTGTACATCCTTGTACTATTTTGTATTCTGTAACTAGAATAACCAAAGTATAATTAAAAATAAGTAGATATACTTATTTATTTTTGTAAATAAGGTAAATTTAAAATCTGACTGACACTAAGATCATGAATACGGGTATGATTCAAAACTACACGCCACGCGCCTTTCGGTTTTTAAAAATTTTATGCTTTACTTTTCTTTCGGTTTTGTTGTCATGGGTGTCATTTTCATGGTTTTCGGGGTCGCTGATAACGAAAATGAGGTTAAAATTAAAATCCAAGATGGCGCCGACGAATATTTTCGGTTTTTTCGCCATGGGTGTCATTTTCATGGTTTTCGGGGTCGCTGATAACGAAAATATGGACAAAATTAAAATTCAAGATGGCGCCAACGAAAATTTTCAGTTTTGTCGTCATGGGTGTCATTTTCGTGCTTTTCGGGGTCGTTGATAAAGAAAATGAGGTCAAAATTAAAATTCAAGATGGCGCCAATGAAAATTTTCAACTTTGTCGTCATGTTTGTCATTTTCGTGCTTTTCGGGGTTGCCGATAACCAAAATAAGGTCAAAATGAAAATCCAAGATGGCGCCGACGAATATTTTCGGTTTTTTCGTCATGGGTGTCATTTTCATAGTTTTCGGGGTCGCTGATAACGAAAATATGGACAAAATTAAAATTCAAGGTAGCGCCAACGAAAATTTTCAGTTTTGTCGTCATGGGTGTCATTTTCGTGCTTTTCGGGGTCGTTAATAAAGAAAATTAGGTCAAAATTAAAATTCAAGATAGCGCCAATTAAAATTTTCAGCTTTGTCGTCATGGGTGTCATTTTCATGGTGACAAAAAAAAAATATTTTGTTTCTATGTTAATTTTGAACTTATTTTCGTTATCAGTGACCCCGAAAACCATGAAAATGATACCCATGACGTAAAAACTACAAAAACTTGTTGGTGCCATCAAATTTTCATTTTGACCTCATTTTTGCTATCAGCGACCCTAAAAACAACGAAAATGACATCCATGACGAAAAAATCCCGAAAATTTTCGTCGGCGCCATGTTGGATTTTCATTTTGTCCTCATTTTCGTTATCAGCGACCCCGATAACCAAGAAAATGCAACACTCATGACGACAAAGCTGAAAGTTTTAATTGGCGCCATCTTGAATTTTAATTTTGACCTAATTTTCGTTATCAGCGACCCCGAAAACCATGAAAATGACACCCATGACGAAAAAACCGAAAATTTTCGTCTGCGCAATCTTGGATTTTCATTTTTTCCTCATTTTCGTTATCAGCGACCCCGAAAAGCATGAAAATGACACCCATGACTTCATAAATGAAAATTTTCGTTGGCGCCATCTTGAATTTAAATTTTGACCTCATGCTCGTTATCAGCGACCCCTTAAACCATAAAAATGACACCCATGACGAAAAAACCGAAAAAAGTAAAGCATAAAATGCAAAGTAAAATAAAAAAAAATAAAGTGATTTTATCTTAAATATGTAAATAAGTCGACAAAATAAAAAGAAACTAGTAGGTACACACGGCGGCACATGAAGCTGTACATTTCCAGCATAAAATAACCCTCGCTTTGTATAGATTTTCTATACAATGAGAGATCCCCATAAACTGGTTTTATATAGCTTGATCGGCCGTCGTGCGTTCCAAATACGATATCGACCATTACTCATTCTATCTCGTTCTACCCTACATACTTTTTTTTTCTGCCCATGTCGAACTCGATAATCTTCGGCTTACCGGGCTCCCTACAAAACTTTTTTTAGAACTCCTTACAAAAAAAAAAATATTGGAATAAATGTTTTGATTTTAGTAGGCCAGTTACAGGCAGTTTTGAATTGTCGAAAAAAAGATAATAAAATGAAGCTACAGTCTGTGAAAGTACTGTAGTTACCCATTCCAAAGTTACCGAAAATTATAAATAATATTGCGAAATCATAAATAGCGACTTTTGCTACGACACAATAAAGTTCAATTCAGGCCGCACAGCGCTAATTACCTACAGTTATATTCTCCTAGAAGCTGCCTCTCTTTCTATTGCGTAACTCTTATCTTATACCTTCTGACTATGTTCCCTTTTAGGTACTGTACTTTTGTGAACAAATGACATTTCAAATAAACCTACGCTCGGTGTTTACTTAGTATAATTTTTTACAAACTATTTTTGGCTCAGTTCGTAACAAAACTTAGCGGGGGTGGGGTGGCGGGTTCGAAAAATTGGCACACGTCCGACCTACAACGCGTTCCATCATCATCATCATCATTTCAGCCGAAAAACGTCCACTGCTGGACATAGGCCTCCCCCAAGCGTCGCCACATTGCCCGGTCCCGTGCGTCAATTTGACAATATTACTGTATGGAAATAAGAAATATGGCTAACTAGTGAACTAAAGTATTAATTATGAAATGCAAAAATTATCGTAACACCGAATATTTAGTTTTAGATGTAAAAAAAAGTATTTGGATAATTTCCAAGTGCCTTTTTTAGACTTATAACGGTTACAACCTCAAATTCAGTGTTTTAATTGTAATTCATTTTTAATATATATTTTTTTATTTGTCTGTTCTTATTTGCGCGCCATCTATTAGAAACTCGGGCGTAATCTCGAGAGTCTTGAGAGTTAATTGTTATAGGCGTCGTCGTTAGATGGCTTTCACGTCTATTGTTTAAATGTGCTCAAGTAATCCTCTTAAAATAAGCAAGCAGTAGCACAGCAGGCTGGACCATGCTGGATCCCAAATTGCACGCCATTGTGATGGCATCGACTAACATCTAGGGTTAAAAAAAAAACACAACAACATATATGAATGTTGTTATTGTTGATATGCCGCATCACAAAGGTACACAACCTGACACTGACCTATGAATTTAAAAAAAGTAAGAAAATTTGCCTTTCTCAGTCTACCCTGGCGCTCTCACATTAAACAAAAGACAAATTCAAATTCAAATTCAAATATGTTTATTTGAGACACATAGGTAAAGTAAATACACGGTGTTATCAAAAAGAGTTATGTTTCACTATGTGCTACCTTGCAAAGGCGTACAAATAATGTCTACTAATTAAGTCGTGCAGGTAGTTTTTATAGGTATGTATAAAAACTGAAACTTAAATAAAAACTAAAACTAGGTACTGTTATTACAGCTAATTACCTAATATTAAATCTTTAATAAAATCTTTTAAAAATATACGTTTACCAGAAACAAATAAACAATACAAAGTAAGTAAACAATTAAACTATTGAGTTGTAAGTAATAATAATAATCTTATGAACTAAAGCTAATAAAAGTAACGATAACGGCGAAGGAAGGGAGGAGAGGGATGCGGGGTCGGAGTCCGGCGCCGCATCCAGCGAGGTGAGCGCTGGCTCAGTGTGCTCCCAGCGCGGGAGGCCCGGGGCTGCTGCGGGGAACAGGGAGTTCCTACGCAAGCGGTCCAGGCCGGTAGGCGACCGAGAGTCGTCGTCAGATGGGGAGCTGGCTTCGGCTCGCAAGATCCCCACCAGCAAGCGCGGCGGGATCCGCGGCAAGGGGAGAGGCCTCTCTGCCACCGAGAGGTCGGCGCGGCTTGCCGAGGAGGGGCGCCACCCGGGGGTGGCCGCCGGTCACGAGGTGGCCCGTTCGGGCTATTCTGGCGACGAGGCGGGCGCAGATGGCGGCTCTGATGCGGAGCGTAAGGCCGGGCTCGCGAAGGAGGTGGAGGCAGCGCTGAGGGCTGTCTCCTTCAAACAAAAGCCCTCCACCAGGCAAAGGGCTATACCTGCTGCGGTCGCCTCCATTATGGCGGCAGCGGAGGCTAGATTTGCGGGGCCGCCGCCAGACGGCGTGGCCAAACTGAGGGCGGAGGTCGCTCGACTGACAGCCGCCACGGAGCTTCTCAAAGAGGAGAATAGGAAGCTCCGAGCAGACCTGGCCAGTCTGCGCGAGTCCGGCTCTCGCGAGGCGCCCCAAAATGGGGGCCAGAAGCGTCCAAGCCAGCACGTGCCGGTGGAGAACCAGGTCCTGAATCTGGTTCGGCAGGAGCTGGCTGCCTTCCAGGCGCGGTTCTCCGTCCTGGAGGGCATTGTCTTACGCCCCCCCCTGGCGGCAAACAAGGCGCCCCCGGGCCTGAGGGCGGCCTCATATGCGTCTGCTGCGGCCTCCGCACCGGGGCCGTCCAGCCAGCCCCCCGGCAGGGTTATGTCGGCCCCGACGAAACCGGCTCCGGTTAAGAAGGCGGCGGCCCTGAAACAGGGCAAGGCGGCGGCCCAAAAGAAGGGCAAGGTGGCGAATATGCCAGCGCCAGCCGCGAAACAGCCGCTATCGCCGCCCCCCCCCGCCCCTAAGCCTTCCGTGGCCGAGACCGGGTGGCAGGTGGCTGGAGAAAACGCGAGGGAGCGAAGGGCGGCCAAAAAGGCCAGGAGGCAGGAGCAGAAACGCCGGCAAAAGGAGCGGGGCGTCGCGGTCAGGCTCAGCGCCCCGAAGACCGCAGCTGTAGTGATTACACTACAGCCAGACGCGGAAAAGAGGGGCGTGACCTACCGCGACGTGCTCGCTAAGGCGAAAGCGACGGTGGATCTCGGAGGGCTCGGGATCACCGGGGGCCTCCGGCTTAGAGTCACCGCAACAGGGGCTCGAGTGCTGGAGATCCCTGGCGAAACCCGTGGCTCGTCCGCTGACGCTCTGGCTGAAATGCTTAGAGCGTCCCTAAATGCGGACGAGGCCAGAGTGTCCAGGCCCGTCAAATGCGCAGACCTGCGCATGCTGGGTCTGGACGACTCGGTGACCGAGAAGGAGGTGGTGGCCGCCGTCACCAGGACCGGTGGGTGCCCTGCCGAGCAAGTCAAGGCAGGCACCTTACGTCCGGACCTGTCGGGCATGCGAACCATAACGGTAAGCTGCCCTGTGACGACGGCGAAAGTCATTGTGGAGGCACGAAGGCTCTTGGTGGGCTGGGTTTCGGCGCAGGTGAAGCTGCTGGAACCCAGACCTCTGAGGTGCTTCCGCTGCCATGTGGGGCACCACGTGTCGGTCCGGTGCACTTCGGAGGTGGACCGCAGCGGCCTGTGCTTCCGCTGCGGCCAGCCTGGTCACATGGCCGCGGCTTGCTCCGCCGTGCCGCGCTGCGCCGCATGTGCGGCAGCTGGCAAGCCGGCCGATCACCGGGCAGGGAGTAAGTCCTGCGGTACTCCCGCCAAGGCCAGGGGCAAGGGAAGGCCCTCCGCCACCACCGCCAAAACCCCCACCGTCGCCACCACCGCAGCTGCCGCCACTGTCGCCGCCGCTGCCGCTTCTGCTGCAACTTCCGCAGCGGGGCCCTCGCAGGGGGCCCGGGAGGGGGCTGAAATGGAGTGCCAGTAACGGCCCCATTACGCCTTCTCCAGGCGAACATCAACCACTGCGCCTGCGCTCAGGATCTGTTGCTCCAGAGCGTGGCGCAGTGGTCGATTAACATCGCCGTGGTCGCTGAACCGTACTTTGTCCCGTCCAGGGATGACTGGGTGGAGGACCTTAGCGGCTCAGTGACCATAATTGCGTCGGTCGCCGCCGGTACCCCGACCCTTGAGAGTGTCAGGAAGGGTCAGGGGTGCGTAGCAGCACGGTTCGGGAAGATCGTTGTAGTGGGAGTCTACTTCTCCCCGAGCCGAACTCTCGCCGAGTTCCACAACTCCCTCACGGAGTTGAGTGTCGTCATCGGAAGCCATTCCCTCCCCGTGCTTGTGCTCGGGGACTTCAGTGCCAAGAACTTGGCTTGGGGTTCTCGTTACACGGATGTGCGGGGTAGAATGGTGGAGGACTGGGCTCTGGAGACAGGCCTGGTCGTCCTAAATCGGGGTTCTGTCCCCACGTGCGTGCGGATGCGGGGCGAGTCGGTGGTGGACATCTCGTTCGCCACACCCGCTCTGTCGCCGCGTGTCGTTGACTGGCGCGTCATGGAGGGGGTGGAGACCTATTCCGACCACCGGTACATCCGGTTCGACGTCTCCACCCAGTCCTCAAGCGTGCCGGTCCTACAGGCCCCGAGTGGTCCGCGATGGGCGCTGAAGCAGCTGGACCGGGAGCTCCTCCTGGAAGCCTCGATCGTGCAGGCCTGGGTGTCATCACCAGTCAGGCCTGCCGACATCAACAACGAGGCGGGTTGGTTCCAGGAGGCCATGTCCGACATTTGCGACGTGGCAATGCCCCGAGTTCGGCCAGGAAGCGCCCGGCGTCAGGTGTACTGGTGGTCGCGAGAGCTGACGTCTCTGCGCAAGGCGTGCGTTGCCACGCGGCGCCTGTACGCCAGGCATCGCAGGCTCCGCATCCGCCCTCCGGATGCGGCAGCCATTGAGGCGGAGCTGTACGAGGGGTACAGAGCGGCGAAGACCGCCCTCCAAGAGGCTGTCCGGCGGGCCAAGAACTTGGCCCGTGAGGAGATGCTGGAGTCTCTGAACGGAGATCCGTGGGGGCGCCCTTACAAGATGGTGCGGGACAAACTCCGCACCCGGGCCCCCCCGTTGACGCAGAGTCTCCGGCCTGAGCTCGTGGAGGACGTGGTGAGCGTTCTGTTCCCTTCGCGAGGGGAGCATCCTCCCCCGCCTATGGCTCCGCCGCCGCGTGCGGTGCCGGAAGCGGACCACACCGATGACGATGACGACGTTCCGGAGGTGACTGGGGTAGACCTGAGAGTGGCGGTACGCAGGCTGAAAACCAGAAACACCGCCCCGGGACCCGATGGCTTGCCTGGCAAAGCCTGGGTCCTGGCCTCTGAGGCTCTCGGGCCCCGACTGGAAGGGCTCCTAAGCGCATGCTTGGAGAGAGGCCAGTTTCCGCTTCGTTGGAAGACGGGGAAGCTGGTCCTCATCCGGAAACCAGGGCGCCCTGCGGACTCTCCGTCCGCATACCGGCCCATCGTGCTGCTCGACGAGGTGGGCAAGCTCTTTGAAAGAGTCATTGCCAACCGCCTCGCCGGGCACCTTGCGGGGATGGGGCCGGATCTTGCGGAACACCAGTTTGGTTTCCGCAAGGGGCGCTCAACGGTGGACGCCATCATGCGCGTGAGAGCCCTCACGACGGGAGACGCGGTGTCCCGGGGCGGGGTCGTCTTGGCGGTGTCTCTTGACATCGCCAACGCCTTCAACTCCATGCCCTGGAGCTGCATTAGGGAGGCACTCCGGTATCACCGGGTGCCGACCTACCTTCGTCGTGTGGTCGGGGACTACCTGACGGATAGAGCCGTCATCTACCCTGGTCGAAGCGGAGAATGGAACCGGCGAGAGATGTCGTGCGGTGTTCCACAGGGATCGGTTCTGGGACCGGCCCTGTGGAACATCGGTTACGACTGGGTGCTGCGCGCCGACCTCCCTACCGGCGTCAGTGTAGTTTGCTACGCTGACAGTTTCGTCACTGTTGTGACGAAACTGCCAGCTTCTTCCGAATGTACTCACGAACTTTAATTTTAAAAGATAAGCGATTGGTTGCCATCCTGATTTCCTGGGGAAGCGCATTCCACAGAGAAATAGACGCTAATAAAAGTAATAAAAATATAAAATAAAAACAGTCATTTTTCTTTAAGGTATTAATTTATAGAATAATATGCTTTGTGAATTAAGAAGTTATGGAGTGTTTTTTTGAACGTATTGGAATCTCTTTATGTTTTTATTGACTTAGGTAGTTTATTGAATATTTTTGGCGCCATTCCTAGGAAACTTTTTGAGTAAAGGGCTGTTTGAAAGGATTTGGACTTAAGTGCACCTTGTTGGCGTTTAGAGGATACTGTTTCGAATTGGTTAGGGTTATTTTTGATAAATATGGCAACTTCATAAATGTAAAGGGACGGGAGTGTTAATAATTTTAGATTAATAAAAAAAGGTTTGCAACTGTCAGTGTTTTGGATCATGCACACTGCACGAACGCATTTTTTTTTGGGCTTTAGAGACCGCTTCCCTATCCGTAGAATTACCCCAGAATATTACTCCATATCGCGGCCGTGTTGCTTGACTTAAGTCTGGCGAAACTCTACAGCCGAGAGGCTGGGTTTAGATGTATGACGTTTATGATACCTTATAATTATGATACAACAAAAGGAATTTTCTCGAAAACACATAACATATAAGGCCGGCTATAGTTATTTGAAGTTAGGTATGAGTTTTATATCGAATGGTTTTTCCAACACGTTTTTCATGTATGCCCAAAATAAGTTAATAAAGTTACGTATTTCAGGTCCTGCACAGCCGTTATCACATCCTATTGGCTGGCTAATTGATCGTTGTGGGTATGCTACCCAAATATGTATGCAGTAGATAAGCATAATGCGCTAACTATACAGAAACGGCGTAAGGTGAAAACGCGGTGCAGGCGTAGCGCAGGCCTGGAATTTATAACGAAAGGAAATTTATACCTGGAATTTATACGCCGTTTCTGTATTCTTACGTGCCTTAGGAAAGCGAGAATAAGAATGCAGTGAAATACATATAAAAGCAAATGTGGCGAAATAAGGAAAACCAGCACGATTACGACGACGGCATAACAAGTTGGACTTCGTCGAATTCTTGTTGTGGAGTGATAGCAGGTAAGAACCTAATTTTATAATTATATATCAATACACTTCCTCGAAAATTTTAAAAACGTCGTTTGATACACGTGGGCATTTGTTACTGCAGTTCGGTACCATAACACCCTCGCCTGCGTCTCGTCGTGATTTCCGCCTCGGCTGCAATAACAAAGTTTCCCCACTTGTATCAAAATGTACCTTCCTTTTTTTAATTAAAAAATTAAGTTTTTTTGTGAAGGATTTTACCGACATAGTATTAATCTTTAAGTAAATAAATATGTTTGTCATCTTAAATATTGAATTTAGACAGAAATTGCGTATGGCACTATTTATATTATATGAATATCTGAGAAAATATCACAGAATTAAAATTGATTGAACAACAAAATGATATCTTAACGGTGACGAACGACGATTGTCATTGGGGAAGTACGCTATCTGAAACTGCCATATTATTATGCTTTGCAGCGCAATCAACAGCATAAACGTAACATTGAAAACATCTTGACTGTATCCACAAAGAGTTGACAGAGGTGTACCATCGTACACCCACATTTCGCCAGTTATGTTTAAGTCCCATGTAGGTAATAGGGGGCGAGCCTATTGCCATCAACCGGAAAAAAATTCGAATTCGGTCTACTATTGAGAAATTCCTAATGGAATAACCCAATGACATTGGGCCCGACCTGGAAATCCGGTATCTCGTTTGACGAGAACCTGGTGACAGCTGAGTAAGAAAAATCAATAAAAATCTCGACTTGGCTCTGGAGGTGGTGGTGTATATGTGACCTCGGCTATCATTACACCGACAGTCGTTCCGGCCAATGGCCTGATGGCCAAGAGCCTCGACGACGAACATCTCTCGAGGCTCTTGCTAGGCTGTTGGATCAAGGGCCAGATTCAGAAGGCAGTACTCCTTGATACGGCCCGCATTGTGAGGAGGTCTGGAGCTGTCTCTGAAGCCCTAACCATCGGTAACTTGAACCCTGTTTCAGGACGCGCGGACCTCTATTTCTAAATGTTTTTTTTTTTAAGAAATATTCAAAAATGGTAAATGTGTTATAAAAAGTAACAAAGAATACTATAATCACTTTTAAAATCATAATAAGCATCACATTGCGGCAACAACCTTCACAATATATAAATAAATAGCGACCTATCTCAGCTTATAACGGCACCACCTATCGGGCTCCAAACTATCCCATCTTTCAAGCTGACACCCACCGTACACATCGCAAAATTTCATGGAAATCAAGTGAAACTTAAACATCACTTTAGCACCTGGAAATACTGTTCTTAACATACTTTAAACAACAAATAAAAATGCCATCGAGTCACTCGCGCAAAGGGGCTTGAATTATTTGGCCTGCACTTCGCGTGCTTTCGGCGCGTAGCACATCGAAGTGCGGCGAATTAGCGCGGTATTCATTCAATGTTGTTCGTGAGATAATGAATTATTGATTGATTGATTGATTGCTTTCAACGCGGTGAACCCTAAATGATATTATAAAGAAAGCTACGCTACGTTCATACTGAGCGGCGCGTGGCGTTCAAATATCGTTGAGTTGTTACGACTGCGATAGATAATACGGTGTTTTTTAATGTGAGATACTGGTTTAGAAAGGAAAAAGTAAAGTCGGTGATATAATAAATAGCTGAAGTCTTTTATTTAAAATAAGTTAGTGTGCCAGCAGATACCCTGGTACACTACAGTAGCTATTTAAAGTACTCTGCTTACTTTATGTTCACAAATAAGTTGACAGGAATATTATTTATTAGGATATTAAAATTATTTTGAGCGAGATCTAAAGCATAGGCTTGTACTTCAGAACTTCAGCCCCTTTTTTCTTGTTGTACGGAGTGCGTGGTGTGTTACATGAAAACAATGTGCATAATACAAACAATAATTACAATATCCGTAGTTATGGAACACCAGCACGCTAAGAAAGAATGAGACACTGAAACCAGCCACAAACTTAACCTACACTCTCCAATACAATACACAAGATTGATTCTATTTAAATTCGAGCAATGGTCTGCAAGTACTTCGTCTACTTTGTTCTTAGCAAGAAAATTGGTACAAATATTTCTTCCTATCCTGTAAAGTCGATGCATAGCCATGAGGTCCAATTTAAACGCCGACAAAGGTATAGTGCTGCATTGGCACGTGGCCACAGTCGGAACTTTTGCCGCCATATTGTTTTGCAATATAATACCCGCACACAATTTCACAAAATAACCACGATGAGCCATACCTACTAAAACATACAGATTACACACACTAACTTAAGGTATCTGATCTGCTAGTGTAAGTACTTGGAGATCAAACAGTGTTCTTAGCAAGAATGAGAAACATAATTGTAACCGCTATCACTTGATATGAATTAATAATATTAAAAGAATCTGTCACTATTTTATTTGGTTCTATGTATGATAGGCTATCATTAATAAAAACATGTAAACTCGTTATACAAACCAACATGAAAGAGATGACACAAGTTTTTATGATTTCGGAAAAATTTCGTTTCGGGTTCCTGTTTCTGGTTATGATGACGTAGAAGATTCTACCGAAAAACAAAATGTTCAGAGTCAAAACGGTGAACTTTACCCACGCGTAAACTGTGTAGTACGTACGGTAATACTGTTTAGGGGAGAGATACAGGAAAATTGGACACAACACTGCTATTGGTATCGTAAGGATCCAAATCAGTGCAGAAAAAACAATAAAATTCCACTTCTGTAACACAAACACTAGCACTACTTTTTCGTATAAATTCTTGGTGTACACAAACATCCAGCATATTAACACGGCGTCCGTTTGCGTGTACAGTGCAAACGTTAAATCCTTTGTATAGTAGTTAAATAAAAAATTATTCAGCAAGATTTCTAGGATCGTGTTCGCCAGTCTTGCCACTGTCAGCTGTGTGAGTATCTTCTGGTCTATCTTCCTTATCTTTGGTCTGACTATGTAGAGTGTTACTTGCAGTATCAAGCATAGCGATGATAGGATGATCCCGGTGATCCAAAGAGTGTTCACAAACGGGCTTGGAAGAATTGAGTCGACGGTGCCAGTGTTCGCGACCATAGTCGCGTTCTCAGTTGTGTTAGACATAATGTTGATACGTGCTGCTCTGACGCCGGTCACTATCACACTAACAACTTTATTTTACCCAAATTCTGACCGAGCAGGAAAAAAAATCAGTTAATGTAAACGCAATTTTAATTGGCAGCCGATTGTTCATATTGTTTCACTTGCTTATGCCCGCGGGTTCGTCCGCGTGGAGATCGGGAATTGCCCACAAGATCTTACTTCTGGGATAATAAGTAATCTATATATGCATAGTACATACATAGATTTACATGTACTTGCTTAGAACTTGCAAATATTACTTCATAGTAATATCAATTAAATTACATATGTCAAATATTGAAACCTTGGTTTGAGATTGGACACCGAAGAAACAATCAAATGATTAATTAGGAATCTATTTATCTATTTATCCATGTCGCGTCTCATGAGCCAACGCGAAAATCGGTGAAATAAACCATATTCACAGACACGTCTACCTCAGAAAAATCCTACCTACTTAACTAATAGGTAAATACTCCCACGCCCCGCGCACCATGCGCCCGTCTACATGAGCTTCGAAGCCCTATTTAACTTTGTTGATGTATGATTTTGGAAAAACTGATACACATGTCTCATAATTTTAATTGAAGATTGTGTACAAAAGTTTTCAAGTCAAATGAACCAGAAAATATTAAGGTTCACAAAAAATTCAACCCCCGCTTTCTTAGTGGATACCTAATATTTACAAAGAATACACCCCTCCAAAGAAGGCCAGTGGTAGGAAAGTGGACCCAAGAATCTAAAAATTAACGAAGGTCCATGCAAGTTTTTATAAAATAATTATTACTACAATTTTATGAGATATTTATTTAAAAAAATATTGAATTAATAGGACACGGGAATCAAAAGTTATAAATATTTTAATTTACTCAAAATTAAGTAATCGTGTAATTACAAAACGCAACTTTTTTTTTCCGATTACGTTACAATTTAATGACATTGTGTTTTTGCTCAAGAGTTTTCTTACTATAAATGGCTCTTTCTCTTCGTTTTTATATATTCTATAATGTACAATATTTATAAACAACAGTCATGTAAACTTGATATTAAAGCGCCAATTAACAAGGCACAATCATGTAATAAAAATTAAACTATGGTGATTTCGTAGTATATCTTGTAAAGGAACGTTATCAATGGTGATCGATTGAGTCCCGTCACTACTGTCACTGTAAGATCTGTGATGATCTATTCCAGTGTTTTTCAACGTGTGGGTCGCGACCCCCTAGGGGTTCGCGAAGTCTCTATAGATCGCAAAAACTACCTAAAGAAAAAAAAACAAATAAATATTTTGTAAGTTAATACAATTTAACTGAAAAATTATGAGTAGGTACTATGAAAGTTATGAGTACTAGTCCATCTTAATACGATGGTTGCGCGATGGTTCACTAAACAATTCTGATTCCGATCCGTTTTCGTCATCTGATCTTTCAGTCTAGCAATAAATCCACTAAACTTATACTGTCACTTACGGAATATCTTCCGTGATTATTCATTATTTTGAGCTCCCGATATTTCAACGCTGTCGATATCCCATAAGTGACAGTATAAGTTTTGTTTGTAAACCGTTAAAGCTTAAAACAGTGTTTGAATAAATCCACTGTTCGCACCAGTCATGGTTTTTGCTCCGTCACTACAAATGCATTTCTTTGCCCAATTGATATTCATATCTTGCGTAGCTTCAAGGAACATGTTATGCAAGCACTGACCTGTAGTATTGGTGGGAAGTGCTCTACAAAAGAGTATTTCTCCCATTAATTTTTCATTAGATTTAAAACGCATAGAAGCTACAAAGTGCGCACAGCCCGCAATATCCAGACACAAAGGTTACTTTCTTTTATTTTTTTCTACATAAATATCGCTTATCCTGCGTTGAATAGTATTGTTAAAGAGAGGTATACTTTTGAGCTTTTTGACCTCTTCTTTGCCAACCATAAAGTGTGAGATTTTTATGCTTGTCACGACGGCATCGGCCTTGGTTATACGTATGCACGAATAAATTGTGAATTAGCGACGTGTTCGATGTAAAAAATGTGTTAATTATGTTTGTATTTATCCGAATCCTAATTATGCAAATACATAAAAATGTTGTATGGATTGAATATTATATATATTATGTTACCATAATAAAATACACGAAAAAAAGCGAAGAGTCGGGGTCGCTAAATATTTTTTCTTACTATGGGGGTCGTCTTTTTCAACCTTTTTCATGACACGACTGTTATGAAAAAGGTTGACAAACACTTCTATTCCATCGTTCGATACGTTTGTATTTTTGCGTGGGATTTTATGTTTATCTTTGCGATTTTGTGGATTCTCGATGACTTGGCCTTTACATCTTGAACTGACGACTTGAACTACTGCATTCTTCTTTGAAAACGAATTGCTTTTGATTTGGACTTTGATTTTAACCACTAACATGCGTTGCGTTAATTGACATTAACGACTTGCGCGCTTACGGAGGCATCGTCTCTCTGATGAAGGTGCTCAAGGTGCTCAATGGATCAAACCCCGCCTGGTTAGTATGATAATGAGCTTATGATGAACACTATTTATATTTTTTCTGTTATTTTGTGTTTTTGACTACTTTTTACCCTTTGTTACCCTAGTTACTACCAATCTTACTACCAATTGTTGTTTTAGTTAACACCTATTGATGAAGTGTATGTACCATGCTATTTGAGAGCACAAAGAATTGTAGATAGCGCTCAGAGGAGTTCCCCTAATGTACTCACAACAAGTACTGAGGAAAGTACACACCTTCTGAACAAAGAAACAAATTGTGGATGTTGAAATGGTGGATAGTGCTCACAGAAGTTGTGCTGATTTTGCACACTCCCCAAGTTCAGTAGAAATACATCCTGTACCTATTACCTATCCTGTATTTCATGGCAACCACCCATTTATTTTACGTGCCTGAATTAAATCTATGCACATAGGAAGCAAGTCCTATTATACATATATCGCAGTAGATAGAAGGCTACAGGGGCAAACTGGTGTATTAGGCTATTGTTGCCCCTGTCCTGGGACACGGACAGTGGGTTGTTGCTCTCATGTCATGATCATATTCAGGTATATGGGCTATGACAGATACCAGAGCTATATCGCTGCACCATCTTCCTTTTTAGATAATCTCTAATAAGATAATATTTTTTTCGATAACACAATTGAAAAATATAAAATAAAAACCGTGTAAAAATACCAATAAACCAGATTTATTACGTCACATTACACATTTTTTATTCAACAAACCCTGCCTTTCTATATCTGTACTCGTACGTAGATAGTGAGCTCTGGCTGTTATAATTTATGTAAAAGTATATCTTCTTTGAGCGTAGCAAGAATCGTTTTACTTGATCATAATTCGCTTATGGATCAAAGTCGTAACAATA
Organism: Noctua janthina; assembly: GCA_963576755.1. Classification (NCBI taxonomy): domain Eukaryota; kingdom Metazoa; phylum Arthropoda; class Insecta; order Lepidoptera; family Noctuidae; genus Noctua; species Noctua janthina. The sequence continues at coordinate 15,451,426 of OY755063.1, read as the reverse complement.
TAGTTTTAATAGTGACTGAACTAATTACTAGGTTAGTAATCAGTATAGTCTCTAGCCGCAGTCTGTCAGTTTTATGATTCATCAAATAGGTACAGGCAATGAAGAAAAAATTCGGGTTTTGGCTTAAGACGAGAAGCAACACACGTACCGTCAAAACTAAAACTGCGAGGGAAATACAGTAATCTTAGAGACCAGAAGCGAATTAGAAAGTTACGTTTCTTACAATTTATCTTTAATCAACAACTAGCACATAAGTAAATAATAAGTACATCAGAATAATATAACACGACCCGAACGAAAATTATTACCTCTCCTGGCACCTGTCAGTTGCCTACTACCAAAACCAAAGAGAACCTAAAAGCACAGAGCATCATCCAAAGAGGCCGTGTACAACGCGCCATGTTGCCATCAAAGGGAATAATCTAAGAGTAGTTTATTCGAATCTTCCTTTATGATTTATCCTTAATTTTATTATTCATTTTAAATAAATAAGCAGACATTCCATAGTTAAAAAGATTAATCGTAAGATTTTTAGGTTATCTTGTATATAGACGTATATCGCTTTTATCCTAACTTTTTCGTTTTACTTTCCATTTACTTTTCTGCTAGTCGTTTTACAACTATGTATAAGTTGCCATAATGAATGCTACCTCTAAGAATGGGTCCCAAAATACATGTAACTTCGCCAGCCTTTTTTCATGTCTCTAGGAGCAGCGGTTTGGGCTGTGCGTTGATATATAAGTCAGCCAGTCAATCAAGTTCAATTAGGGGATGATTTTGGAAAAATTGTGATACACGTATTTCATAATTTTAACTGAAAAGTATAATTATAGACAACTTTTCAAGTCAATCGACTCCGAGAATAAAAAGTTTCACAGAAAATTCAAAACCCCATTTCACCCTCTTAGGAGTTGATTTTCGAAAAGTCCTTTCTTATTCCTTGTCTACATTATAAAGGGAACCTCTGTGCAAAATTTCAGCTTTCTAGGTCCAGTGGTTTGGGCTGGGCGTTGTTGAGTCAGTTAGTCAGTCAGGACTTTTCTTTTTATTTCGGTTTAAAGACATTTATTCTCTCAAAGAACAAATTACAGTTCACTTACAGAGAAACTTAACTAAATTAACAATAGGTTGTGTTACATTACGACGTTCGTTCGACGTTCGTATTTATATAGATAGAATAGATAATTAATTATAAGGCTGTTGCTAATCGTCCGCTAAGCGGATGAATAAAATTAATTATTCATCCTTTTAACACTTCGTATAATATTAGTGTAGACAAAAAACAAAATGCCATCGCGTCACTTGCGCAAAAGGGTTTGAATTATTTGGCCTGCACTTCGCGTGCCTTAGGCTACTCGCACACCGAAGTGCGGCGGATTAGCGCGGTGTTTGTGAGATAATGAATTATTGATAGATTGCTTTCAACGCGGCAAAGCCTAGTGCGCGGATACGCGCTGTTTGTATTGTCGTTATTCTTTTGACATTAATTATTGTGATCGTTGACAGGTATTTTGATGTTGTGATTTTATTATTTAGGGATAGCTTAATTACACGTATGCTTCTAGATGGTCTACTACCAAAAAGTTAAATGAGAAAAATAGACGTGTAAACAGACGTGAAAACTTAAATAAGGCTATAGAACCCTTCATTTCAAGAAAATTTTGTGAGTCTTCTCTTCGCTTATGCCATAGTATTTGAAGGTCTTCAACCAGGCATCCGCCCGTTATGACTTACTGTGGCAAAACGTGGACACCAATTCAACAGCCTGTGTTCAAATTTAGGATCGCTCTGCGCACTGTGGAACAAGCTATGCTCGGAGTTTCTTTGTGAAATAAGATCCAAAATGATCTTGATAAGAACTGGAGTTAGGTACCGACTTAGCTTGCAGACTAAGCAAGCTGAATTGGCAGAGGGCTGGTCACGTTTGTCGAAAAATCGATGGCTGAGGGAAAAAGAAAGTCCTGGAGTGAAGAATCGTTTTGGCAAGACCCTAAAAAGGTGGCTGGGGCAGATTGGAGACGGAAGGCCGAGGTGTTGTGGCGCAGCTTGGGAGAGGCCTATGTCCAGCAGTGGACTGCAATAGGCTGAGCTGGTTGCACCTCAACTTTAAACCTAACGTGTAATTATTAAGTACACACAATTAACATACATATTACATATAATACGCCTCTCTGAGAGAACTGTATCGCATTAGTGGGAACATCACAGGGATTATGCTAATCAAAGCAGAGGTTGAGAGTCTGTTAGTCTACGTTCTGTCGGCAAACTATGCTGATTAGCGTTTCAGAAACCTAGTACATGTACAGCACATTAAGCTATAACAATCTGTCCAATTACTTTAATAGATTTTCAACTTTATCGCTATAGCATTAGGTTAAAGGTTGATTGGGAAAATTTGACAGTTTCGGGTAGCTTGATGTGTTGGCGTCTGTACAAGAATCCACACAAGAATCCAATCCAATAATTAGATACGTTATGTATCTTATAATTTGAATACATTGAATTCTTGTCTATCAATTCTTAAATTAACATAAGGAAAAAATAAAGCATTGTCGAGACATTAATATTGATTAACAATGTTGATAAAACAACTCAATTTAAATTAGTTACTGTGAAGTTTTTCGTGATTTAAAACACTTTAAACGATATTAACTAAGATTGTCCATTGTATTATTTTTTTAATCCGTTTTCCTATTGTTCTTTGTAGGTACTTACCTACTATATCACTATAACATTATTAGGTAACTAGCTGTTGCCTGCGAACTTCCCTATTTGAAACGGATTTTGTTAACAATTTCAAGGGCTTTTTTTTTGCACGGAAACTTATTCTTTTTCTAAAATAAAAACTTAAGTTACTCTTATAACATCAGCAATCTGCCAGTAAAAGTCCTGTCAAAATCGGTCCAACCGTTTCAGAGATTAGCCGTAACAAACAGACAGATAGATAAAAATTTATATGTTTTTTTTTTTGTTATAAGAACTTTCATAATATGCATTCAGTAAATTGTTGTTATTTTACAATTACAAACAAACACTTCAATTTAATTTTATACAAATATGTATACATATATACAAAATCATTGGTGCCTGTATCATAATTATGTACATATAATATGTAGATATATATTGTATAATTCTCAGTATAGGAGGAAATGCATGTTATTTCTATCGTTATTTTATGCCTGGTTGCACCACATATCATCAAATGGATTAATTAGTCCATTTCTTTTAATACTTTGTCGTTAACAGAGACAGGAATATATGTTAGGCTTAGAAAATTGATCGTAGTGTTAGGTAAACTCGTTTAGCCCAAAACGCGTTTAGTGGTTGGTAGTGCAAGCGGGCCTTAGTCATTGAGATTTCCGATGAGCCGCGCAAATGTGTGTAGGCCTCTGAGTGACAGCGGGAAAAACCCTGAGAACGTCATCCGTCAAGGTAAAGCCCAGCTGCCCAGTTCTTATTATTGTTGTCTGTGGTGTGGTATAGAACATCAAACTGATCAACTTTATGTCAACTGCGCCATAGATTTGGGTCGAGTAGATCTTGAAGTTTTGTATGGGACAGCTGATTATTATTTAGATTACGATGTCTCATAGAAAGTTGTGCAGTTCGATGGCTACATGGGTAAGGCCCTAACAGGACCCGTCGTAGAAACTGGACCAAACCTGTTTCTACAACCGATGTATAAACCTGTACAAAACGAGACAACTAAGTGCTTCTTGTTTCAAAACAAGTCTTCTCAGGTTTGCACCGCGACACTTCGTGAATTTTAATGTAATGTTTATAGAATTAATAAAACAATTTGGGTTTGGGTAAAATACGTTCTGGTAATAGAATACACACAGACACACAGTACAGTACACAGTCCAGTAGCGAAGGGTCAATTTTTGTACGAGATAAGCCGGAGTACATAATCTTTAATGTGATTATATTATTTGCCTATAGAACACTGACTGTGCCATTTTTGAAAGGGAAGCCGGTAGGATCGAATTGTATGGAACCTTCGCCACTGGTACACACCCCCACACACATGCAAGCAGTCACAATACTTATTTAAATGCTTATTTTTCATATACCTACTGGTATCATGATAGTGTAGGTCTTATCAGTTGCAGTGCAGGATCCGGCCATGTGTGACAATAAAACACTTTGACAATATACAAACTGATAATTCCGACTGGACTCAGGATGCAGCCTTTTCCGCCTGCAAAAATATGCACTTGAACGACAATACCCAAACTGATACACTTTGTTGTGTCATGATCAGCGATTTACATAATAGTCTGCAGAATAGTTTCGCTCGACTGGACTGCGATGCTGCATTCGCGGGTAGGCGGGTTGGGGCGGGTAGATAATTAAATGGCGCGGGAGTTGAAATGACTTGCGACATTTTTTTCAGGTTCGCGCAATACCTATTCATTTATGTGTGTGTTATAAAGTTATAAATAGCTTAATGCCTTGTGGCATTAAGTCCGCCTATGTACCACTTTTGTACATGAAGTTTAAATAAGTAATAGCTCTCGGGCCGGATGAAAGACCTATGCGGGCCGGTAGGTGGCCCGGGGGCCGTATATTGGATGGGGTTGCCTCAAGCATCCGACATGTCACTGCGACACATGGTTGCGACGCGATGTTGCTCACGAAAAGGGAACAAGTGATACGCGATGAATAAGTGCGTGTTGCAACACCGGAGGCTGTGGATGAGTTGATACAGGGTAACAGCAGGTGCTGCGTTACAAAAATATATTTTTCTTTATCACAAATTAATTTAATTGTACGACGTACCTTAATAAGTCTTTACATTATCTACTTAACTATTATTACAAAGTAAATATTTTTAAATCTAATAATTCTTTTTTTTTCTACTTAACTAAATTAAATCTAAAATGGCACTCCACAAGAAGAATCTTAAGAAACTAGTGATCAGCAAGTTATTTTGCTATTTGTCCAGTTTTATAAAAACACTAGTAGGTACTAGTATTTTCACCAAACCACCATTTTTTGTAGTTTTTTCGAATGGCAACTTTTTGCGCTCTATAAAAGGTAGTTTTTGAATTAATAATGATCATCGCAAAAGTTGAGTATGTAGGTATGTTATTACGATCTCAATTATTTGTTTAGATACCTAAAGTATTTAAGTAAATTATCAAGTTTGGTACTGAGTAACATTTTTATAAAAAAACAGTATACCTTCCCCTCATAGGGGTAAAAAAGGAGGAGAAGTCACAAGCTCTACATTACACACGCTAAACACAAACAAAATACACACAGCAAACACTTAGCAAAATACAAAATATTTTTGCTACCTTATAATTATTATAATAGACACAGTAAAAAATCGCTTCTAAAAATTGCAACGTGTTTTCGTGATTGCACACACAACGTTATTTATTACGTTATATATTTATGTAGGTATTATAATTTTCCCCTGTATAGGTTTCTCTTAAAGCAATTTGTTGAGCAATGTACACATTTAAGACCCAAGAAACATTTCCTTTAGTGATCCACAAATCTCTAAAGACTATTCTTAGCAAGAATCAAAAATATAATAGTAGCCGCTATCGCCTGATAGGAATTAATAACACAGTATGTATTTGTCGCTTCGACCACTTCAAGATTTGATAAGATGTCATTAAGAAAAACTTGTAAACTAGTTAAAGTAACCAATATGAATGAGATGACACAAGTTTTTATAACATCGGCAAAATTTCTGTTAGAGTTATTGTTTCTGGTTATAATAACGTAGAAAATTCTACCGAAAAACAAAACGTTTAGACTCAAAATGCCGAACTTCAAACACGAGTAGGCTAAATAAAATTCTTCAAAGTGATTCACTATAATAGAGACGGGACACAACACTCCTAGTGGTATGGTAAGGATCCAAATCAGTACAGATAGAACTGTGAAATTCCACTTTTGCAACGCAAACACCAGCACCACTTTCTCGTACAAGTTCTTGGTGTACAAAAACATCCAGCACACTAGCACGATATCCGTCTGCAGATACAACGCAAACGTCAGGTCCTTTGTGTAATCGTAAAACAACGAGTACGTTATTAGGTACTCCAACATCGAGTTCATCAGTCTTGCTAATGTCAGCTGCGAGAGGATCTTCTGGTCTATTTTCCTTGTATTGGGTCTGATTATAAAGAGCACCAGTTGTAGAATTAAGCATAGCGATGACAGAATCAACCCAGTGATCCAGAAGATATTCTCCAGTTTAGTTGGGAGGATATCTTCAAAATCCGGAATATTGGGTGTATTATCTTCGGTTACGGTCTGCATCGTGTCGGTATGTCCCGACGCGGCGGCGATCACTAAGTTACTGCGGCTTAGAGGATTTTCCCTATAAGCGATGAACTTTTTGTGTGAACACAAATTTTATTTCAGTTCTGTTATGTGTCACATACCGTGTACGACCGTGTACGTCAGACATTCTCTCAGACACAGAAACAGGATAAATAATTGAATAAGTGCATAAGTACAGCAAATCAAGTTACCCTAACTGTCAAATTTCTCCAAATGATTTTAAAACATTAAATTGTTATTGGTTTAATTCAAAATCGAATCGGCGACTGAATATGACATAATCTGCATGCACCTACCTACCATCTGTATACCTACTCGTACTAATATTATAAAGACTTGAAGTCTGTAAGTTAGATACTAACTTATATTGAACACATATAAACTATTAGTGAAATATTTTTTGAAATCAGATGAGTTTGCGTTTAAGAATTTCATCTGATTTAAAAAAAAATATTTCACTGATGGTGAGCTACACTATCACTATTGCCGAATGTCATAGAATGTATTTTTAGTAAAAGCTGACTATAATAATTTCAGTTATGTGAAGATATGTATATGTCTATTAACAATATGTATAATAAAGCTTATCATTAACTTTCACTCTGACTATTATCTAATAAAAAATTGTGCATCTAATTTTAGAACAGTTAAATATTTTCCAATTAAAAATGTAAATTACGAATAAAGTTAAATTCATTAACATAGTTTAGACAATTTCCAGTGCATTTGAAGTAGAAGGAACTCAACCCCGCTAAGTTTTTAAAGTAATACTTTAGTATGCGATAAAATCTTCTAAAATGTCACGTTTTGCAGTCAACATTTATTTGTTAAGACAGGGAACGGATTAGAAGGAACTCTAATCCCAAATATCGACGCCATCCGCCAGCCGCCATATTGTCTTCGCGTCTTTAACCGTGGGACACGATTCTTCATTGTTTTTGTTGGGAAGTTTAAATCACACACAATACTTGACTCAAACTTCAAACGTTTATTTCTATTAAACCATTTACAAGTTGAGCCACCCGTTCGCGAACATGGTTGTTTATAAGGAGAAGAACGGGCTAAGAAACTCCTTACTACTCTTTTAAATCGTGTTACAGTTCTCATTTACACAACTTAATTTTGTTCACTTGAAAAACCACTTTCAATTACATGCTTCAATTGTTTTAAAATCGCGAGCTGCTAACTCGACCTTTCGTTCTACCTACGCGCGTTCTCTGTCAGGGCGGAAGGGCCACACACCCAGTACAGTAATTTATTACATAGTAAGTTCATTAAAACTTACAAACAACACTAGAACACTTCACAATTAATTACTCTAATAATTAAACAATGCCAATATTCATAAATGCAAAGGCGTTATTGAGTTAAAACTAATTACTGGCTTCATTACTTTTTTACAACAATGGGATCTTGCTTAAAACCATTTCCGGCAGATCAAAGGATTTAATACAAACAGGTCTTTTACTAATACATTGCTCTGTAAAATAATCTTGTTACTTTTTAGTTTGTAATTAGTTACAGATACTGATTTATTTGTAGTTTAAAATTATAAATTGAGTTATTGATCATTAAAATCGTATTCGGCGCCATCTTCCACAATACTGTGGAATGTTGCCTCAAAACAAATCTTAGTGTTAAATGAGCAATTGTTAAAATCCCAATTATCAAAAATATTTGCTTATCTTAATTTTAACTATAGTTCTAGCAAAAGACTTTCGTTTAATAAATTAATCTTCAGAAGTCTATTCACGAACTATCTCAGTACTAGTTAATACAGAGACTATTAGATGGCGCTTATCTCTTCTGTCAATCGATACAGATGATTGTAATAGTTGTACTTGCACCCCACAGATGGCAGGATCAATATTATGATGGATGAGACATTATAAGTTGGTTATTATTTAGATTACCTAATATTCTTAGCAGATAGACACTTTTGCGGCGACATATTTTATTAGCAACTCATAAAACCTGTATTAATCAATAGCTGGCATCAATACAAACAAGTACTGTGAGTGACAAAATCTTCTAAAACGTCACATTTCTGAAACAGAAATGTGACATTTTGGAGGATTTAAAAGATTTTAAATTGCACTGATGGTGAAATTTTTTGATGGCTGTTAATTATCTCGGAAACGTGACGTTTTGTATGAAGCGAATTTTTTCTTCAGAAGATCTCTCTCGATATTAAAGGCACTTTTACCTTCTTATATTTTTGACATTGACATGAGATTGCGATTTTGAACTCGTTAAAAGAATGTTCTTTTTTAATAATGGTGCTTTAGTTTTTAATCTCAATTTCTATGGTAGACCTCTCCAATCGCACAATGAATTTGTATGAATCAACTAATATAAATACCTACATTGTACTACCGGGACACACGCTTGCTCCAAAAGGAAGCTTAAAAAGGGGGAGAACATTCCTACCTAGTTTATGTATATTTTACTTTATCATAACTTGATCGAAAGCAGAATTACTCACCACGACTGCGGAGATTGGCAAGTTAATCAAACTTGTCTACTATATAATTACTATACAAGGATATTGTGAGCCGAATAAAGAGTGTGTGTTGAATGAAAGCATTTGTAATCGTTCAGCAGAAACAAGCACTAAAACACACACTCATCCAAAATACCAGCACTCCTTACTACAATTATAAACCAGAAACTACCCTAGAAAATACAATACAAGACTCTATTACGATCGTGCTATACTCACTGATAAGACTATTCATTACAATAGGCCGGATATAATCCTACAGGATAAAATAAACAAAGTAACTTACCTTATAGACATTGTTGTTCTCAATACACACAACATACAGAAGACAATGAAAAAGTATATGCAGTGCCTAAAGTCCTTTCCACAACAGGCGATATACCAAATCATCTTCTCCATAGTTTAAAAGAAACCTTTTTTAAATGTAACCGTTTTGGGTCCGCCAATTTCACAATAATGCCAACAGACCCGAAAACAGTTCTAAATATAACAAATAAAATATCCACAAATGTGCAAGGGGTAGACGGTATATCGAGACACATGTTATCCCTCACACTTCCATAATCATTAAATACAATTACAGAGATTATAAACAGATCCATAACATCGAAAGTATTTCCTGTTTTGTGGCGAAATGCAATTGTTCGGCCTCTTCCAAAAAATAATAACCCACAAAGCTACAAAGATCTTCGCCCCATAAACATATTGCCATGTTTATCCAAGGTGTTGGAGAGGGTTGGTATGCTGCCTGAACTGCAGTCGGGTTTTAGAAAGGGGCGCAGAACCGCAACTGCCTTGGCAGATGTGTTGGGTAACATCTTGAAAGCTCGGGACCGTGGTGTGGGATCTATCCTGGTATTTCTCGAATACTCGCGTGCGTTCGACTCTATATTCCTTTATTACTGTCCAAACTGTCGCATTACGGTTTTGATTGGCGGGCGACGGGTTGGTTTGAAAGGTATCTAACCGGCAGGTCACAACGGGTTGAATTGCGTAAGAAAGACGGTTCAAGGTTATCTTCCTCCCCACAAACAATAACAAGGGGAGTTCCTCAGGGATCCCTACTTGGTTCGCTTCTCTATATACTTTAAAGTGCTGACATAACGACATGCATAAAGAACTGCAAGTATCATGTTTACGCGGATGACACTCAGCTGTATGTTTCATTTAATGCCAGTGGCACTGCAGCCGCCGTACGTACCCTGAATGAGGAGCTTGTTAGAACTGCTCTGTGGTCTAGGGACAATTCAATAGTACTGAACCCTCAAAAATATAAGTTCATGGTCATGGGGAGCAGAAATCAAATTACAAGAATTCTATCTGCTAAACCTGATGTTAAAATTATGGGCGAAAGTATACAAAAGGTAGAAATCGTTTGTAACCTGGGGCTTATTACGGATCCGGAACTTCGTTTTGAGGAGCATGTAAATGCCGTAGTAAAAAACTGTTTTTATAGATTAAAGGTTCTGTACAGAGTCAGGGATTTCCTTAGTGTCGCAGTAAGGAAGAGATTAGTAGATAGCCTTGTACTATCCAAACTAAATTATTGCGTCACTGTTTACGGGCCATGTCTCCTTTCACGTACTGAACTTTTAATACAACGAGTACAAAATGCATGTGCTCGTTACTGCTTAGGCATACCCCGGAGGCATCACATCACACCGTATCTAAACGAACACAACATCCTAAAAATGGCTGCACGACGGAAACTACACTTATCGGTTTTGATGTTCGGTATCATAAAAACACATAAATCGGAATATCTATTCAGAAAAATTAGCTGAAGGCACGAGCACTACAGCAACTCTGCTTGTTCCACGGCCAATCCGCTCTCAAGACCACAGCCTTCAGGGGATGTTTCAAGTATGCCGCTGATGGAATGATGTGCCACCTTCCATAAGATCCCTAAAAACAAAAGAAAATTTTATATTACATTTGAAAAAAGTCGTTTTAGAAAAACAAAAGTATGAACACTTGAACAGTAAATAAATACTCACATAAGGTTTATCATCTATCGGCAAGGCATATCTATCCAAGCGGCCTGAGACGGCATTGCGTTTGTCAAGAAAGCACGTTACTTGTTAGCAAGGTAGCCATCGGCAACGCCCTAGTAACTTATCACGCGAGACGCGTCGCGTGAGCATAAGTGCGATCGGCAGCGCGCGCGCAGGCGACGGCGACGCGAAGGTAGGGTAGGAGCGAAACAAAAACACGCCATGTCTTCATTATATTGTATTTATGTTTATTTTGGTTAGCCTGTAAACATACTTGTAAATTTTTATATTGGTAATTATATTTATTAGAGGTAGTTATTTTATATTGTAACCCTAGTACTGTTAATTTTATTTTCATATTGATGTAAAAATATTTATGCTGTCTTGGCTTCAGTACGTTTTTTCACGGGTGACCACTGAAAACCAGCGTTGTCTTGCCCCCATAGCACAGCATCATGCTGAGTGGTAACCGGCTTGTCGCAGTCACGGCGTGCAAGCTGATCGTGAGCGTGCGTGCTACTGTACCTTTTTTTTCTTTTTTGTTCCGTCCTGTTGAATTAATAGGTTATTGTTTATTTTTTTTTGTAATTTTGTATGATGCACGTCATGTCCCTGCGACAAATAAATATTTTTTCTTTCTAAAATTACTCGTCCTAAAAGAATCTATCTACACCATACTACAAAAAGCTGCGATTTTGCAGAATTGTTAGAAAATTCATGCAGATAGAAGAAAACGAAATAGGACCTCATCACAACACATTAACATTCACAAAACTTACACACCACACGCTACATTTGCTCTGGTTTCGGCCCCTTAATGTAGCTGAAATCCAGTCTAAGAGCTAAGAAGAAAAACACTTACCGAATAAAATATAAATGTATAGAACCTACTCATATCATGATAGTGTAGGTTTTATCAGTTGCAGTGCAGGATCCGGCCAAATGTGGCAATAAAACACTGTGACAATATACAAACTGTTAATTCCGACTCGACTCAGGATGCAGACTTTCCCGCCCGAAAAAATATGCACATGAACGACAATACCCAAACTGATACCTACACTTTGTTGTGTCATGATCAGCGATTTACATAGTAGTCTATTAGAATAACTGGCAGAAGGTAAACGGCCATAGAAAAGGACCTTTTCAAAAGGTGTGTGTAAAAGGGTGATTTCTACTGATTTATAAACTGTGGTAACTTGAATGTAACATCGAATATAGAAGACGTTTTCCATAGTATGGCGGAGTGTGTTCGGAATGAGGCGGAAATATACTTGATTGTTTTATATGTATAAATATTCGGTGAGCATGTAATATGATTCTAACCTTTCCAATCTCTAAAACTGCTAGAATAATGAACAAATTAATTAATTTAGGGATTAAGCGTAGATTTTAAGTTTTGCATGTAATAAAACCCTCCGTAATAAATAAAAAATACAAAACTGTGGTAACTTAATATCATCATGGTGCGCCTGGAAATAGAGAAGACGCCTGGTACCTACGAGCTAAAGAAAAAGAAAGAAAGTTCACGCAATTGCTTATACCTTAGAGCAGGGGTGTCCAACGTAATTTTATAGAGGGCCAAGTTTTGTATTTTTGTATCCGTGCCCTCATAACAGAAGTCGGAACCGACCTGTCAAAACTGGCCGTCGCTCGCTCGATGGTCGGGAGTGCAGAGTCGTGGGATGCGGTGATCTCCTTCTGTGAAACCGTCATCTCACAGAAGGAGGCTGCGGAAAGGATGAGGGAGGTCGAGACCACTCTCCCGACCCGCAGTAGACGTACCGGGCGTCGGCGGAGGGCGGACAATGCCCTCTTCCAGCCCGCCCCTCCATATAACTGGACCCCAGGCCGTGGCGCGTAGTGTTCCACGCGCGCCCCTATTGAAAGTCGCGGGGTGTGTGCACCTCACTCCCCCCGTGGATTTGAGGAGGCCCGCAGACGCGGGCCGGCACTAGCCGGGGATCGTGGAAGGCGCACTAGTTCCCATGATCACCGGTGCAAGTGTGGGAAGGGAACACCGGGGTGATTTTAGTCAGTTTGAGCCTGGCAGACCCGTCCACCCGCCTCAGGGCGGAGGACATCCGTGAGGATTTTCCACGCCGAAACAAAAAAAATAAAAAGGTTAACGTCAGGTGCTGTGTTACAAAAAATATATTTTTCTTTTTCACAAATTAATTTAATTGTACATACTCTTAACATAATCTACTTAACTATTATTGCAAAGTAAATATTTTCAAATCTTTTTTTTTTCTACTATACTAAATTAAATCTAAAAAGGCACTCCACAAGAAGAATCTTAAGAAACTAGGGATCAGCAAATTATTTAGCTATTTGTTCAGTTTTATAAAAACACTAGTACTAGTATTTTCACCTTCGAATTTCAATTTTTCGTGCTCAATAAAAGGTAGTTTTTAAATTAATAATTATCATCGCAAAAGTTGATTTATGTAGGTATGTAATTAAGATCGCATTTATTTGTTTCGATACCTAAAGTATTTGGGTAAATTATCAAGTTTTGTAGGTGCTTAATAACATTTTTCTCATAAACAGTATGCCTTTTTCAGCTCATAGGGGTAAAAAAGGAGGAGTCACGAGCTCTACACTACACACACTAAACACAAACAAAATACACACAGCAAACACTTAGCAAAATAAAAATATTGTTTGATGCCATAAAATTGCAATAGACAGAAAAAACATACTTCTAAAAGTTGTAACGTGTTTTCCTGACTGCACACACAACATTAATGACAAAAAAAAAAAAAAAAAGTTTTATAATTTGCCCCTGTCTAAGTTACTCTTAAAACAATTTTTTGAGCAATGTACACCTTTAAACTCAAGACTCCTTATTCTTAGCTAGAATCAAAAATATAATAGTAGCCGCTATCGCCTGATAGGAATTAAAAACACAGTATGTATTTGTCGCCCCGACCACTTCAAAATTTGATAAGATGTCATGATTAGTATTCAGAAAAACTTGTAAACTAGTTAAAGTAACCAATATGAATGAGATGACACAAGTTTTTATAACATCGGCAAAAATTCTGTTAGAGTTATTGTTTTTGGTTACAATAACGTAGAAAATTCTACCGAAAACCAAAACGTTTAGAATCGTAATGACGAACTTCAAACACGAGTAGGCAAAATAGAATTCTTCAAAGTGATTCACTATAATAGAGACGGGACACAACGCTCCTAGTGGTATGGTAAGGATCCAAATCAGTAGAGATAGAACTGTGAAATTCGACTTTTGCAACGCAAACACCAGCACCACTTTCTCGTACAAGTTCTTGGTGTACAAAGACATCCAGCACACTAGCACGATATCCGTCTGCAGATACAACGCGAACGTCAGGTCCTTCGTGTAATCGTTAAACAACGAGTACGTTATCAAGTACTCACACATCGAGTTCATCAGTCTTGCTAATGTTAGCTGCGAGAGGATCTTCTGGTCTATTTTCCTTGTGTTGGGTCTGATTATAAAGAGCACCAGTTGTAGAATTAAGCATAGCGATGACAGAATCAACCCAGTGATCCAGAAGATATTCTCCAGTTTAGTTGGGAGGATATCTTCAAAATCCGGAATATTGGGTGTATTATCTTCGGTTACGGTCTGCATCGTGTCGGTATGTCCCGACGCGGCGGCGGTCACTAAGTTACTGCGGCTTAGAGGATTTTCCCTATAAGCGATAAACTTTTTATGTGCATACACATTTTATTATGTGGTGTTATGTGTTACATGCCGTGTACGTCAGATACAGAAACAGGATAAATAATTGAATAAGTGCTTATGTACAGTCGTCAGCACATCAAGTTACCACAAACTGTCAAAGGACAATGGGCAAAAGTGGTACAAGAGCCTGCACTGATGAGACTTGTGGGGAATGAAAGTACATGCTTGTCACATCATTCTGACATTCTTTTTTGTGATCATGTTGACCTGACTAACCTTTTTTTTTGTTTCGGTGTGGAAAATGCTCATGGATGTCCTCCGCCCTGGGGCGGGCGGAGGGGTCTGTCAGACTGTGACTAAAAACCACCCCAGTTTTCCCTTCCCACACTTGCACCGGGGATCATGAGAACTAGGAACATGGGGGAATGAGGTGTACTCCCCCCGCGACCCTGAGGAGGTCCGCAGACGCGGGCCGGCACTAGCTGGGGATCGTAGATGGTCACTAGTTCCCATGATCCCAGGTGCAAGTGTGGGAAGGGAACACCGTGATGGTTTTTAGTCAGTTAAGAGTCTGACATAGACCCCTTCGCCCTCCCTATGGCGAAGGACATCCATGGGATTTCCACCCCGAAACAAAAAAAAAAAAGGTTAGGTTAGGTAGTCAGGTAAACATGATCATAAAAAATTATCCTCGGACGGATTTTGATAACCTTTTGCCAGAATCATATGACAAGTATGTACTTTCATTCCCCACAAGTCTCATCATTGGAGGCTATTGGACCAAGTTCCATATATTTTTGTCCATTGTCCTTTCTCCAAATGATTTCAAACCATAAAATGTTGATGGTTAAATTAAAAATCAAATCGGCAACTGAACACACAATTATGATTTTTAAAATCCCAGCCAAACACAATCAGCCAGGCATAATCTGCATACACCTACCTACCACCTGTATACCTACTCGTACTAATATTATAAAGGCTTGAAGTTTGTGAGTTAGTATGTAGAAGGTCATCTCTGAAACTCATCTGATTTCAAATAATATTTCACTGATGGTAAGCTAGTGTAGCTTCACTATTACCGAATGTCACAGAATGTATTTTAGTAGAAGCTGACTATAATAATTTTATTTATGTGAAGATGGCTATTAACCCTATACACAGTGGTTTTTTAGTCGTCTTACAACGGTAGACCACTTCATGTATCCAATGACTACTAAACATTCATAAAAAAATGATATTTATGAGATTTGAATAAAAATTAAAATATTGCTGTTTTGATATGGAAAGAAAAACTCGAGTGCGAACAGGGTTTGAACCTGCGACCTTCCGATTCAGTACACCGGACGTCTTAACCAATTAGACCATCGCACCCTTGTTACCCAATTAACCTTGGTTCTCTTGCGGATGTCCTCATTTCTGATTTGATCACGCAAATAAATTTATTAATGGCTGATAATGATCTCGGAAACGAATTTTCTCTTCAGAAGATCTCTCTCGATATTATCGGCTCTTTTACCTTCTTATATTATTGACATTGACATGAGATTGCGATTTTGAACCCGTTTAAAGAATGTTCTTTTTTAATAATGGTGCTTTATTTTTTAATCTCAATTTCTATGATATAGACCTCGACCTCGAGAGGTCGTTAGTACAGACATAAAATGAATTGAAAAGCGCGCCTGTGTGTCACACAGTCACAACACAGCGTGCTTCAGCGTGTTTCTGAATCGGGGAAGAACCTCCCTTCCTATATAGTATATATATTTTTCTTTATCATAACTTGTTATCGATATCAGATAGGTACTCATCACGACTGCGGATGATAATTATTATTATTTTTTTTTTTTCGGATGGGAAATCATCATATGACCCCCCCCCCCCACTCTGGGCAGAGCGGAAGGGAGCGTCAGACTTGTACTGACTAAAACCCATCCATGTTCCTTCTTTGCCCTTTGTATTCCAGGGCCACGGTATCTCTTTCGAACAGTCCCGCAGCCCAAGCTAATTAAACTTGACACACACACAGTTTTTTGAAGTGTAAGGAAAATTAAGCCTTATTAAACAAAATGACGCATTTAATAAGGCTCATTCGTTATCATTCCCTCTACTCAAATAAGCCCTTATTACTTACGCCGTTACAATACTAGGCATTAGTTAACTATAAGTAGTGCTATAGGCAATCGCTCCATGTAAAATACTGGTGCTCAGCTGCAACTGGTTAGACTGGAAATCGACCACAACATAATTGGGAAAAGGCTAGGCAGATGATCATTATAATAATATGCACATAAGCGTAGCTGTGTGCATAGTTACTATGCAAAACAGACGCACGTATAATGTCATTTGCGGGGTGCAGCGGTAGGTAAAGTCGGACCAGACTCGATTACTATTATGGACTGGCACTCCTGTGCGGTGCCGCTTTTTATGTGGGTTTGTTTTATTTATTTTTTTTTTGTATGTACTAACAATAGCTTTATAAGATTTTTTGTGTTACTGACAGTATATGGACTATGTCTGAAAATAAATTAAATTATTATTATTCCCTTTATTTATTTTCATACAAATCTTTTTTAAATATTTCTTAAACTAAAAACGTTATAAAAAACAGTTAAAAATATAAAAAAATATAGCACACCGATCAGGGCTCCAAAGTGAGGAACGTCCTAACAATACGAGCCGTGTCCAGGAGTACCGCTTTCTGAATCAAGCCCTTGAGCCTTGGCCTAACGAGAGCCTCCTCAGGTATTGGTCGAGGCTCTTGGCAACTAAGCCATGGACAACTATCGGCACAATAATCGCTGAGTCCACATCCCACATGTCGACATCTTAGTGAGCCAAGTCAAGATACTTGATTCGCTTATCTTTCTCGGCTTTCACGAGGTTCTCATCATGCGGGACCGTTATGTCAACAATCATTGCGCGCCGCTCTGACCGATCCACCACCACTATATCAGGCTATATTATTTTAATGACGTTGGTTTCTATATACAAAGATAATGTGAGCCAAATAAAGTGTTAAATGATTAGCATTTATTTTTCCTTTTAACGATCATTAGTAGCAAGGAAAACGTGAATAATTATTAACATTAAAATAATATATAAAGACAACTAGCTTTTTCCTACGGCTTCGCTGGTGTGGAGGTCAGATATCATTCAACGGGAACTTCCTACCAGGGCTGTAAAGTACATTGAAACCCGTTTATAATGACATCGAAGGGAAATGACGAACACGTCATACTAAGCGACCGTCGTCACACAAAGCATTTTGTAGAAAATAAACAACTTCCTGTTTTTGTTAGGTAAATCACAAAAACAATATTTATTTTAATTGGGAGAAACAGCACATTAAATCAAATTATGTATGTAATAAAAAACCCAACTGAAAGAACTGAAAAGCATAAAACAAGCGCATTTTAAATTTAATCTAGTCCTCCTATCTCAGTACAGTGTGTGCTATTCTTTTTTTTGTAGTTATTATCATCAATAACCCTTCAGCAGTCCACTGCCGGCCATAAGCCCCCAATGGGACGTCAGCCGCCTTTTGAAGTTCGTCGCTGCACCTAGCCTGAGCAATTCTGTAATTAATTACGTAAAAAAAATGTATACCCACAGTGAATTTTTCCTCAGCTCAATAAAACACCTGCCTAAAGTGGGTATTTTGAGTACCTACTTATGATTTCCATGAAAATTACACGACGTAATTTCAGACTGATGTGTCCTTAGCTTGAAAAACATTGTGTGTGTACTCAGCTTGAAAAACATTGGGGAAATTTCCTCTGTGTAATTCTTTTGCCTTATTTGGCAGGTGTACAGGACGCTAATTACACTTTTACCATAAAATTCACACGTTGAGTTGTTTTTGACGGCACGGTTGGCTGAGCGATTGGCTGCTGCGCTACGGGTTCGATTCCCGCACGGGAGAAATATTTGTATAGCCTACAGGTAGTATTATTAGTTCCAGGTCTGGTTGTTTGTGTACGTTATAAGAAACGCACCCACGATGCAGGAGCAATCCTAGTGTGGGGCAACGTTAAAGAAAGAAACTAAAATGAGTACGTAGGTACTCATGCCATCAACAACTGTTTCAAATTACGATGGACGCGCCAGGGTAACCCGCAAAATTCAAATTTTCTTACGTTTTTACAGAATTATAATCATTCAAAATAAATATAACATCTAATATATCCTTTATTTTAAACCATACACGCAAAGTGCAAAAATACAAACATAACGAATCACAATTTTTGTAGATAAAGTGACAACGAAGGCACATTGTAAAACCAAATCATTTTAAAAGAGTAACCATGGAGTTTCTTGCCGGTTCTTGTCTATAGGGAACGACCAACCCGAACCGTGCACCTTTTTCTCGACTCATCAATACATATCATGTAACCCCATTGAATGACTTTTTCATGAAATACTCATTCATTGGCATTAAATGTGATATGAGAGTGGTATTGATGATTTTAATGATTATAATTCTGTAACTACATACGTGGTCGCGAATCATATTTTAATTAACACACAACCCGCCAGCCCTGCAGATTGCAAAAAAAAATCTGAATTACGCGGGTTAACCTGGCACTTTCCCTAAGACCTAAGTACCTAAACTAAACCTCGCTTGTAAAGCTCCAAAGGTTAGGCGGCCGCGATGTATCTATAGTACCTACACCCAGATCCTTATGAAACTGGTCGAGCATATTGCCACTTTTATTATGTATCTATGTACTTATGTAGTAAAATTGCTGTAAATCTAAACCACAATAGAACGCTGTAAATTGATAGGATTCATAGTAAAGTCAAAGTTATAAGGATAATAATATATTGACATTTACGGTTGTCTAGGTATAGGAAAAAGTAATATTTGAATAAATAATTAATCAACTAAATAAACAGAAATTCGTCGAGCCGAGCGTCCGCTTTTAATACGTTAACAGCCAGTGTGAACGGACCATCTGAAATTCAGAAAAGTTTTTTTTTTAATTTAGATCCTCCATAAGCCTATGGTATACAGAATGAATTTTTCAAGTGGACGTGGATGGCCAAATCCAAAACTATGAGCAAAAGTGAAAAATACTAAAAGGAGGATTTTGATGAAAACTAAAATTGCATCATAGGATTTTTGAAAACACAATTTTCCTAGTCAGGAATCGAACCCGTTGATTTTGGGAAAAACACAAACACACACACTATTAATTACACCGATAGTGTAGCTAATAAAAAAAATATATAAACTATATAAAAATATAGTAGTAGTATATACAAATATATATATATAAAAATATAAAATATAAATTTATATTTTATATTTTTATATATATACTACTACTATATTTTATATATACGAATTTGACCCTAATAAGGGTCAAATTCTGGGAAGTTTGTTAACATTTTCCTTTAGTTAGCCGTGTGTCATTACTTCAATCCAATGAATGCAGTTTTAGTTTTCATCAAAATCGGTCTGTAGACTCTTTTGAGTATTTTTTGCTATTCCTCATAGTTTCGGATTTGACCATCCACACCCACTTGAAAAATTCTTGAAATAGAAATTTATTTCGATACTAGCTTTTTACCGCGTCTTGGCTCGCGTTAATTTTAAATTATGTTTGACAATTAAACTCAACTTTACACACTACTAAAGTTTCTATCGAATCAAAAAAAGAAAGAAGAAAGAGACTTAGTGCCATCGAACGTTATTGTTGTTTTCTTGGGGAAAAGTATCATTTTTCGGGATGAAAGGTTCAGGTACAGAAACGAACATAAGGTATGTTCGTTACTGTACAGTTGGCAACGTATATGCAAAATTTCAGGATGATCGGTTCAGTGGTTTAGGTATGAAAAGGTAAGAAAAAAACAAACAAACTTACTTTCGCATTTATAATATTAGTTAGGAGTTAGGATTAGGATAGGATAGGATTTATTGTAACATAAAACGTCAGCTGGACGGTTTTGAAGTTTTTTTTAGAAAATATAGAAGTCAAAAGAGTTCGTCTACTTATCCGAAATTGGTATGTCTCCTACATACCAATTTCGAGTGTCTAGCACCTGTGCTGAGTCTCTGAATTTTATGAGTGCTGGTAAATGAGGTTACTTGCTCTCTGGGACGGAACTCTCCTGCAATGCCACATGGATTTAACCACTAACCATTTCGTGGGCTTCGTTTGCCACACTCACCACACTGTGACTGTTGCTGCTAATGTTAGCCAGCATTTTTTCACTGCGAGACCAAGGACCCTCACCTTATTTTCTATTTTTTTTCGAAATAAAGCTAAAGCGGAGCACTGGTCGTTGATTTTGACCAGCTCTACACACCATCTTCATAGGGATCTGCCGCGACGCCAAGGCTCCACATAGTGGCTATTTTGGATTAAAGTAGTTTAAAAACAACTAGTGAAAGACGCGGTACCTTACCCACTTCAAACCATTTATTTTTGGGATAGCCGGTGTTGTCCCGGGACGCTGCAATGGCCTCTCGCAGAGCAAAAGCTACGCTTATTGACAAGCATGTCGGAGGCTCAGCTACAGCTGAAATGTGACATTTAAACACAAATGATTAAATAGCATATCGTCGTTGCAACTTTAAGACCTCTTATGTGTCATTTTTGGCAAAATTATTTTTTTACGCCAGGCTTTTTCACATTTTGAAGCTCTATCGAATACAAAAACTCTCATGTGTATACGAAGATTTAATCGTCATTTGTTTACCAATTTTAAGATCAACAATGTGTTTCCTAATAAAATGTTGGTGCTTAAAATATCTTATGTGTCAATGTACACATACGAGTTTTTAGATCTCTGTCATACTCGGGGTCTTTAGGCAATTATTAGATCAAAACTTCTTATGTGCATTAGGATTGAAAGGCGGGCGGGTATTAAATAAAAAAATTTTTGCCTCTGTTGAGATTGATTTAAAAAAAATGAGGAACAGCGTAGGACCGAGTATGCTACCCTGTGGCACACCGTAACAAATCGGGAGCTCGTCGCTAAAGTGGTCACCAATTTTCACCACTTGCAGTCTATTGGTTAGATAGCTTTTAAAAAGATCAAGCTGTAGTCCTCTGACGCCTGCTCTCTCTAGTTTAAGTAAAAGGGTAGAAATGGGAACGGTGTCGAAGGTCTTAGCGAGATCAAAAAATACTGTAAGCATCTTCTTGCGACTGTTGATTTTCTCTACTATGAAGTTCGTTAGTCCATGAACTGCATCATAGGTTGACTTGTTCTTCCGGAACCCAAATTGCAGAGAAGGAAACAAAATTTTTATTTTCGAAAAAAACAACCAATCTCTTATTGATTAGGCGTTCAAGAACCTTTGAAAGGGCGGGTAGTACCGCTATAGGGCGATAGTTATTGAAAGAGTTCCCATCGCCGCCCTTAAACAGAGGGTGTATAATAGCCTTTTTCAAAGCTAACGGAAAGACTGCAGTCTCAAAATAGAGGTTAAATATGTGGTTCAAAACTGGCGCCAGAATATTGCAATATCTCTTAAGGACCACAGGAGAGATACCATCCCATCCAGTGGCTGCAGAGGATCTAAGGGACTCAATTACAGATTTAACCTCATCAATATCCGTGTGATCCAATACAAATGATGATGAAGAATAGTTAGTATGGGGGCAAGGTATAGTAGGTGAAATGTGGTCGTTGATAATATTGTCACCAAGTTTTTTACCTACGTCAGCAAAGAACTTGTTAAGATCGTTGCAAGACTGTGAAGGAGTGTCAGAGTGTGAAAAAGTTGTGTAAATGCATATTGTTGTTTTTGTGTGCTTGTGATTCGTTTTATAGTTTCCGAAAGAACCTTTGAGTTATTTCCAGCTTTATCAAGCTCTTGGGTGTCGAATTGTCTTTTGACTTTTTTTAAATATTTTATTGCAGAAGTTTTTGTATCGCTTATAGGATATTTAAAGCGTGATATTATTGGCGACTGTTTTAATCTTTTGTGTAGCTAGTCTCTGTGTCTCGAACATCGCAGCAATCCCAGAGTGATCCAACGTTTGAGGATCTTCTTGTTAGATGGTACCTTTTTGGTGGAAGAGTTTTCCGAAATTGCGTTAGTAATAAGTCCGACCAAAGCATCGGTAGCAACATTGGAGTCAGACATAGAGTAGATGGGTGTAAAGTCCAGTGTCGCCATAGTCTTATCCATGGCGTCAAAGTCAATTTTGGTGATGGGTCTAACAATATCAAAATGTGTTTTTTTACTGGAAATGCACAGCAAGGAAGAACAATGATCAGTAAGAGTCGTATCGAAGACTAGTGACACAGATGACCTTGTGGTTTTTAATAATAAATGGTCCATTCAGTTGTTTCCTCTGGTTGGAAGAGTAGGAGTAGGAAAAAATCCGTGGAATGCAAGAGTTTTGAGGTAGTCATGGGAGCGAGCGTCAAGTGACATCAGTTTTATATCAATATTAATGTCACCAGTTATAGCTACAGTTGCGACATTGGAAAAAGTGAAAATTAAGTCGTTGAGAGAGGATAGAAAATTATCAATGTTGCTTATCGACGGCGATCGGTAAATGCACAGAATGGCAACGTGAGATCCCATCCTGATCGATAATCTGGTGGCGGGGAACCATTTGGTGGTTCCCGAAGTGCCTCACAAGTGACAGTAAGGTTGGACCTGACATAGACTACAACACCATCATTTTGATTTAAGTTCTTGGCTTTATATATATTTTTTTATTCAAACTAGTAGCGTTTTATTTTTTATTTTTTTTACGGTTTTTACCGATTTTCTTATAAAGTTGAATTTTACACATTCGTCTTAAAGTCGCAACGACGATATTATAGAGTAACTGCCTCATTGGTCGCAAACGCAAATGCTTAGCATGAGATCCTGGGTTCGATTTCCAGGTCGGACAAAGCATCAAGGATTTCTCAGTAGAGGAGTTTGGTTTGTCTCGTGTTTCCATGACAACAATGGAAATTAAATGATAATTGGTGGTAAAGGCTAGCGTAACATATTTGACGTTACCTGTTAGATTATATGGTAAGTAGGTCCCTACATTATTGTATCTAATAAGTTTACTGATTACTGTCGAATGCGTTAATACCTTAGTCATGATGTCATGTCGGGAACGTATATTTTAGCATGTGAACAGAGTGTGAACGTGTTTGGCACTTTATCTGATTTCTTTATCATCATCTTTGAGGTGAGTCGTTAGCTGATTTAATTTGACCCTATTTAATCTATATTTGTCCCATTATTTCCAAGAATAAAATTATAGTTTTGGTGTCACATCGCAATCACATGGTACTAAAAAAAATCAGTCGTAAAGAATATAAATGTTTATTGATGCAGAGGGAGAGGAAGACCAAAGAAAAAGGAAGACCAAAGAAAAAGGAATGATATGATAGAAAAAAGAGTAAATGATAGCGAAACGGTGATAGGGGAAAATGGAAGAAAAACGTAACGCCCGACCCCAAGTAGGTAACATGGGACAATGGCAGGAAGATGCTGAAAGTGTATTAATTTTTCAGAAGCTACGTTGATGGATCGCCAACACACAGTATAATTCTAATTCATTAAAATGTATAAGCAAGTATCTTAACTTCGCTCGCGAGGTTTTCGACATGTGGGATCTCACAATCATTGTGCCGATAGTCATTTCAGCCAAAGACTTTATTTTAATTTTTTAGGGAACTACAGCTGTTTTGACATAGAAAGAAAAATTCTAGTGCGAGCAGGGTTTGAACCTGCGACCTTCCGATTCAGTACACCGGACGTCTAACCAATTAGACCATCGCACCTTGCTCACAGCTTTTGAAATTTTCGTTCCATTAATAACGTCTTACGGTGACGTTAGCGCCATCTTTTTAAGAAAGTATCGAACTAACTTCGAGAGCTGTGAGCAGGGTGCGATGGTCTAATTGGTTAAGACGTCCAAGAGCCTCGGCCAATACTTCGAGAACGTAAACTTTGTCCTTGTTAAGTAATTTTGAAGGGTGCCTATAACATTGCCACATAGAACCATAAATTTCGGATAGTATTTTTTTGACTTCAGAAAACAAAATTTCTCTCTTCACGGAGTCGAAAGCATTTTTGACGTCAAACCTTAGGATGAGCTCACCTTTCTTTGAGTTTGTAAGAGAATAAGGCATGTACTGCAGCCTCACAGCCCCCTCTGGAACCAAAGCCAAGTTGAAGGGGCTGAAACTTGGGGTGCGTTGTCAGAATTACTCCTCGTGTGCTTGATGGCTGCCGGTCCCTCTCGATACGTCTGGAGGGAATAGCAGCTGCTGGGCCGGTGCACCCTGGGCGTGGGCAGTATCCTTCCCCGAGGAATGGGAAGAGATTCTTATTCCTCGGGGAATGTTACTGTCCATGGCTAATATTCTGACATGGGAGGGGTCCATCTTGGACTTAGGGGGCGTTGCTCCGTGTGACCCTCTGAAAAGCAGAGGGCACAGCGGAGGAGCTAGGGCGGGCTCGGTGTGCACTTACCCTGCCTCCGAGCAGATAGTGAAGGATGCAGTCCTTCACTGTCCCCGTCGATATCGTAATCCCACCGTCGAAGTGTCGTGGAACACGTCTCGCGGCTTCGATTGGGACCGAGGGTCTTGGCTTAACCGCCCGGACCACGAGGTAGAAAACCTCTATAAAAGTTACCCCGAATCTCAAGCGGCGGCGCACCGCGAGGAGATGTATGGCTGACGGGTTCCTTTGGAAAATCAGTCGCTAGTGCGAACCACTGCCGGGCCTGGCTATGGCTTATCTGGGTACAGGGGGCACTGCCCAGATGGACTTTTTATTTCCCCCATACTCGTGGGAACTGTATGATGATTGAATCAATGACAACCCAAGACACGGCCGATAACGGCGAAGGAAGGGAGGAGAGGGATGCGGGGTCGGAGTCCGGCGCCGCATCCAGCGATGTGAGCACGGGAGGCTCAGAGAGCTCCCGGCGCGGGAGGCCCGGGGCTGCTGCGGGGAACAGGGAGTTCCTTCGCAAGCGGTCCAGGCCGGTAGGCGACCGAGAGTCGTCATCAGAGGGGGAGCTGGCTTCGGCTCACAAGATCCCCACCAGCAAGCGTGGCGGGATCCGCGGCAAGGGGAGAGGCCTCTCTGCCACCGAGAGGTCGGCACGGCTTGCCGCGGAGGCGCGCCACCCGGGGGTGGCTGCTGGTCACGGGGTGGCCCGTTCGGGCTCCTCTGGTGGCGAGGCGGGCGCAGACGGCGGCTCCGAAGCGGAGCGTAAGGCCGGGCTTGCGAAGGAGGTGGAGGCGGCGCTGAGGGCTGTCTCCTACAAGCAAAAGCCCTCCACCAGGCAATGGGCTATACCCTCAGCGGTCGCCTCTATCATGGCGGCAGCGGAGGCCAGATATGCGGCGCCCCCGCCAGACGGCATGGTCAAACTGCGGGCGGAGGTCGCTCGACTGACGGCTCCGAGCAGACTTGGCCAGTCTGCGTGAGTCCGGTTCTCGCGAGGCGCCCCAAATTGGCCAGCAGCGAGCAAGCCAGGCCGTGCCGGTGGAGAACCAGGTCCTGAACCTGGTTCGGCAGGAGCTGGCTGCCTTTCAGGCGCGGTTCTAGACAAGGCGCCCTCGGGACCGAGGGCGGCCACATATGCGGCTGCAGCGGCTTCCGCGCCGGGGCCGTCCAGCCAGCCCTCCGGCAGGGTTACGTCGGCTCCCGGAAAGCTGGCTCCGGCTAAATCGGCCCCGGTTGGGGGGGGGGCGGCGGCCCTGAGGCAGGGCAAGGCGGCGGTCCACAAGAAGGGCAAGGCGGCGAATGTACTGAACGAACTGTTGGGTACGCCAGGTATGAAAATGAGACTCGTGGTGATGGTTGAAATATGGAATGTGGAATGAATGTATTTAAAAAAGGCGGTCCCTTTTATACAAAATTTGTAACAAAAATCAATGCATAGTGGGTACATTTAGAAACTTAGTTTGGGCACAATATTGTCGATGTACCCTACATACTATATTCTTACTGTGAGGATGATATTCCGCTACAGTACACCCCCTCAAGCGAAGCGTACAACTGGTTTCACAATTCTTCCTGATCGCGTTGTTTTATGTGTGTCATTATGTCCTTGCTCGTTCATAGTGTAGGCAGGCTTCAGACGGTCGATCGAGACGTTGGTTACTCTTCCTGGTAGTTGTAGCTTGTAGTATTTCTCACATCTTTCCAATATGGGATATGGGCCTTCATATGTCGGCTGTAATGGTTTTTTTGTGCAATCTCTTCGTAGGTAAACATTTTCGCAGGTACGTAGGTCGGAATGTACAAACATTTTGTTGTTGCTATGCGTGATCTCGGCTGATCGGTATGCGTTGATAGTCTGTCGCAGCTGTTCGACGAAATCGTGACTCATTTGGCTTCCTTTTGTTTCAACAAAAAAATCTCCTGGTAATCGCAGCGATGTTCCGTAGGTATATTGTGCGGGACTAATTAGTGTGTCGCTGCGAGTAGCCGCGCGTAATCCAAATAATGCGGTCGGTAACTCGTCAAACCACTTTCCGTTCGCACTAGTAGTGCAGCGCGCGGTAAGTGCGGCTTTGAGTGAGCGGTGCCAGCGTTCGATGATTCCATTTGATTGTGGGTGATATGCAGTTGTTCTCGTTCTGTTTATTCCCATTAATTTCATTAATTCAGAGAAGAGTTGGCTCTCAAACTGGCGGCCTTGATCGCTTGTTATCGTGATAGGACAACCAAATCTTGTTATCCAGCCTTCGTATATCGCTTTGACTATTGTTTCTGCAGTTATGTCGTGGAGAGGTAATGCTTCGGGCCATCGCGTGTACCGGTCGATAATAGTTAGCAGGTACTTGTGTCCATATTGTGAGGGTGGTAGGGGCCCAACAATGTCGACATGGATATGTTGGAATCGTTCCGATGGTGGGAAAGTTGCAATTTGACTCGTTGTGTGTCGACTAACTTTTGACTTTTGACAGGCTTCACAGGCTTTCGACCATCGTCCCGCGTCAGCGTTCATTGAAGGCCAGAAGTATTTTTCACTTAGTATTTTTCTTGTTGTGCGTGTGCCGGGGTGGCTAAGGTTATGTACACTTTCGTACGCTGCTCGGCGAAATGTTTCGGGTAGGTACGGGCGAATATGTTGTGTTGATGTTTCGCACAGTATTTTGCAATTTGTGTTTGGTAGAACTATGCGCTTCAATTGTAAATTGCTTTGTTTCTGTAGGTCATGGATAGTGCTATCTCTTTCTTGCGCTGTAGCTGGTTGCTTGTAGTCAATCATTGTAGGACAAGTGATGGTTTCTGTGTTGATCCGTGATAATGAATCTGCAACTATGTTGTCTTTCCCGCTGATATGACGAATGTCGTTTGTGAATTCGCTAATGTACATGAGTTGTCGGGCTCGGCGCGGTATTTCGCTGTCTGTCGATGTTTTATTTATCGCGGAGGTTAATGGCTTGTGGTCGGTGAATATTGTGAGATGTCTTCCTTCGAACATTTTTCTAAAATGCTTCACGGCCATGTATATAGCTAATAGTTCTCTGTCGAATGTGCTATATTTGACTTGCGCGCTTGACAATGCTTTGGAGAAATAACCCAGTGGCTGCCATTTATTGTGTACATATTGTTGCAGTACAGCACCGGCGCACTTATCAGAGGCGTCAGTCATCAATGCGATCGGTGCGTTATGTGAGGGGTGAGCTAGTAATGCTGCGTTTTGTAAGCCAGCTTTACATAGCTCAAATGCCTTCTTGGCTTCGTCGTTCCATACGATCTTTGTTTTGTCTCGTTTCTTGCTGTTGTGCAAATATGCATTTAGAGGTGCTTGTATTTCGGCTGCCTTTGAAATGCAGTCTCTGTAGAAGTTGACGGTGCCAAGGAATCTTCTCAATTGTTCGATGGTTGTGGGTAGTGGAAAGTTGGTGATTGCTTCTACTTTTTCTGCTGGAGGTTTGATGCCATCTTGTGAGACAGTGTGTCCAAGGAATTTGATCACTTTCTTGCCTAGTACACATTTCGATGGGTTTATAGTGATGCCATATTTGTTCAGTCGTTGCAGGACGGTGCGTAAATGCTGTCTGTGTTCTTCTTCTGTACTGGAGCTTATGATGATGTCATCCACAAAAGGGTAGGCAAAATCGAGTTCGTGAAGTACCTCATGAATGAAGCGTTGGAAAGTCTGTCCAGCATTTTTCAGACCAGGGCACATTCGGGGAAATTCAAATAGACCGAATGGTGTGATAATGGCTGTTTTTTCAATGTGATCTTCCAGAACAGGCAATTGTTGGTAAGCCCTATTTAGGTCAAGCGTTGAGAATACCTGCTTCCCGTGCAACTGGTAAGTGAAATCCTTCAAACGTGGTACCGGATATCGGTCTGGCTTAGTTATGGCGTTAAGTCTTCTATAGTCTCCACATACACGTAAGTCTCCGTTTGGTTTGGGTACCACGTGAAGTGGACTGGCCCAGGGGCTCTTGCTTGGTCGGCATAATCCCTGATCCATCATGGTTTGAAATTCTTTCTTCGCAGCTTCGTAACGGTGAGGTGGCAGTGGACGTGCTTTGCAGTATAATGGCGGCCCTGTTGTTTCGATATGGTGCTCGACGTTGTGCTTCGGAGTATTTTTCATAGTGGAAAGTCTTGTTATATCGGGGAATTCCGCTAATATGTCATGATATTTTTGTTCCAGGTCTATGGTTCTGATTGTTGGTGCTGTAGATTTGCAAATGGAAGTTTTTACTGACAAGTTAGTTATCTTGTCGATTAAACATTTCCCGGTGAGGTCGACTAGAAGGTGATGGTGCTTCAAGAAATCAGCGCCGATGATGGACTTACTGACTGCTGCTACGACGAACTTCCATCTGAATGGTCGTCTCAGGTTGAAATCTAGATCTATTGTTTTTTCACCGTAGGTGGGTATTTCTGTGTTGTTTGCTGCATAAAGTTTGAATGCGGTGGGCTTGAGGATTTCGCAGCGTTTTCGAGGAATGACGGATATGTTTGCACCAGTATCGATGAGAAAGCTTAGATTTGTCTTCTTGTCTTTCAGAAATAGACGGTGTGATTTTTCCCAGGCGCTAGATTCCGTCTCTGCTAACAAAGGTCTAAGGTCATAAGTACATGGTCTAGTACATTTTCGGGCTTGTCCGCCGAACTTCCGATGATAATAACAAACGGAATTGTCGTAGTTCTCAGTCCTGTGTTGTTGATTTGAATCCGACCGGCGGTTACCGTGCGGCGATCTGTATGAACTGCGTGTTCGATGACGGGCGCCTCGCCAGTTGTGCTCGCGCTGCCTTCCGTAGCGGTTGTGGTGTGTTTTTAATTTCGATATTTCTTTCGCCAACATGTCGATCTTCGCGTGAAGAAATGCGTTTTCATGATTTGTAGCTACTGGTGGAGCGGGTGGTGTTGACGATGATGACGTGTTGTGGACTGCTGATATTTGGTGGTGAAGTTGTTCCAGCATTTTATCGGCCATTATTGCTAACTCATTTAGTTCGGTTTTCTTGGCTATAGTTTCGCTCACAGCTAGAATGGCGCGCACAGATGGGGGTAGGTGCTTTGTCCATATAACACGCAGCGTGTTGTCAGCGATGTTTGTTTCTAGGTGTTTCTTCAGTCGGGGTCACCACTGTTGGGTACGCCAGGTATGAAAATGAGACTCGTGGTGATGGTTGAAATATGGAATGTGGAATGAATGTATTTAAAAAAGGCGGTCCCTTTTATACAAAATTTGTAACAAAAATCAATGCATAGTGGGTACATTTAGAAACTTAGTTTGGGCACAATATTGTCGATGTACCCTACATACTATATTGTTACTGTGAGGATGATATTCCGCTACAAGGGCAAGGCGGCGAATGTGCCAGCGCTAGCCGCGAGACAGCCGCCACCGCCGCCCCCCCCGCCCCTTAAGCCATCCGTGGCCGAGACTGGGTGGCAGGTGGCCGGAGAGAGAGCGAGAGAGCGAAGGGCGGCTAAAAAGGCCAGGAAGCGGGAGCGGAAGCGCCAAGAAAAGAAGCGGAATGGCGCTGCTAGGCTCAGCGCCCCGAAGACCGCAGCTGTAGTGATTACACTACAGCCGGAGGCGGAAAAGAGGGCCGTGACCTATCGCGACGTGCTCGCTAAGGCGAAGACGATGGTGGATCTCGGGGAGCTCGGGATCGCCGGGGGCCTCCGGCTTAGAGTCACCGCAACAGGGGCTCGAGTTCTGGAGATCCCCGGCGAAACCCGTGGCTCGTCCGCTTACGCTCTGGCTGAAAAGCTTAGAGCGTCCCTAAATGCGGACGAGGCCCGAGTGTCCAGGCCCGTCAAATGCGCAGACCTGCGCATCCTGGGTCTGGACGACTCGGTGACCGAGGAGGTGGTGGCCGCCATCACCAGGACCGGTGGGTGCCCTGCCGAGCAGGTCAAGGCAGGCACCGTACGTCCAGACCTGTCGGGCATGCGAACCGTAACGGTAAGCTGCCCTGTGATGGCGGTGAAAGTCATTGTGGAGGGCCGAAGGCTCTTGGTGAGCTGGGTTTCAGCGCAGGTGAAGCTGCTGGAACCCAGACCTCTGAGGTGCTTCCGCTGCCATGTGGGGCACCACGTGTCTGTCCGGTGCACCTCAGAGGTGGACCGCAGCGGCCTGTGCTTCCGCTGCGGCCAGCCTGGTCACATGGCCGCGGCTTGCTCCGCCGCGCCGCGCTGCGCCGCATGTGCGGCAGCTGGCAAGCCGGCCGATCACCGGGCAGGAAACAAGTCCTGCGGTACTTCCGCCAAGGCCAGGGGTAAGGGAAGGCCCTCCGCCACCACCGCCAAAACCCCCACCGTCGCCACCACCGCAGCCGCCGACACAGTCGCCGCCACTGTCGCCGCCGCTGCCGCTACTGCTGCAACTTCCGCAGCGGGGCCCTCGCAGGGGGCCCGGGAGGGGGCTGAAATGGGTTGTCTATTGTTTGCCCGAAGATTATATGCCATAATCATCATTTTCCCGAATTTCATTTACCCGAATTTCATTTGCCCGAATGTTTCATTTGCCCTAAAAGACATATGACATACTTTTAATTGCCCGAATTTTAGATACCATAAGATACGAATGCCATAAGTATTGTTTGCCTTATTTTTATGTGCCATAATAATTATTAGACATAATATTTAAATGGCATAACAAGTATTAGACAAATATCTAAGCCCCGTAATAATCATTACACATTGTTTTCGAATCTTTTTCCAAGCGACGCATTTACTCATGATGTTTATACAGGCGCTTTAAAATGTACTTTAGTTATAAATACATTGGTGGGTACACGGAACATTTTGTAAGCGATATTTTATTGACAATACCGTAACTGCGTTTAAAGTAGTTCGCTGTTGTATTTGTGTTTTAAAATGGATTTAAATAATGTTTGCCAGTTATTTCAAACAACAAAAGGTGGTGTGAAACTCAATGTAAACGGTTATACGTACGAGCAGAACAAAAAAGTGAAGTTGAAGTGTTACTGGGTCTGTGAATTACGCAGAAAATTAAATTGCAATGCGCGAGCAATAACGTCGTTTTCCGAAAATACAGAAAATCATACAATTGTGAAGAATGACGATGATCATAATCATGAACCCAACGCCAATAGATTAAATGTCGCAGGTTTGTCGAATAAATTAAAAAGCATTGCGGCAAAAGATATAAGTCTAAAACCATGCCAAATTGTTTCAACTGCTATAGCTGAATTTCACAATCAGCCATTACAAATGCCATCAACAAGTGCCATGAAACAGACAATATACCGAGAAAAAAAGAAGCATATAGATGTATTTCATGAGCCAACAGATATATATTTCACGATCAACCATGACAAACTAAAATTACATGACGAAAGTATTATTATAAATGATGAATTATTTCAGGAAAACAAGCGTATCATAATTTATTCTTCACGGAAAATGATGGAGTTCTTGTGTCGATCTACATTGTGGATTCTAGATGGTACATTTAAAATCGTACCTACACAATTTCTGCAGTTGTATACTATTCACGGCAACGTTATGGCCAATAGGAAAATCACAGTACCGCTTCTGTTTGCACTATGTACAAACTAAGATAAAAACACTTATAAAAAACTATTTCAGTTCATCATAAAATACAGTAATGAGAATAATATGATGTTAAATGTTCAGAATTGTATCATGGATTTAGAGCTAGGCGCAATACAGTGTATGAAACTGAATATTTATGAAATAAACCTGAATGGCTGTAACTTTCATTTAGCTCAAATTATTTACAGGCAAATTCAAACCAATGGGCAAACAGTAATGTATGGGAAGAATTATCGTTTTTCTTTGGAAATGAAGTCCTTGCTGGCATTGTCATTTTTAAGCCCAAGAGAAATTCCTGAATATTTTAAAGAGTGGGTGGAAACTATATTGCCAGAAAGTGTGCAAATTGCAAGATGGTTTGATGAAAATTACATTATTGGTACTAATAATAAACCTCCGCGTTTCCATCCTTCTTTCTGGAGTATTTATGAAATCCATAATGCTGGTCTTCCACGAACACAAAACTTTGCTGAAGCTTGGCACAATCGAATAAACAGATTAATGGGGAAATCCCATTCTGGTTTTTACTTTTTCAGTAAAGAAATAATGAAAGAGTCTCTTAAAGTAATGATAGACATTGAAATGATTTTAAATGGTGAACCAGAAAAAAAGAAAAAGAAACAAACAATCAGTCGGACAATCAAAATTAATGAGTTATTATCTAAGAAAGAAGAATATACAAAAGAAGAATTTTTGCGTGCTTTAGCATCAAATTTGTATTTGCATTAAAAAAGAAATTGTACTACCTAATTATAATTATATACGAGTAGTTTGATTATTAAACTTGTTTTTAATTCTAATACTTACCTACTTATTAGCTTTCTGGCTGTCGATGTCGATGGGTGCGCAATGTTTGGTATAATAAGAATAAACTTATTTATTCTGTGCATGGTTTTTTTTTCTGTGCATGGTTGATGGTGGGCTAGGTCGACGGAGCCCCGCTTCGCGGGGCTCCTACTTCTGTGTGGTTTATAAAAAAATAACCGAATCGGGGTGCCCTAAAGTCCCAATTGCATCCAATTTCTCTTGATATAAACAACCGTTACACACCCGATATCGATGGCAAATTATGTTATGGCATATCATAATTATGGCATGTGATAATTAGGGCATGTGATAATTAGGGCTTACAATGATTATGACAAATGATGTTATGGTAAGTGACTTTATGGGAAACAATGATTCTGGCACATGACTAATATGGCAAATGAGAGTAGGGCAAATGAGTGTCGTATGATATTATGGCTGTTGACTATTATGGCAAATGATATTAGGGCAAATAAAATTCGGGTAAACGGCGGTATACCGCTGAAATGGAGTGCCAGTAACGGCCCCATTATGCCTTCTCCAAGCGAACATCAACCACTGCGCCTGCGGTCAGGATCTGTTGCTCCAGAGCATGGCGCAGTGGTCGATTAACATCGCCGTGGTCGCTGAGCCGTACTTTGCCCCACCCAGGGATGACTGGGTGGAGGACCTTAGCGGCTCAGTGACCTTAATTGCGTCGGTCGCCGCCGGTACCCCGACCCTTGTGACTGTCAGGAAGGGTCAGGGGTGCGTAGCAGCACGGTTCGGGGAGATCGTTGTAGTGGGAGTCTACTTCTCCCCGAGCCGAACTCTCGCCGAGTTCCACAACTCCCTCACGGAGTTGAGTGTCGTCATCGGAAGCCATTCCCTCCCCGTGCTTGTGCTCGGGGACTACAATGCCAAGAACTTGGCTTGGGGTTCTCGTTACACGGACGTGCGGGGTAGAATGGTGGAGGACTGGGCTCTGGAGACAGGCCTGGTCGTCCTAAATCGGGGTTCTGTCCCCACGTTCGTGCGGATGCGGGGCGAGTCGGTGGTGGACATCTCGTTCGCCAGCCCCGCTCTGTCGCCGCGTGTCGTTGACTGGCGCGTCATGGAGGGGGTGGAGACCTATTCCGACCACCGGTACATCCGGTTCGACGTCTCCACCCAGTCCTCAAGCGTACCAGTCCTACAGGCCACGAGTGGTCCGCGATGGGCGCTGAAGCAGCTGGACCGGGAGCTCCTCCTGGAAACCTCGATCGTGCAGGCCTGGGTGTCATCACTAGTCAGGCCTGCTGACATCAACAATGAGGCGGGTTGGTTCCAGGAGGTCATGTCCGAGATCTGCGACGTGGCAATGCCCCGAGTTCGGCCAAGAAGCGCCCGGCGTCAGGTGTACTGGTGGTCGCGAGAGCTGACGTCTCTGCGTAAGGCGTGCGTTGCCGCGCGGCGCCTGTACGCCAGGCATCGTAGGCTCCGCATCCGCCCTCCGGATGCGGCAGCCATTGAGGCGGAGCTGTACGAGGGGTACAGAGCGGCGAAGACCGCCCTTTCAAGAGGCTGTCCGGCGGGCCAAGAATTTGGCCCGCGAGGAGATGCTGGAGTCTCTGAACGGAGATCCGTGGGGGCGCCCTTACAAGATGGTGCAGGACAAAGTCCGCACCCGGGCCCCCCCGCTAACGCAGAGTCTCCGGCCTGAGCTCGTGGAGGACGTGGTGAGCGCTCTGTTCCCTTCGCGAGGGGAGCATCCTCCCCCGCCTATGGCTCCGCCGCCGCGTGCGGTGCCGGAAGCGGACCACACCGATGACGATGACGACGTTCCGGAGGTGACTGGGGTAGACCTGAGAGTGGCGGTACGCAGGCTGAAAACCAGAAACACCGCCCCGGGACCCGATGGCTTGCCTGGCAAAGCCTAGGTCCTGGCCTCTGAGGCTCTCGAGCCCCGACTGGAAGGGCTCCTAAGCGCATGCTTGGAGAGAGGCCAGTTCCCGCTTCGTTGGAAGACGGGGAAGCTGGTCCTCGACCGGCCCATCGTGTTGCCGATATAATAATTGATAAAATAATTCTGTGGCGGAAAAATTGTTATGCGGTAAATGAAAGTAACATATTTTTTTTTCTATAGCTTTATATATATACTTTACTTCTCGCAGCTCAGCCTTGTTAAATGAATTTAACAAGGCTGACCTGCGAGTGGGTTCAGATAACTCGGTTTAATCAATCGGTCCGATGCCATACGTTTACGTTAGCTTCGTTTTCCGCATTTTTTGGTCGTGGTCAAGTAATTTATTAAAATTAATGTACCTACTTTGTCATGTCGTTTTTCAAGGTTATTACTGACCGTTTGCTTATCAATGAAACAGGTAGGTATATTTAAGACAGAACTAGTTGGCACTAGTTCCCATGTATTTTTTATGAACTCAGACTATTCGACGCACCGTACTGGCAGACATTCTTACTTATTTTTATATTTTTAACACAATATCTTATTCTGTGCTAATTAAATGTACTTACTTTATTTTATTCATCAGTTCCAGTAGCGATAGTACCTATTATAAATATTCACTTACCCCTAGCACCCAAAGTCCCAATAGGATTATAAGAGTTCCTCCTGAGTTGTATTCTGAAGTCTATAGGAATATCCTTGGTGAGAGGCACCTTGTAGTACCAAGTGCGATCTGTGAGCAATTCTCCAGTCTTCTTGTCAAAGATCAGCTCTTCGTGCGTCCAGTAGCCGACTCCCATCATGAAAGCACCTTCAATCTGGATAAAGTAGAGATGTATGCGTTTACAAGTTACCTAAATGTGTTCAAAAATCACTCATCATTAGTTTCTTAAAGCAAACCTGTAGTCTTGCAGTCCTTGAGTGATTTAGTCTGTTCTCTGTGCTTCAGTCAGTAACACAAGTATAGGGAGATTTGTGAATAAGTCTAGCTAACCAAATTAAACAACATTTACCTGACCAATATCCAGCTCAGGATTGATACTCGTACCAACATCTTCAATAATATCGACTCTTAGTATTTCGTGTTCTCCAGTAAGAATGTCCAGCTCCACTTCAGTCAAGCATACTCCCCCACACCTGTACGGCACTTGATCGTTAGCGGTGACCCTGTAGCTAGTCTGCAGATTTATTCCTCTATTGAAAGCTGTTTCAATCAATATCTCCCATGTGGGATCAGTTAAGGTGTCCCTGACAACCGTCAAACGGTCTAAAAGAATTTGGCAGCACTTGATAGCGCCAAAACAGACACACTGCGTCGTCCTGCTCCCGCCAGTGGCGAAGTTATTAGGGTTTGTTGAAACAGTAGGAGGCTTACACTTGACTTTTTCTATGGGAATGTTGAGAGTATACGCCACAGTTTGGATCACCTGCGTGTTAATCCCTTGTCCTATTTCTATGCCTCCATGATGGACCACAACTGTAGCGTCTCCATGGTACACAGAGAGAAGAACATGATAGTCCACGAGAGTAGTTACAGGCCAGCTCATGAAAGCTACTCTGAGACCCTTCTTCTTCCATCTGTTAAGTTTGTTATAGTTCTGTATTTCATCTTTTCGTTTATTGTACTCAGCGTCTTTGAGTAAAGTTTGTATCATCTCCTGAACTTCAATGTAAGTCGGTTCAAGGTTGTTGATCCTGACTTGAACAGGATCACGCTCTAGTTCATAAGATATCCTTTCCATTATCATTTCTGTCATTGATATTGCCTCCAATGATCCTGTAAAATAAGATTAAGATTAAATAAAATTTAGTGAACAATTTTAATG
Organism: Noctua janthina; assembly: GCA_963576755.1. NCBI lineage: Eukaryota > Metazoa > Arthropoda > Insecta > Lepidoptera > Noctuidae > Noctua > Noctua janthina. The sequence goes on along the minus strand of OY755063.1, from coordinate 15,414,380 downwards.
TTTCTATATTTTTTAATTAGTCGGATAGTTATATGGGATTATGATCTGTATCGAACACCTTACTATATCATAGGCTCTGCAATGTTCAATTTAACGTGCATACTCATCAAATATCCGATATGTAGTTTTAACTCGATTAACTCAATTGTAGATATAAGTCAATTATAATTATGGATTTACTTGTAGTGAACGGTGATCTTACCTGGTGATCTAGCAAAGGTATTGGAGGCTGTATCCGTCGTAACATCGAATACCTTGTACTGCCACCGCCGGTTGTCGTAGCAGTTCTTAATAGCAGGGAGCACCGCAGGTGAGATGAGGTCACTGACCACGTACCCATCGTCCTCATAGATATGGTACTCCAGATACTGGATCTGCCCAGAACTGCTGACGCCAATCTGTGCAAAAAACATAAGATAAAAAAGCACCTACTCATTTTAAGATCCGTCTGTTTTCTTTTTATTGTGAATGGCATCTCGCAGTTTAACCTAGGAGGTTGTCGTCTGCTTAACCGGACTATCCTGTGGGTGTGTTGAGTGTAAGGCCTCCAGCCAGGGAAAAAAACTTACAAAGTAACCGACTACACGCTAAGCCTAGGGCACGAGCCTCGGACAAGGAAAGGGACAGGTTGGATCTAAGTGGAAGTCCGTCTGTGAACCAAACGGTAAATTTATAGTATAAGAGCCAGTTGTATACAACTATTTTTAAATGGTTTAAAGTTAACTTCATGGATTTGCGTTACTAAATAAAATATTAGATCTTTCTGCAACTAAACCTTATTCTGCTTTAGCAATTCATACTTGCGCGGTGAGATAGGGACGTTCGTCAGTCGACGTCCATGGATCCGATTGCAACGCCTGAAGAAATGATGTAACAGTTACGTCAAACAACAACAAACAACTGCATGTCTTTGAGAAAAAATAGTTTTAGGAATCTCGATGTCATTTTTAAAGACCTATCTATAGACACCGCATGTATAGGTTATTTGACTAACTACTAATGTAATTGGTATAAGTAATTATAATGAAGATGTTTTTTGATAGGACTAACGTACCACACTATTTCCAACCACTGAAACTGCTGACACCCAGAATCAACAGTGGCGATCACCAGAAAACAATGAAACTCGACGAGTCCCGGAGAAACAATTGAGAAACTGTCCCGCGGCGAATATTATCAGAGTAGAACAGCGGCGAATTCAGAAAAAGAACAACCCACTTTTGGCATTTTGTAAGCTTTCCAAAAAAAACATAAATACCACTCACTTCAAAGTCCCGTGTACAAGGCAGGCGTTTGCCAACCACTCTCAAGTTAGCTTGGATGCTCATGACGAACCGGCAGGGTCGGTCCATGAGGTGAGTCACCAGAGCGCATGCGGCTCCTACGTGGTTCGCACGGGTTATCTTCAGCCCATACGCACCGCCATTTCGAGGTACTTTTATGTTTATTCTGGAAAGTAAATGGAGACAATGAATCAAAAAAACCGAACTATCCGGAGAGGGAGGCACAGAATGTTTAGCATAAATCAACCTATAATGTCGCCACTGCTGGGAAACAGGTCTATCAGAGGAAATGGGCCAATCCACCACGCGGGCCCAGTACAACATGCCGATTTTAGCATGATCTTTTCCTTGACCGTTTTGAGAGCAGTGGTGTTGAAATAAATTACACAAAGTAATCCGTATGCCTGGGTTCGAACTCACGACCTGCAACTCGTAAGTCTACTGCTCACACAGATCGTTGGCCATGCCTAAAAGTCAAACTGCCTTATGAAGTCAAGAAGAAGACTTTGTCTTAAGTTGTTGTAATTGGGTTGAGTACAGTGAGACGATGAATGGATAGTGTGAAATATGGCACGAAAAGAGGTGTCTGATGAGATGGCGAGTAATAGAGAAGTATGGAAGAAGAAGACATGCTGTGCCGACCCCAAATGAATTGGGATAAGGGTAAGAGAATGATGATGACTTTTTGCCATTTTGTGTCTGTAACTATTATTGGACCTGGTTGAAACAGATCACCAAAATATATTAATAGAAAAAACAAGGAACTATGAGAAGAAAAAATACTCTTTAACATTCAATCTTTCGTACCTATTTTGCGGTATATTCAGCACTTCAGAGAGACCGATATGGAAAGAATCCAACCACTGCGTACTGGCTAACACATCTATTCCATCTTCACTGGGCCTGGTGACCACGGTCTGAGTCTCCATATGATAGACGTACTGCGCATAGATATCATCAGTACCCTTAAAAACTCTTTGCACATTCGTACCTCGGTCTCTTGCTGGGAAGACTATGAGCAATGTGACACGATCCGGTTCTCTTTCTCTGGCATCTTTAATCGTCAAGATAGGCTTCTTCTTATCTACTTTATAGTTAATCTTGACCAGCAAAGCAGCTTGGTATGCTAGTCTTTCTGTTTCAGCTACAATCAGACCTACAGGTTGGTCGTAGTACTTAATATACTTTTCAACGAACACTTCCTCCGGTACTAATTGAGAAGGTACTCTTTGAGATAAAAACGAGTTTTTTCCAGGGATGTCTTTGGCTGAGAAGAATGCTAAAACACCAGGTAATTTCTGGAAAATGATAATTATGCTTTAGTTTAGAGTGTTAAAAAAAGAGGCCATCGTATTCATTTAGTTGATTTTTATTTGCATAAGTGAAGCTTACCAATGCCGGTGTAGCATCAATGCTCTCTATCTCACCAGTACAAATATCAGACGTGACAAAAGCACAGAAAACCTCCTTAGGTTGCGTGGGTAAGTCATTACAATACATAGCCTCCCCTGCACATTGTATCAACGCGTCGATCTTCGGCATTGGTTCGTTGACAGGCCATATTATGGGGTTCGTGTCGTAGACTTCGGAACCTTTCGATACTGGTCGTGTCTTTCTGAAGTCTCTTGCTCCTGAACGATACCAAGGCTTTAGGTGTTGTTTGGGAATCAGTACTAACAAGCCCTGGAAGAGAAGTTAGATTTGTATAAAAAGAACCAGGTACAAAACTGATACGTTAGAAATTAAAAGATGGATGGATTGTGTGATGATAGCGACAAAGAAAAAGAAGTAAATATTAGCGTGAAGTTTGATTAGGGGAGAATGAAAGAAAAAAAATAAACACTTTGCGCCGACCGGCGTCCCATGGTACATGGGCCAAGGACAGGAAGATGATGATGACCGCAATCTTGAAAGAGCAAAAATTAATCGCTTACTTTATAAAACAAGCCAAGAGCGCATTTCTTCCTATAAGCCGGTTTCATCTCACCAGCAATTTCTTCAACGATCAATTCACCTTCCAGAATCTTTAGTGCTTGTTGCAGAACTTCGTTCGTGAATATTTTCTTCATGTAAAGAAACTTCTCTGTTTTGTAAGCATGGACGAATTTTCCCGAAAGTCCACCGATCACGATTCTAGCTGATAATACCACATCTTTATCATGCTCATCAAACTCGTACAGAAATGCTGCGTTAACTTGAGCGTGAGCATTTTGAGCACGAGGCATGATCTGAAAAAAGATCAGTCAGTCATTTAGGCGGAGATCTATTAACGTTAATTACCACGTAATTTTTTAACTGCTATTCCTGATAGTGCGGCACAAATGTTAAAGTGTAAATAGCGTTTATGAATCTCCGCCTTATTGTTTCTTCATGATACTGACTCCAAACAAAACAGAGTTAAGAAGCTGTGGATGCGAAAAATAACTACAAGGTCATTGATCGAATTGCGTTTCAGTATCTCAACACGATAAGCAGCTTTAGTTCATACAAACCTTAAAAGACACAAACTGGTAACGATGAGAATACGGTGGTATCTTCACTTGAGTTATTACTCTTCCTGTCATGTCTAGTGCTAGAAATTCCGCTGGAGTCACCTCCACTGATGATCCTTTGTGAACTAAAATATTTAACACCTATTAGGGACTTAAGAAAATTTGGTGTACTAATTGATCAAGATAGAATAGAAATTATTTCATCTAGAATCCACAAGAAGGGAAATTATTTTATCTAGAGATCTTGAATTCTTACCAATAACCAAAGTGGCTCTGACAGTCTCAAATAACAAGAAAATATCCGAAGAAAATGTTGGCAACCGATGCTTCGTCATTAGATTACCAGCAACAGTGCCAATCTGAAAATCGAATGAAAAGTGGATCACCTGAGACAGTCTCTGTAGTATCCTAAATGGAACATCACTTGGGTACAGTTCTTCAATCGGACATTAATTGACTCAACATAGTTATACTGTCGCTTACGGGATATCTTTCATGATTGTTCATTGAGCTCTCTTTATTTCGACGCTGTTGCAAGCGCCATGATCGCGGGTTGTAAGTGACATTATATGTTTAGTTGTAAACCGTGAAAGCTTAAAACAGTGATTAATAAACTCATCGTGTTTAAGAAAGGGACTGGCAAAGATTGTAGTTATGCGTGGAGGACACATGGTCTACAACGTTTAGTTTTTCTCTAATAAAAAATTGCTCTTGTTCACGTTGATTTTGCCAGTGATGTGACCAATAAAATTATGATAACCACAACAGAGAAAGGACTGCACTGTAAAATTTCAGGGATTTGGTTAAATTTTGGACTTATAATGATTTTTTTAATACTTACGTTTCTAACAGGTATGTGAGCGACCAAGTCTAAATGTTCATAAAGCTTGTACAGATACTGAAACTCCTCATGCGCCTTAGACACATTCTTGAACAACTCCATAAGATCAGTCAGGGTTATACCAGCACCGACTACTAAGTTCTGATCCAAGAAATATCCTTTAAGGTCTTTTATCGGCTTGATATCTATAAGAACTCTTGGGAAAAACAGAATTGGGACAGCACCTGAAAAATAGAAGCAGAATTTAGTATTTTATTAACTACGTCAACACGAAAAGCAAACAATCGATCTTAGTTAGGCTTTGAAGGAAGTCTATGTACAGCAGAGGACGTTTTACAGCTTAAATGATGGTGATAATGATAATGTCGAGCTTTAGGTTTAGGAGTTCTCCAATAGATATTTCAATAAACTCACCTCTTCCCGTATTTCCGTTAACCAACATATAAGAATCATATCCTTCAGAATCCAGCACAGTAAATATATCAGTAATTTCATTAACTCTATACCATACATGGCCATCCTTTAAATTAATCTTTTTTATCCGAGGAGGTTCAGCATCACTGTGTTTGACCATACACCAGGTTTTATCACATCCGTGACAATCTTCCTTGCCTTTACATATTTTAAGATCTTCTATATCTTGAATTGATTTTGGTTGAGGTTTTGGAGCGTCCTTGGCGAAACTTTTGAATGCGTCGAGGATTGGCCTGCTGCCTGTACATCTGCAGGTGTTACTTCCAAAGGAATTTTCTATCTCGTACTGAGTTAAATCATAGTGGTTTGCTTCTAGAAGGCTAAAAAGTTTTTTTTTATAATTAATTAATGTTCAGTATAGCTAATTGAAACACGATAGTTATTGGTACTAAGTATGACACTAGATGGCGTAAAAAGGTACAAGAGAGTTCACCCAGAGAAAGTCATTATGAGCAGGCCATGCGCCAGGTCTGAGTTTGATGCAGGAGGCGGAATTACGGGAAGATAGGTGTTCAAGGAAGGACATCTACATCAAGCAGTAGATGAATATGGCTTAAAGAATGAGAAATGTGAGTCACAAAAATATCATTTTATTCAGCCAAGAAACTTTCTATCATATTTTTAGAACTGCACTAACCTGTACATGCTCATCACAAACCCTGGGCTGCAGTACCCGCACTGGGTACCGTTGTACTCCGCCAGGGTCTTCTGCACCGGGTGATATCCTCGCGAACGGTCGCCGATCCCTTCTATCGTCGTGACCTCCCAGTCCTGGCATGATGTCACAGATACTAGGCACTGAGGAACAGTTAAAGTAAATATATTGGTTAAATCGGTCTTTAGTGAGTCATAGCTGAACCTGGTTCTACAATAGATGACTTTTACAAGCCTTAAGACATCAATGTAGCGTGGTTACTGCTTCCTCTCAGAACGTAAAATTTACTGCAGTATGGGCAAAGTAATGAGACAAAACGAACACCGATGTTCTGGTTGGCGAAAATTCGCAAGTGGACTGCAGTCATGCTTTAGACCTTTTTTTTTTCTATGTGAAAATCCTCAATTGATGTCCTTCGCCCTAGGGAGAGCGGTGGGTTCTGTCAGACTCGTACTGACTCAAACCACACCGGTGTTCCCTTGCACTCTTGCGTCGGGAGCAGCGGGATCTAATGCGACTTTTGCTGCCCCGGACTAGTGCCGCCCCGCTTGACCTGCGGGCCTCGGCCCGTAGGGGACTGGTGTAAAACTCCCCCCATTACGTAACAGAGGCGCACGTGGAACACTACGTGTCACCGTTTCAGGTATAGCGTTAATAAGGGGCGACGGACTCGGGGATATTTGTGGCCCCCCAGTACACTAGACCCGCCACTTGGTCCTGTTTAGTGGGGCCGGAAGAGGGCGCTATCCGCCCTCTGCCAACGCCCGGTGCGTCTGTTGCGGGATAGCAGGAGCTCGTCATCTCCCTCACCCTTTCCGCAACTTCCTTCTGTGACCTGACGGTTTCGCAGTAGAACATCACTCTGCGCTGCTGACCATCGACGATGTCTTTTGACCTGTTCTAACTTCGAAAAAGACTAGGAGAAATTCGGAAACAAACTTCAGTAATAATTATTATAAAAATACCAACAGGTGAGGGTTAATCCTATTTTCATTATGATCTTTCTTATTAAAAAAGGTCCAATGCATCGTCATTCATACTGAACAGACAAACATGAACATGTAGGATGTCGAAAGGGCCAAGACATAATTACATTCTATCAGCAGTAACGTTAATGGATAAGTCAAAGGCCCGGGAAGCATCTGGATAAGGTTAATATCTGCAAAAACAAGGGAAGGAGGAAGAAGGGATAGGAGGTTGGAGGTCGACACCCAGCAGCGAATGATTAGAGGTTGAACGACAAAGCATGCGTGATCATGTGCTTAACTGTTACTTAACATCGCTTAAAGTACACATGTGTTTATCATGAAAGTAGGTTAGAGAACATTGTTTTCAAGGGTATAACAATTTAATAATAGGTATAATTTTATTAACTGCTTCTTGATTAGCTCGTTATTTTAAATACATCCTAATAATTTAGTTTTCGCACTTGAATTGAAGTGTGGCTAAAAAATAAAATCCACACGGGTCGATCTTCAAGGTTAACCCACGCTTGTCTAGATTGGTCCGTGGATGGGTGATCATCTATAACATACCGAGTTTCCTAGGTGCCTCGGAAAGCACGTTAAGCCGTTGCTCCAGGCTGGCTGTCATTTGTAGATCTTTGACAGTCGTTACAGGTAGTCCGAAAGTCTGACCACCAGTCTTACCAAGGGGTATCGTATTACCCAGTATTAACTGGATTGTGAAGGTCATTTAGGCAGTCACTCTCGGCGCGGTGGGGTCATCGGGAATAGTTTTTAATTATTTGAATCGATTCCTATTTCTTTAGTATAATAGTTACATGTACTGTGCACTTTTTACAAGCTTTTATTTTATCTGCACATGAATAATATAATGACGTCACTATATTCAGTTGCAAATAGAAAAAAAAATACACTGAAACCAGACATTGTGACTCGCGCCGCAGAGTAAGGGCGCGTTCCTACTATGTCGTGACGATTACTTTATTGTTGGATAATATTTGGAAAAGTGGTCGAGTGGATGAGGGTGAATCGTGTCGTCCTAAACGTGAACACCTCCATTTAAATACACGAGCCCCGACGCTTTAAACGACACGATAATCTTTCGTCACGACATAGAGGGAACGCGCCCTTATTCGACGTATACTTTTCCAAGGAGAACTGTACACAAGATATTCATTGACCGCTTACTCGAATACACTGAGAAGCATGGCATAGGTAAATAAAGAGTGTTATGTTCATATTGACAGGCGTTGAGGCAAAGTAAGAGAGAAAATGCTTTTGCACCTTGTATAGTATTTAAAACCGGCCAAGTGCGTGTCGGGCCACGCACAATGTAGGGTTCCGTAGTTGCCCATCAAAATATGCGGACTAACTAAACTAATTCGCTGAATTTAATTAAGTGTATAGGTACTTACAGAATTGACAGAGAACGTCCTAGGATGAGGGTCACTGACGGTGACTGCCACTACACAGGATCCACAGCCACCCTCCTTGCACATGAACTTGGTGCCGCGCAGGTTCAGATGGTTCCGTATGTAGTCGTTCAGGGACGTGTCTGAGTCCACTTCTGAGCCCACTGTGTAAAGGTTCACGATATTAGTAACATCATAACATAACACCTGCTTTTTTCGAAGGGTTAGGCGGAGGTGTACCAAAAGTCACATTTAGCCTATTTTGATAAATATCCACATAACAAATAAATTTCAACAGTGAAATCTAAGGGTGAAATCACATTTTCACGCAAGGATCAGTAATTTCGTGTATTCTGTCATTTAAAAGTCATTTGGTGGACCGAGATGCCCAGTCGGAAGCATCTGCATTAATTCGCGTCAGAAGCTCCTTTAACGTCCGGCTGGAGAGGTGAAAATGTTTTCACCCTCATAGCATAGCATATTATAGCAAAAACGGTACGAATGGTGATATATTCGGTAAAAGCCATTTCTTTTGGATAAAAGCCATTAGCAAAGTTGAAGGGCAGATAGCACATCATTCATCATCATCTGCCTAGACATTTCTCAACTATGTTCGGTCCAGTCTAACTGGATGCAGCTGAATACCAGTATTTTACATGGAGCGACTGACTAAGTGACCTCCACAACCAAGTCAGTATTGGGTAATAAGATACCACTTGGTAATAATGGTTATCAGACTTTCGAGCCACTAACGATTGTCAAAGATCTACAATTGACCGCCGGGACCAACGGCTTTCCGAGGCACGGGTAGAACATTTAGGCAGATAGGACATCATCATAGATGGAATATACTTTGTTGTACACAAATATTGATACAATTGGTAAAACACCTATTATTTTACAATATTACTAACTAGCTGTTGCCGGCGGCGACTTCGTTCACGTGGACATTTTGATATGCATGTGTGAGAAATAAAAAAAGATATAATATAGCCTATGACACAGGCTATATTATATCTTTTTTTTAATAGGCCCTATGTGGATCTATGGATGGGACTTTTGCGCGAACGGACACTTGCGCGCATGGACACTTGCGCGCACGAACACTTGCGCGCATGGACACTTGCGCGACTGGATACTTGCGACTTAATGGCCAGTGAATAGTGACTTATAGAGTAAACAAAATATCACGCCTGTTATTACGTGAAGGGTGAGCTGGTTTTAATGGTTTTTTATAGTTTGTCAAAATGAAAATCCAAGTTGGTGCCGACGAAAATTTTCGGTTTTTCTGTCAGTAGCAGCCACGGAGTCTGGATTTGTGCCCGGTTTAAGGCAATAGGCTCGCCAGCTATTAGATGGGACTTAAACATAACTGGCGGAATGTAGGTGCACCGAAAATAACGTAGGTTCACCACTGCCTAACCCTTTGGGGATTACAAGTCGTGATGTTATGTGATATACTAGAAACGATAATCTCCACTTACCGGAGCACTTATCCTTATTCACATAAAACGTAATCCTGTCCATGTTGAATCAGAACTGAACGATTCGTACGTACGAGGAGCCCATCAATATAAACGAAACAATTTGACACTAATCGGCAACATCTTGTAAAGTAGCTAATTATCGCTATTATGCATTAATTGAACGAGGATGTGGCGAAACAGGGATTAAAGCTGCGTCTAGACTAGTAAAGAATTTTTGACATTTACCTTTTTTTTAACTTTGGCAGTTGTTACAGTTAATCAGTGACCCGAAAGTCTGACAACCAGTCTTACTAAGGGTTATCGTATTACCCTTCACGGGCATCTGGGCAACTCAGTTCGTTACCCAGAACTAACAGAGTTGTGAAGTCAGATAGGCAGACGCTCCATGTAAAATACTGGCATTCAGCTGCTTCCGGTTAGACTGTAAGCAGTCCCCAACATAGGAAAAGGCTAAGCAGATGATGAACTTCTACGGATTTCGCATACATTGCATTGCTACGTTGTAGCAAGGATATTTCGGCGCTCTAATGGCGTTGTCCATGGAGGCGCTGACTTTCAGAAGACTTCGGGTAAGACCTGGTTTATACTAGCGCAGACCAGAGAAGCGTGGCTCAAAGGATTCAATCCAGTCCAGTCCAGCAGTTTGTGGATAAAGCTGCCTATGAAGGTCATGAAGCTAAGAAGAACACGGTAATTTGTATGCTGTAAACACGGCCTGACAAATAAAAATGGGGCGTTTTTTGTCTTTTTTGGAGGGTCATATTTTCTTTGCTTATTAGTTTCTGAAAAAAAGAAAGGTTTGGGGCGTGTCTACAGTAGACCTTGATTTTGAAAAAAATGGCTGTAGAGACCTCGGCGTTTACCTTTGCAAAAAGATCATTTGTACGTGTCTAGGTCTTTTAGATTCAAAGATATGCATTTCATTGAACATACCCTAGATCAAGCGATTAAAAAAAAACAAGATGGCTGCCATTCGCGGGGTGTGGGGTTAGAAGTATATGTAAACGAGTATTTGTCGATAAAAATGAGTATATAATATGCCCTTAAAATTTTGGTTACCGGTAGCCACACACTAATATCCTTACTAAGACGCGGAAGTTGTAATTGCTGTTATCCTCATAATATGCGTTCGTACATTCGATTCGTAATTATTTTTGTTTTACAACATCCGACGTGTGATAGTCAATGTACGTTGTTTAACTCTTCATGAGTCGTTAACAGTTTTGACTGACCGATTAAATCAAATCAAATCAAATCAAATCAAATCATTATTTAATTGTCAGAACATGGTCGGTATGTATATTACATGGTCTTGAGTTAATGTAGGTTGTCTCATCACATTCTACCACATGGGCGTACAACTGTTAAATATACACTGGTGATTAATTATCATATTTTTTAAAATTATAGTTAAAATTCAAAAAGGAATGTCACAAAAGAAATAATATAAATAATAATTGAATTAAATTACAATGTCAGTGTCATTTAAGTAGTCATTCAAATTATAATAGCATTTATTACATAAAAATTCTTTAAATTGCTTCTTAAATCCAGCCAAATGTAACTCTCTAATTGTTTTTTTGATTTTATTATAAATTTGAGGGGCCCTGCAGAATATGCTTTTCCGCATAAGAGCTGTAATGGCTCTGCGTCCACGTAACATGTCATTTCGCCTGTTACGTTGTACAGTATCAGATAGATAGGAAAACAAATTTGGATTTAATCTCACAAATAAGGCAGTTTCATATATATACAAAGCTGGTAGTGTCAGAATTTTATGCTTTCTGAAATATGGTACACAACTGTCCGTCACCTGAAGCCCAAACATAGATCTAATGCAGCGCTTTTGCGCTTTAAACGCGGCTTCAATATTTGTAGAGTTACCCCAAAATATGATGCCGTATCTTAACACAGATGCAACAAGACCATGATAGGCTGTGAGTAGTGCATCCGTGTTAACGGTTGGAGCAAGCTTATAAAGGGCATAGGATGAGTAACTTATTTTCTTGCATAATGTTTCGATATGATTCTTCCAGTTAAGCTGTCTATCTATTATAAGTCCTAGGAATTTAGCACTGTCCACGTCATTAATTACAGTGTTTTGGAATTTCACGTCCATTTTCATACTAGATTTTCTATGGCCAAAGTGCATAATTTGAGTTTTACCTAGATTAATTTTTAAGTTGTTATTGTTAAGCCAAGATATTATTGAGATTAACAGTTCTTACTGTAACTTATCAAACCAATACTTAGGAATTTAAGATTCTAGATGTTGGTCACTTAAAATCCGGCTAAGCTAATTTTATACCTCGCTGGTGTCAATGCCAAGGGCAAACGGAACACAACCCCTTTCTAAAAACTTTCTAAGTTTTTAGTTTTGTTTTGTTTTGTTGAACACAAGTGAATACTGGTGGCCTACCATGACATCTTAAAGCAGGATTAATTCCAGTGTGGGAAAGAGATGCCGCTAAACGACCTGTATAGCTTTGTTTCTTTCCCACACTGGAATTACTACTGCTTTAAGACGTCATAGTAACCCCGCTGATGTAAATAATACGCAAATATACTCATAAAGTGTAAGCATTCTTCCAGATTTAATTGAAAGATACATTAGTATTGACGCCATACACGGTGTAAGGGACAGCCCTCCACAAACTGACAGGGTGCATTCCGCTCTTTATTTTAAATAATATTCCACCGGAATTTTTCCTCGGAAAATTTAATTTAAAAAAAATAATCGTTTACTATTCCTTTATTTCAATCTAAAAGTACATTCCCTGTTCGCAGCACTCCATTTATGTAAATAATACAGCTAAAATCAAAAATCCAACAATGGATGTTGAAATACTCGTAGCGAACGACGCGTGAAATCAGATGTTCACTTCCTGCCTAGCTACAGACTTCATCGAACTCGTCGTCACGCTTGCCGTTCCCTACGTGCGTTTTGCCGCGGTTACGATACATTGCGTATGAGGAAATAACACAAATCTTTAGTGAATTCCCATAACATTCCTAAATTAATTTCTTGTACGGGTCATCTTAGTATGAAATACTGAATTCACCCCATCAGTTTGTGGAGGGCTGTTCCTTACACCCTGTATTTAGCATAGTAGCTTTGCGATTGGCTGATGCGCTGCGGGTCGCGGGTTCGATTCCCCCACGGAAAAAACACTTGTACGGCTTACAGGTAGTGGTTCCGGGTCTGGCTGTTTGTGAGTTTAATGTTTGTAAACGCACCCACGATACAGAAGAAATTCCTAGTGTGGTCGTTTAAAAAATACAAATTATAGGTCAGGAGGACCTTAGGGATCATAATTAAATAACAATCAAATTATTTAAAGTATTTTAATTTTGATTTATAAATCACTTAATTAACACTTTTTTAAACATTCAAGCATGTTTTATATTTATTACAATAACATTCGTAAACGTATTAAATACAATAGTTCAAAAATTTTGTTTTTACCAAGACGAAAAAACTAGCTGTTTTCCAAAGAATCGGTGGCTTACTCAAGGTTTGTAAGAGGTCTTTAATATTTTTTACTATTTTATTTAGTAACACTTAATAAAGGCGCTGGTACGTTTTTTCTGTTTAAGTTCCCCGTGACTATGCTTCAGAAAAAAGTTAGTTATTTTCGAACTTAGTACAAAAAGGCAACTTTCTTATACGCCAAGTATAAAAGCACATTTAGGTATATATTGAATTCAAAGAGATTCTTTATACAGCCTGTATAATTATCCGCATATTATCTTATTTATTTCAAACAACTGTTGAGGTAAATGCAATGATAGTAAGACTTCAAAATAAGTACTTAATTAACATTTTTTAAATGGCACTTTAAGATATTAATTTAAAATGTTTGCATTATTTGCGGTTTATTTTAAAAGGGTAGGTATACCTTATGTTAATTAAAAATATAATAACTATTAATATTACTTAATGTTATTGTACCCCAATGTTTTGTTCAGTGAAGATTTTCAACAATGTTTGGTATCATAAGAAATAAAAATTTAGCAATTGCCCTCTTTTTTATAAAAATTGCCCTCTATATGCACAGAAATGAAAGTTTTATTAAAACATCACAATTTCTATAAAAATCGGTGGTGAATCGTTCTGTTATTTTCGTGATAATAAAATAAACTGTTTTGTAAAAAATAGATTTATTTGTTGCTAAGAACACCAGTCTCATTGGTATTTTCTTTTACTTTGCCCTGGTTTATTAAAAACTTATTTTAGTTGGTCTTTTGCAAACTCACTTTTGAGAAAGAGTATAAAAATACAAAATGAAATAGATATAAGATCAGATTTTATATTTATTTTATAAAATATGTTTATAAAAGTCATAATTTAATGATTAACGTAAACTAAACTTTATTTGCATTTTTGTAACTGCATGAGCTTACAAAACATTAAACGTAAAAGTAATGGTACGTAACTATTTTATGAAAAACGTAACTGTAACTGAAAACTTAAAAAAGGACTCAATTCTTACAACTAAGTATAATAAACTTAATCAACTAAACGTAATAACAATGTTTTTACATCAACACTTTTGTCATGCACAATATTATTGAGAAATAAGCTTATACGGCAAAAACGTTTGATTCAAATACATTGCTGCAAAACAAACGTTTGATTCGAAGCAATTTAACTCACCACGAAGACAACATTTAGAAATATTCTTATTCACCAAACTTTTAATTATCAGCACATATCATTTGTTTAAGAAACCTACAAGTTATGAGGTATTGTATACATTTATAAGGCACATTTTGTGTCCCAAATTCTTTAAAGATATTTTTTTAAATTTCTCTTTGTGGCAGTAAATAAGATGTTTTAATGAACATTTTATTAAAAAAATGCTCAATTTTAAAATTCGATATTCAAATTAAAAATATTATTATTAACATTTTATTGACATGTGGCTGATAGTTAAATGTTCTACCAATATAATAGATACGGTAGATATTTTATAATAAATGGCTGACTTAAGCTGTGTTGTAGATGGCTGGCTTGTTGGCGGGGTCGTCCATCTTCAGATAATAGCTTCTGATCACCAGCAAGAAGTAAATGCTCAGAACTGGAAATAAGAATAAAAATATATAATGTGAAAACTGAGAAAGAGAAACAAATAAAATATCTCGACTTGGCACACGAGATTGTTAACATGTGGAATGTGAACTCGGCTATCATTGTGCCGATTGTCGTAACGGCCAGTGGCCTTATGGCCAAGAGCCTTGATGATTATCTTTCGAAGCTCTCCTTAGGCGGTTGCAAGGGCCTAATTCAGAAGGCAGTACTCCTCGATACGGCTCGCTTTGTGAGGAGGTTCCAGTCTGTGGAGCCCTAACCATCGGTAGCTTGGACCCTGCTCCCGACACCGGTGGACTATCCTTTTTTTTATTTCTAAATGTTTTTATATGGTTTTTTTAAAGAAATATTTAAAATTGTTAAAAATATGTATGAAAAATGAATAAAGAAAATAAATTATACATAGGAGCAGCTAGGCAGACATTTATGTCTGCCTAGCTGTTAGTAGTATGTAGTAGTAGTAGTTATGAGACATAACGAAGCCGAAGGCACTTGATCTCCCCGTCATTGTGATCATTTATTTTTTCTAGACCATACCTGGGAACTTTTTGAAGAAGACATGCTGTGCCGACCCCAAATGAATTGGGATAAGGGCAAGAGAATGATGATGATTGACCTGGGAACTTTTTAGTTACGGAGATATTGGGGGTCAAAATTCCAACTTTTTCATAAGTTTTTATTAAATACATGCTTTTAATGTTTTTACTTTAAACACCTCTACGACCCCCGAACTTTTCGATGTATCCATCAGAACCATGATCTGAGTGCGTTACATGGTGCGCCTGGAAATAGAGAAGACGCCTGGTACCTAGGAGCTAAAGAAAAAGAAAGAAAATGCACGCAATTGCTTATACCTTAAAGCAGGAGTGTCCAACATAATTTTATAGAGGGCCAAGTTTAGTATTTTTGTAACCGTAGCGGGCCAAAAGAAATGCAAAGTGACCTATAAATTTAAATAAAACAAGTTTCGCCGCACTAGACTGCTATGATGCAGTCTGCATTCGCGGGTAGGTGAGGTGGGACGGGTAGAACCCTGATGTCCAGCTTGAGGCGAGGGCGACAGTCAATGTCTGATCGCGGCGGAGTTCAGACGTCTTGGAACTGTACCCGATTTATTGTGCCCCGTGTTAATGTGTTTTGTTGTATCTCAAATAATTCGTTAGTTTTGTTAGAAACATTGTATCGCACCCAGTGTGTTTTCATAGCACGAAATCCATCGTCTGCCCACATGATGTACGAGCCTAACGCAATACCGGACCCGGACCCCGAAACCCCCCCTCCCCCCGGACCTTTCAGAATCCTGACATATCCGACAAATATATTGTACTACTGCGATACACGCGTGCTCCAGAAGGAAGTTCTAAAAGGGGGAGAACCTACCTCGTATATAGTTTATATATTTTTGCTTTATCATAACTTGATATCGATATCAGATAGGTACCCATTATTTATGAACATTAAAATAATATAAAGACAACTAGCTTTTTCCTACGGCTTCGCTGATGTGGAGGTTAGAAATTCTATATCTAAATATTACACGGGAACTTCCAGGATTGTAAAGTGTTCAATTTCCTAACTAGGGTCAGGGTTTATCGGTGTGCCCAATTTCATCAAAATTAGTTAAGGCGTAACAAATAAACAAACTTGTTTTTTTTTTTTGTACTTAACAGGACTATCCTGTAGATGCCTTGAGGGTAAGGCCTCCAGCCAGGGGAATCAAACAAACCTTTCACATTTATATAAATTACTAGCGGCCGGTCCCGAATTCGCACGGGTGCCTAAACTCGTGCGAAGCCGGGACATTCTCCGACAAGAAATTTTTAAATATAGCCATGCCTCTAAGTTCATGTAAACCTATAGAATGACTTCTTCATGAAATAGTCATTCAATGGGATTAAATGAGATATGAGAGTGGTATTGATGATTTTAATGATTATAATTCTGTAACTACATACGTGGTCGCGAATCATATTTTAATCAACACACAACCCGCCAGTCCTGCTGAAAACGTAAGAAAATCTGAATTTCGCTAGTTACCCTGGCGCTTTCACCTAAGTACCTAAAGTAAACCTCGCTTGTAAAGCTCCAAAGGTTAGGCGGCCGCGATGTATCTATAGTACCTACACCCAGATCCTTATGAATCTGGTTGAGCATATTGCCACTTTTATTATGTATCTATGTACTTATGTAGAAAAATTGCTGTAAATCTAAACCACAATAGAACATACCGTTTAGAGGGTAATGAAAAAAAACATTGATAGTATTCACAGTAAAAGCTATAAGTATAATATATTGACATAATTATGTTTCTCGAGTTGTAGGAAAAAAGTAATATTTGAATAAATAATTAATCAATTAATTAAACAGAAATTCTTCGAGCCGAGCGTCCGCTTTTAACACGTTAACAGCCAGTGTGAACGGACCATCTGAAATTCAGAAAAGATTTTTATTAATTTAGATCCTCCATAAGTCTATGGTATACAGGTTGAATTTTTCAAGTGGATGTGGACGGCCAAATCCGAAACTATGAGTAAAATCGAAAAATACTAAAAGGATAATTTTGATGAAAACTAAAACTGCATCATTGGATTTTTGAAAACACAATTTTTCTAGTCAGGAATCGAACCCGTTGATTTTGGAAAAAACACACACACACACTATTAATTACACCGATAGTTAATAAGGGTCAAATTCTGGGTCAAATTCTTAACATTTTCCTTTAGGTAGCCGTGTGTCATTACTTCAATCCAATGAATGCAGTTTTAGTTTTCATCAAAATTGAGACTCTTTTGAGTATTTTTCGCTATTCCTCGTAGTTTCGGATTTGACCATCCACGCCCACTTGAAAAACTCTTGAAATTGAAAATGTATTTAGATACTAGCTTATAACTTAGAACTTTGCTCGCGTTAATTTAAAGTTTGATAATTAAACTCTTAACACACTACTAAAGTTTCTATAATAATATAATTCAATCATTATTCGAATGACACATGGCACCATCGAACGGTATTGTTGTTTTCTTCGGGAACAGTATCTTTTTTCGGGATGAAAGGTACCTTATGTTCGTTTCTGTACACTTGACAACGTATATGCAAAATTTCAGGATGATCGGTGCAGTGGTTTAGGTGTGAAAAGGAAAGAAACAAACAAACAAACTTACTTTCGCATTTATAATATAAGTTAGGAGTTAGGATTAGGATAGAATAGGTTATATTGTAGTTATTTTTTTAGAAAATATAGAAGTCAAAAGAGTTCGTCTACTTATCCGAAATTAGACACATACTAATTTCGACTGTCTAGCACCCGTGCTGAGTCTCAAAATTTTATGAGTGCTGCAAAATGAGGTTACTTGCTCTCTGGGTTGGAACTCTCCTGCAATGCCATATGGATTTAACCACTAACCATATCGTGGGCTTCGTTGGCCACACTAACCACACTGATACTGATGCTGCTATTGTTAGCCTGCATCATTTCACTGCTAGGTCAAGGACCCTCACCTTTTTTTCCAGGTTTTTTTTTCATATTTTATCACACTCTTCATATCTATTTTTGTATTTTACTTTATTTTAATTTGTCTCTTCTTCTAAAATTGTGTTTTTGTAGCACATGTTTGTCTATTCCTATGTTGACATTAGTATCTAAGGCAAATAAAATGGAAGAGGGCGCTGACTTCTAACATAATGGAACACCGAGTTCAGGAGTTAGAGGCTTCAAAGAAGTTTCTGTAACCTATTATGTCAATAAAGAATTTGAATTTGAATTTGAATTTTTCGGAATAGAGCTAAAGTGGAGCACTGGTTGTTGATTTTGACCAGCTCCACACACCATCTTCATAGGGATCTGCCGCGACGCCAGGGCTCCACATAGTGGCTATTTTGGATTAAAGTAGTTTAAAAACAACTAGTGAAAGACGCGGTACCTTACCCACTTCAAACCATTTATTTTTGGGATAGCCGGTGTTTTCCCGGGACGCTGCAATGGCCTCTCGCAGAGCAAAAGCTACGCTTATTGACAAGCATGTCGGAGGCTCAGCAACAGCTGAAATGTGACATTAAAATACAAATGTTTAAACAGCATATAGAGTGATAACTGCCTCATTGGTCGCAGTATAAGCTAGCGTAACACACATGGCGTTACCTGTTTGATTATAAAGGGTGTAAATAGACTGTTAACATATCCGAAAGGCACTTAAGGTACTTAAGGTACCTGGGAACCTTCTAGTTATGGAGATATTGGGGGCCAAAGTTCCAACTTTTTCACAAGTTTTTTTTAAATACTTGTTTTTAATTCAAGATTTTTACTTTACACACCCCCACGACCCCCGTACTATTAAATCCATCCATCAGCACAATGCTTTGAGTGCTTTCCATCGAGTCCTACCGTAAAACGTGATTTTTCAAAAATAAGTCGATTCCTAGCAATAATTTTTGCGTAAAGTTACTTAGTTTGATGTACAGAATGCATGGCTGACGGCTATGTGAAGGGTCTGTTTACACCCTGTGTAATGTGTGTAGTGTGTACCTACAATATTTTCCTAATAAGTACACTGATTACTGTCGAATGCGCAAATACCTTCGTCATGATGTCATGTCTGAAACGTGTATTTTAGCATGTGAACAGAGATTGAACGTGGTTTTTTTTGGTATCTGATTTCTTTATCATTTTGTTGGCTGATTAAATTTGACCCTATGTATTCTAGATTTGCGTTTTATTTTTTGGTGATTTAAATATTATTATTTTTGGTGTCACATCGCAATCACGTGGTACTAAAAGCGGTCTTATACGATATAAATATTTATGAATGAAGAGGGAGAGGAAGAGCAAAGAAAAAATAGGTAGATTGTATGAGGAATGATATGACAGAAAAAGGAGTAAATGATTACGAAACGGTTAGAGGGCCAAATGGAAAAAAAAACGTAGTAACATGAGACAACGGCATGAAGATGATGAAGGTGTATTAATTTTTGAGAAGCTACGTTGATGGATCGCCAGCATACAATATAATTCTAATTATTTTCAGTGCTGTGGACAGAGGACAGAAAAGACCGTACGCTTACACTTGAAATTTTGTGGACGCCGAGGCCACCAAAACGAATTGGCAAGCCACCCGGCTTGCAGCCTAGCTAGGTCGTCCAGGGCCACATGAAGAATGAATGTTAGTGTGTCGCGAGTAATTTGGTCAATTTTGTATAAAAGTTGTGGTTTCTTCCAAAATGGAAGAACCCACAACTTTTTTCTCAGCAACGGAGAAAATACAAAGCAGCAATATCTGAATGTAAATTAATTTTGGAGAGTCTATCCGATAATTCACAGGGTTTAAAAGTAAAAATGGGGGTACCGCAAGGCTCAATATTGGGTCCTTTCCTCTTTCTAGTATATATAAATGATCTCCCCTATTTATTGAAAAACCAACCTCAAAATATGGTGTTATTCGCTGATGACACTTCCCTAATTTTTAAGATAAATAGACGGGCCCAAAATCTAGATGACGTGAATAATGCCCTACTTCAAGTCCATAATTGGTTCACAGCAAACAATTTAATGTTAAATGAAAAATAAACGAAATGCGTAAGATTTGCTTTACCGAATGTTAAAAGTAGCGATTGTGATATAGTATTGAATAAAGAGAAACTTGAATTTGTAGATAAAACGGTTTTCCTGGGGATTACGCTTGATTCAAGGCTACAATGGGGTTCTCATTTAACATCTCTTGCGGGGCGGCTAAGTTCAGCAGCGTATGCTATAAGAAAAACTCGTCAATATACTGATGTAGATACCGCTAGACTGGTCTATTTTAGTTACTTTCATAGTATTATGTCTTATGGCATTTTAATGTGGGGACGGGCTGCAGACATTGAGTCTATATTTATTCTGCAAAAAAGAGCCATCAGAGCCATATATAATCTTCGTAGGCGCGATTCTCTATGGGAACTGTTTAAGGAAATTAACATCATGACGCTACATTGTCAATACATCTACGAAAACATAATGTATGTAAGAAAAAATCTACATCTTTTTAATAAAAGAGGTGACAGACACAGTTACAGTACTAGAAATAGAGACCAATTAGTTCAGCCAGGCTTTAGACTCGCTAAAGTAGACTCATCTTTCATGGGGTACTGTTTGAGATGCTATAATAAAATTCCACAAAGTATTCCTGAACTGAATGAAACGAAATTTAAAACATGCATTAAACGCACACTATGTAAGAAAGCATATTACAAGTTGGACGATTATATCACTGATAAAAATGCTTGGCTCAATGCCGGTCCTGCTCCACAAGAACAGGGGCGCCTAAATTGATAGCATTAAATAGTATTGTTGGAGCTGCTGAAGATTGTATAACTATCTTTGCATTGTATAGATTCAATCTCTTTTGTATTATATAGCCGCCTAGCCCATATTGTGTGAGTACTATGTACTAGAAAGCTGTCATTCGCTGGAAACCTGCGTCTTTTCTTGACTTGAATGTGCCCTGGCGGTTAGGAGTATGTCATGCTCACTCAAATGTCTCGCTGATGGTGGCACGTGTGTCGGATCATTTAGTTCCCTTCAAAATGGTTGAGTTGAATGGTGCTGATACATGCGTCATGTTCGTGAACGGGCGCTGTCAGTTGTGACTGGTCATCTCTTATTTGCCACGGCTTATTTGAATTAATTATTTTATTTTTGAATTGTTTTTACTATGGCCACTTTTAACGTACACATCTTGCTGCATCGTTCTCACATAATGTACCATCTCAAGATGAATGATGTAACCAAGGTTTTGTTAAAGTATTCTGATTTAAAAGAGTGTCCATGGAGTTTTTTGCCCGTTCTTCTCCATAGAGATCTACGTTAGGGAATGGGCAACTACAGTACTTTCACAGTTTTTGTGCCTTGTGACTGGGACTGTAGCTTTATTTTACTGTTGCCTTTGTTTCGACAATTCAAAAGTGCCTGTAACTGGCCTACTTGAAATAAATGCTTTGATTTTGATTTTGAATATCATGAAAATGTTTGATTTCGTCATCGATGGAAGGTGAAAAACTTTCTTCGTGACCCTTAACTCTTGTAAAAGACCCTTAACAAGAGTTAAGGGTCTTTTTTCTAAAATTTTGATTTGGAATGGAATTTTGGCTGTCGGTAACATCAGAGACGTAAATTTCGCACTTTGAGGGGTTCAGGTCCAGGCCAATAAATTTAAATTGCTGTATGAGGAGTTGCCGTATAGCGTTTGTGGACTACGAGAAAGCCTTCGATTCGATCGAGACTTGGGCTGTGCTGCAGTCTCTCCAACGGTGCCAAATCGACTATCGGTACATCGAGGTGTGAAGTGTTTGTACAAAAGCCACCATGTCAGTCCGACTTCAGGACGAGACCTCGGAACCTATCCTTCTGCAGCGAGGTGTGAGACAAGGAGACGTCATATCTCCGAAACTGTTCACCGCTGCACTGGAGGATGTCTTCCAGGTTCTGGACTGGAGAGGACTAGGCATCAACGTCAATGGCGAGTACATCTCTCACCTTCGGTTTGCCGACGGTATAGTGGTCATGGCTGAGACCATGGAGGACCTCAGTACAATGCTCGATGACCTCAGTAGAGCTTCCGAAAGAGTGGGCCTTAAAATGAACATGGACAAAACCAAAGTCATGTTGAATGCTGTTACATGGGCATTCAACATGACTTTGGTTTTGTCCATGTTCATTTTAAGACCCACTCTTTCGGAAGCTCTACTGAGCCACATGGACATCCCACTCCTATCAAGATCGGAATGGAAACGATTATTTACCTGGGACAAACGGCCCAGTTAGGTAGGTCTAACTTCAAGAAAGAGGTCAATCGTCGAATCCGACTCGGCTGGGCGGCGTTCGGGAAGTTGCGTCGTATCTTCTCGTCCAACTTATCTCGGTGTCTCAAGAGGAAAGTCTATGACCAGTGTGTGTAGCCAGTGATTACATACGGGACTGAAACGTGGTCGCTCACAATGGGCCTCATCAGAAGGCTTAAAGTCATCCAAAGGGCAATGGAGAGCCCTATGCTTGGAGTTTCCTTGCGTGATCAAATCAGAAATGAGGACATCCGCAAGAGAATCTTGGTTACCAACGTAGCCCGAAGAATAGCCAAACTTAAGTGGCAGTGGGCAGGGCACATTGCTCGCAGAACGGATGGCCGATGGGGCCGGAAAGTTCTGGAGTGGCGACCGCAAACCGAAAGACGTTGCGTTGGAAGGCCTCCCACTAAGTGGACCGATGACCTGGTGAAGGTTGCATTGATCCGCTGGATGCGAGTCGCACGGGACCGGTCAATGTGGCGATACTGGGAGGCCTATGTCCAGCAGTGGACGTCTTTCGGCTGAAATGATGATGATGATAATGATGATGAGGAGTTGTCGGTCATTCTAAACAGTGTCAACATCACCTCCTAGCGTTCCATCGTCTAAATACCACACGTTAAATTTTTAATCAAGTTGGTGAATTATGGGAATAACAGCCAAACTGAAAAATATGTCAGGCCCGAGTGGGTTGGCAACCAACTGCAGATTCCAAAACTCACAACAAAATTGTCCTTGTAAAGTAATTTTGAAGGGTACCTATAACATTGCCACATAAAACCATACATTTCGGATAGTATTTTTTTGACTTCAGCCAACAAAGTATCCTATTCAGGGAATTGAAAGCATTTTTGACGTCAACCTTGAGGATGACATCACCTTTCTTTGGGTTTAGAAAAGAGGATAAGAAATGTACGGCAGCCTCACAGCCCCCTCTCCAACGTATTAATTAAGTATTTACCTATCATTTTAAATGATAAAATAATTCTGTGGAGGAAAAATAGTTATGCGGTAAATGAAAGTAACTGGGTATCATATTTTTTTCCCTATATAGTATATATAAATGCATAATAAGGCTGAGCTGCGAGTGGGTTCAGATAATTGAAAAAGGTAGGTATATTAAAGACAGAACTAGTTGGCTCTCGTTGTCATGTATTTTTTGTGAACTCGGACTACTTGACGCACCGTACTGGCACTCATTCCTAGTTATTTTCATATTTTTAACACAATATCTTAATCTGTGCTAATTGAATGTATTTACTTTATTTTATTCACCAGCTCCAGTAGCGATACTACCTATTATAAATATTCACTTACCCCTAGCACCTAAAGTCCCAATAGGATTATAAGAGTTCCTCCTGAGTTGTATTCTGAAGTCTATAGGAATATCCTTGGTGAGAGGCACCTTGTAGTACCAAGTGCGGTCTGTGAGCAATTCTCCAGTCTTCTTGTCATAGATCAGCTCTTCGTGCGTCCAGTAGCCGATTCCCATCATGAAAGCACCTTCAATCTGGATAAAGTAGAGATGTATGCGTTTACAGGTAACCTAAATGTGTTCAAAAATCACTCATCATTAGTTTCTTAAATAGTCGAGTGCAATTAGACAATAAGGTGGAACGAAGTTTATAGTGGTCCGGTTTTCATGGGGCTTTTTTTATTGAGTTCCTGGAGGAGTGGAGAAGAAAGTTAAAAAAAAATTCGACTCTCGCGAACTTTTTTTTTAAAAAAAAATTCCTTTGGTAAATTTTTTTTCGTTTATGAATTACTTAAAATTGTATGGATTCATATTATGGCGTAATAGTGTGACCTGCGTGCATACATTTAATGCCAATTTGGTCTGTCTGTTCTTTGTTCTTTATCCATGTTATGCATATTTCAAGTATTTATTGGAAAAATTCCTATTTTCTTCAATTATTTCTTAAATATCTAATTTTAGGACTAAGATTTCTTTTGAAATTGATAGCTGATGCTTTTTCACAGACAACTGGACCAGAAAATATTTACGAAAACCACTTTCATGAGTGTAGTGACTTAAAATTCATTCGCAAATGTCAGAAAATCGTCGATGTTAATGAAGTCAATTTTCTTCCGAAATGTTTCTATTAAACTCAATGCAATTTTTTGTCCAAATCCTCATTTTATTAGCTGTCTAATGAGGTATAATAACTGGAAAAATATTTAAGGATACTCGTTAAACATTAGTTGCTGCTGAAAAAGAAAAATATGACAAAAGGCCTCAATCGCTAAGATTGGGAGCGGTATTGGTATCGGTATTTATATTAAGGACGCTATTATATTTTTCTACAAATAACAGTGTTTTTCAGGTACCATTTTAATGTATAAGCAATCACAAATGTCAAAATATGATGGTCTTAATTTAAAGATAGTATATTCATCTCCAGATTATCATCAGAAAAAAAGGAATGACGTCATACAAAATTTTCGCACAAATACGTTTTTCCCATCACAATAATCGCAGAAAATTTTAAAAAATAGGGTCAGAATAGGTGCCGGTTTAGGTAAATTTACAGCATATTTTATCTTAAAAAATATAACAAATTGCGGTATATATAGTCCTTTATAGGTTCAGCTAATTATTTTGTATCAAAATCAACATATTTTTTCAATTATTAGCTAAAATTTGCACTCGCGTGTCATCATTCCGCGCTCAGAAGCGCTCGTGGAAGGGCGGGTGTATCGCTCTCAAATAAATACGATAAAATTACTAGAAAATATTGTAGTGTGCATGCGTGTGTACCGTCGTGCGTAATCGGAAGGACTTGATACTTTTTCGGACTTAAATAAAATGAAGTACGAGTTTCACACTTTTATTATTAGAATGTGGTTTAGAAATTACATTGGGTTTTTTTTTTTTTTTTTTTTTTTTTTTTTCGGATGGGAAATCATCAAATGACTCCCCCCACTCTGGGCGGAGCGGAAGGGAGTGTCAGACTTGTACTGACTAAAACCCATCCATGTTCCTTCTTTGCCCTTTGTGTTCCAGGGCCACGGTATCTCTTTCGAACAGTCCCGCAGCCCTGGCAGGCATCGGCCCTTGCGGACCCCTACTTATTTGCTGACATCTCTTTGAGGCGCGCGTGGAACACGACCGCGCCGTCGACACGGCCTGTCGTCATAAGACGGCCGGACGGCGAGCTGGCCCATAACTCGCCGTCCACAGGCCCGCGCCTACGGTGGCCGGGAGCCACCACGTGACCCCCAACGCCCAGGGCGTCTCCCGCGGCGACTGGGACGTGAGGTTCTTTCTCTCTCACGTCCCGCCACCTCCTTCACTAGCATGACTGCTTCGCAGAAGGAGGTGACGGCTTCCCATTCCCTCTCGCTCCGGACCATGGCTTGAACCAAGGCTTGACGCGAGAGATCGCCGCCGCCAATCGCCGCTACTAGGACACGGCGGTGCTCCGCCCAAGCGGGGCAGACCTCCACGGTGTGCTCCACCGTGTCCTCCGGACGATCCTCGCAGTGGAAACACCCGGGCGTTTCCTCCCGCCCGATTCGGTGCAGGAACCTCCCGAAACAACCGTGTCCGGTGAGGACCTGCGTCAGGCGGTAGGTGAGGGCGCCGTGGCGCCTCTCTAGCCACTCCTCAAAGAGGGGACTTATCGCCACTATGGTGGCGTGCCCTGCACGGGGTTGCGACAGTCGCTCTCTCCATGTCGCCATGAAATCACGCCGGAGGTCTGTCCGCTGAGCAGCAATTTGCCGCGGCAGCGGAGTTTCCTCCCGACGTAGTGCCTCCGCGCGCCATTCGTGCAGGCGTGCGAGGACTATCGCCTCCAGATCCCATGGCGGCAATCCGGCAAGGAGGCTAGCCGCTTCGCCGGAGATCGTGCGGTACCCCCGGATTAGCCTTATGGCTATTACTTTTTGGGGCGCGTTCAGGTAGTGGGCGGCTTGCCGCCTCAAAGAACGCGCCCACACCGGGGCCCCGTAAAGGGCCATGGACCGCACGACCCCCGCGTATAGCCTCCGGCAGGAGGCGTTTGGACCCCTCAGGTTGGTCAAGAGCCGCTTGAAGGCAGCCCCTGTCCGTTCCAGTTTGGGAGCCAAACGTCGGAAGTGCTCCACGAAGTTCCACCGGCTGTCGAGGACGAGTCCTAGGTACTTCAACGTCGACCCGACGCCGATGGAAACCCCTCCTGCCGTCAGTAGGGATCCCAACGGTGGCGCATTCCAAGGCCCATGAAAACACATGGCCTCGGACTTGTGCAGTGCCACCTCGAGACCCAATTGCCGGATCCTCTCCACGACTATCGCAACCCCGCGTGTCATGTTTTCGGCCGCCGCCTCGTGCGACCTCCCTTGTGCCAGTACCAGCGTGTCGTCAGCGTAGCAAACTACGCTGACGCCGGTAGGGAGGTCGGCGCGCAGCACCCAGTCGTAACCGATGTTCCACAGGGCCGGTCCCAGAACCGATCCCTGTGGAACACCGCACGACATCTCTCGCCGGTTCCATTCTCCGCTTCGACCAGGGTAGATGACGGCTCTATCCGTCAGGTAGTCCCCGACCACACGACGAAGGTAGGTCGGCACCCGGTGATACCGGAGTGCCTCCCTAATGCAGCTCCAGGGCATGGAGTTGAAGGCGTTGGCGATGTCAAGAGACACCGCCAAGACGACCCCGCCCCGGGACACCGCGTCCCCCGTCGTGAGGGCTCTCACGCGCATGATGGCGTCCACCGTCGAAATTACATTGGGTAAGGTTGGAATTTGGACGGGTGAGGTTAAGCAGTTGTTGACAAGGTTGCGGAATGAATGGCTGGAGTTAAGCAGCTCTAAGTAAGGTTAGGATTGGGATGGATAAGGTTAAGCTGTTGGCGATGAGGTTTGGAAGTGGATGGGCGCGAGGAGGATTATGATTTTAACCGGTTTGTATGTATGTATGACGAATATGGAGACAATATCAAAATACAAGATGGTGCCGATAAAAATTTTACAACTTTTTGTCATGAGTGTCATTTTCATGGTTTTTGGGGTCTCTAGTATCGGATATATGATCATAACCAAAATCCAAAATGCTGCCGACAAAAATTTGATAACTTTTCTTCATGGGTGTCATTTCATAGTCTTAATTAACCAAAATCCAAGATGCATATACAACATGTAACGTAATTAACGCACACCCTCAGACACCCCAATTAGTATATTATGTTATAATCATAATACATACACTGAATTTTTAGTTAAACATATATGAGCATTGATTATTGATTAATTTAGTCATACTAATTCCGGAAGAATGTTGTGGTCACAGTACAAATCCATGAACGCAGACAGTCGCACACGTAGGTATGAGGGTCTTGTTAGCCTAGTAGGTATTCGCTCGCGTTCGAAACGAGTTAAAAAAAAACCACCTATAATAAAAATTATAGAAATCGATTCAGTAAACGATTCTGAACAAACTAATTTCAGGATGTGCGTTAAATATGTTACATGTTGTATAAGGTGTATATTTACATACACGAAATATTTTAAGAGTAACTTCTAAAAGTCGTAAAGTCGCCATAGTAACGAAAAAAAAAAATATCGCAGTGTTTTTTTTTTACGAAATTATTAAAATTCTAAAATTTTTTGAGAATTTTTGCATAAAACCTTTACTCCCATATTCTAACAATGACAGTAGGTAAATACAACGTAGTAAACTAGCGTAATGGATGCTTAAAAATAAGGAGCCAGTATTTATTTTATGGGTCAAGTAATTTTAAATTATTTATTTTTTATAAAAACTATACTCAGATAAAAAAATCCTCTGAAATGGCTTTGTTATAGCCGTCAGATGATTCTCTGAAAATATTTCGTGTATGAATAGTTAGACCTTATATACTAGATTATGCCCGCGGCGTTGCCGGCGTGATGTTCGATTATTATCCCACGGGAATGTCATACCGAAATAAAAAGTGTGCTGTGTGTTAATCCAGGTTATAAACTATCTGTGTGCCAAATTTCATCTAAATCCGTTCAAAATTGTTTTTGCGTGAAAGAGTAACAAACATCTATTCATCAGCACAAACTTTCGCATTTATAATATAAGTAAGATAGTTAGACGATCACTGCGATCGCGAGTCTGTTGCTGTTTGTTATTGAACAGTTCCATTGTCTATCTTTGAAAATCTCAGATCCTAATACATTCTACAATTAAACCTTCCCTAAAAACATTTGCATTTGTAAACGAAAACCCGATCAATATTGGATCAGTAGTTTTTGAGAAAATCGCGGATACATACGGTCGAGCACCTTCTTTTTTTGAAGTCGGTTAAAAATACTAACCTGCTTATCAAGACGACGGTACTAAGTAACAGTTACCAAATGCATTTTCAAAGGTCCAAGTAATCTTCTAGAATCAATAAAATTAAAAAAAATAATGAAATGGACCAATATTGTATAAGTGAAGTATAATATCAAGCGCTCAGAGTTGTTCAATGTGTGCGTACGGGTGATGTTGTTGTGTGCGACTATAGTTAGCTAAATTTGAGTTCATCAAAAATGTAACAGCGTCCTTAAATTGCGCGCAGAGGCCCAAGCTTGCAACTAATTTTAAATAGAAATCGTGAGAAATGGTTACGTTACAGTTACGATAATTTTTGTAAATTTATCAGCGACCCCATTCCCATCTTCATCAGCAATAACCAAAATTTTTTTTGAAACTTTTTTTATCTGATCTGTAGATAGCAGATATAATAACGATATTTTCAGGATAACATTTACGTTGACCGTCGTAAAAAAAAATGGAGAAAAATATATAATTCTGAATTAATTTTTAGTCACTTCACTCGTAAAAGTGGTTTTCTTAAATATTTTTACGTCCAGTTATGTGTGGATAAGCATCAGTTACCAATTTCAAAAGAAATCTTAGTCATTAAATTCGATATTTTAAAAATAATTGCAGAAAATAGGAAATTTTCAAAAAATACTTGAAATTTGCATTACGTCGACAATAATGAATAAAGAAACAAACAAAATTGGCGTTTAATGGATGCACGCAGGTCATACTATTACGCCATAATATGAATTCATCGAATTTGAAGATATTCATAAACCAAAATATACCAAAGGAAATCAAAAAATCTTCACATTTAACTTTCTTCTCCACTCCTACAGGAACTGAATAAAAAAAGTCCCATAAAAATCGGCGACCACTATAAACTTCGTTCCACCTTTTGGGTATTATTTGTCTAATTGCACTCGGCTAAAAGCAAACCTGTAGTGTTGCAGTCCTTGAGTGATTTAGTCAGTTGTCTGTACTTCAGTCAGTAACACAAGTATAGGGAGATTTGTGAATAAGTCTAGCTAACCAAATTAAACAACATTTACCTGACCAATATCCAGCTCAGGATTGATACTCGTACCAACATCTTCAATAATATCGACTCTTAGTATTTCGTGTTCTCCAGTAAGAATGTCCAGCTCCACTTCAGTCAAGCATACTCCCCCACACCTGTACGGCACTTGATCGTTAGCGGTGACCCTGTAGCTAGTCTGCAGATTTATTCCTCTATTGAAAGCTGTTTCAATCAATATCTCCCATGTGGGATCAGTTAAGGTGTCCCTGACAACCGTCAAACGGTCTAAGAGAATTTGGCAGCACTTGATAGCGCCAAAACAGACACACTGCGTCGTCCTGCTCCCGCCAGTGGCGAAGTTATTAGGGTTTGTTGAAACAGTAGGAGGCTTACACTTGACTTTTTCTATGGGAATGTTGAGAGTATACGCCACAGTTTGGATCACCTTCGTGTTAATCCCTTGTCCTATTTCTATGCCTCCATGATGGACCACAACTGTAGCGTCTCCATGGTACACAGAGAGAAGAACATGATAGTCCACGAGAGTAGTTACAGGCCAGCTCATGAAAGCTACTCTGAGACCCTTCTTCTTCCATCTGTTAAGTTTGTTATAGTTCTGTATTTCATCTTTGCGTTTGTTGTAATCAGCGTCTTTGAGTAAAGTTTGTATCATCTCCTGAACTTCAATGTATGTCGGTTCAAGGTTGTTGATCCTGACTTGAGCAGGATCACGCTCTAGTTCATAAGATATCCTTTCCATTATCTTTTCTGTCATTGATATTGCCTCTAATGATCCTGGAAAATAAGAACGTATTAAAGACTGATTGATATTTTTTTTATGTTTTTATAATTGGTCAGATGGGTACATTTTTTTTTAAGAGTTCAAGTAGCTGATTTAATATTATGATTGAATTAATATACATAGTTTTAACTCGAACAACTTAATTGTGAAACTCTGAGATGCAAGTAAATTACAGATTCAATTTTTATGAACGGTGATCTTACCTGATCACCGTTCACGTTCATGGATCAGACTTATGGATTTACTTATAGTGAACGGTGATCTTACCTGGTGATCTAGCATAAGAATTGGAAGCCGTGTCCGTAGTAACATTGAATACCTTGCACTGCCACCGCCGGTTGTCATAGCAGTTCTTAATAGCGGCCAGTACCAGGGCCGCGACAGGGTCACTGACCACGTACCCATTGTCTTCATAAATATGGTACTCCAGATACTGGATCTGCCCAGAACTACTGACGCCAATCTGCGCAAGGAACGTGAGATAAAAAAGTACTTACAAAATTTAAGACAAAAACCTTTATTCCAGCAAGAACCAAACAGACAATACTGACTTAAATAACAGCGATAATGTACCACTGATACTAGTAGAAGAAATAAACAAAGCAATAGAAACACAAAAGAAGGATAAAGCTCCCGGCCCCGACGAGATCAACAATGAATTGCTTGCAGACTGCAAAAACGATATTCTACCACTACTAAAACACATTTTCAACGATATATTATACACCGAAAGAATTCCAACTCAATGGACCACATCAACGATCATCCTACTTCACAAAAAGGGTGACAGGGGCGAAATGAACAACTACAGGCCAATAAGCCTAATGCCCAATATTTACAAAGTTTTTGCAAAAGTAATTCTATGGAGAATAACTAGAATTCTTGACGAAAATCAGCCCAAAGAACAGACTGGATTCAGGGCAGGCTACTCAACACTAGACCACATACTCACTGTAAGACAAATTTTCGAGAAGAACAAAGAATTTAAGGTGCCATTTTACTGCTGCTTCATCGACTACAACAAGGCATTCGACTCAATAGAGCGCAACAGTATTTGGCACTGTCTAAAGAACCAAGGAGTCGAACACAAGTACATTAGAATCTTAAAGAACATATACACCAAGAGTACAGCTAGAATAAAATTAGAAAAAGAGGGGGAACTAATAGAAATAAATAGAGGTGTACGTCAGGGGGACCCGTTGTCACCTAAATTATTCACAGCTGTATTAGAAGAAATCTTCCGAAAATTAAAATGGGATGAGTATGGACTTAACATAAACGGCGAACAACTTTCACACTTACGATTCGCTGACGACATTATATTATTCGCCACGACAAAGAGCATGCTAATAGACCTGGATAAAGAAAGTCGCAAGGTAGGTCTAACAATGAACACTTCCAAAACTAAAGCCATGACAAACGCTTCAGAAGACACTATCATTATATACAACGAGCCAGTTGAGTATGTAAAAGAATACACTTACTTAGGCCAACAAATCTCAATTACCGATGTAATGTCAAAGGAAATAGACACAAGAATCGGGAAAGCATGGAAATGTTACTGGAGCTTTAAGGAAGTAATGAAGAACACAGAAACTAAGGTGGCCGTCAAAACAAAACTATATAACACCTGCATACTCCCAGTCCTAACATATGGCTGCCAGACTTGGGCCCTCAGTAAAGCGCAATACAGGAAACTGGAAACATGTTAGACAGCAATGGAAAGAAGCATGCTGAATATAAGGAAGTCAGACCGAATAAAGAACAAAACTATCAGAAGACGCACGAAAATTGAAGACGTAACAATGAGAATAAGAAGACTAAAGTGGAAATGGACTGGCCACATAATAACCCAAGAAACAGAAAAAGAAATCGAGGTAGACAGTTTCGAAGGTGGGAAGACGAAATAAAGATCACAGCAGGGAAAACATGGACTAGGAGAACGCAAAGTAGAACGGAGTGGAAAGAATTGGAGGAGGCCTTTGCCAAAGTTGGGCATACAGACCGGGTTGTCGGTGTCACCGACTCGCCAGAGTCGTTAGATTAAGATTTAAAGTAAAAATGTAAAAATTCTGTGTCTGAATAAAGGCTTATATTATTTATTATTAAATTTAAGATCCGTCTGTGAAGCAAACAGCAAAATAGTTTAAGAGCCAGTTGTATGCAATTATTTTTAAATGGTTAGAAGTTAACTTCATGGATAGCGTTACTAGACCAAAAATATTAGATCTTTCTACTCCTGAAGTGTATTCTGCTTTAACAATATTCATACTTGCGCGTTGGATCCGATCGCAACGCCTGAAGAAATGATGTAGCACTTGCGTCAAATAACTGCATGTTTTTAGAATTTGTATTTTATTTGCAGACACTTAATAATAGTTAAACTAACTAAACTTATTTTTTTGTGCTGAACCCTACCTGGGAACCTTCCAGTTACGGATATAGGAGGTCAAAGTTCCAACTTTTTCATAAGTTAAAAATATTACAATTTTTTAAGGTTATAACTTTACTTTACATACCTCCATGACCCATTTACTATTCAATGCGTCCATCAGCACAATGTTTTGAATGCGTAACATTGAGTTTAACCGTAAAACGTGATATTCCACCCCTAAAAAAAAAGTCGTTTCATCGTCGTCGGGTTACTTAGTATGATGTACAGAATGCTTGGTTGACGACTTTGTGAAGGGTACGTTTACTCCTTGTATATTCAGCAAAAAAACAATGGCAAAATCAGAAAAAATAAACTACTTTTGTTATTTTGTAAGCTTTCCAAAAAATAATACCACTCACTTCAAAGTCCCGTGTACAAGGAAAGCGTTTGCCAACCACTCTCAAGTTAGCTTGGATGCTCATGACGAACCGACAGGGTCGGTCCATGAGGTGAGTCACCAGAGCACATGCGGCTCCCACGTGGTTCGCACGGGTTATCTTCAGCCCATACGCACCGCCATTTCGAGGTACTTTTATGTTTATTCTGGAAAGTAAATGGAGAAAATGTTATAAAAAACCTTCGAACTATCCGGAGTAGGAGGCACAGATTGTTTAGCATCATCAAAATATAATGTTCCCGCTGCTGGGACACAGGCTGGATGCAATTCACCACGCGGGCCCATTGTGACATGCCGGTTTCCTCATGATGTATTGCTTCATCGTTTTGAGAGCATTATTGCAGAAATAAATTACACAAAGTAATGCGCCTGCCTGAGTTCGAACACATGACCTGCACTCCTCCTCCTATCGTAAGTCCACTGCCATGCCTGAAAGTCAAACTGATAGAAAAAATAAGGAATTATGAGTAGAAAAAATACTTTTCGTACCTGTTTTGCGGTATATTCAGCACTTCAGATAGACCGATATGGAAAGAATCCAACCACTGCGTACTGGCTAACACATCTAGTCCATCTTCACTGGGCCTGGTGACAACGGTCTGATTCTCCATATGATAGACGTACTGCGCATAGATATCATCAGTACCTTTAAAAACTCTCTGCACGTTCGTACCTCGGTCTCTTGCAGGCAAGACCATGAACAATGTGATCCGATCCGGTTCTCTTTCTCTGGCATCTTTTATAGTCAAGATCGGCTTATTCTTATCTACTTTGTAGTTAATCTTGACCAGCAAAGCAGCTTGGTATGCTAGTCTTTCTGTTTCAGCTACAATCAGACCTACAGGTTGGTCGTAGTACTTAATGTACTTTTCAACGAACACTTCCTCCGGTACTAGTTGAGAAGGTACTCTTTGAGATAAAAACGAGTTTTTTCCAGGGATGTCTTTGGCTGAGAAGAATGCTAAAACACCAGGTAATTTCTGGAAAATGAAAAATATGCTTTAGTTTAGAGTGTTAAAAAAAGAGGGCATCGTATTCTTTTAGTTGATTTTTATTTACATAAGTGAAGCTTACCAAAGCCGGTGTAGCATCAATGCTCTCTATCTCACCAGTACAAATATCAGACGTGACAAAAGCACAGAAAACCTCCTTAGGTTGCGTGGGTAAGTCATTACAATACATAGCCTCCCCTGCACATTGTATCAACGCGTCGATCTTCGGCATTGGTTCGTTGACAGGCCATATTATGGGGTTCGTGTCGTAGACTTCGGAACCTTTCGATACTGGTCGTGTCTTTCTGAAGTCTCTTGCTCCTGAACGATACCAAGGCTTTAGGTGTTGTTTGGGAATCAGAACTAACAAGCCCTGGAAGAGAAATTAGATTTGTATAAAAGAACCAGGTACAAAACTGATAAGGAAGAAATTAAAAGATGGATGGATTGTGTGATGATAGCGACAAAGAAAAAGAAGTAAATATTAGCGTGAAGTTTGATTAGAAGAGAATGAAAGAAAAAAAATAAACACTTTGCGCCGACCGGCGTCCCATGGTACATGGGCCAAGGACAGGAAGATGATGATGACCGCAATCTTGAAAGAGCAAAAATTTATCGCTTACTTTATAAAACAAGCCAAGAGCGCATTTCTTCCTATAAGCCGGTTTCATCTCACCAGCAATTTCTTCAACGATCAATTCTCCTTCCAAAATCTTTAGTGCTTGTTGCAGAACTTCGTTCGTGAATATCTTCTTCATGTAAAGAAACTTCTCTGTTTTGTAAGCATGGACGAATTTTGACGAAAGTCCACCGATGACGATTCTAGCTGATAATAC
This sequence comes from Noctua janthina, assembly GCA_963576755.1. Lineage (NCBI taxonomy): Eukaryota > Metazoa > Arthropoda > Insecta > Lepidoptera > Noctuidae > Noctua > Noctua janthina. The sequence continues at coordinate 15,379,102 of OY755063.1, read as the reverse complement.
CACATCTTTATCATGCTCATCAAACTCGTACAGAAATGCTGCGTTAACTTGAGCGTGAGCATTTTGAGCACGAGGCATGATCTGAAAAAAGATCAGTCAGTCACTTAGGCGGAGATCTATTAACGTTAACGAACAAATGTTAAAGTGTAAGTAGCGTTTAAGGATCTCCGTCTTATTGTTTCTTCATATTACTGACTCCTATCAAAGCAGAGTTAAGAAGCTGTGAATGTGAAAAATAAATACAAGGTCATTAATCGAATTGCGTTTCAGTATCCCAAGCAGCTTTAGTTCATACAAACCTTAAAAGACACAAACTGGTAACGATGAGAATACGGTGGTATCTTCACTTGAGTTATTACTCTTCCTGTCATGTCTAGTGCTAGAAATTCCGCTGGAGTCACCTCCACTGATGATCCTTTGTGAACTAAAATATTTAACACCTATTAGGGACTTAAGAAAATTTGGTGAACTAATTGATCAAGATAGAATAGAAATTATTTCATCTATAATCCACAAGAAGGGAAATTATTTTATCTAGAGATCTTGAATTCTTACCAATAACCAAAGTGGCTCTGACAGTCTCAAATAACAAGAAAATATCCGAAGAAAATGTTGGCAACCGATGCTTCGTCATTAGATTACCAGCAACAGTGCCAATCTGAAAATCGAATGAAAAGTGGATCACCTGAGACAGTCTCTGTAGTATCCTAAATGGAACATCACTTGGGTACAGTTCTTCAATCGGACATTAATTGACTCAACATAGTTATACTGTCACTTACGGGATATCTTCCATGATTGTTCTTTGAGCTCCCTTTATTTCGACGCTGTTGCAAGCGCCATGATCGCGGGTTGTAAGTGACAGTATATGTTTAGTTGTAAACCGTGAAAGCTTAAAACAGTGATTAATTTACTCATCGTGTTTAAGAAAGCGACTGGCAAAGATTGTAGTTATGCGTGGAAGACACGATGGTCTACAACGTTTAGTTTTTCTCAAATAAAAAAATTGCTCTTGTTCACGTTGATTTTGCCAGTGATGTGACCAATACAATTATGATAACCACAACTGAGAAAGAACTGCACTGTAAAATTTCAGGGATTTGGTTAAATTTTGGACTTATAATGAATTTTTTAATACTTACGTTTCTAACAGGTATGTGAGCGACCAAGTCTAAATGTTCATAAAGCTTGTACAGATACTGAAACTCCTCATGCGCCTTAGACACATTCTTGAACAAGTCCATAAGATCAGTCAGGGTTATACCAGCACCGACTACTAAGTTCTGATCCAAGAAATATCCTTTAAGGTCTTTTATCGGCTTGATATCTATAAGAACTCTTGGGAAAAACAGAATTGGGACAGCACCTGAAAAATAGAAGCAGAATTTAGTATTTTATTAACTACGTCAACACGAAAAGCAAACAATCGATCTTAGTTAGGCTTTGAAGGAAATCTATGTACAGCAGGGCACGTTTTACGGCTTAAATGATGGTGATAATGACAATGATAAGGTCGAGCTTCAAGTTTAGGAGTTCTCCAATAGATATTTCAATAAACTCACCTCTTCCCGTATTTCCGTTAACCAACATATAAGAATCATATCCTTCAGAATCCAGCACAGTAAATATATCAGTAATTTCATTAACTCTATACCATACATGGCCATCCTTTAAATTAATCTTTTTTATCCGAGGAGGTTCAGCATCACTGTGTTTGACCATACACCAGGTTTTATCACATCCGTGACAATCTTCCTTGCCTTTACAGATTTTAAGATCTTCTATATCTTGGATTGATTTTGGTTGAGGTTTTGGAGCGTCCTTGGCGAAACTTTTGAATGCGTCGAGGATTGGCCTGCTACCTGTACATCTGCAGGTGTTACTTCCAAAGGAATTTTCTATCTCGTACTGAGTTAAATCATAGTGATTTGCTTCTAGAAGGCTAAAAAGTTTTTTTTTATAATTAATTAATGTTAAGTATAGCTAATTGAAACACGATAGTTATTGGTACTAAGTATGACACTAGATGGCGTAAAAAGGTACAAGAGAGTTCACCCAGAGAAAGTCATTATGAGCAGGCCATGCGCCAGGTCTGAGTTTGATGCAGGAGGCGGAATTACGGGAAGATAGGTGTTCAAGGAAGGACATCTACATCAAGCAGTAGATGAATATGGCTTAAAGAATGAGAAATGTGAGTCACAAAAATATCATTTTATTCAGCCAAGAAACTTTCTATCATATTTTTAGAACTGCACTAACCTGTACATGCTCATCACAAACCCTGGGCTGCAGTACCCGCACTGGGTACCGTTGTACTCCGCCAGGGTCTTCTGCACCGGGTGATATCCTCGCGAACGGTCGCCGATCCCTTCTATCGTCGTGACCTCCCAGTCCTGGCATGATGTCACAGATACTAGGCACTGAGGAACAGTTAAAGTAAATATATTGGTTAAATCGGTCTTTAGTGAGTCATAGCTGAACCTGGTTCTACAATAGATGACTTTTACAAGCCTTAAGACATCAATGTAGCGTGGTTACTGCTTCCTCTCGGAACGTAAAATTTACTGCAGTATGGGCAAAGTAATGAGACAAAACGAACACCGATGTTCTGGTTGGCGAAAATTCGCAAGTGGACTGCAGTCATGCTTTAGACCTTTTTTTTTCTATGTGAAAATCCTCAATTGATGTCCTTCGCCCTGGGGAGAGCGGTGGGTTCTGTCAGACTCGTACTGACTCAAACCACACCAGTGTTCCCTTGCACTCTTGCGTCGGGAGCAGCGGGATCTAATGCGACTTTTGCTGCCCCGGACTAGTGCCGCCCCGCTTGACCTGCGGGCCTCGGCCCGTAGGGGACTGGTGTAAAACTCCCCCCATTACGTAACAGAGGCGCACGTGGAACACTACGTGTCACCGTTTCAGGTATAGCGTTAATAAGGCGCGACGGACTCGGGGACATTTGTGGCCCCCCAGTATACTAGACCCGCCACTTGGTCCTGTTTAGTGGGGCCGGAAGAGGGCGCTATCCGCCCTCTGCCAACGCCCGGTGCGTCTGTTGCGGGATAGCAGGAGCTCGTCATCTCCCTCACCCTTTCCGCAACTTCCTTCTGTGACCTGACGGTTTCGCAGTAGAACATCACTCTGCGCTGCTGACCATCGACGATGTCTTTTGACCTGTTCTAACTTCGAAAAAGACTAGGAGAAATTCGGAAACAAACTTCAGTAATAATTATTATAAAAATACCAACAGGTGAGGGTTAATCCTATTTTCATTATGATCTTTCTTATTAAAAAAGGTCCAATGCATCGTCATTCATACTGAACAGACAAACATGAACATGTAGGATGTCGAAAGGGCCAAGACATAATTACATTCTATCAGCAGTAACGTTAATGGATAAGTCAAAGGCCCGGGAAGCATCTGGATAAGGTTAATATCTGCAAAAACAAGGGAAGGAGGAAGAAGGGATAGGAGGTTGGAGGTCGACACCCAGCAGCGAATGATTAGAGGTTGAACGACAAAGCATGCGTGATCATGTGCTTAACTGTTACTTAACATCGCTTAAAGTACACATGTGTTTATCATGAAAGTAGGTTAGAGAACATTGTTTTCAAGGGTATAACAATTTAATAATAGGTATAATTTTATTAACTGCTTCTTGATTAGCTCGTTATTTTAAATACATCCTAATAATTTAGTTTTCGCACTTGAATTGAAGTGTGGCTAAAAAATAAAATCCACACGGGTCGATCTTCAAGGTTAACCCACGCTTGTCTAGATTGGTCCGTGGATGGGTGATCATCTATAACATACCGAGTTTCCTAGGTGCCTCGGAAAGCACGTTAAGCCGTTGCTCCAGGCTGGCTGTCATTTGTAGATCTTTGACAGTCGTTACAGGTAGTCCGAAAGTCTGACCACCAGTCTTACCAAGGGGTATCGTATTACCCAGTATTAACTGGATTGTGAAGGTCATTTAGGCAGTCACTCTCGGCGCGGTGGGGTCATCGGGAATAGTTTTTAATTATTTGAATCGATTCCTATTTCTTTAGTATAATAGTTACATGTACTGTGCACTTTTTACAAGCTTTTATTTTATCTGCACATGAATAATATAATGACGTCACTATATTCAGTTGCAAATAGAAAAAAAAATACACTGAAACCAGACATTGTGACTCGCGCCGCAGAGTAAGGGCGCGTTCCTACTATGTCGTGACGATTACTTTATTGTTGGATAATATTTGGAAAAGTGGTCGAGTGGATGAGGGTGAATCGTGTCGTCCTAAACGTGAACACCTCCATTTAAATACACGAGCCCCGACGCTTTAAACGACACGATAATCTTTCGTCACGACATAGAGGGAACGCGCCCTTATTCGACGTATACTTTTCCAAGGAGAACTGTACACAAGATATTCATTGACCGCTTACTCGAATACACTGAGAAGCATGGCATAGGTAAATAAAGAGTGTTATGTTCATATTGACAGGCGTTGAGGCAAAGTAAGAGAGAAAATGCTTTTGCACCTTGTATAGTATTTAAAACCGGCCAAGTGCGTGTCGGGCCACGCACAATGTAGGGTTCCGTAGTTGCCCATCAAAATATGCGGACTAACTAAACTAATTCGCTGAATTTAATTAAGTGTATAGGTACTTACAGAATTGACAGAGAACGTCCTAGGATGAGGGTCACTGACGGTGACTGCCACTACACAGGATCCACAGCCACCCTCCTTGCACATGAACTTGGTGCCGCGCAGGTTCAGATGGTTCCGTATGTAGTCGTTCAGGGACGTGTCTGAGTCCACTTCTGAGCCCACTGTGTAAAGGTTCACGATATTAGTAACATCATAACATAACTGTTTTTGACATGGAAAGAAAAATTCCAGTGCGAGCAGGGCAGTTAGTTCGATACTTTCTTAAATAGATGGCGCTAACGTCACCGTAAGACGTTATTAATGGAACGAAAATTTCGGGATCTGTGAGCGGGGTGCGATGGTCTAGTTGGTTAAGACATCCGGTGTACTGAATCGGAAGGTCGCAGGTTCAAACCCTGCTCGCACTGGAATTTTTCTTTCCATGTCAAAAACAGCTATGTTCCCTACGCAGGGTTTGCGTATAAAATATTAAAAATCATAACATAACACCTGCTTCTTTCGAAGGGTTAGGCGGAGGTGTCCCAAGAGTCATATTTAGCCTATTTTGATAAATATCCACATAACAAATAAATTTTAACAGTGAAATCTAAGGGTGAAATCACATTTTCACGCAAGGATCAGTAATTTCGTGTATTCTGTTATTTAAAAGTGTCATTTGGTGGACCGAGATGCCCAGTCGGAAGCATCTGCATTAATTCGCGTCAGAAGCCCCTTTAACGTCCGGCTGGAGAGGTAAAAAAGTTTTCACCCTCATAGCATAGCTTATCGTAGCAAAAACGGTACGAATGGTGATCTATTCGGTAAAAGCCATTTCTTTCGGAAAAAAGCCATTAGCAAAGTTGAAGGGCAGATAGCACATCATTCATCATCATCTGCCTAGATATTTCTCAACTATGTTGGGTCCAGTCTAACTGGATGCAGCTGAATACCAGTATTTTACATGGAGCGACATGGAGTGACCTCCACAAAAAAGTCAGTATTGGATAATAAGATACCACTTGGTAATAATGCTTATTAGACTTTCGGGCCACTAACGATTGTCAAAGATCTACAATTGACCGCCGGGACCAACGGCTTTCCGAGGCACGGTTAGAACATTTAGGCAGATAGGACATCATCATAGATGGAATATACTTTGTTGTACACCAAAATTCATACAATTGATAAAACACCTATTATTTTACAATATTACTAACTATCTGTTGCCGGCGGCGACTTCGTTCACGTGGACATTTTGATATGCATGTGTGAAAAATAAAAAAAGATATAATATAGCCTATGACACAGGCTATATTATATCTTTTTTTTAATAGGCCCTATGTGGATCTATGGATGGGACTTTTGCGCGAACAGACATTTGCGCGCATGGACACTTGCGCGCATGGACACTTGCGCGCATGGACACTTGCGCGCATGGACACTTGCGCGCATGGACACTTGCGCGCATGGACACTTGCGCGACTGGATACTTGCGCGACTTAATGGCCAGTGAATAGTGACTTATAGAGTAAACAAAACATCACGCTTGTTATTACGTGAAGGGTGGGCTGATTTTAATGGTTTATTTATTGTTTGTAAAAATGAAAATCCAAGTTGGTGCCGACGAAAATTTTAAGTTTTTCTGTCAGTACACGGAGTCGGGATTTGTGCCCGGTTTAAGGCAATAGGCTCGCCAGCTATTAGATGGGACTTAAACATAACTGGCGGAATGTAGGTGCACCGACTATTAGGTAGGTTCACCACTGCCTAAGCTTTCGGGGATTACAAGTCGTGATGTTATGTGATATACTAGAAACGATAATCTCCACTTACCGGAGCACTTATCCTTATTCACATAAAACGTAATCCTGTCCATGTTGAATCAGAACTGAACGATTCGTACGTGCGAGGAGCCCATCAATATAATGAAACAATTTAACACTAATCGGCAACATCTTGTAAAGTAGCTAATTATCGCTATTATGCATTAATTGAACGAGGATGTGGCGAAACAGGGATTAAAGCTGCGTCTACACTAGTACAGTATTTTTGACATTTACCTTTTTTTAACTTTGACAGTTGTTACTGTTATTCAGTGACCCGAAAGTCTGACAACCAGTCTTACTAAGGGGTATCGTATTATCTTTCACGGGCATCTGGACAACTTAATTAGTTACCCAGAACTAACAGAGTTGTGAAGTCAGATAGGCAGACGCTCCATGTAAAATACTGGCATCCAGCTGCTTCCGGTTAGGCTGCAAGCTGACCCCAACATAGGAAAAGGCTAAGCAGATGATGAACTTCTACTGATTTCGCTTACACTGCATTGCTACATTGTACCAAGGATATTTCGGCGCTCTAATTGCGTTGACCATGGAGGTGCTGACTTTCAGAAGACCTCGGGTAAGACCTGGTTTATACTAGCGTAGACCAAAGAAGCGTGACTCAAAGGATTCAAACCAGTCCAGTCCAGCAGTTTGTGGATAAAGCTGCCTATGATGATCATGAAGCTAAGAAGAACACAGCAAATTGTATGCTGTAAACACGGCCTGACAAATAAAAATGGGGCGTTTTTTGTCATTTTTGGAGGGTCATATTTTCTTTGCTTATTAGTTTCTGAAAAAAAGAAAGGACGGGGGCATGTCTACAGTAGACCTTGATTTTGAAAAAAATGGCTGTGTGAAAGATATGCATTTCATTAAACGTAACCTAGATCAAGCGATTAAAAAAAAACAAGATGGCTGCCATTGGTGTGTGGGGTTAGGAGTATTTATAAACGAGTATTTGTCGATAAAAATGAGTATAGAATATACAATTAAAATTTTGGTTACTGGTAGCCACACACTGATATTCTTACTGAGACGCGGAAGCTGTAATTGCCGTTATCCTCATAACATGCGTTAGTACATTCGATTCGTAATTATTTTTCTTTTACAACATCCGATGTGTGATAGTCAATGTACGTTGTTTAACTCTTCATGAGAAACTGTTAACCATAACAGTTTTGACGGACCGATTAACAGTTTTGACTGTAACTTATCATACCAATACTTAGTAATTTAGGATTCTAGATGTTGGTCACTTAAAATCCGGTTGAGCTAATTTTATACCTCGCTGGTATCAATCCCAAGTGCAAACGAAACACAACCGCTAGCTAAAAATTTTTTCAAGATTTTTTTTTTTTGTGTTGATGAACACAAGTGAATACTGATGTAAATAATACGCAAATATACTCATAAAGTCTAAGCATTCTTCCAGATTTAATGTAAAGATTCATTAGTATTGACGCCATACAGGGTGTAAGGGACAGCCCTCCAAAAACTGACAGGGTGCATTCAGCTCCTTATTTTGAATAATATGGCACCGGATTTTTCCCCGGAACATTTTATAAAAAAAAAAAACATGTGTTACTATTCCTTTATTTCAATGTAAAATTATATTCCCTGTTCGCAGCCCTCCATTTATGTAAATAATACGGCTAAAATCAAAAATCCAACAATTGATGTTGAAATACTCTAACGAACGACGCGTGAAATCAGATGTTCACTTCCTGTCTAGCTACATAGTTCATCGAACTCGTCGTCGCACTTGCCGTTCGCTACGTGCGTTTTGTCACGGCTACGATACATTGCGTATGAGGAAACAAAACAAATCTTTATTGAATTCCCATAACATTCCTAAATTAATTTCTAGTACGAGTCATCTTAGTATGAAATACTGAATTCACCCCATCAGTTTGTGGAGGGCTGTTCCTTACACCCTGTATTTGGTATAGTAGGTTTGCGATTGGCTGCTGCGCTGCGGGTCGCGGGTTCGATTCCCCTACGGAAAAAACACTTGTACGGCTTACAGGTAGTGGTTCCGGGTCTGGCTGTTTGTGAGTTTAATGTTTGTAAACGCACCCACGATACAGAAGAAATTCCTAGTGTGGTCGTTTAAAAAATACAAATTATAGGTCAGGAGGACCTTAGGGATCATAATTAAATAACAATCAAATTATTTAAAGTATTTTAATTTTGATTTATAAATCACTTAATTAACACTTTTTTAAACATTCAAGCATATTTTATATTTATTACAATGACATTCGTAAACGCATTAAATACAATAGTTCAAAAATTTTGTTTTTACCAAGACGAAAAAACTAGCTGTTTTCCAAAGAATCGGTGGCTTACTCAAGGTTTGTAAGAGATCGTTTAATATTTTTTACTATTTTATTTAGTAACACTTAATAAAGGCGCTGGTACGTTTTTTTCTGTTTAAGTTCCCCGTGACTATGCTTCAGAAAAAAGTTAGTTATTTTCGAACTTAGTACAAAAAGGCAACTTTCTTAAACGCCAAGTATAAAAGCACATTTAGGTATATATTGAATTCAAAGAGATTCTTTATACAGCCTGTATAATTATCCGCATATTATCTTATTTATTTCAAACAACTGTTGAGGTAAATGCAAAGATAGTAAGACTTCAAAATAAGTACTTAATTAACATTTTTTAAATGGCACTTTAAGATATTAATTTAAAATGTTTGCATTATTTGCGGTTTATTTTAAAAGGGTAGGTATATCTTATGTTAATTAAAAATATAATAACTATTAATATTACTTAATGTTATTGTACCCCAATGTTTTGTTCAGTGAAGATTTTCAACAATGTTTGGTATCATAAGAAATAAAAATTTTGCAATTGCCCTCTTTTTTTATAAAAATTGCCCTCTAAATGCACAGAAATGAAAGTTTTATTAAAACATCACAATTTCTATAAAAATCGGTGGTGAATCGTTCTGTTATTTTCGTGATAATAAAATAAACTGTTTTGTAAAAAATAGATTTATTTGTTGCTAAGAACACCAGTCTCATTGGTATTTTCTTTTGCTTTGCCCTGGTTTATTAAAAACTTATTTTAGTTGGTCTTTTGCAAACTCACTTTTGAGAAACAGTATAAAAATACAAAATGAAATAGATATAAGATCAGATTTTATATTTATTTTATAAAATATCTTTATAAAAGTCGTAATCTAATGATTAACGTAAACTAAACTTTATTTGCATTTTTGTAACTGCATGAACTTACAAAACATTAAACGTAAAAGTAATGGTACGTAACTATTTCATGAAAAACGTAACTGTAATTGAAAACTTAAAAAAGGACTCAATTCTTACAACTAAGTATAAGAAACTTAATCAACTAAACGTAATAACAATGTTTTTACATCAACACTTTTGTCATGCACAATATTATTGAGAAATAAGCTTATACGGCAAAAACGTTTGATTCAAATACATTGCTGCAAAACAAACGTTTGATTCGAAGCAATTTAACTCACCACGAAGACAACATTTAGAAATATTCTTATTCATCAAACTTTTAATTATCAGCACATATCATTTGTTTAAAAAACCTACAAGTTATGAGGTATTGTATACATTTATAAGGCACATTTTGTGTCCCAAATTCTTTAAAGATATTTTTTTAAATTTCTCTTTGTGGCAGTAAATAAGATGTTTTAATGAACATTTTATTAAAAAAATGCTCAATTTTAAAATTCGATATTCAAATTAAAAATATTATTATTAACATTTTATTGACATGTAGCTGATAGTTAAATGTTCTACCAATATAGTAGATACGGTAGATATTTTATAATAAATGGCTGACTTAAGCTGTGTTGTAGATGGCTGGCTTGTTGGCGGGGTCGTCCATCTTCAGATAATAGCTTCTGATCACCAGCAAGAAGTAAATGCTCAGAACTGGAAATAAAAATAAAAATAAATTATGTGAAAACTGAGAAAGAGAAACAAATAAAATATCTTGACTTGGCACACGAGAAATGTGGAATGTCGGCTATCATTGTGCCGATTGTCGTAACGGCCAATGGCCTTATGGCTAAGAGCCTTGATGATCATCGTTCGAAGCTCTCCTTAGGCGGTCGGATCAAGAATCTGATTCAGAAGGCAGTACTCTTCGATACGGCTCGCATTGTGAGGAAGTTCCTGTCTCTGGAGCCCTAACCACCGGTAGCTTGGACTCTACTCACGACTCCGGTGGCTATACTAATTTTACATTTTTAAATGTTTTTTATTTGGTATTTTTAAATAAATACTCAAAAATGTTAAAAAAATATGTGTGAATAAAGAAAATAAATTATGTAATTCATGAACACAACACCTCTCAGCTATGAATGCTTGCATAAAGATACAGGGTTTGAACATGGAAAAGGTAAAAACGGATCGGTACGGGTAAAAGTACTCTCTGTATGCCATCACATATAAACTACAGGTGCAAGAAAATACTACAATCAAAAATAAAAACCCCCATCTTTATACAAGAAACCTATTGAGGATCGGCTTTCCAGTCTAACCGAAAGCAGAATTTTACATGGAGCTACTGCCAATCTGACCCAATCCAGTTAACCCACTTACTGAGTTACATGATCTTACTCCTTGGAGGACTTTGAAGACAGTTTGTTATGCTTTCGCTTTCGTTTTGCTTTCGTTTAAATAAAATTTGAGCATCAAATATGAAATATTCTGATTGCTTACTAATGCAATTTTCTGAAATGAATATGAGTGAACATATCTGCGTTTAGAAGACATTGCTATTTAGAATTCTGTAGGGGTAACTGAGTTTGTTTTTCCAAAACAAAAAAACAATTCTATCTATTCTATTCTATTTTCTATCTTTCTACGAACTGTTGATAACTACGATAATGTCCTTATGAGGAAATAATTAAAGAAACACCACAGTACTGTCGCTTATACCGCTAAAAGCTGTAATACTACATCTTTACGGTTGCATTACACTCAAATTTAGTCTGACCAGTATGTAGCCACCTGAACAGCTCCTACATTGGCATTGTTTAAATCTTAGAACGTGCAGGTAGCTAAGCCAGATGAGTAGGAAAGAAGGGAAGGCGTCATTATCATTTTCTGCAAAGCCTTTTCCCAAATTTATTGGGGTCGGGTTACAATCTAACCAGTTGCAGCAAAATACCAATATTTTACATGGATCAATGAGTTATCAGACTTGGCATGACACGTAAAATAATAAAAAATACTTACGTATAGAGATGAGATCCTTGACGATCTGGCCAGCAGAGATATGTGCCGCGGCAAAGCCAGCGAAGAACAGGATGATGTACAGCACGATGAAGACCAGCCCGTAGATCAGATAGGCCTTCACATGTCCGCGTTTGTACTGAAACAAATACATCCGCGTTAGCACATTCTACATACACTAGTCATACATGTAAGTAACATACTAGTTAAGTTTAGGGAAAACAAAAAACACTTTATTTTAAAAAAACCTGACTGCGAAAAAGACAATTTAAAAGTAATGCACTAAAAAGACCGAAACAAGATTGAGAATAGAAAACAAAATTAAAATAAACTATAAACAAAGTTTTAATGCAGAAAATAACCCATAATTGCATTGTAAATATTTATTTTAGTTGTAACAATCTATGTTAAGATCTAACTTAGCTCATCACCATTTTAACTATAAATAGTATTAGGTACAACAATGATTGACGTTTTCAAGTACATAGGTTAGATTAATCCTCCATCCGAGCGATAGCAAACTGTAACGATCTAAATTGACGAATACTTTTATCCTGGCAACCCTGCTCTATTTAATGCCGGGAACGCCCGCTTTAGATACCATTGGTTCCGCAATTGTGAGCGTTGTTATTCAGTTATTCTTCCATTTATATAATCTAATAGTCAGTTGCATCGGGGAAGTACAGAAATATCAAGTTATGTCCTCGCCCTATCACTATCAATTGACGAGAACGACTGTCATGCCGTTCTTCTTGTCAGAAAGATAAACAAAATTATGTTTTCTGATCTGCCTGTGTTTCTTTCTGTGTGTGTTTGGAAACTGTGATCTGATCTGTCCTAGCATTTTTATTTAACAAACAGACACGGTATGGAAATCATGAGATTACACATCAAATATCAACATTCAAAAAATTAACGTCTCATTGTTTTTAAACATTACATGCGGTTTGAATTTTTTACCAACTACCTATTAACACTTAAGTCTCAAATGAATCAAACACATAATTAGGTACGAATGCCTGTTTTTATCCAAAAGGTTAAACAGTGGAGACCCATAGGCATATTATACTCACATTTCGCCACTTATGTTTTAAGTCACATGTAATAACCTGACACTTTATCAAGAATGAACAAAGTTATGGGCCAGAAAAAATTGAAATTCTGTCGTACGTACGATACGACACAGATAAAAAAACGGTTGCTATAAGTAGAAAAGAGATAATACCTGATGCAGCCCAACAAGCAGGACTATAGTGAATGCCAGGAACAGTATGAGGAAGACCAGTAAGACCGCTACCACCGCGAACATGACGGCTCCCAGTGTCTGCGCCTCTTCGTCCTTGCCTTCTGCGGTCACCACGCCGGCCGCGGCCAGGCCGAGGATTGACATCAGGATCATGATGATTTCCCCGATCTGGAACATTGTTTTAGAAAGGTTAGTTATTTAGCAGATATACACATTGTTTCACATCGGTGGTAAAGCCGAAATCAGAGGCTTCACTCGTCTTTCATTCGGTCTCTTTCATTCAAGTCAAAACGTCGGAAAAGATATTGAATCAAAAGTCAACGTAAAATGAAATAAAAATGAACGATTCACTCCAGTGACGCGTAGACCTTAAGCTGGCATAGCGTATTACGCAGTTTCAATAGGATAACAAACCAGCTTTTTTTGGTTACGTTACCGCTGACGTTTTGTCTACTGGATTTATTTACATTACGCGACAAACGATCGTAAAACAAACCGATGAGCGACCCAAAGCAATTGGCACGGTAAACATAATTTACCATTTATACGCTTCCCACGGCGCGTAACCTGATCTAACATGGCGTGAATAATATCCAAGCCATGTCTCCTCGTGGAGAGCCAGCATGATGCACAAAAAAAGCTGCAACCACTTTTGTGCAAATCACATCATACCTATACTATAAGAGTAATAGATAGACAATAATCAAAGGCCCAATGTAAATGATAAATTAAAGAGCATGGAGACGCTAAGAAATGGGTGAATAAATCGGAGATCTTTGCCATGAAGTCTTCCAATTCCCTCTAGGCTCACGTGGTGGATTATGGCCCACTGCAACATTCAGCAGGATATATAGGAGGATGTTCCTTACCAGGTTAAGGTACCCGATGATCAGGCATCCCGTCCTCAGGTCTATGCAGAAGCAGCACTTGTTGAATTCAAGAGCCATTTTGTATCTGTAACAAGGGATATTTAACATTAGTAAGTGGTTCATTCATTTTATGCTCTTATAAATAATATCATTGGTGTCTCCGTTATCTTCTTCTCAGATAACATCCAGAGATAATAGCAGTCTTTTTTTTATGGCGGTAATAATCATCTTCCTGCCGTTGTCTCATGTTACTTGAGGTCGGCACTACATGTTTTTTTTTCCATTCTCTCCTGTCAACCGTCACGCATCATTTACACCTTTTTCCATCATATCATTCCTCACACAATCCATCCATCGTTTCCTTGGTCTTCCTCTCCCTGTCCATCCATCAACATTTATATTCATCACTCTTTTAGCCACAAGGACGATTTTTTTTTTAAATAGATATAAATCTACTTTAAAAAATGGTTTGTATTATCATTGCAAACAATTGATAAAACTACATCCGCACAAAGAATTAACCAACCGTTTCCGAGTTTTAAAGACTAAAATAGCTTAGCAAGAGTACATGTGTTTCTATCCCTACAGTTACTACCACGGCCCCATTAAGAACACTCCCATGGGAAGCCCCGATTCTTGAGTCGTGAGGCAGCAGTTATTTATAGCAATTATGACCATCCGGAATGTAAGCAACATCTCTTCTCGCCATCTGGGAGCCTAGTACTCAAAGTCCCACACTATTAAACTAACGTCGTAATCCGAAGTACTTAATCATACTCGTAAAATTCTTTGTGGGTTAATTAAGGCCAGTCTGGTAGACAAAGGCGCAAGTTCATAAATTGACTACAACACAAAGAAAGATAGGTATATACTATAGAGAAGCGGTAATAAGGACTATGATCGAAAACTGTGATCTGTGATGCCTTCATGAAAAGTAACATAATTGCCTAGTTTAACACGTTACACTTGTTCCTACAACTGGTTATTGCAAGTATGTACAATGTTGTTCGCTGGGGCTCGTCTATCTACTCATTCATTCAAATAAATAAAATTGAAGTTTCTGTTTGTAATTTCAAACTAAAAGGGTTTTACTGAATGCAAAAAAAATCGAATAGAAGCGTTGTTAATACGGGGGCAGATCATCACAACCAATTAGACATGAGAATTATTATGTCTTAGTTCTTTAGATAATATCATTATCTAAAAAATATTCACGCCGCGGACCAATGCAATTTACAACGTGACCACTGACCACATGCATGTTATCGGCGCCGCACGAGAAAAATACGTTCAAAAATAGCCCGAAATAAAAACAGTTCGCCCATTTATCTACTCGCCAATGTCAACAGTTTAGTACTCCTTCGATGATCTCATTTGACATTGAACAACTCAAACTAGAATGCCTAAAATTTTAGGGGAACTTGGCGATGGCTAATTCGATCTTATTATGCTTACAGAATCTTGGCTATCCGAAAATTCGATCATACCTGAAATGATAAACTACACAACTCACAGTACTAAATCCCACCTTAATCAAAATGATGGTATTGTATTATATCTGAAAGATAGCATACACGCGAATGTATATGAACCAAATTATTGTCAGGAAGTCAATTGTCTTGTGACAACAATCAACAACGATTTAGCTGTTGTATCAATGTACAGACCTCCAGCATTCAAAAACCTAGACCCCTTTTTAAAGTCCTTAGACAAAATCTTGTCCAGTATTAAAAAATATAAAAATATAATCTTAATGGGCGATTTAAATATTAATATTAAACTTGAACAGCTTAACCCTAAACATACAGAATACTTAAATATGCTTGCTTCCCACGGCCTTCTTCCCACGCACACTCTGCCGACTAGAGAATCAAACTGTCTTGACCACTGCTTCGTCAAAACAAATCTAAAACCGTTGACCTTAGTTTGTAATTCAACCTTAACTGACCATTCAAGTGTTATGATATCACTTCCTCTCAAAATGAAAAATAGACCCAAAAAACACCCCTTTCATACAAAAACTGACTACGATGCTGCTATTAGAGACCTAAAACAGATTGACTGGGAACAACGGTTTCATAATGATGACCCAAATGCAATGATGAACATCTTCTTGAAAACTATCAGAGACATCCTCTCGAATCACACACACACCGTCAAACAGACTAGGCGACAAATAATCGTTAAGCCTTGGATTACACCAGGTCTACGTAGATGTATGAGGAATCGCGACCAACTTCACCAAAAACTAAGAAAGGACCCAGAAAACCCAACCCTTACTATAACTTACAAGCGCTACCGAAATACATGTAATAATCTACTAAAAAACCTTAAAAACAAATATTTTAAAACAGAATTAGCTAAGTCTACTAACAATATAAAAAAACAATGGGGATTGGTAAAAGAAATGGCTAATTTAAACAGCTACCCAAAAATGCCAACAGATCTTCTTTCCACTAATTCAACACACCAGGACGCGTTAAATAACATAAATAGCTACTTTGTCAACGTCGGTAGTAATTTGGCAAACACCATTCTGTCCAGGACCCTCACAAATGAGATAGATCTGAGCAGGCGGTGGAGACCAAAACCGAATAGCGGAACCCTAAACTCCTTTATGCTTCTCCCGACAGACCAATTTGAAATTAAAGAAATAATTGCTAACATAAAAGCCAAGAATTCCTCGGGATGGGACGGTGTCTCCACGTTCTTCATTAAAAGAGCAGTGGATTTCCTCATTGAACCGCTAGCACACATATGTAATGCTTGCTTTTCAAAGGGAGTCTTTCCAGAAGCCCTTAAAAAGTCTGTCACTATTCCTATATATAAAGCAGGAGACAAAACTTTGGTGTCGAATTATAGACCGATCTCGCTACTTTCTAGTTTTTCAAAAATTCTTGAAAAACTTATAAATAAGAGGCTAAAACACTACCTAGAAACTCATAATCTTCTCTCAGGTAATCAATTTGGGTTTAGGGAAAAAATATCAACCGCTGACGCTCTTCACAAACTAACTTCGTATGTAGTCGAAAACATGGATAGGGGACAGAAGTGTCTAGGCATATTCCTAGACCTAGCAAAGGCCTTCGACACAGTCTCTGTACCCATCCTCCTGAACAAACTCAATACCTTAGGAATTCGAGGAATACCTCTCCAACTTTTTCAAGATTACTTGACAAACCGGAAACAGGTGATAAAAATTGATAACAATATAAGCCATGAGGAAAATGTCACCTTCGGAGTGCCTCAAGGTAGTGTTATGGGTCCTACGCTGTTTTTAATATATATTAATGACCTCTGCAATTTGCTTTTACAAAATGGTCAAATAATAACGTTTGCAGATGATACAGTATTATTGTTTAGCTCTAACACGTGGAAAGATGTAACCGAAGCAGCAAATGTAGGTTTTTCTCTAGTAACCTCATGGCTGGACAATCATCTGTTGACACTTAATCTTGACAAAACGAAATATATTACATTCACAATTAACAGTAGAACTCAACCGTCTCCTAACTCAATAAACATACAAACTCACCATTGCACAACTCGTAGTACCTGTCATTGTAACCCAATCACCAGAACCAATTCCATAAAATATCTCGGTGTTACAGTAGATCAAAACCTAAACTGGAAAGAACACGTCATTAAAGTAAATAATCGCGCAAGAAAGCTGATTTATATTTTTAAAACTATCAGAAATACATGTGACATTACGCTACTAATAAAAATCTATTTAGCACTATGCCAATCTATACTAATATACGGCCTGAATGTATGGGGAGGAACCTCAAAAACAACCATGTTGTCTGTCGAAAGAGCACAACGCATGGTACTTAAAGTAATTTCTCGCAAAAAGTACACTTTTCCAACACACCTACTTTACTCAGAACTAGGAGTACTAACGGTGCGAAAATTATTCATTAAACAAGAGATCATGGCACAACATAAAGTAAAACCGCACTTTGCTAAAAGACGGCGATTAGATATAGTTTATAACATACCCAAATTTAGAACATGTTTTGCACACAAATTTCACAATTATCTTGGTCCTAGCCTTTACAACAAAATAAGTAAAGATCTAAAATTAAAGAATCTTGATAGCCAAACATGCAAAAAAGCTATTGAAAAATATCTGAAAGCACTAGACTACAACAGCACTGAAAATCTACTTTAAAACGCTGTTATAAACAAGACACATAAATAAATTAACAATATAGCACACCTAACTGCACACATACAGCAACATACATAAAACATATACACATATACATATACATATACCCATACCCAAACACAGACAATTCCATTAATTGGTGACTTAATTAATATAATTATCTGTACTATGACTTATTACCTATACAGTATGTAATCAAACTGCTGCTATGTGACTTGTAACTGGAACCTTGTGGGAATCTGTTGTTCTAAAGTTGAGGAAGACTATCCGCTCGTGATACAGTTTATACTAGTACGAGGGGATAGGGCGAATCAGTCTAAAGACAGCCAAACCATCTTTATATTGTACCATTTCACATTCAACTATCTGTCCACTTTGTGTTTATTATTAAGTTACTCTGTATGGTTGTCTCAAATTCGTGAATAAATTTATTATTATTATTATTATTATAATTCAGCTATCTTAACTCTTACAATTGCTTCTTTTAATTAATCCTGGGAATGTTCCATATCTGGTACATTTTAATTAAGGATATTGGGTAACACAGTAAAGCAAACAGAGTTGAGCAGCATTGTTTTGCTGTTTTGTGATGAGCGCAACATGTTACTGGCAACTTGGTGTTGATGGTAACGTATGGTAATGTTTTGAATTCATAGTAAAAAAAGTTGCTCGATTTTGTTGCCAGCAAAATCATTAAAAATATTTTATTTCACATTGGCCTGTACTTAAAAAACTTCGAGAAATGGTGCAAAGTTCGGGTTGGTCGTTTCATATGGAGAACCGAGAACCGAGACGAAACTCCGTGGTTACTCTTTTAAAATTATTTAGTACTTAAGTATGCGTAGGCCCGACAATAAGTGGTTGCTTGCTTCACAAAAACGTAAAACAAGATAGAAAAGTTAGAAGGCCTACAATGTTCACACATTTACAAATAATCGGTATAAAATAATCTTATACAAAGAAAGAGAAAAATATAATAAAAAAGACTACGTAACCAAGTGACACAGCAACATTTGACGTTGCGGTCAACTATGTTGCGAAAACAATTCTCAACTATGTATCCCATTAATACAAGCTTAAGAGGTTATATCTGTTCTTATTCAAGCGCAAATCGTTTATCCATATTATGACCCGATAGCCTTCTATGTTGGATGACGTCGTAACATTTAGATAAAAATAAAGCTTTTTTGTATTCTTTTATGGTTGAATATAAAACGAATGACGTAATGGACAGTAGAATTTGGGTGGCCGCACCCTGATGAGCGAATAACTTAGTCTAGCGCACGATTCATTGTAACATATTTCATTTTCATGAGAAATTACTCTGCAGTTAGTCAACATTATCACGGTGTTTTTTGAATAAGTGCAGCCAATTACTTGATCCAAACAGTATAAAAGATGATCAGTCTTTTAGCCCCTCAGGGGGGTTACTAAGACCTCTTAAGGCAGGAGTAATTACAGTGTGGGAAAGAGACAGAGCTACACAGGCCATCCAGCTCAATCTCTTTCCGACACTGGAATTACTGCTGCTTTAAGACGTCATGGTAGGCTACCAGCTCCAAAAACTTTCCAGGTCTGCCTGTTTTCAGGCCCTTATGGGAATAACTGAAAATCGTTTACTCAAAGCGTCCCGTTTTTCTACAATGTCTTTCATCAGGATTTACATAAGGTTTTCAGATGCATAAATCAATCTAATTATTTTTTTACTTTCCCAAAGTTGTTTTCGCTCCTATTTAGTAGAATAATTTGTCTAGACCAATATTAGTATAAAGAAAGATACGCTACGTTTATACTGAGCGGCGTTTAAATATCGTTGCGTTGTTACGACTGCGATAGATAATACGGAACGTATGATACAGAAAGAGATAGCTATTGCACTTGAAGTTTTAAATTACGACAATTGTCTGAATTTTGACTGCAACAATTTGCACGCGCTAGTGCAATTCTACCTCTTTTTATTTATAAATATCATTGGTCTAGACACTTTTACTTTTTAATCATTTAGTTTAAGTTGCTTACATGTGCAAAAAAAAAACATCTTTACATATTCCTGTGGGAATAGTACAGAAATCGTACCTATTTGTAAAAAACACACATTTTCTTTAATATTAGTGAATGATTTCATTCTATCGATCTTCGGTCATATTCACTGATCTTGAGTGCGATGATCCATGTTTAGAGAAAAATTTGGATTAGATCCAAGAAAATATTCGTAAAAGTAAAAGCGTCTGTATGACTCAGATTTTATTCAGGACTCGTTGATAAGAATTTCAACAGTAATGTATATTTTTCTGCATAGCGGATGCTGTAGTTGATTATTACTGCTATTTGGTGGGTAGTTAGCTAATTAAAACATAACAATGGTTACCGATAGTAAGTTATCGGTAGGAAATAAATTACGCGCGTAATTTTTTATCATTTAACAAAAAACAGGAAAAAATCTAGTAAAATTCTGATGAAAAATAGACCGTTGCCGCGTTGCATTGGTTGGTATCAATAAATGTAGTCAGATAGGAACAATATGGTCTTTTTTTAAAAATATTTGAAAACAAAATGCCCACAATTACAAAACTGAGATAAGATGGAAACCAGAATTGGAACAATAGATTAGAAATTAATTAACACGTTTGGTACCGAAAAAGCCCTAATGAAAAAAATGCGCCTAATTCACACTTCCAGATAAGCTTTATTGATTCAGCTGGCTTACTATTAATAAGAAGCATTCTAAATTTCAGAACAAAACTGAAGATAAGACGGACTTAAAACATCTGCTTACAGATATAACTATGGAGGTCGGTTTTGTGTAAACTCGCCATTGTGTGAATAAAATAACTTTTGTATTATTTTAAGGCTTATTACTAGTTTTGTTATTGTTTTTAAAATACCTACATATTTATTTTTCATAACGATAGCATGGGAGACAATTGTGAACTGCCACACTGGGGCAAAGATGTACGGAAGTAGTAAGTACTTTAAAAATATGTACTTAATCACTGTTTGGGTATTTGAGTTTAAATGTTTGTAAACGCACCCACGATACAGGAGAAATTCCTAGTGTGGGGAAACGTTTTTTAAAAAAATAAAAAATAAAATAAATAAATATTGGTCCATTAAAAAAATCTAACGTCGTTTCCTTTATAAACGAATCGTGTTTATAAACGCTTGACCCAAGACGACCCTTAAAGAAAACTCATCTAACCTCAAGATTACCCAAAAAATGTGCGATAAAACCCAGAGGGAAAGGTCACATTGATAAGACGATTGCATGTGTATCTTTTGTGGCACTATGTACACTTTTGGTATGCAAACCGGCGCCGGCGCACGCGGTGCTCAACAGTCACGTACATAAAGGCATTTAACAGTTCACTAGCAGTTTATTACGCTATAGACTAGCTAGAAATAGTTTGTTCCAAATATGGAACGACTGGTTTATGCATAGACAAATGCCAATAAAAAAATTATGGACGATTTATCTAAGACTGGTTAAGGCCAGTACCGGTTCCATAACCATTTGTAGATCTGACGATGTGCAGGGCAGTTCAAGGTCACAGTGATATATGGCACATGGGAACCATTAGAACTGTAAATTTCATCTTCTTGTCATTAAGTAAGTGGTAAAAAATATTTCTAACTCATCATCTGCCTAGCCTTTTCCCAACTATATTGGGGTCGGCTTCCAGTCTAACCGGCTGAATACCAGTATTTTACATGGAGCGACTGCCTATCTGATCTCCACAACCCAGTTAGTACTGGGTAATACGATACCCCTTGGTAAGACTGGTTGTCAGGTTTTTTGGGCCACTGACTGCCTAACGACTGTCAAAGATCTACAAATGACAGCCGGGACCAACGGCTTAACGTGCTTTCCGAGGCACGGAGGAAACTCGGTATGTAATGGGCGGTCACCCATCCACAGACCAACCTAGGCAAGCACGGCTTAACCTAATGATCGACCCGAGCGGCTGTTATTATTTAGCCACGAGCTCCTCAAAAAAATATTTCAACTAATAAGGTAGAAATAAAAGTTACCATCAAGCTACCATAACTTTATCATTCATGGACTGTACAATGAGAGATTTTTAAACACGCCATTATTAGTTAGTTGGTGTAGGTGGTAATATACTGGTCAATCAAGTTAATAGGTTCTAATTGATCGTAAATCGATCATTAAATATGATTTTGGATTCTCGACGGGCAAGGTTATAAAACAGGTTGATTTCACATTTATAAAAATAAATTGACTACTAAGTAATAAATACCTTAAGATCACCGAGCAGCAACTACGCACAAGTTTTTATATTTTAACAAAAATTTATGTTACTTACGCCAATTTCACTGGATTGGTTACAAACTCACTCAATTGTCGTCAACTTCATGTTTGGGTGACGTATTCTACTTCTACTTACCTATCTGTATGCAAATATATGCGTTCATTACAAACAGCTAGCTATGTTTTGGTTTCATTTGTGAAAATGTTACTTGAAAATTTCGAGCAAGAGTGAGTTCCACCAATGAATCTGAACGCGGTTATATTATAACATCTAAACCGAGATCAAGAACTGTCAGTGTCAAAATTGAGCTGACAGCAATTCTTTCCCAGTAAGTGGTTATAGGCAGTCACTTCATGTGAAGTACTTTAGATTGGAAACAGACCCTAAAATAGCTGGCTACGCAGATGATGATGAATTTTTAATAAATCTAGACGTGCTCTAACAAAAATAACTCACTTCCAGAGTTTCTAAGGCGCATATATCTACATTTATTTATAAACTATCATCGTCGATTCGTTGTAAAATAAAGCGGGTTTTAATTTATTCACTCTTTCATTGCATGTTAATGTACACTACTCAGGTTTTGGGACAATTTAGTCGGTGATGTCATATAGGGGCGTGTGTATAAACGTGAAGTGCTGAACAAATTAAGCAGATTAATTCATTATTGTTACTGCAGACAGACTGAGCTCCAAGGACGTAAGAAAATATATAGATACGGTTTGAATAATGTGGATTAAAAGTAAAATAATATATTTACTAGTTTTATATTAAAGAAAAAAAGAAAATTATAGAGAGACACTCGATTTCATCTAATCTGCCTAGCTTTTTCTCAACTACGTTGAGGCCGCCTTCAATTTTAACCGGATGCAGCTTGCAGCTTGCCGGATGCAGCTTTACATGGAGCAACCGCCTAAATGACCTCAACAACCCCTTGGTAAGGTTGTCTTGTCAGGCTTTCGGGCCACTGACTACTTGTAACGACTGTCCAAAATCTACAAATGACAGCCGAGACCAACGACTTAACGTGCTTTCCGAGGCATAGAGCAAACTCTAGGTAGGTTTGTATGAAATGGGTGGTCATCCATGCACGGACCAACCTAGGCAAGCGCGGCTGTTATTATTTAGCCGCGAGCTCCTCAAATAAACACCCGATTTATGAAACGAAAATCAACACAAGAAAAGTTAAATATTTTCTAGTGAGAACAGTGCCGTGATTATTGAATGAATTATTAATATCCAATCACACATATTGACACATCACTAATTTACGTTCTGGAAACCGGGTGTGTCACGCATCCCAATTTATTTTCCATAAGCAACTCGAGTTTCATTTAAATTCACAAACAAAAAATAAATACAATTTCATCCTAATTTAGATACGGCTCTTAATAATGTACCAATCCTGGAATTTAGTTACAAAATTCTGTTTTTGAAAAAAAAAAACCGCTTATCGTAGAGAACTTTTTCAATTGAATGCAATTTGAACCAGCCAACTAATGGGCTAACTGTAGTTGCGTCGATAACAGTGTAGTCAACCCATGACGTCATTAATTAGTCAGTGGAGCTAAAATTTCATTAAGCGACTGAGTGTGACAGTTTCAAAGCGTTTCTTTAATTAAAAAGCATTTAAAACAAAGTGACAAATTGTGGTTGAAACCACCAAAACGGCAGAAAAAATAGAACACATCATTCTCTTGCCCCCATCTCAATTTATATGGGGCCGGCGCAGCATGTCTTCTTAGAAAAATAAATACAAAATGGGTCACCTAAATTACGTGTAGGTAAATGAAATAGTGTCCCAATGACATTGAACTAATTCTAGATTCGCACATTCTGGTGACATAGATCTATGTAAAATTGTAAATACTCGTATGACTCGTAAAATTGTAAATGTAGTCGGAACATATGCGCCGTCTCATATCGTGGTGGTAATACATAATACATAATTATACACATACTGATGTATATCGGTTACTCAATCACGCCAGACAGGCTGAACGGATGGATGGATGTTTGTTACTAAATCACGCCAGAACGGCTGAACGGATCTGGATAAAATGTACTATGGCTATAATATAATCTTTGCACACAAACATTTTGTCAACTTATTGCTTACACTCAGCAATAAGTTGTCAAAATTGTATCGAATTCGGATGAACGGATTGACAGCACATAAAATACGAACAATTTTAGAAACACAGATTTTTTTATATATTTGATGCATTGACGCAGAGATGCATGGCAATAAAAGAGACAGCCTGTTTAAATGTTTAAACTACACATTAATTATAACAGTAATAAACTTTAAAGTGGATAAGTGACAAGGGCGCGAGTTCCGCCATCAATCATGTGGTCACGGATGATTTAGACAAATAATGACAAACAACAATATCTTTATCATAGTCTTATATAATTATACCGGATCGTGCACTCGAATAATAACTACCACAAGTATTTTGACTATCGCAGTATTATGATTCCGAAACTGTGATAACAAATTCATCGAGTACAAGGGCACTCGTAGAACGAAAACAAATTTCCAAATAAACTCATTCCTTTACATACTGCACCTTTTTGTTGGAAAAATAGGAAGTTGGAACACAAAAATTGACGTAAACTCCACGACTGTACATGACCTTTTCCGTCTATGTCTAAACAAAGCCCACTACCCATGAGTACGTACATCTGACCTTTAGAATGACATCAGTGAGGTGGGTGACTTTATAGGGGCCATTTAGGGCGTCCCCGTCCCCTATATTCACTGCCGTTCGTGTTGTTCTCATTCGGTTAATTGTGGTTTGACATGGAACATCGCATATTACATTGTATTCTAGTCTGACTCATCATCTGCCGAGCCGTTTCCCAACTATGTTGGGGACAACTTCCAGTCTATACCCGATGCAGCTGAGTACCAGTATTTTACGTGAAGATGAGATAGGCAGTCCTATCTGATCTCCACAACCTAGTTAGTACTGGGTAATACGATTCCCCTTGGTTAGACCGGTTGTCAGACTTTCGGGCCACTGACTATGCTAACTGTGAGGACTGTCAAAGATTTACAAATGTCAGCCGGGATCAACGGTTTACCGTGATCTACGAGGTTCTGTATGTAATGGGTCATCCACGGACCAAAAGATCGACCCCAAGCGGCAGTTATTATTTAGCCAAGAGCTCCTCTCTACTACTCTACTCTGTTCCGAGTATCTGTGTAAAATCAATCAGTGTTCCATTTATGGCACAATACAATACGGGATATTTTATATTTAGAAAGTTTTATGATCATATAAAAAAACGGAAGTAGAGAATAGAACTCCGAAGTTTCGAATATTGACAATTTAAGACTCAAACTACGATTCCAAGAAAAATATGAAACTGCTATCAAAATGCAATAGAAGATTTAAAGATTTTAGTATTTTTAGCGATATAATTGATTTCGTAACACGATGCCTACTTTCGCACTATGACTATGCCTACTTCTATTTACGTCAGTACTTTTGGTAAGTTTGTGGTCTACAATAATGTACAGACAACACATAATTTATTTTACTTTGAGTGTTTTGTATCTTAAGTAGGTATGCTTTATGGGTGGGTAATAAACATATTAAAAATATTAAATTGGCAATACCTAAGTTATTTATTTTCTTTTTGAAGATGCTTTTTTATGATTGGTGATTGTTGGTCATATTTTATGGTTTCGTTCTGTAACGCTTCCAAGAAAGGAAACAAGTTTGGTTTTTTAAATTATTTTGATAAGTCTCGACAGCCACGGAGGTACAGTCACGAGCAAAGAAATGTAAACATTTAGCAAAATTCAAAAGCTATTTCCTCGTGAAACAATGGTTTCTACTTTGAGATAAGGCCTGTTTCGTAATAGTAGGTATGGCTTCCAAAATACTATGTATGTATCATACGTGAAAATGTTTATCAATACAGTAGGAGAAAATCGCTTTTGGATTTTGCTAAGTGTTTACATTTCATTGCTCGTGACTGGGCCTCCTCTGAGTTGTAAGATATCATCATCATATCAGCTTTCAATCACCCACTGTCGGGTATAAGCCTTCCCTTTCTTCTGCCATATTTTATCCAGGTATTTCCCACGGTTTTGGTGATTTCGTCAACTAACGAACTTTTGAACGGCCTTGGTTTCTTTGGCCTGGCCTGACCTTGGCCACCACACGACCAAAGCATTAGTTGTACAATAGGAAATGCCAAAACAAGTTATTATGTAAATCATATTGGGATTCATCCATTGTTGTTTAATAAAATAACATCACGCGTGGTTTTCCCGAGGATTAGGCAAAAGTGTACCATAGTAAACCCAAGTTTCGCTAGTCAAGTTTAAATCCCAAGTAATAGGGGACGAGCTTATTGTCATCAACCGGGCTCGGATCCAAACTCCGGGGTAAGAAATTCCTAATAAAAAAATTCAATAACATTGGGTGCCATTTGCCAGAACCCCATACTGTATGTGAAGGAAACCACCCGGAATTAAATTTAATAAGAAATATTTTGATATGACTGTACTAAAATAGACATTACGCTAGATAGAATTTTACATAAAGTTGGCAAAGTAGGCATTATGCGATCTAATCTAAGGTGGTTTCAAAATTTTGGCATTGTGCTGCCGATTACTTGAAAATACCTTACCTTGATATGACCTTTGTATAACAAGACAAACAATAAATGTATTTACAAATAGAACGAAAATATAATTTAGTATGATGATAACTAACAAATGCAGTCTTACCACCCCTTGGTATCGTATCGTATCGTGGAAACAGTCGACGACTGTAACTGCGATGTCTTCCGTAGCCCGTAGCTGATGGATCCACGCAACGCGCCCACGCATTTTCCAGAGACAACCTTCACTGTTTATATTGCTAGCTAAACAATTAGTATGGATGGATATCATAAGTCCACATCTGACTTCCTAAATTACCTTAAGCTGAAGAAATTTTCGTTTTTTTTAAAATCATGTTAATGTCGGTTTTCCCACTCAATCATATCCATCCATATAATTTATATGGATGGATAACAACAATGAACAATTTGTTCTGCTAACACGAGATTGATAGGTACCAGTTCTATTAAAATGATCCAATGGCGACACGATTATGTATACATTTGCTGTATTGCACGGCTGAGTAAATAAAACACACATTGACATCCGACCTCAATTTCTGGAACCTAGTTTAGTGAGAAATAAATATTTTTATGTAGGTAGTACTTAACTAAGTGATACTGCACGATAAAGACGGCCACACGACCCTGAGTCTGTTGTAAGTAGGTACCTACTAAGTCTAACAGACTGACTTAAGCTTGACCTAGCTATCTTTAACCTTACTCACAAATTAAATATGAAAAAAAAAAACAAAAGAAAATACAGCCTTATAATTAAAAAAAATCTTTTATGTGCCATTATAATGCAGTAGAATTTAGTGACGTTTTTTATTAATTATACCATTTTAAAATATTTTTTTCCAGAAATGAAACTGAAGACTGAAAGAGTGATGGACATGAATGTTGATGGATAGAGAGGGAGAGGAAGGCCAAAGAAAAGATGGATGGATTGTGTGAGGAACTATATGAAAGAGAAAGGAGTAAATGCTGCCGTGACGTCTGAAAGGGGAGAATGGAAGAAGAAAACGTGTTGCGCCGACCCCAAGTAGAATGGGACAAGAGCAGGAGAATGACAATGAAACGAAGCTGAAGACTGCATTCAACAGCTGTCACGTTCAGTTTCACTATTTAATAGGAATGAAAGTACTAATAGCTCTTGAACACAGTCAAAAAAATTTGCTCAATGTGTTCAATTTTATTAGTGAAAGTCACCCCTAGGCACATAATTAGGTTAATTACTTAGAAATCTAGACTGTAACCTCGTAATTAAAAACCATGTTTCTGCAAAATGCGTTTTACCATTGCATAATTGTCTAACATTTAAATTATACAGGATCACCACATGGCCTGGCTTGTTTACAAGTGACAGTGGTAATTTTAAATGACGTTAGGATCATTGAGCAAGCTGGTGGATTAACAACCTTTGATTTAGCGCCGAAAGTAAAAAATCCAGGAGCACGGAAATGTTCCATACGTCATTTCAAACTTTCAACTGTCGTACACATGCATTGCATAATTCCAAGAACAAACTGCCGTAGGTACTATTACTAAGTATTTAGTTGTAACGACAGTAATATGATATTGATTAAGCTTCTGGAAAAATTCACACGATGGCACGATGGCGATGCGCAGGTGTTGTTTGACTGATTACACGTCCCCTAGTGTGTGGCAGATCACTGATGTAGTGCTATCGTATCGATCACAGAGTGCCTTTGAGTGCTTAAAAGGATTTCATTCCGCAATAATGAGCCAACCCACAGTCTCTTATTAATTCTATTAAAATATGTCTGAAATAAAGCTATTATACTAAAATTAAATGAATAATCTACCATCACACTCTTAAATATGACAACGATTTTTTTGTGAAATACGTTGTTTTATTGTAAAAAGAATAAATCTACTAAACAGTATATAACAAACCAATATACTCCTCTAAAATCACTATGCGAACCATTAAAAGCTTTTAATGACATATGACGTCAGATTTTATCATCAAAATGGCGGCGCGGTAGCGGCTCGCCCTCCGTTCTATAGAGTTTTTACGAGTCCTCGGTTTAAAAACAAGCTTGACCTATTTTCTTTTAACACTACTTCTATTTAGACACGCATTCCGTGTAATATAAGCGTTCCCTATTATGAGGAAGTCTTCCTTTATTTTGAGCCTACCT
The DNA here is from genome assembly GCA_963576755.1 of Noctua janthina. Classification (NCBI taxonomy): domain Eukaryota; kingdom Metazoa; phylum Arthropoda; class Insecta; order Lepidoptera; family Noctuidae; genus Noctua; species Noctua janthina. Next base: position 15,350,059 of record OY755063.1, on the reverse strand, counting down.
ACTAAGCAGTAGGTATTTTTAAAGTGGCGACCTTTTTGCGCATTCGTTTTTTAAAGTCTATAGGTACCAACCGAGTAGAAAGTAAATTAATGTTTCAGAAATTAATATTAGCTTCTAATCATAAGTGCATTTTTCAATGTCACCCGGTCATTTCAAAGTCGAGCAAAATATCCTGCAGTGCATTGTTGCTATCGGTCTTTTATCCTTCAAACCGGTCCTAAGGGTTAAACGCATACGTTTTAGCTGCAGACAGAAATTTTATCCAATAAACGTGGATAGTATTTTTTTTCCGTAATAGTTAAATGACGACGTTTTCTTCTTTAGAAGTGCAATTTTTTTCTGGATTTAAACATGTTTTTCCATTAAAAAATACTGGTTGACCTTGAAATACTCTTCAGTACAATGTCCTACTGAAATCTCCGTTATAATTATGAAAACAAACTGTCAGCTCTTCCTTTCATATGTTACACATTTTTTTCATTTTGTATGTCTTAACAAGGTACTTACATCTCGAGTTCATTACCCTAAATGAAGGTATGTTTGTATTTAAAGAATAACGCAGATTCACTACATAAAAGTCAATCTGTATTACAGTCTTCAGGCTCACCTTTATTTGCGGGAAGCATGTACAGACATATACTGAGTATAGACTATAGACAAAGACATAAACTGTGAATAGACAACGTGAGGTATTTGACCTTTCGTTTCCTAAAAAACATCACGGTTTTAGAGTTTCTCTTGCTAATTTTATTTGACTTTGTGTAATGGACTTTAGAATAAAATTCAATTCGCAATGTTACTATCATTACAAGTAATAGCTACCATAGACAATAATTGATTTATCCCATACCATAAATAATTCAGGTTATTGTTTCTAATTAATTAGTGTCTGTTTTGCGGCCAGGAAAACTGTTAACCTGCCTTTTAATTGGAGTGGACAGAAGAGGAAACGACCAAATTAACCAATACAGTGACAGCGTTATAAAATAACTCCTCCGTAATAATGACATCATCGCAGCAGGAAAAAATAAGGATTGGTATTTTGTGCATTGTAGGCGGATTGGATGTCACAAGGATACATAATGGTATTGGTTATCGTATTTTCAACCTTTTTGTTCTGAAATAGAAAACCTATACAGGATGTTGCTTTCCGGTCACTACCATGATTTATCAGCCATAATTAAAACCCATTGATAAACTAAACTTTGCGTAGGTGTACACGGTGGCACATGAAGCTGTATATTTCCAGTACAACTTGGACCCGCTTTGTATAGATTTTGTATACCTACAATGAGAGATCCGCATAAACTGGTTTTGTAAAGGTTGATTGGCCGTCGTGCGTACCTAATATAATATAACAATAACTTCAATGATAACATAAATTTGCATCATATAATGCAAATACAATAAAATAATGACAGGAAAATAATAAAAACTTTAGCGTGCTGGTAAAAACTCATCTATGTAGTAGCACGCACTCAAACAGTACTTTAAAATATTCTTGTCTATTTTATTACACGGATATTTTTCTTATTTATAATAAATAAATAATTTATTTATTTATTTATGTACACACAAAATACTCAACAAGACATAACATTAAGATAGAAGAGCACAAAGGTACTGCTTATTTCATGCGAAATCTCTTCCAGCAGACCTGCGAGAGGAAAGTAGGATGAGAAATGTAGACACAGTGTGTAGAAAAGACAAAACAGAAATTACAAAAAAACAACAAATTATTTACTATCGGAGACAAATAACAGTCTCAAAAAAAAATTAGAACTGTCCACACTGCTTAGTCCTTTAATTTTAGTAGTAAAAAATACTAACAATACAATAACAACCTAACTAGTTGCAAAGTAAAAAAAAAACTCTTCTTAACTTCGCGAATAAGGAAAATTATTAAAAAAAAATACTAATACAATAACCAGGGAATCACAATAATTAGGCACTACGGGAACCGCAACAATACTGTTTGTCAACGATAATTGACGAACCCTAGAATCTAAAATTATTTTTGAACGGTAAAACAAACATGTTGAATGCAAATACTTAATTATAATAAATGATAAAACACGAACGAAATGATGTCGTGTACTTATAGTTACTTAAAGTGCGAGCGGGACTAGGTAAGTAAGTAGGCTACCTAAACCAAATATAATGTAGAATACGAAATGGTATTGAGAAAACAAGATGGCGTCGTTAGTTCCGATTAAAGCCACGCGTTAAAAGAACCATGCTGCACTATAAATGATTTCGGACACATCCTGTCTAAAAATCACCCGATGTCATAAATTATCAAATAATTACCAAAAAAAAATATTCTTCATTAATTATCCATGCTAATTCATAACTTGATCTTATTAATATTTTTTATTTATTTACAACGATAATTTAGTTAAATACTAAATAATAACGATGTAAAGAAAGATATGTTAGACTGGTTTTTTTTTTCTTAAGTTGGCTCTTGACGGTTATGGATACAAGTGGAAGCAGAAAATCGCTTTCTGTCTGATACACGTGAAGTTCAATAATTACATTTTAATGATTTTTGCTATCATCAAGATAATTACCTATCAATGTATAATTAACTTATATATAATAATAAACCTTATCTAAGTGATAATTATCATTACGAACCCTGTTATGTAGACCATAAAATAAAAATATACCTAATCCACAACTCCATCTCCATGGTTGATCAAGAGTAATAAACTCGTAAATAACCATGATCGCTTGACGACACAAGTAAACAATGAATCGGGCAAGCCGCCTGGCGTCTGACAATGACGTCATTTATGTTCATAGTACACATACCCAACAATGTACATATATATTCAGGCTAATGGAATACATGTAGCATTTTTCTCATCTTTACGCAAACAAAGGATTAGTGACCTAATAGGACTTAGGAGCAAATACTTCATGAAAATTAGGTTATGGAAATGTCTCGATATTTTTTATAAAGGGTATAACAAGACCCTTAACGAAGCCGAAAGGCACTTGTTCTCCCCGACATTGCGATCATTTTTTTGTTCTGGACCACACCTGGAAACCTTCTAGTTACAGAGATATTGGGGGTCAAAATACCAACTTTTTCATAAGTTTTTTTTTTTTACATGTTTTTAATGCAAGTTTTTTACTTTAAACACCTCCATGACCCCCGTACTATTCAATATATCCATCAGCACAATGTTTTGATTGCGTTACATTGAGTCCTACCGTAAAACGAGATTTTTCACCGTAAAAAAAAATCGTTTCCCAGAAATAATTTTTGCGTAAAGTTACTTAGTTTGATGTACATAATGCTTGGTTGACGGTTTAGTTAAGGGTCTTGTTACACCCTGTATCACAGTAGTTAGCTAGTTACACATAAAAAAATACTGTTGTATTTATGTACGATTAAACCTGAAGGTGTTTCAGTTGCAGTGAAAATTATTTATATTTTTATTCTCTTATGAAAGATTTTCCTACTGGACTAGGAAAAAAAGGTTAATTTTAAAACCATTTCTGCAGTATGTAGCCAAGTTAGTTTAATTTGTAAATCACTGTCTTCCTTGTTAGCAATAAATAGCAGCCGATAAAAATGACAGATATCATTAATATTTAAACATATTAATAAACGTGACCACTCGTACTCATGATAACCTACTAATAAGAAAGAAACTACGTAGGCATATTTTACTTATCTTCCTATATTTTATCTACACGAAGCTAAAGCAAAGCTTTTTTACAATGAACACAACGCGCTGTTTTTTATAAATCCGACCTTTTTTTACTTTGGCATTTTATAATCACACACAGTGGTGTTTTTTTGCAGAGCATGGACAAAAACAAAGGATTGGGACCTGAATTGAAAACAAAAGACCTGTCATTGATCAAAATGATAAATGCATAACTGACATAACTACAACAGGAATTTAATGCTTCCGTGAATAAAATAGAATAGATTAAAATATTGAACAGAATGCTTCCGTGGTATATTTATTAAGCTTTTAACAATAATTATAGCTTTTAGCTCAACTGTCTGTGAGGTGTCAGAACAAATATTTACTTGTGTTACTTTTGTCAAACGGGCCATTATGTAAGTTAGCGAAACAAAAGTGATACTCGACCCGACCCATATTTTCAACTTAAGTACCATATTGCTACTTTCAAGACTTTTATTGATATTCACGTAAAATTTTGTATTTCTGACAAGTATCTAATGGTAATTGTTTAGCGAATCGGCTCTAATTTTAAACAATTTGAAATATATGTATTTTTATCACGACTTACTAGTTTTTCCTGCGTGCCCACAGGTATGAACGTGGATGAAGCAAAAGAGTATGTAAGGATCTTAGCAGGCGGCGTTCTGTAGTTTCTGCCTACCCCCATGGGAAAGGCTAAAGTTTAAGTGTAGTATATTTCTTCACACATTGTAGAAGTAGACACATACAAACTATTGAGTGCATTAGCAACCCAAAATGACCCTTACAGTCATCGACAGCAAATTAGTCTAATCTTTTTTAAATACAGTTCGTGTTTATGAAACCACAAAGCATCTTATTCTAAGCCCAATAGATATATAATGATGGTCGGTTTCCATGCCCCAAAATTGGACGCCCACCGCTCCCGGTTTTTTTTTGCTACAACCTTGACCAAGCACGATAATACACGTGCCGACCGCGACGGCGCCGCACACTGTCAGTTTTACTATTTGCTTGAACAAAATAAGAAAAAAAAAACGCTAAGAAATCATTTAGAACTAGATTATTTTAATTTTTTTAGGGTCTGCTTATTGCTCTTAATCTATTTCTTTCATACTTTTGGATGAAAAAATCTATCGTCTTTTATTTTGACTTGTTAACTTACATTTATCAAATTAATTGGCATTTTTGTTTGTTAATTGCTTGCACTTGAAAATGAGCTTAGTTCTGTCAAAATGTACCAAGAGTACCAACCCACATCCAAAGCTTTTTCATTTACCAAACTCATTGTTATGGTTTAAATATTACATCCAAAACTAATGCTTAAAACCGGTTTGTACATGAACTGTTTTAAGCATTCGTTTTGGACGTACATATTTACGGGACTGAATTAGAATAATGAATTATGTTGACGTATGTAGCGGAATTAATAATAAATTGTGGGTTGGCTCCTTTTAGCAAAACTATGTTCAATTATTAAAGTCGTTTTTAAGTATCCAATAACAATCGCTTGCACAATATTTTTCACTGAAATAATACTTCAAATTTAAGTACCTATCATCCACGTGTCCAGTTCGAGTTAATAAGTATGACGCGTTCTTGTTTTGATTATGCTCTGATCTTTTTAAGATAAAATAAATATTTTAGACGAATGTTACATGACTGATAAATTAAGAAAAAAAAACCGTCATGTACAAAACTGTTTTCTTTTGTTGTTAATACCTTATAAATTCTAATTTAAAGGCATTTTTTGTTTTCTTCAAATTAACTGTTGATTTATTGCAGATGGCTTCCATGTTATCTTGCGCAAGCGGTGCGCTGCCTTGCACTGCAAAGTCCGCGCTAGCTCTAACAGCATTCTACGGATGTTTATTGGCAGACTGGGCAGCTGGTTACATAAGCTTTGGAGCAATATACATTTAAGTTTAAATACTAACATAGATACTGATACTAACGTAGATAAAGAATCATAGCCTGAGGCTTCGAATGATTCTGTGATAAAAAACTAATAATCTTAAGAAAAATGCTAAATTATTAAGTTACTACTCAATAATTAAGCAAAACGAACTACTGGATAAATACATGATTCGCACTTAACTTGGTACCAAATATTTTTTTTATGAATTTTTGTATTATACAACTTAGTAACTTGCACACTGTGCCTTATTTAAACACGCGAAGCTAAGTGTGAATAAATTTGTAAAACAAAAATAAACACCTAAAATAGAGTGTATAGGTATCAGAGATCTGACGAGGTTCAATGAAGACAAATCATGCTCAAACTAGATACAGATGTCCATCAAGATCATTATAAATTAATATCCAATCATTATTATTCTTGGTTGTTAACAAATTACAGCAAAATTACTTTGAGAGGAAAAAATACGAGTTTAACACAGAATTGACCTTTTTTATATCCCGCAAACATTTTTCGAAAGACAAAGATCAACAAGTATAATCTCCGATGAAAAATTTTAAATTTAAATTTTTTTTGTAAATTTTTTAGTTTCTAAAACAATACTTATTGTTATAAGTTCATGGAATTTGACCGTCTGTATTTATTTTCCGAGTATGTAGGTAAATCAAATTTAGTATTGCAATGCACCGATAGAATTCCTCGCAAGTATACAAAATAATTAATTACTAAATTGAAGTTTTTTAAATTAATATTTACTAAAGCAGAAGCCTAACTCAGTTAGGTGTACCTAACTGCCTTAATGTCGAAAAATATACAAGTTCCAGTCCACAGTTAAATAATGATTGGAAAATATAATACGCCTTTTTGTAGTTTTTCTTTCAATGTGACATCAATCGCGATATGGAAGATATATAAAGTTAATTTAATTTAACAATAGGCAAATAATTACCGACGGCTGTCAAATATTCAAAAATTCACAAAATGGCGGATAACTGCCATTTTCGCATGTTGAAAAATGGAAGGCGTGGGTCGATCGACAATCAGGATGCGAATGATGTCAATCCGCGTATTAATATTCAATAATATATGAAATTAAAGTACGTTTACTTAACAATTTATTATTTGGAATAAAAATAAAATAATATACTGAAGTAAAAATTTTAACAAAAAAAAATAAAAAAAAAACGCAACGCCGTAAAAATAAATAAGTAAATAAACACTGGTACTCACTTTTTTTGCTGATGGCAGGACAAACAGTCACTATTTATTTATTTATTTAAAAATAAAAATGGAGTGCAATTATTCGGAATAATCACAAGGCGGCGACTGTCTTAGGGACGCTCTGGAAACAAACTGGCGTCGCTCGAGAGCTTGGCGTGGCGTGCCGCGAACCGGCAAAAAGAGAAAAGTGCTCACTTGTTGTTATTGTATACAACCTTATATAACAAACAGGAATTTAGTCGGCGAATGACAGCAAAACAAAATTGATGTGATTTTAATTTTGTGTCAGAAATTATGATTGGACTATTTAATTAAGCCTGAACAGATTGTTTCCATATAAATGGGTAATTGACACCTACTTGAAAAATTGTCCATGTAAAATTGATACAGGTTTTTTTTTTTATTTATTTATTTAGTAGCACACACATTTTATTAATTTAAGTTGTTGCCAACATAAACTCATTAGAGTCTTACCGTGCACCAAAATCATCGACTACCGTACATAATTTAGTAAATACGATCCACTTAAGTAGGTACTTCGTTAAAAAGAAACAACAACTAAAATATTACAACGAGTATTAGACGATATTATATCTAATACTAACGAGCGAACCTCGGTGACCAGTCCGACCGCATTCATAAAAACAGAAGTGTTGTGTGGTGAAGTTTTTTAATTGATACAGGTTGTTCCTAAAAGTTTAAGTTTTAATTGTTATTATTTTAATTGTTAGGTACTACTTTTGATCATTGTGTATGCTTTAAAATATTTTTTCAATAATGAATTAAAAATATATTTTTATTGATATGCACAATTGTACATCCTAGCTGTCTTAGGTATTTACATTTGTAAAAAATGTTGCTTTTATTTTATGTTTTTCTGAGTTAATTTATCCCTGAATGATATAGGTGGTCGATTAATGAGGTAAGGTATTTTAGCGATCTCTTGCCGTGCAAATTCGTGTACTTTGGAAGTAGGTAACTTAGCATTGAGGATGCTACGAGTCCGGTTTTCTTTAAAATTTCATTAAATAACTCTTCTTTTAACAGTACAAATTTAGTTTTTTCGTTTATAGGTACAGAATTCAAATAATTGATTGTAGTAATTTTTGTATTTCTTCTTAATGTTATGCGGGACAAATGTTTTTAATTTTAATTGCAATTAACAGAACTATTAATATTTTCAAAAAGGAGACTGTTGTAAAACCCTTGGGCAGCATTGAAGTGATATATTTTTTCCATGTTTTTCAAGAATAAATTAAAAATGATTGTTTATCACAATTCCTAGTTATAATTAAGAACGTTTAACCACAAAGTTCGGTGGGGGCTCAAGAGTCTTGAGCCCCTAACATTCGGAGGTTCGTGTCCTGAGTCAAGACACGAACCTCCGCTGGCTTGAGATCGGCCCCGAAAGGGGCTAACATTTAAGTCAGATGTCATCCTCATTATGTAAATATTTAATATTCTAATTATAAAATACTATGAGTGTGCGTTAATTAAAAAAGTTGCACAAAAAGCCCATATTATGTCAACGACATTTAAACTTTTGTATTTAGCGCGCAAGTTTCTTAATTTACCCTTATAAATATCCAACTGCGTAAAAATACGGTCATCGCCATTTTCACAGGCAGTGCTGGCTGAGGCAAAAAACATAAAAAAAGGTTGGTTTTCGTACATCCAAGCTCCACTATATTGAGTATGATTAACTCGTCACTTCATTTTACGTGTTTTTTTTTTATTTTTCACATATTACAAAGCCGCCATTACAAATATCAATCCAAATATTAAAAACAAAATGAAAATGCCCAGATCTTAGCGTAATTTACTAAGGGTAGTAATAAAACCTGCGAAAATTAAATAAAATGTGAGCATACTCAAAATATATTTAATATACTTATTTTCCGACAACTTATATGCGAACACAGATAAAGAAACGAACGAATAAAATACTGAAAACATCGAAAAATCAGTACAGCATTTGCTGACATAATATTTATTCCACCAGCTTTAATTGTCGATAATCGAACCTAAGCTGTCCGGAGTCGGGGTGCCCCAAATCCCGACACAGACCTCTATGTGAGAGGAAGTGGTTCATAATCCACCACGTGGGCCCAGTGTGGGCAGGTGGATGTGACCATTTCTTCGAAGTTTTGGTTTTTAAATATGCCGGTTTCCTGACGAAGTTTTCTTTCGCCGTTTGGAGAGCGGTAGTGATTAAATAAATTACTCAATGTAACGTAACGATACGTGCCTTCCGCGGTTCATCCCCCGACACATAAGCCGAGGCCGTCATCTTTGTGCCACCATAGCTTAAACAAGGTTTATACCTACTTACTTAATATACATACTTAAACTACACTACTCTACCTCACCCCCTCTCTCTCTCTACTTTAATAGATAGACAACAATACATATACATTTATAAATAAAATAACCTAAACTAACTTAACAATAAACTTAAAAAATGGCGTCAAAAAACTCGACATCGCTGTCAGCTGGTAATGTCCCCAAGAGACTGGCGGTGTTGCCACGTTGTATGGCAACGCGCAACGCCACATACCGAAAACATATACGTGTTATTCTATTTTTAACACAATAAAAACTAACCCAGACTTATCTATTTGACTGTATGTCTACGAGTACAAGGTCACTTTTAGCTTGTCAATAGCAGACCATGAATAAAGTTAATGAATGAGTGTTAAATTGTCATGTACATCTGCATCAAAATGTTGTTGGCTTAACTATTTACGGAAATTAAAGTTTTTTAGAGGGCAGTAAAAAAAGAATAATTGACATAGCATAACGTCACGCTTGTTTACCAAAAAGAATTAGGCAGAGGTAATCAGTACCTACACTCGCATTTCGCCAGTTGTATGTAGGTAATTGGGGGCGAGCCTCTTGTCATCTACCGGTTAGGAAACCAGATCCCAGACTGCCACCGAGAAATTTCTGATGAAAATACTCAATAACATCTTGCACGACCTTGGAATCAAACGCTGGACCCCTGCTGGACGAAGAAGCATGAGGAAAGTAAGTACATTTTGAAACGACGAAGCAAACTTTTTTAGAGCACTCTGCGGTCTGCGAACCCCAAAAAAAGTTAATATTTTAAGAGATTTTACACTTTAGTATACAACGTTATTTTTAGTATAATTATGCGAAACCTGAATATAGTTTGTTCAGAATAAGTAGCTGAATCGATTCCAATCATTTTAAACCATGTTATAATTTGTCCCAAAAATATTTTAAAAAAGTTACAAGTGCGCGACACTAAGTACCTATCGCAATCATTAAGGTACCTAGTGCCAAATTATTGTTATCAATGAGCTCAAGACGACGTTGGAGGCGCGCACGTGTACGCGCCGCGTGGAAACCACGTTTTTGAGCGGACAACCAGGTAACAGAATAAGCTTATAACTCTTTAATTTTTAATCATACAGTTTTGAAATTTTGTACACAGATTCTTTACATAAAAATACTAGACACGTGTTTCAGGTTTAGCATATACTAATACTAATGTTGTATATGCCCTTGCCACGCTGAAATTTCTTTTCCTACTTGTCTTTGTCTTTAGCTTCTTCTAGACGGTAAGTTCGATCAGCCATCTTCGCCATTTCCTGGGATCCTCACAGTTTCCAAATTGCCATTATAACCCAGGAATAGATGATCTCGTAATCAACTGCGTTTAAAAATAACACCTATCATCACTTCTTTAATCCCCGAAGGGTTAGGCAGAGATGTACCTAATAGTACCACACAAACATTTGTCTAGTGGACGCAAGCGCAACTGCTGAGCATGAGGTCCTGGGTTCAATTCCCATGTCGGGCAGTGTTATTGCGTTTTTCTATCAGGAATTTTGCAGTGGCAGCCACGGAGTCTGGATTTGTGCCTGATTAGTGGCAAAAGGCTCGCCCCCTATTACATGGGTCTTAAATATAACTAGCAAATGTGTCTATAAATGCGTTTAAATTACTCTCTAATTAGTGGACAAAAAGGAAGATATAAAACTTCGCCAGTTATTCAGTATCATTCATTTGGCAAAATATGTGTTCTATAAACACAGACGCAGTGGTCATCCCAAACATGCTGATAACCTCATAATCAGATATGAACTAATATTATGTGCAAACTGATATATAATGTATACTTAGCACTAACATCGTTCCCACATTTTAAATTTTGATCAATACTTTGGTCAGTTTTCTTAGGATCAATTTAATTAATGCAGACACATTGAAACGGAAACGGCTCCGGACAGAACACCTACACAGAAATAAATACTTTTTGAAGTATCTATTAATATCCGTGTCCGCAATTTAACCGTTCCTTTACAGCGCGACTACACATAGTCGTTAACCCGAATTCTATTACTTATGGAATCCGGACAAACGGCCAAGTGTAAATGGACGGGGTCGAGTACGCCCGACGCCCGTCTTCGGATAATCTTGTTCGGTTTCATGGGTCGAGTTTATCCAAACTACTATTATAAATTCATGCGGTACCCGAATTCGAGCAAAGAGCTCCGCATCAAAACGTCCTATTAGCAAAACGACCTACTATTCTTGATAGTAGGTCGTTTTCGACCCTTTAGCTAAATGTCCTTTTAGCAAATCGTCATATGAGTAAATGGTCTTAAAAACAAAAGGAAAGGAATAAAAATTGTAGTCATGTGTTGTTTTCCGCACATGATACGTACCACGTACGGCAACCAGTCTTGCCAAGGGGTTAACTAGGCTGCGGAGGTCAGATAAGCAGTCGCTCCATGTAAAACAGTTGTATTCAGACGCATTCGGTTAGACTGGGATCCTACCCCAATAAATCATTAGGAAAAGGCTAGGCAAATGATCACTCACGTTACTCATCTATGTAAAGTCCCACATAGGTACCTATAAAGGCATAGTTCTAAGCTCTGAGCTGCCAGTGGGAACTTCCCGATAATCTATAACAATTCCCGTACTCACGATCATAGTAGGCCTAATTTAGGGCGCTTTCGGATTAAGCAATATTTTACAAAACTTTTGGTATGATTTTATTATAACAGGTTCACATTCTATAAAACGTGTAATGAGGTTATGGTGTGGACGCACCCGTAGAGAACCATAGTAGAATACTTTTAAACTGGCAAAACAAACGAATGTCGACTTGTACCAAAAACACGCAGTTGTAAACGATAGCTATCGCTACCCATACTAACTGTCGCTAAATATCATATCGTACACGTATCAGGATACACAGGTATTATAAATACGCGTGAGATAGACCAACGAGGTAGCTTAGCTTTGAAAGAGGACTTTTGGCCGTAAGGTGTCGTATACCGACGATTCCGAGGACGGTTACGCGACACCACGCAGCAAAACACGACGCCGTCAACGATACGTGTGTTTTTATTATTGTAAAAGATTTATTTGTGTATTTTTATCTATGGGCCTTAGTTGCCTGATAATAAAATGATTATTATTATTTCCTTTATTCATCTTTTTACAAATTAATTTCTAAATATTAATTTAAAAAAAAAAATAAAAAAAACAATTAAAAATATAAAAAATGTAGCCCACCGGTATCTGGAACAGGGTCCAAGCAACCGGGACGGCGGTCAGGGCTCCAGAGAGAAGAACCTTCAAATAATACGAGCGGTGTCCAGGAATACCGCTTTCTGAATCAAGCCCTTGATCCAGCTGCCTAAAGAGCGGCTCCTCAGGTGTTGATCGAGGCTCTTGGCAATTAAACCATGGGCTGATACAACTATCGGCACAATGATAGCTGAGTCCACATCCCACATGTCGACAATTATTATTATTATATATTAAATGTTTAGTTTACTTTTGTTTTTAAAAATATTTAAAAATGTATTAGTTAGGAAAATTGATGAATAAAATATCCGGTATTTACTTTAGACTAATTATTTAAAACGCATTCTTGGATCAAAAGCTCTAGGCTCAGCACCCAGAGCTAAGATTTCAACTTTTTTTTTCTTAGAAAGCGTAAGAACACTTAAATTAAACTTAAATTGCTAAAATGTTTGATTTTTAATCATGCCGCTAAGTGTTGGTAAAAACAACCATTGTTCAATTAATTGCCAATGTCATTCTGATTCCCAGGTTGACGTGCACTAGTGCAAAAAATACGGACGTAACATAGGTATTCCTAACAAAAGAACTGGTCATGCCAGTTTTCATTTTCCTCATACAACGTGAGGCTGGGTGACCAACCAAGATTCTGCTCTAACTATAGGGTAATAATATTCAATAAATAAAAGAAAAACCTATCCATACTAATATTTACATACGAAAGTATAGTGTTGTTATAGTATTTTATTTATCCTTGTAGTTTATTTTTGTAATTAATCAATTATTTTGCAGATAGATACACCTACCACTGTTTGTCTCTGCATCACCCAAAGGTTGACTGGTAGAAAATGCCTATGGCATTAAGTCCGCCTCTGTACTTTGTGCATGAAATGTTCAATAAATAAATAAAGTAACTCTGTCTGTTACCTTTTTACTCCTTAACGGCTGACCGGATCTCAGACCGTTATGACGACAGGCTCTATCGACGGAACGTCCGTGTTCCAAGCGCTCCTCAAAGAGATGTCAGCAACAAGGAAGGCGTCCGCAAGGGCCGATGCCTGCCGGGGCTGCGGGACTGTTCAAAAGAGATACCGCGGCCCTGGAACACAAAGGGCAAAGAAGGAACATGGATGGGATTTAGTCAGTACAAGTCTGACACTCCCTTCCGCTCCACCCAGAGCAGGAGGGGTCATTTGATGATTTCTCATCCCGATTTCGAGGAAATTTAGCAATCCGGTAGATACCCAGTGTAACATAAATTATGGTTTTCATCGTGGTAGTACGATGCCGTTGGATAATTTTCACTCGGATGAAACTGCGAGAAAAGCTAGTGTTGCATTAAATATAATTTTATCACATTTATCCTTGTTTACTAGGCTAGGTAAATGCCGGTTGCGTCAGCTGCATGCTTTTGTAAATTATGGGTGTATAGACACACACAAGTAGCAATGCATGCAACGCAATTACAAGGCTACGCGACTGAATGTAATATGCTTAAGTCTTCTTTAAATAGAACGATCAATATTTTGATTCATTAACTCAGTTACTACATACAAGGTGTAAACGGACCCTTCACGAAGCCGTCAACCAAGTATTCTGTACATCAAACTACGTAACTGCGCAAAAATTATTGCTTGGAAACGACTTTTTTTTGGGGTGAAAGGTCACGTTTTACTTTAGGACTCAATGTAACGCACTCAAAACATTGTGCTGATATGAATAGTACCGGGGTCGTGGAAAAGTTGGAACTTTGGTCCTCAATATCTTTGTAACTATGGTTTCCTAGTATGGTCTATAACAAAAAAAAGATCGCAATGACGGGGAGAACGTTCGGTTACACTGATTATTCACAATTTTGCAATAATTGTGCTTCAAATTCTAATCAACATACTCAGAATAAACCTATCCGCCGGAAATATACAAGGCCATTCAGAATTTCAGATATAGGTACTCATATTTGGTTATTTTTTTGCAATTTTGGAACATAACAATATTCAATTGAGCTTGACAATCATTTCAATAAGTTAACTATGGTATGTAATTTCCTCATTGGCTAACAGAATGGACATCTGGATACTTCAAGATTCCTACAAGTCGGGAAAAGTTATTTGGTTGTCTAGATTTCTAGACTTTAAAACACGGTAAAAACAGGATTCTAGTGCTTTAGGGTTGCGGATCTCTAATTGCTCGAAAAACAATGATTTGGTATGCAAATGCATTGATTTGAAGACGTGCTAAGTGTTTAGGTACCTGTTGATCGATTGCATTGCCATAACCATTGATAATAGTACTGCCTTACTGGTTCGACGCCAAGGTCGGACAAAGTGTTGTACGGTTTTCCATCTGGGATTTTTGTAGCCACTAATAGTCTGGATAATTATGTGCCTAGTCATTTAAATAGGACTTAAACATTATGGCGCGTTGCCATTATGTCGTGACGACAGATTGTCGTATCGTCGAAAGCGTCGTTGCTTGTGTATTTAAATGGAGGTGTTCACATATAGGATGACACGATTAACTGTCGTCCACGACTTTTACCAATCGTCACGACATGGTGGGAACGCGCCTTACTGGTAAAATGTAGGTGTATTATACAGATATAGGTATAGTTTTGCATAAATCTCTGGGCAAACAGGTGTGATATTATGTTGTACTAAGACAGCTGTTAACGAGGAAGGTTTCATGTCCTCTGAAGCTTGATCCCATCCCAACCTTGCAGGTGCAAGCTTTTAGCCACGGTGTAAATCAGTTATTTAAAGAATGCGAGTTGTTCTTATCATAAAAAACACCCACATGACCACGCACATGTAAGAAATCCGTTGAAAGCCGTGTTATACACTGACGTCACGATGTCTGAGACAGAGAATTTGCATACAGTATGACCACTTTAAGTGTGCAGTTCAAGGTCGCGCTGCTTGTCAAGAAAAAATGCATCGATATGTCAAACTTGGTACATTTATTTTCGGTCTGCGTTTTCTCGCCTGCACAGATAAGTTGGCTGAAGTGTAAATTGATATCAAGTATTTACCGATACAAACCTCTTTTTTGTGTTTATTAATGACACATTATTATAAGGCATGTATTTAACGCGACGACAAACTAATCTGATTTAGAGTTTTAAAAATAATTCAAATGGGTAGCAAAAATAATAGGTTGGCAGCTACAATTAACCACTAGATTGTAAATAAGGTGTAGTCGACGTAGCCCCGCTGCGGGGCACCTATTTCTGTTTGCAGGGTTTAAAGTAACCTAACACGAAGGGGTTTCCGGGGTCTTAGTTCGCTCACTTCGCTCGCTCACTAGACCCCGCCATCCACTTCGAACCTAACCTGTCCGAGTCGGGGTGCCACAAGTTTCTCTCAGCAGTCTTCGCTCTCTCTTGCTTCCTATATTCTCCTTGCCGCAATGACCGGATAAATAGTTACTTACTTGGTACAATAGTCGCCCATTCAGTATATTGGTAGCCAATTAAATTTTTGTTCGCCCGATTAATAATTTCCCTTATTATAATAGTAGTTCTTTTTCCCGTTTTTGATTAATGAATACAGGGTGTAAACAGACCCTTCACATAGCCGTCAACCAAGCGTTCTGTACATCAAACTAAGTAACTTTACGCAAAAATTATTGCTGGGTATCGACTTTTTTTTGGGGTTAAAAATCACGTTTTACGGTAGGACTCGATGGAAAGCATTCAAAGCATTGTGCTGATGGATGGATTGAATAGTACGGGGGTAGTGGAGGTGTGTAAAGTAAAAAACTTTCATTAAAAACATGTATTTAAAAAAAAAAACTTGTGAAAAAGTTGGAACTTTGACCCCCAATATCTCCGTAACTAGAAGGTTCCCAGGTATGGTTAAAAGAAAAAAAATATCGCAAAGACGGGGAGAACAAGTGCCTTTCGGTTATGTTAAGGGTCTTTTTACACCCTTTATTAAACGCTACTTTGGTTGGCATTAGACTTCTTTCTCATTGGAGAACTGGTATGAAACTGTTTATTTTTAAAGAGATATGACTACATATCAGAACTACTCAACCCAGTTTCGGACTGGGTTGAGTAGTTCAGATATGTAGTCGCTCCATGTATTCCGCTGTAGTTATGGGTAAGTAAGAGAAAATACTAAACCAATGATGATAAGGTAAAGTTAAAATGAAACTTTAATGAGTATTAGCAACTAGTCGAGGGAATACCTTGGTCTTATCGTATATTACAGGTTACCTTATGACGTCAGCCTCTCAGGTAGACTGACAACAACTTGTGGAATGTGTTAAGGAAAACAATTCTGTTTCCTTCATGAATTTACAAAGACGTAAACACGTGACGCAAATCAGACTTTCTCGCTCACATCACTGCGTGAGGGTGACGTCTTGTCTTTCCTCAGGTTTAAGGAAAAGGCGTTTTTTTTTTATTTTTTTGATGGGAAATCATCAAATGACCCCCCCCCACTCTGGGCGGAGCGGAAGGGAGTGTCAGACTTGTACTGACTAAACCCCATCCATGTTCCTTCTTTGCCCTTTGTGTTCCAGGGCCACGGTATGTCTTTCGAACAGTCCCGCAGCCCTGGCAGGCATCGGCCCATGCGGACCCCTACGTGGTTGCTGACATCTCTTTGAGGCGCGCGTGGAACACGAACGCGCCGTCGACACGGCCTGTCGTCATAAGACGGCCGGACGGCGAGCTAGCCCATAACTCGCCGACCACAGGCCCGCGCCTACGGTGGCCGGGAGCCACCACGTGACCCCCGACGCCCAGGGCGTCTCCCGCGGCGGCTGGGACGTGAGGTTCTTTCCCTCTCACGTCCCGCCACCTCCTTCACTAGCATGACTGCTTCGCAGAAGGTGGTGACGGCTTCCCATTCCCTCTCGCTCCGGACCATGGCTTGAACCAGGGCCTGACGCGAGAGATCGCCGCCGCAAATCGCCGCTACAAGGACACGGCGGTGCTCCGCCCAAGCGGGGCAGACCTCTACGGTGTGCTCCACCGTGTCCTCCGGACGATCCTCGCAGTGGAAACACCCGGGCGTTTCCTCCCGCCTGATTCGGTGCAGGAACCTCTCGAAACAACCGTGTCCGGTGAGGACCTGCGTCAGGCGGTAGGTGAGGGCGCCGTGGCGCCTCTCTAGCCACTTCTCAAAGAGGGGACTTATCGCCACTATGGTGGCGTGCCCTGCACGGGGTTGCGACAGTCGCTCTCTCCATGTCGCCATGAGATCACGCCGGAGGTCTGTCCGCTGAGCGGCAATTTGTCGCGGCAGCGGAGTTTCCCCCCGACATAGTGCTTCCGCGCGCCATTCATGCAGGCGCGCGAGGACTATCGCCTCCAGATCCCATGGCGGCAATCCGGCAAGGAGGCTAGCCGCCTCGCCGGAGATCGTGCGGTACCCCCGGATTAGCCTTATGGCTATCACCTTTTGGGGCGCGTTCAGGTAGTGGGCGGCTTGCCGCCTCAAAGAACGCGCCCACACCGGGGCCCCGTAAAGGGCCATGGACCGCACGACCCCTGCGTAGAGCCTCCGGCAGGAGGCGTTTGGACCCCTCAGGTTGGGCAAGAGCCTCTTGAAGGCAGCCCCTGTCCGTTCCAGTTTGGGAGCCAAACGTCGGAAGTGCTCCACGAAGTTCCACCGGCTGTCGAGGACGAGTCCTAAGTACTTCAACGTTGACCCGACGCCGATGGAAACCCCTCCCGCCGTCAGTAGGGATCCCGACGGTGGCGCATTCCGAGGCCCATGAAAACACATGGCCTCGGTCTTGTGCAATTCCACCTCGAGACCCAATTGCCTGATCCTCTCCACGACTATCGCAACCCCGCGTGTAATGTTTTCGGCCGCCGCCTCGTGCGACCTCCCTTGTGCCAGTACCAGCGTGTCGTCAGCGGAGCAAACTACGCTGACGCCGGTAGGGAGGTCGGCGCGCAGCACCCAGTCGTAACCGATGTTCCACAGGGCCGGCCCCAGAACCGATCCCTGTGGAACACCGCACGACATCTCTCGCCGGTTCCATTCTCCGCTCCGACTGGGGTAAATGACGGCCCTATCAGTCAAGTAGTCCCCGACAACACGACGAAGGTAGGTTGGCACCCGGTGATACCGGAGTGCCTCCCCAATGCAGCTCCAGGGCATGGAGTTGAAGGCATTGGCGATGTCAAGAGACACCGCCAAGACGACCCCACCCCGGGACACCGCGTCCCCCGTCGTGAGGGCTCCCACGCGCATGATGGCGTCCACCGTGGAGCGCCCCTTGCGGAAACCAAACTGGTGTTCCGCAAGATCCGGCCCCATCCCCTCAAGGTGCCCGGCGAGGCGGTTGGCAATGACTCTTTCGAAGAGCTTGCCCACCTCGTCGAGCAACACGATGGGCCGGTATGCGGACGGAGAGTCCGCAGGGCGCCCTGGTTTCCGGATGAGGACCAGCTTCCCCGTCTTCCAACGAAGCGGAAACTGGCCTCTCTCCAAGCATGCGCTTAGGAGCCCTTCCAGTCGGGGCCCGAGAGCCTCAGAGGCCAGGACCCAGGCAAGCCATCGGGTCCCGGGGCGGTGTTTCTGGTTTACAGCCTGCGTACCGCCACTCTCAGGTCTACCCCAGTCACCTCCGGAACGTCGTCATCGTCATCGGTGTAGTCCGCTTCCGGCACCGCACGCGGCGGCGGGGCCATAGGCGGGGGAGGATGCTCCCCTCGCGAAGGGAACAGAGCGCTCACCACGTCCTCCACGAGCTCAGGCCGGAGACTCTGCGTCAGCGGGGGGGCCCGGATGCGGAGTTTGTCCCGCACCATCTTGTAAGGGCGCCCCCACGGATCTCCGTTCAGAGACTCCAGCATCTCCTCGCGGGCTAGGTTCTTGACCCGCCGGACAGCCTCTTGGAGGGCGGTCTTCGCCGCTCTGTACCCCTCGTACAGCTCCGCCTCAATGGCTGCCGCAAAGGAAAAGGCGTTAGACAACAGTTAGTTATGTGAGTCACTATAGAGTAACACATCACTAAGAGTAAGATATCACTAAGAGAGTAAAAGAACCTAACCATCAACCAAATCATTTCTCCGAAAAATATTTAAAAAAGGCTACGAGTTGGACACCGAGCGATTCTAAGTACCTATTGTAATCATTTAGGTACCTACTGCCAAATTGTTATTAACAATGAGCTCAAGACGTTGGAGACGCGCACGCGGGTGCGCCGCGTGGTGAGCATATTTTTGTGCGGACAACTAGGTAACAGAACAAGCTTATAACTTTGTGATATTTCATTTTACAGTTTTGAAATTTTGTACATTGATTCTTTACATAAAAATACTAGACACGTGTTTCAGGTTTCGCGTAAACTAAAACTAATGTTGTATATGCCGCCGTGTGTTCGATGGTGGATGTTGTGGCGGTGTGGTAAACTAACTAACTTCCATGCCCTATTTAATGAGTGAATTTTCAAAAATCCTGTGTTAGTATTTACCTTTATTATACAAGATGGGGCAAAAGAATGGCCCTATATACACACGACGTATTTTTTCGGCGCAGATGACGCGTATTGAACGCGCTGCTGCAAACCTCAGCGTACGTTAAGAAATACTGCGCCGTAAATGCGCGTCATATAAAATAAAACACTGTATGAGTACGTGCAGATGCGCCGGTGCAGATGCGATTGGAACGCGCCTGTCGCACAAGTTTGTATTGTTTTGTACGTCCATTTGAATCGATACAAACGCAAGAATCTGCTTTTACGGATCTGTGAACTCACGTCGTCGGAGCATATAAATAAGTCGGGTGAATGCACTCTAATGTCTTGATCAAATAAGCCGTTACAATAATTCGGCTCGCTTTGTCAACCAATTTTACATCTGCCTCCAACATAAGTGTCAACCCTCAATGAGATTATGACACCATTTGAAGCAAAAATATGACCCATTCACAATGTAGCGTTACTTTTGCCCCACCATATGGAACACTGGTGCAAAAAATCCTGTTTCTATCACCGCGGCATACGCTGTGATAGGTAAATTGTAAACGAAAGACTACAAAAAGTTGAACTCTTCAACTAAACAAACAAAAAGCCATTCCCTTTCATTTCCATAGCAACGAGATGAAGCACATCAATAGGAATTTATCGGGGGAACAAAAACATGATAACCTAAATACAAAATTCAATTCCCACTTAAAAACAATATGCCTTTTAGTACGTTTGAAGGCCAAAGGTTCGGTACATACAAGCCCAAAATGAAGCAGAACTGGTTTCGAAGCTCGGTAACCTTGGAGATTTGAAGACGCGATGTTGCCAAACTTCTATCGCAAAGTTTCGTCCGAAAATAAAACGTCCGGATACATTTGTATGCCTCGAACGTATGCATAGTCGATGTTGAGCGTATAATGGTTGAATACATCATCGGTTGCCTAGATTATTAAATGAAACGAATGTTTGAGCATAACTTGTGGTAACCTAGCTAAGCGAATAAAGTTTTAGTTTTTTTTCTGATGAGATCTGCAGTGATAGATGATATCGAGCTTTCAATCTCATACGCCATGTTGAAAAAAGAGGAAAAGGAGTACTTAAATGATTGCGTGACTATTGACAGGGAAGAATGGAAGAAAAAACCTGTTGCGCCGACGCAAAATGACATGGGACAAGGGCAGGAAGATGATCAATCTCATATACCATATTGTTGCTATAGGCTCGACCCCTATTACATTAGCCTGTTTTTAAAAAAAAGAAAACCTATTTATTTGGCCCATGCCACAAGTGTACACAATAAGCACAAAAAAAAATATTAAAAAATTAAAAATCTTAAATTTATACAATAAAAATGTTAAAACAAAACAACAAAAAAAAAGGAGATAATATGTATTTTACAGGTACATGTACCTAGATAGTTGAGATTTTTTCGATTACTGATTTTTTAAAAGTAAAACCATAAGCTGGCCGTAAATTAGTGAGTAGTCGAAAAGTTTTTTTTTTAAATTGAATATTTTTTTCCCTGTAATATAAATCAGAGGACTACAAGACGAAAAAACAAATACAACAACTGTGCAGATGTTCAGAGAATGCCAACAAAATACGAGAAACAAAACAAAGCATCTTTAATTCGTTTCTAAGATATACGAGAAAACCCACAAAAATAAAAATAAAACGTGTTTCTAATGATTTTTAATTATCCACCTACTTAAATCCTTAACATAACCAGTCAATGAACAAGTTTCATAGCAGAAACCCCAATGTAACAAGATGGTGGCCAAAAACAGGAACTAAAATTTAAAGAACTAATTTTGACATTTAGGTGACAGATTCCTTGACGAGCAGCGCCACCCTTAAGAATCAAGTAATACTGGCCACATGTAGACGTCGATAACCGGTATATTTGCTAATTGAAACAACACCAATGACCTTTACTTTATAACATCTATTTTTATAAACGAAGATGCTTAAAGGCTATACAGTATATTTGTTATGTCTATAAGGATTCGCCTACATTATTGCGGGTGTACTATGCCAAATCGAATACCAAATAATCGAATATCAATTGATCGACCACTATAAGTCGAACATCTAAATACTCGAACGTTCTTAATATCGAATGGTTAAAAAATCGAACATTCAAAATATCGTACACTCAATACATCGAGTGTTCAAAATATCGAATGATTGTTTGATCGAGCGTTCAAGGCATCGCATATTCATTCTATCGAAATATCAATACACTGAATACTTTTTATATAGAATACAAGAAAAACACAAAATTTACTAATAAATCACATTTTAATCTTTAATTATTATCTTTTACAGGTACATTTTAATACTTTGAGTGAATTGCAATTGCACGGAGATGTTGTTTTTATTCGATTTTAAACACCTTTATAAAATGATTACCTCTTTTTTTTAAGAATATTATGATTATATTGAAAATTAATCATAGATAAATTAAATGTATAATTTTATTACAATACATAAACTTTCGTTAAAAACAAGTATATTTCTGAACGAACAACTAAGTAAGTCATATTTATTTCAGGCTACCCTCATACATTTTAATATTGTTTTCACCTCATAAATAAAACTATGTTCATCTGCAGAAAGCATTGTGACTAAGTAGTGCATTACAAGTGAATTTTGTGAAAAATGTCTGTAGGGTCTTATTATAAGCCAGAATTGTCCCAAAAACGCAAGTCGGTCTTAGTTTTGGATGGCTATGTAATGGCAATAAACAAAAATATTAATAACAAGTTCTACTGGCATTGTTCCTACAAATATAAATACCATTGTAATAGTACTGCAACAACAAAATTGCACGGAAGTGAGGAGCATTTGTTGGAAAGCTATACAACGCAGCATAATCACGCACCAGATCCTGGTAAGGTAGATGAACTACGTTTTAGGAATTCCCTAAAAAGTGATGCTACCAGCTCGCTTGATAGACCGAGTCAAATTATTCAGCGAAATGAGGCCAACATTTCAAAATCAAGTTCGTGTGCTCTGCCAAACAAAAAAGCAGCATCGCAAATTATACGTCGAGCAAGAAGAAAAGAAATGCCAAAGGAGCCGATTACTTTGGATGATATAAACATCCCCGATAGATTGCAGAAAGTTGATGGTGAAAGATTTTTAGGGCGTCAGGTTAAGTTTGAAGAAAACTGTGTTATGTTATTTGCAACGAAATCGAATTTAATACTATTAAATAAATCACAACTTTGGGTGATGGATGGTACCTTCGCAACATGTCCTATACTTTTCAAACAAATATATAGTATACATGGTTTGGTGGACACGGGTACAGATCGTTATTACGTACCTTTAGTATATGCGTTTCTAACGAATAAGACGCTAAATTGTTACTTGTATTTTTTTCAAGCACTAAAGGCATATGCTCTAGAATATGATATCCCACTGAACCCACGAGTAATAATGACGGATTTCGAGATGGCGGTCATTAATAGTGTAAAAGAAGAATTTCCTGATGCGCAACACAAATGCTGTCTATTCCACTTAGGTCAAAATGTATGGCGTCAAATTCAACAAAATGGTTTGCAAAGTAAATATGGCCAAGATGCTGAGTTTGCTGTCAAGTTAAGACACATTATCGCACTTGCTTATTTACACCAAGATGAGATACCAGATGCTTTCGATAAATTGAGAGAAGAAGTGTTACCCGACGAGGCAAGTGATATCACCAACTGGTTTGGAAAATATTATGTTTGGGGAAATATTAATTCTCGTGAGACGGGAAATAATAAATTACTTATAGCACGCTCAGCACCGATGTTTCCACCTTCACTGTGGTCTGTGTTTCAAAATAATACACTGGGTTTGCCTAGGACTCAAAATAACATTGAAGGATGGCACAGAAGATGGAACACGTTGCTTGATAAGCACAAAAGGGGTCTTTATGCTACCATAGAATTTTTAGTTAAGGAGCAAGCTATAACAAATAGGACAATTGAAAAGGCAAACGCGGGATTGGAAAGACCTACTCCACAAAAAAGAGGCAAAAGAGATGACAATGCGATTGAAAAAATATTAAACAGTAAAAACAACATGGATTTATTAGAGTTCCTCCGTGCAATCGCAATTCACACAAAATATTAAAATGTACCTGTAAAAGATAATAATTAAAGATTAAAATGTGATTTATTAGTAAATTTTGTGTTTTTCTTGTATTCTATATAAAAAGTATTCAGTGTATTGATATTTCGATAGAATGAATATGCGATGCCTTGAACGCTCGATCAAACAATCATTCGATATTTTGAACACTCGATGTATTGAGTGTACGATATTTTGAATGTTCGATTTATTAACCATTCGATATTAAGAACGTTCGAGTATTTAGATGTTCGACTTATAGTGGTCGATCAATTGATATTCGATTATTTGGTATTCGATTTGGCATAGTACACCCCATTATTGCGTGGGGTTTCAATGCACATAAAAAACTGTCTGTGTTTATTTAGACGCGTTTTCAAGTTTTTTTTTTTAATTTACTTAATAACAAGGCACACGTGTTCACGGTAATACAAAAAAAAAAAAAAACAAGAAATTGCAAGGGCCGCATGTCATTACACACTATCGAATGTTGTTACAATACAGTGTGTTTTTTATTTCAAAATCGACGGTTTCGATTCCTGATTAAGAATATTGATTTACCAAAAATCCAATAATCCAGTTTTGGTTTTGCTCCAAAATCGGGCTCGAGACTCCTCTGAGTATTTTTCACTATTCCTCTTGGTTTCGGATTTGGCCATCCACGACCGCTTAAAAAAACCAACCTGTATATTATGTATACCTACAAAAAAAACTATCAATCAATGAAAGAATTTTCGAAATCGGATGCGTAGTTTTCGAAATTACCTCCTACATCCCAAATAACAAATTTTATCTCTATTCTATACAATTAGTGTTTGTTGTGGATTCGTCGACATTTTTATCTCATCATGTATACATAGAACCAATGCCTAAAAGACTTATCTTCATATAAGCGAGCTGCTATAACTATTTAATCCTATAACTTTTATAGCATCTTTGAAACTGTATATGGGACATGTTTTCCGATCAGCCTCCACCAGTCTGTCACCAGTGGTGGCAGTTATAACTAGTTTTCTGATCTTCACCACTGGTGGTGAAGATGAGAAAACTAGTTAGCCTGCATTTGATTCAGTCGCAATTGTTCCTACTTCAGTCACCACTGGAGACAGATGCCACTTGGGTTAGGTAAGCCCTTTCTGTAGATAGATACTCTTTTAGTTTCTCAATCAACAGGCAGATCTGAATACTTTTGAACTTATTTTCAAAGTTCTAACCAGTACGATGACCTGTGCGTACTAACGTTGAGGTCAAGGTGACCCTATTCACTTCTGCCCATGCCAATTTAGTACACAGCTCACACACACAGTAGGTATCTATTGATGGCTTTGTGTCTGCGAGCTGTCACGACGTGGTTCTGAAGCTTTCTGGAGGAATGTAAAAGAAAAAATGGGGCTCAGAATGATGTACTGAATACGTGGTAACCATCGCGTCGGTGTCCCTTCCACCCCGTATAGGTATGTGGTAATCAAGTTACCATAAACTGTCAAATTTTTTGGAATGACTTCAAACCATAAAATGTTTACGGTTTAGTTCAAAATCGAATGAGAAAAGACAGTTTGTGGTAACTTGATGCGCAGCCGACAGTACTATCTCTTTCTGAGAGGATATCGTTGGTCTAGCACCTGCATTACATAGGACTTCCATAAAGCTGTTGCTGACCAATGGCTATTGGCGTCATGAAATAGAGTAAGCAAATTGATAATGAACTTGATCTTTTCGTCGGAAATTAAAGCAGCTGTCATCGGTTACCTATCGAGAATTACAGTGAGTTCTAATTATTTCTAAGACACTTAATGACGACATTTTGTTAAAAGGAATAAGTCAGAGTCCTACATATTCGTTGGCATACTTGAAGTTGATTAATTCACAGAACTTTGGATTCCCTAAGTGAGTCAAAATCCCTTTGTAATTAATAATTAAAAGGTTTAGGTAAGTCACCTGTTTTGATGAATTATTTATTAGTACTTTAATTGTTTTTAAAATGATTGTTCAGTCCTATTTACTAAGAACGGGTATTAATTATTTTGTAAAATTTTTATTCATTTTCAGTATTCCAGAAAGGTTGATCAATTCCTTGATTAGTTTTGACTTTGTCTGCCGACAAATCAAATGTCAACCATACATATAATATTATTGTTTGTTTGAACAAATTAGAAAAAAATACATTTATTTGGCACATGCTACAAGTGCACACAATATAAAACAAATATTTAAAAAAATAGAGTCCAGAAATTGTTTAACATTAGTTTTAGTATATGCGAAACCTGAAACATGTGTCTAGTATTTTTATGTAAGGAATCTATGTACAAAATTTCAAAACTGTAAAATCAAAAAGTTATAAGCTTGTTCTGTTACCTGGTTGTCCTCACAAAAACGTGGTAACAACGCGGGGCGCCCGCGTGCACGCCTCCAGCGTCGTCTTGAGCTCATTGATAATAATAATTTAGCAGTAGGTACCTAAATGATTGCGATAGGTACTTAATATCGCTCGGTGTCCAACTTGTAATTTAAAAAAAAAATTTGGACAAAATATAACGTGGTTTAAAAATTATTGGAATCGATTCAGTTACTTATTCTGAACAAACTATATTCAGATTTCGCATATACTAAAAATAATGTTGTATATCATACATTCAGTCTATAACGTTCCCACTTCTGGGACATAGGCATCCTCTCTGTGGGCAATGGGCCGTTATCCACCACGCCGTCCCAGTACGGCATGGTAAATGTCACTGATGGTCTTCGGAATATTATGATTTCTAGGACAAGATGGTTTCTGACGTTTGCTGTACCATTTGAGAATATTAACGAGGAATCAGGAAGATGGAAATAAATAACACAAAGTGTCCGCCTAGATTCGAACTCACGATCCGTCACGCACGACCCTCCGTCGCGAACATACCACTAGACCACATCGCCCACATCAACTCACAAACATGTGCACAATATGCTGTCACTGCAAATACTGCGGGTATCAAATAGGTGTAGTCATATGCAGGGGTGTGGTCTACTGATCTTCAAACTGGACTTTGTTCATGGGACCAACCATTTAATCGCGTAAAAATTATTAGTTGTCCCATATATTTGGGCTGAGTAGATATTGGAGTTGTATGGGACACCTGATTTTTTGGTTTCATGGAGAAAATTGTTCAGTATGATGGTCATTACTAACGAGTTCACTGACGGTCGACCAGTTTTCAACCGTATTACTTAGGGCATAAGGGTGGTAGTACCTTTAAATATGTGCACACCTTACTTACACGTTGTGTATAGCATAAATCTATATATATAAAATGATAAACTGACTGACTGACTGGGTGATATATCTACACACAACCCAAACCACTAGTCCTAGAGACATGAAACTTGCAGGGTTTGTTCTTTGTAAAGAGTAAGTATCCGCTAAGAAAAGATTATTGAGAATTCCACCCCTAAAGGGGTAAAATAGGGGATGAAAGTTTATATAAAAGTCCGTCAGTTATGAAGTTAGGATCATCAAATTTTGTGTTTAGGGTGACGATTGAAAATTAATTAATACGTGTCTCAGCGTTTTTGATAATTCGACCCCTGAAGGATAAAAAAAGGGGATGAAGGTAAGTAATCGCATATTTTCCGACATCTACGCGGGCAAAGCCGCGGGCAAAGCCGCGGGCAAAAGCTAGTAATAAATTAAATAATATATCAAGGAACATCAGCTATAAATTATGTAATGAACACAGGTCTTCATCTCTCTGTTGCCATGTAAGGCTAGTTTGCCATGAAATCACTTTGTGATCCCAGCCGGCTTGTTGCCAAGGCAACACTGGGACGGTTACATGTATCATGTAGGTCAGACAGGATAACACAATTATCAAAACATCATGCCTGTAATCCCCGAAGGGTTAGGCAGTGGAGTGGGTACTTATAGTACAACCACATAATTATATTGGTCTATCATTATAACGAAAATCTTTTTAAGTTTCCAACTGTTCGATCTTTACAAAAAACCGAGGATTTTCAATATTTTTGATTGTAAAATTCTAATATTTTTCCTCTTAACCTGCTGCATAGGAAATGTTCCTAGTCTCTCAAGTTGTATTGTAGTAAAGCATTTTTCTCTTCCACCAATTTTGTTAACACTGTTACATGGGGTGGGTACGTACCTTTAGCGACTAGACCCTGTGTCTCTGATCAGCCCTGATACAACAGGAGGCTGCACATACGTACATACTTACACTCACGCCTTGGGTGTAGGCAGGAACAGAACGCCACCAGCTAAGATTCCAACATACTTCTTTTGCCACCTCCACTGTCATATACGCACGCTGGTTGCAACTACTACGCTCCTGTCCTATCTAAAGAAGCCGGTGGCTGCACCATTCTGAAGATATCTGCATTTCAAAATCAACCTTAGAAGCAATTTTATTTAGGCATTGATTCACAGACAGTTTTAGTCTATTTCCAGTCAAAATAAAAATTGAACTTGGCTTGTCTGTTTTGATACTCGAGGGTTCGTTAAACTAAAAATAAATAAAGAAACCACTTCAAATACATTACGCCTTCCATCAATGAATTTATATAGCACCTGTGAGCTCATGCATTCAGTGTTTTATAAATGTAAAATGTTGCTAGCTTGCTTGTTTTGATATCAAACTGATATCGGGAACAGAGTTCAAATTACTTGGGGCCAACGATCCAGAGAGTCCAATATTATTTCTAGAACGGCTTCCAACAGGATTGATATAGGGTTTACGGTAGCAAACTGTCCTTTCATATTTTTTTATCGCTAGATATTCAATTCAATTCATTTCTTTATTGCATATCACATGTGTTTTACAAGATCTTATAATAATAATAAAGTTCACATGGACCCACCCTGTCGGGCACAACAATTTCATAAATTATTGATTTATGCATAAGCATAAGCATAATCAGCATTTTAATGTTCCCACTGCTGGGATGCAGGCCTCCTCTCTATAGTACTAGCATCTAAAATAAAATAAAAACATCATTTTAATAAGAAAATAAGGTCACAGGATAAAATAGAGAATAAAAAGTTGAATAAAATAAAATTATAGTCAAATACATAAAATAACATAGTAATCAAATACATTTTGTCAATAAAATAAAAAACAAAATTCAATAAATAAGTAGTAAAAGCCAGTCCATTTTGATGTCATCCTTAAAAAAAATATTCAATGAATAATAATTACTTGCAATTGTCAATTAGTAGTTTTCTGACTTGTTATAATATTAAGTTGCCTAACCGTTGAGTGCGGCCAGAATCCACTTTGTTTTATTTTTACAGTACCTACCCAATTTTGTCTTTCTTAGAATTGTTCGTTATCCCCAATCTAAATTGACTGATTGAAGAGAATGATATGGACGTTAACAATTTTGTTAAAAGTGTTAAAACCAAACTAGTTATTGAGATAATAAATTGGTGTTTCAACTCTAATTGGATATAAGCTTGATATTGCCTAGAAATAAAAGAGGTAGGTATCAAGTTTATTTTTTTTAAATATCTGGAGCAGCATATATGCATCCGGTAAGGCTGAAAGCCGATCCTAACATAGTTGAGAAAAGACTAGGTAGATGATGATGTAAAGGAAAAACATAAACTTGTAGTGTCACTTACGGGATATCTTCCGTGTTTATTTCGTTGTTTGTTGTTGTTGTTGTTTTGTTTTGTTGTTGTTTTGTTTGTTTTTTTGTTTTGTTGTTGTTTAATTGTTTGTTTGTTTGTTTTTCGTGTTGTTGTGGCTGTTGTTGTTTCGTCAGTGTTTGAAGGAAAAACATGGTGGCATGTTAAATATTGCAAATATGTATTAATAAAATGACGAATGCGTCATACTGTACATTTGTGACTAATGTACCTATCTAATGTTGTTGATAAGGGAGTTTCCCATAAGGCTGCCTACACATTTCTTCTACTAATACCGTATCTACTAAGTCCCTGGGTACTCGTGAATCAGGCCACTTGAATCATACTTATTTATCCTTAAACTTACCGGAAGCTGTTAACGTTTATAATATTATTTATAAATAGCACCATCACGCTTGTAATCCCCGAAGGGTTAGGCAGAGGTGTGCCTTATAGTACACTCATATTTCCCCAGTTGTGGTTCAAGTCCTTCGTAATGGAGGGCGAGAATATTGCCATCAGTCGGACACAAAACTAGACTTCGTGGCTGTTACTGAGAAATTCACATTAGTCAAATAACATAATGTTTATGACTCTTCAAAAAGGCAATGATACAGGGTGTAAGGGATAGCCCTCCAAAAAGTGACAGGGTGCATTCAGCTCCATGTTTTGTATCATATTCCACCGGAATTTTTCTCCGATCTTAAAAAAAAAAAATCTGGTACTATTCCTTTATTTCAATGTAAAATTACATTCCCGGTACACAGGACTCCATTTATGTAAAAGATACGGCTAAAATAAAAAATCCAACAATGGATGTTGAAATAATCTAACACGACGCGTGAAATCAGCTGTTTACTTCGTGCCTAGCTACAGAGTTCATCGAACTCGTCGTCGCGCTTGCCGTTCGCTACGCGCGTTTTGCCACGGTAACGATACATTGGTTCTGAGGAAATAAAACAAATCAAATTTATTGGATTACCATAACATTCCTGAAATAATTTCTTGTACCGGTCATCTTAGTATGATATACTGAATTCACCCGATCAGTTTGTGGAGGACTGTCCCTTACACCATGTACAGGTCACGGACTGCAATGCAACATCACACATCTAGTCTGGCTTCTTCAAGTTGACCTCTTTACAAACAACAACTGAACGCTGAAAAAGATTAAAAAAGCACAGTGGTACATCATCGTCGACCACATCCGCAACTATCGTCACAGGATATAGAGGTCAAGTATGAGCTTACCAATACCTAATATGAAGTAATTGATAACAAACTGACTAATTGCTTCGTTGTTTTAGTTGTTGCAAACGTTACTGATGAGATCCTAGATCTATGCTCGGTTGATGGCTTGCTTCATATTATAATATTGGATTTGAACGTAACTAGCGAAATGTGAATAATCCTTCTAGGTAATAGCATTGGTTTTGTGTAGGTATGTGAATAGCAAAAAGATGGGCAATGTCTAGGTAAAGGATCATCTCATCTGCCTAGCCTTTTCCCAACTATGTTGGGGTCTGCTTCCAGTCTAACCGGATGCAGCTTAATACTAGTATTTTACATGGAGCGATTACCTATCTGACCTCCACAACCCACTTAGTACTGGGTAATACGACACCCCTTGCTAAAACTGGTTGTCAGACTTTCGGGCCACTGGCTACCTGACACGACTGTCAAAGATCTACAATTGACAGCCGGGACCTACGGCTTAACGTGCTTTCCGAGGCACGGAGGTAACTCGGTACCTATGTAATGGGTGGCCACTACATAAAGAATATGCCACGTAATTTTACAATTTACAATTTTTATTTAAATAGGTGTAATAGGCGTCATTGCGATTTTTTTTTGTTCTGGATCATACGTCGGAAATTTCTAGTTACGGAGATATTGGAAGTCTGACTTCGTAATTGTCTTCAAAAATTCTACCTCAAAGGCGGTTGTACCATTAGGTGGACTGCGTGTTTAATTGCCACCCACGACCATAAAGAAATAAAAAGTAAATAGAATGTATTTTTATATTTAAAAAAATATTTACCCTATCACAATGTCGTCCTATTTAAACCAAGGGTCGAAATGCTTTGTTTATAGCATTAAGTCCGCCTATGTCTGTATGTATCACATTATTATGAGCTAAGTAGGTACCATAAATGTTCAATAAATACATAAAAAGAACCTCCTCAGTCCTTATCGATCTCGGCTAAATAATTGCAAACGAACCACATAAATTACTTGAGACCGCTCATCTCCCTGTATTCAGCATGACAAGGCTACAGACAGCCCAAAACACGACACCAGCGAACAAAGAAAAAAGTATTCAAAAGCTATAGTACCTATCCTACGTTTGCTATTTAATTTCCAAACATATCTGTCTGAATTTGTGGGAAAAACCACTTTATCACTCACACACAAAGTTTAGTTTGCGCTACATCTTCAAACATTTTGTGTCGTTTTCAATAGTTCTAATCATTCTGAAACTAAGTTTATTAACTGGTGCATAAAGTTGATATTTGTTAAAACGAAATATGTAGGACATAGATTTGAAGTTGAACACTGAATACAAACATAATTGCTATGGCGTCTCGCTTCGCTTCGCCGGCGATCACAAGGTCAGGCTGGCTGCCATGTCAGATGATGTCATTTTATTGTGCTGAGTATTTTGGGAGCTCCAACGCTGAATGTTAAGTATTAATAATAAAAACACGCGCTACAATATACAGTGCTTAATTAATACAACATTTAGGCATTGTAGATGTGACCTGCGTTCAGGTTTTGACTGTTTTACATATTTTGAATGAGTGTTTTTTGTTTGATGAAGGTCCTTTTGCGACAGATTAGCTTCCGCAAGCAGCTTCGCCACCATAAATTTATTTTTTGCATAACATCTTTAGCCTTTGTGCTATTCGGATGTACAAGCTATATTACTGTAAAGTTTTATCAAAAACGGGTCAGTCTTTATTGAGTGAAGGTGTAACAAACAGCCATCCAACCATCCTCAGAAACTTTCGCGTTTAAGATACTTAGTAGTAAGATGAACTGTGGCTTTAAATGTTTTTATTTGTATTATGTAATTCAGAGAAAATAATATGGCCGACATTAGTTATTATGAATGAACCCAGAAAAACAATAGCTAAAATAGAAATGTTCTATTCTGTATAATTGCAAAAAAAAAAAAACAAATTTGTCCCTACTTCACTAAGATCTTGCATGCTCAGTTTGTGTGTACACGCATGTTTTTAACAAATAAAATATATTTGTCTTTAAAGGAGCCAGAAGTAATGGTGACCTTTGTAGGCTTTTTTGCCCATTGGCTAGAACGCAGTAAATCAGAGTCAAACAAAGTAACAGTCTAACAGCGATAAAGATGAAAACATTAGATATTAGATTGACATAAACTACCGAAACACGTATCTATAAACAAGTCAAGTGATCACTTGAGTAAAAGTAATAACTTAAGATACGATTTTTATTCTGTAGTTTAGCAAATGTTTGAAGTTAGAACTTTCAAAAGTTACAATTCTTAGCTTTGCTTTCTTTGACTGTTCTTACTTCGTTCAAATTCTTTTCTATTGCATAAAAATGGTTGCATAAGTAATTAAACTCAAGTAATTACTTTAACTTGACTATAGATACCAGGGTTAATGATTACATCAAAATGGGGTGTTTTTTTATTATTTAAGTGTTTACTGATTTTGATTCTTATTTTATTGATATATTGTTTTTGATTTTATTGACATAACGTATTCGATTATTATTTTATTTGACTGTTTACTTATTTAAATAAATTGAATGTTTATTATAAATGAAATAATTTATATTCTACTGTCATTTATTTTGAAAGCTAGTTACTACTTATCAGTTTTATATTGACTCCGACATAGGATTTTTTTATCGTTTATATTAAAAAAACTTGCTATTTCCTACAAAAATACAACTCCTATACGGTCGAACTCTAGCCAGTTTTTTTTTAAATTTATTATTTTTTTTTTATGTGGCCCCAAGTATGCATAATACAATATTAAAGAATATATTTGTCAAAATATGCGGTTGTGAGCTTTATGCGAGCTAATGTATGGTGGTTTCAAAATGCTGGCATTGTGCTACCAATTACCTGAAAATACAAAAAAAGTAGTCATAGTACGAAAGTAGGCATGGTGCTCCGAAATCGTTCGGGATGATGTATCCCTTCCACCCTGTATTGTATTTATTTTGAAAATACAATTAAATCATTGAGTGAAAACTGAAAACTATCACGGGGCGTCATAATTCTTAAACCTTTTTCTTACAACCTTTATCATGACGCATCCACTTACAATCACGTTTACTACTGGAACTGATGAGAGCGTTATCTGTAGTATTCCAGATAGTAGATAAACGTCATTGACTAGCTATTTATTCATATAAATAAAAACTTCATTGTTTCATAGAACTCAACTTCCAAGTTGTCTTCAGTGTGATAATAATGTAATAATAATTAAATTAAACGTATTTCTACTGTTTTGAGTATTTTGATTTTTTTATTAAAAATATATGATTTTACTTTCCGAACGTTGCGGCGGAAGATAACGCTATGAGTGCTGAAAGCGTTTATCAAAAATAAAAGGAATTAGCGCTAACGCAGCGTCAGCAACTCCGTCACCATTGGCAGCGCTTACGCAGCGTCAGCAACTCCGTCAACATCGCAAAATGTGTGGCACTATTTGCCTGTTGACGAAATTGGAACTGCAGCACAACTCCAGTGTCGCTGGTAAGTGACATTCCGACGGTGCAAAAGCTGAAAGCAAATCAATGACTGTGTCGCGCAATACTAACATACGAGTAAAATACTGAATACCACGCCTACCAAGTAATTTACTCAACATACAATCTCACACTGACCGGCAAATTGCAAAAAAAAGCAAGAAAATTTGAATTTCACGGACTACCCTGGCGCTTCCACCTTAAGCCAGACTACAAGTTTTGAGTCCTACGCCCTCTTTAATAGGGTCTTTCGTATCCTCGTCTTTCTCAGCTCTGATGATATTTTCATCATGGTTTCGTAGAACTATGCAAGGACTTACCTACGTCAACATCTGATTTTGTGGCCCCCCGGCTTGTAGAGTGGAGAGGTGTTACTGGTGAACTTATATCTAAACAAACAAGCGATTGTTACTTGTCCTCATAATAGCCTACTGGGAACTACCGATATTCGACGCTAGTTAAAACTATAACTACCGATAACGAGTTAGATATATCTTAAACTCAGAAGACGCTTCGGGTATTCCTCTCGTAATCTTTCATAGTTTATTATTATGACCCCGGGTTACATGGAACTAGAGGTTCTCTATGAACTCATAGATAGCAAGCGGCTAACAACAAAATAATCCATAATCTGCCAAGTTTTTTCTTAACTATGTAGTTTGAGGATCGTCTTCCAGTCGGTTTAGAGTTTCGGATGCAGAGTACCATTATACCTATTACCTACATGGACCGGGCGAGCCTCCTTTCATACCTCGTTTCTATTTCGGTAGTTCGCGGTGCACGGTGTGAACCAAAGTATGACTCGCCCGGCTCACTCGCTCGCTCGCTCGCTCGCTCAAAACTAAATGCACATTACAGCAGCAACTCAACACAAAAAGCCTGTCCTGCTTGTACTGTGCGGTGGTTTATACACCGTGACTTTTTAGTCGTCTTACAAAGGTGGTCCACTCAATGTACCCGACATAAAATAGCTCTAAGCGCGATTTTTTTTTACCTACCATAATAGGTACAAATAAAAATAAATAATATATATTAGAATAAAATTATTAAACATCCTGTAAATGATTTTTAAGTGTCAAACGGGAGAACATACCTACCCAGCGGTCGAGTAATGAAATGGCTTTGTTATAGCCGTTAGATGATTCCCTGAAAATATTTCGTGTATGAATAGTTGGACTTTATATAGAGTACGGAGACAGATTTAAATGTTTTATCTTAACCATAGTTGTCTGTTTTATACAGGGTGAAAGGGACGCCGACTATTCAGTACATCATTCTGATTTCCCCCTCATCATCATCACCATCATCATTTCAGCCGAAAGACGTCCACTGCTGGACATAGGCCTCTTTGACCGGTCCCGTGCGACTCGCATCCAGCGGATCCCTGCAACCTTCACCAGGTCATCGGTTCACCTAGTGGGAGGCCTTCCAACGCAGCGTCTTCCGGATTTCCCCCTACATAGAAATTTTTCATCGGTTATTACAAAAAAAACTGCTGTTTCCAACAAAAAATAATAATATTAAAAAATAAAAAAAAATAAAAAAAAATAAAAGTGCAATACCTACCCGATTAAAATGTATGAAACTGCAGATTTTTTGAAAATAAGCAATAAAAAATAAAAATAAATTTCTATGTAGCCCTAACCTTTTCGCGACGGTGTCCCTTCCACCCCGTATTTTAATGTTTTTTTTTAGCACAAGGAGTGCTGTTATCACTGAATTTATCTTTATAAAATATTAGCCGTGAACAAAACAAGCTTTTATATGCTTATTATCAGTGCCCCATACTGATAAGTCACTGTCAATAATAATATTAATTAATGATGATAAAGTTTAAACATTTTCTAATAATATACCAACGCATTTTTTTATTATTTATTTATGAGAGCAGCGGTGGCCCAGTGGTGGCGGTCCCGACTTACGAGCAGTAAGTCGGGCAGGCGCATTACTTTGTGTAATTTATTTCATCACCACTGCTCTCAAAACGGTAAAAGAAAACAACGTGAAGAAACCGGCATGTCCTAGAACCAAAAATTCGAAGACGTGACATCTACCAACCCGCGCTGGGCCCGCGTGGTGGATTATAGCCCATTCCCTCTCAGAGAGAGGAGGCCTGTGTCCCAGCAGTGGGAACATTATAGGCTGCTGCTATGCTATGCTATGCATTTTTTTATTAGATAGGAATTTGAATGATAACCGCGCAGCATTACAAATTACAATGTATTTTGACGAACACAATGCGCGTATCTGTCAACATGTCGGAATAAAATTTATGTCCAATCGAATCTGATGTTAGCAGTGGTTCCGAAACTGTATAAGTACTTAATATTGATTTCTATATCCACCACAAAAATCCACCAGGTGTTTAGTTTAATTTTGCAATGTATTATTTTATTATTGACCAGCTATATGAACAGTAGCGAATAGAACCGGTTATTTCTTTAGGAAAACGAGTTATGCATGCACAACACGTTATTATTTATAGCTGTGGTCTGCGATCTTCGTTCGCGTGAAATTACTAACATACGAGTAAAATACTGAATACCACGCCTACCAAGTAATTTACTCAACATACAATCTCACACTGCGATCTTCGTTCGCGTGAAATTATTATAAGAATAATACTTCCCTCTTTAAATCGGGTTTTGTTAATAATTTCAAGGGTTTTTGTTTTTTTCCACGAAACCCTAATACTTTTTCCAAATCAAAGCCTAAATTACTCCTCATCATATCAGCTATCTGCCAGTAAAAGTTCCGGCAAAATCGGTCCAGCCGTTTCAGAGATTAGCAGGAACAAACAGAAAGACAAACACAAAAATGAAAAAGGAAATGTTTTTTTTGTTATAAATATCCTTCCCGAAGCCGTTAACTAAGCATTCTCTACATCGAACTAAGTAACTTTATGCAAAAAAAAATTCTGAGAAACTACTTTTTTTTTTGGGGTGAAAAATCACGCTTTAGGGTCGGACTCAAGGGATGGGGCCGGATCTTTCGGAACACCGGTTTGGTTTCCGCAAGGGGAGCTCGACGGTGGACGCCATCATGCGCGTGAGAGCCCTCACGACGGGGGACGCGGTGTCCCGGGGCGGGGTCGTCTTGGCGGTGTCTCTTGACTTCGCCAACGCCTTTAAGTCCATGCCCTGGAGCTGCATTGGGGAGGCACTCCGGTATCACCGGGTGCCGACCTACCTTCGTCGTGTGGTCGGGGACTACCTGACGGATAGATCCGTCATCTACCCTGGTCGAAGTAGAGAATGGAACTGGCGAGAGATGTCGTGCGGTGTTCCACAGGGATCGGTTCTGGGGCCGGCCTTGTGAAACATCGGTTACGACTGGGTGCTGCGCGCCGACCTTCTTACCGGCGTCAGCGTAGTTTGCTACGCTGACGACACGCTGGTACGGGCACAAGGGAGGTCGCACGAGGCGGCAGCCGAAAACATGACACGTGGGGTTGCGATAGTCGTGGAGAGGATCCGGCAATTGGGTCTCGAGGTGGCATTGCACAAGTCCGAGGCCATGTGCTTTCATGGACCTCGGAATGCGCCACCGTCGGGATCCCTACTGACGGCAGGTTTCTATCGGCGTCGGGTCGACGTTGAAGTACCTAGGACTCGTCTTCGACAGCCGGTGGAGCACTTCCGACGTTTGGCTCCCAAACTGGAAAGGATAGGGGCTGCCTTCAAGCGGCTCTTGCCCAACCTGAGGGGTCCAAACGCCTCCTGCCGGAGGCTTTACGCGGGGTCGTGCGGTCCATGGCCCTTTACGGGGCCCCGGTGTGGGCGCATTCTTTGAGGCGGCAAGCCGCCCACTACCTGAACGCGCCCCAAAAAGTGATAGCCATAAAGCTAATCCGGGGGTACCGTACGATCTCCGGCGAGGCGGCTAGCCTCCTTGCCGGATTGCCACCATGGGATCTTGAGGCGATAGTCCTCGCGCGCCTGCAGGAATGGCGCGCGGAGGCACTACGTCCGGGGGAAACTCCGCTGCCACGCCAAATTGTCGCTCAGCGGACAGACCTCCGGCGTGATCTCATGGCGACATGGAGAGAGCGACTGTCGCAACCCCGTGCAGGGCACGCCACCATAGTGGCGATAAGTTCCCTCTTTGAGGAGTGGCTAGAGAGGCACCACGGCCACGCCTTCACCTACCGCCTGACGCAGGTCCTTACCAGACACGGTTGTTTCGGGAGGTTCCTGCACCGAATCGGGCGGGAGGAAACGCTCGGGTGTTCCTACTGCGTCCGGAGGACACCGTGGAGGTCTGCCCCGCTTGGGCGGAACACCGCCGTGTCCTCGTAGCGGCGATTGGCGGCGGCGATCTCTCGCGTCCGGCCCTGGTCCAAGCCATGGGCCGGAGCGAGAGGGAATGGGAAGCCGTCACCTCCTTCTGCGAAGCAGTCATGCTAGTGAAGAAGGTGGCGGGACGTGAGAGGGAAAGAACTTCACGACCCAGCCACCGCGGGAGACGTTCTGGGCGTCGGGGGTCACGTGGTGGCTCCCGGCCACCGTTGGCGCGGGCCTGTGGACGGCGAGTTATGGGCTAGCTCGCCGTCCAGCCGTCTTATCACGACAGGCCGTGTCTACGGCGCGTTCGTGTTCCACGTGCGCCTCATAGAGATGTCAGCGAATAAGTAGGTGTCCGCATGGGCTGATGCCTGTAAGGGCTGCGGGACTGTTCGAAAGAGATACCGTGGCCCTGGAACACAAAGGGCAAAGAAGGAACATGGATGGGTTTTAGTCAGTACAAGTCTGACACTCCCTTCCGCTCCGCCCAGAGTGGGGGCTCATTTTATGATTTCCAATCCGAAAAAAAAAAATTAAGTTTAGGACTCAATGTAACGAAATCAAAACATTGTGCTGATGGATGGATTGAGTAGTAAGGGGGTCGTGGAGGTGTTTAAAGTAAACTTACATTAAAAATAAGAATGTATTAAAAAAACTTGTGAAAAAGTTGGGACTTTGACTCCCAACATCTCCGTAACTAGACAGTTCCCAGGTGTGGTCTAGAACAAAAAACAAGTGCCTTTCGGCTTCGTTAAGGATCTTTCATATGCATTCAGTAAAAACCTGTTATTTTGTTATCGCAAACAGACACTACTGTTTTATTTATTTCACTATTAGACTTAAAAAGATTCTGTTTGTAAATACAATTTAAATATTTATAAGCTGTTAAGGTGGAAGCAGGGTAACCCGCGAAACTCAAATTTTCTTACGTTTTTTGGAATTTGCAAGCTTGGCTCGCGTTGTGATTGGAAATTAGCTCAAGGAAACTTTTTGTTTTTTTATATGCACTCGAAGGTAAAATTTTCTTCCCATTTGTGAAAGGATTTTCAAAATCGGACCAGAAGTTCCGAAAATTACTCTACACATCCAAACTTTACATCTTCAAAATGTAAATGTAGATGATAAAAAGGTGTCAGTAGGTACGTCCACATTGTGTTTTCAGAGTAATTCCGTGGGGCTTCGGAAGGTGACTATCTGACGTAAAAATTCAGTACTAGTGAGGATTTCAGACGTAAAAGTAATGTGACACACCATCCCATAAACAAAAAATATTACCTAGAAAGAGGGCTAGTAGCAAAACAGCCTAGTCTACGAGGTTATATATTTTTTTTTGTTTTTTTATTGTTGTAAATAAATTACATGTAAACACGCGAAGATGGATTATATGGATGGATGCAAACAATCCAATTAAAAGCAATAATGATTCGAACGCAGGAAAAAAACCCATGGTCAGACCAACGAGGCAGGCCGTTTTATAATTTATTATTAGATTTTAATTAATTACCCGAGAGATATTCTATGTATTAGCGCTAGAAAGTATTACGATTGCTTTTATTACTACTGTAGAATATTTTGTCAATATCATAGCTACCTTTTTTTTTTTCTTTTTTTTCTTTTTTCCGGATGGCAAATCATCAAATGACCCCCCCCACTCTGGGCGGAACGGAAGGGAGTGTCAGACTTGTACTGACTAAAACCCATCCATGTTCCTTCTTTGCCCTTCGTGTTCCAGGGCCACGGTATCTCTTTCGAACAGTCCCGCAGCCCTGGCAGGCATCGGCCCTTGCGGACCCCTACTTATTTGCTGACATCTCTTTGAGGCGCACGTGGAACACGAACGCGCCGTCGACACGGCCTGTCGTCATAAGACGGCCGGACGGCGAGCTGGCCCATAACTCGCCGTCCACAGGCCCGCGCCTACGGTGGCCGGGAGCCACCACGTGACCCCCAACGCCCAGGGCGCCTCCCGCGGCGACTGGGACGTGAGGTTCTTTCCCTCTCACGTCCCGCCACCTCCTTCACTAGCATGACTGCATCGCAGAAGGAGGTGATCATAGCTGCCTTAGGTACTATTTATAAATACCAAACACGTTTTGTTCTTTTTAGTCCAGTATAACACGATCTAACTAGCTAAGATAAAAGATAAATCCACATATTTTTTAAATATTTAGAAGGAAATAGAGATATTTAAATGTGGTTTACCAAAAATATCAATTCGCGGAACGAATTTCCAATTTATATCGAACAATAATCACCCTCAAACCTTGTTTACCCAACCATGATTAAAGTCACTTAACGCAAACCAAACGCAAACTGTATGGTTTGCGTAAACAAATGTCAATCAAATCATCGCCAGTCGCCGCCTACGCTGTACTTGTATGGGTTGCTATGGCAACCGCGTTCCAATCGATAGTTACACCCATGGAACATGGAAACACCACACCCTTGCTGTTTTACTTACTATAATACGGGTGGAGCACATAGCTAGCGGCCTAAATTTTTACGTACCTACCAGTAGCGAAGGGTCAATTGTTGTAAGACGTAAGCCGGAGTACATATCTTTAATGAATACAGACTGTGCCATTTTTCAAACTGAAGCCGGTAGGAATCGAGTTGTATGGAACCTTCGCCAGTGGTACCTACCTACATATATAAACATGGACTTTTTTTGCAGAAACTAAAGTATAGTATGTATGGCAACGTAAGCGTAACTCACTCAAAACATTGTGCTGATGGATGGATTGAATAGTACGGGGGTCGTGGAGGTGTTTAAAGTAAACTTAGATTAAAAACATGTATTTAAAAAAAAAAAACTTATGAAAAAGTTGGAAGTTTGACCCCAAGTATCTCTGTAACTAGAAGGTTCCCAGATATGGTCTGGAACAAAAAAAATATCGCAAAGACGGGGAGAACATGCGCCTTTCGGCATCGTTAAGGGCCTTCTTACACCCTTAATAATATTTTCATAATTTTAAGAATTTATTTATATGGATGATACTGATCGTGGTTGTGGCAAACAATTCACCTAGAATGCTATAAGATAACTGTATTTTAGAATTAAAAAAACGACGTATTTACGTTCTATTTACACCTCGCCTCAGATGCATGAACGTGGACGAGGTGAAAAGAGTATGTAAGCCCCATAGCATGCGGCGTCCTGTTGTTTCTACCAACCCCCATGGTATTTGGCGTGAGTTTATGTATTTATGTAAGTAAAGAATGCCACGGGATAAGATGCTTTGAAGTACCAAATGCTGTAAGCGAAAAGAGTACTTTTGCTGTTAGTATTAACAATCTCATTCACAATTTATTTTCATTACCACAGCTCTCAAAATGGTAAAGTAAGTGAGTATATTGAAGGGAAAATATCGTAAGGAAACCGCATGTTTGAGAACCAAAATATCGAAGAACTGTGACATCCACAAACCCCACTCCCACCACCTCAAACCCGCGTGGCAGTTTATCGCCCGCTCCCACTCAAAAAGAACAGTGTCCCAGCCTGTGCACCAGCCGTGGGGACATTATACACTGACTAGCTGTTGCCCGCGACCTTTATCCGCGTAAAATTTTGTAGCCTATAACCTTCCTCGATAAATGGGCTATCCAACACTAAAAGATTTTTTCAAATCGAACCAGTAGTTTCTGAGATTAGCGCGTTCATTCAAACAAACAAACTCTTCAGCTTTATAATATTAGTATAGATTAAGCTGGTCATGAAGAAGTTTAAGGTTTCTACCGTACTTGATGCTTTTAATAATTTTCAATCTCTTTCTTATTTCAACTGAAAGTAAAATGCCAATCATTATGAAAAGAAAGGTCGGATAAAGGTCGGCTGTATGGTAGGACTTATTAAAAAAAGTCTATTGGTATTCTGCCAAGAATCCTAGACGAAGTTAATCACAATAGACTGAAATTCAGGCCTCTAACAATCCGTTACGAGTATCCGCGAAGGCGATGGAATATACTCGTAAGAGATAAGCAGAGGATCTGTCGATGTAGCGACACACTTGGGTGAGGCCTATCTCCAGCAGTGACAGGCTGACGCCTAATATGAGGCTCCCTCTTTCCTTTCCACCCTCCGATAAGATTAATGGTCTAAAACAGGTCACCCCCACCCATTTTACCCCCAAAACCCCAGAAGACATCCTCCCCTCGTATTTGATCAAAGAAACAGTATAATTATTTGATTCTTATTTAGTTTATTCCGATAAGAAGATATCAATCAATCAATCAATCATTTATTTTGTATTTTGATAATAAGGCTAGTATGATGAATGTCCTAAACTGTCTC
This sequence comes from Noctua janthina, assembly GCA_963576755.1. NCBI lineage: Eukaryota > Metazoa > Arthropoda > Insecta > Lepidoptera > Noctuidae > Noctua > Noctua janthina. Next base: position 15,307,176 of record OY755063.1, on the reverse strand, counting down.
CGCATGGATTAATGAACCATGTGTCATATTTAAAGACAGATTCTACCAATATACCGATCACCTGGTAAAGGTTACGGGGATCCGCTGGATGCGAGTCGCACGGGACCGGTCAATGTGGCGACACTTGGGGGAGGCCTATGTCCAGCAGTGGACGTCTTTCGGCTGAAATGATGATGATGATGATGATAACTTAACGCCTGTAATTCCAGAAGGGTTAGGCAAATGTGTATATGGGCGCCAAACATCATTAATTTGAATTGATTTTAAGTTAGTTTATAATTTAAGGGTAGTCACGTTTTTATTTTGACTTATGTAGGTTTATTGAATTAATAGTTGTATTTTAAGTTAGTTTTTATTTGTCATTTGTTGATTTACTGAACTAATGTTTATATTTCCGTTTATTTAATTATATTAAACGTAATTGTGATTTCAATTTGCTTCATTAATAAGGATTTATGTTTGATTTATGTAAAATATGGTTACTTCTGTTCGTTGGGGTGAAATTATTATAAAAAATTTTACTTCCGTTTTTGAATCGGATTTTGTTAACAGTTTTTTTGCACGGAACTCTAATATTTTTTTCTAAAATAAAAGTAGCCTAAGCTGAACCTTATAATATCAGCTATTTGCCAGTAAAAGTTCCATCAAAATCGGTCCAGCCGTTCCGTTGATTTGCCGGAACAAACAGATAGAGGGACCAAAATTGAAAAAAATGTGTTTTGTTAATGTGTGTGTTTAGTTATACCCGTAATTATATATTTACCCGTCTGTAAATATTTTCAGATGCATTCAGTAAAAAGCTGTTATTTTGATATTATAAAGAGACACTTTAATTTTATTTATTTGTGTATGTCCGCTAGAATTTAAAACCCTAGTCTAAAGCGATGATTTTAAGTATTTATTTTTATCTCTCCCGCCTTGCAAAATGAAATATTGTTATTTTTATCCTACCTTATTAGCCCTGGATAGAAAAAACTGGACTTTATGAGGAGAGGCTTTTGCCCAGGAGTGGGATGACATAGGCTAACAGTATCATTATCCTACCTTCCGCTGACACCCTCAGTTTGAATTTGTGCACATAAAAACCGTTGTATTGCGAAAGAAAGATCATTCTTAGTTTGCTTATCCTGGAATAAACACCCTGAACAGGAGTAAGGTATTTTCTTCAAACTAGTGCTGATATTTCCTGCTGTTTCCTATCTCTGACGATGACGGCCATGATACGCTGACATGTACAAGGCCCATGTAATAGGGGCGAGCCTATTGCTATCAAACGGAGCACAAATCCAAATCGTGGATCCTTGTGATTTGATTGAATTGTGAGGAATTCCTGATCTTGGGATTTGTAGTACCTAAATCCTTTAAACTGTTGAGGTGGCTCCTCAATCCATACGGACTCATAAATTAAGTAATTCACTGGACTTATCTTATCGCACATCCTCTAAAAAACTGTCATAACACAAAAATAGCAGTTTTGAGATAGACGCATTTAAAGTTTTTTGTGTTCTTAACGATGCTTTGCGCCAAAAATTTTCGCTTGTGCCATTGGCGACTTATTTTGGTATCCCTATGGCGGTTTTTTTTTTTCAATTATAGAGCAAGGACAATTGAATTCGAGTAGGGCAATATCTAAAAATCTACAAATTTTGTGTTATGACACTTTTTAGAGGACGTGCGTTATGTTGTATGCAGTAGTCTCCTTGATGTGTTCATAAGTGGCTTAATTACTCAATTGTCTCGGTAATTGAATTCATGATTAGGACCAGGGAGTCATTTTATATTTGCTTCATAACTCTTCTCTAGTTCGACTCTTCGTTAGTTTTCCCTAACGGATACGGACGAGATCAATATAAATAATATAAGGAAATAATTGTAAGTGACAGTATTCAGATTATTTTAATTATTATAACAAGCTGTGCCCCGCGGCTTTCGTCCGCATGAAATTAGCTGTGTGAAGCTTTACTAACTATTCTCACACCTACCATAATTTATCAAAATCGGTCGAGCTATTTCGGAGGAGTGCGACCACAAACACCGTGACACGAGATTTATATATTTACTACTAAGATAACAGCCACTCGGATCAATCTTTTGCCTAGCTTGGTCTGTGCATGGGTGACCACGTCATCATCTGCCTAGGCTTTTTCCAACTATGTTGGGGTTGGCTTCCAGTCTAACCGGATGCGGCTGAATACCAGTATTTTACATGGAGTTACTGCCTATTGACCTCCACATTAGTACTGTTAGTTAGTACTGGAAAATACGATACACCTTGGTAAGACTGGTGGTCAGACTTTCGGGCCATAGACTAACTGTAACGACTGTCAAAGATCTGCAAATGATAGCCGGGACCTACGGCTTACAGTGCTTTCCGAGGCACGGAGGAAACTCGTTATGTAATGGGTGTCGTCACCCATTGACGGACTAATCTAGGCAAGCACGATTTAGGCTAAAGATAGACCCGGCTGTTATTATTTAGCCACAAGCTCCTCAAATTGTCACATACAATATACGGGGTGGAAGGCACACTGTCGCGAAAATGGTTACCACGTATTCAGTACATCGTTCTGAGAACCCCTCTCCCTCACATAGAAATTTTTCATTGGTTATTAAAAAAAAATCAGCTGTTTCCAACAAAAGTGCAATACCTACACAGTCAAAATGTATAGAACAGCTGATTTTTTTTTTAAATTATTATTATAAGCCTATATTGTCCCACTGCAGGGCAAAGGCCTCCCTTCCCGCCTTCCACAGTTCGCGGTCTAGTGCGATTGTAGTCCAGCTCATCCCGCCATCTCCTTCTGGGCCTGCCACGTTGTCGTTTCCTGGTGTTTGGTAATAACCGATCAAAAATTTATATGTGGCGTGTGTTTTCTCAGAATGATATACTGAATACGTGGTAAGCGTTTTCGCATCGGTGTCCCTTCCACCCCGTATTATTGTCGACCTCCTGCCACCGTTTTAGGCCAGTTACCCACTTGCCCTCTAACCCGCCTACATTACAAAAAAAAAACCTAATTGATCCACCATCCCAGACTGGTACATACTATTGATTATAATTTCAGACATAACGGCGCCTGATGGACCACAGACTAAAAATTTGTAAGAATTAGATGAGACATGTCGCTGAAAGGAGTACCTTTGTGAGGATTGTAGCAGGTGGCGTTCTGGAACTTCTGCCAATCCCATGTGATAATGGTGTCATCATCGTTCTCTTACCCTTATCCCAATTCATTTGTCTTCTTCTTCTATACTTCTCTATTACTCGTCAACTCATCAGACACCTCCTTTCTTGCCATATCATCATATATCATGTGATAAAGATGTGAGTTTAGGTATATAATTCTATCGATCTAAATTGCGTTTTTGTCACAAAACATTACATCGCGCCTGTAAATAATCTCTGAAAGGTTAGGCATAGGTGCGCCGGTCCTGTACCTATCACAGCCTCACTCAAACAGTTATGTTTAAACAGTTCCTTATAATAGGGGACGAGCCTATCGCCATTGACCGGTGAGAAATCCAGACTCCTTACGACTTAGGTACTAAGAAATTCCTGATGAATAAATCCAATAATTAATTGTTTGAAGACTCGGGAACCCTGAATCTCATGCTCAGAATTACTGTACCCAAAAAAATTGCGATTGCGATTATATTATTGTCTTGTCGTTGTATACAAAACAGGAACGAGGAACTAGTGGCTAAATAATAACAGCCGTATGAATGGTTCTTCAGGTCAATCCATAACATGCTGAGTTTCCTCCATGCCTCGGATAGCACGTAAAACAGTTGGTCCCGGCTGTCATTTGTAGACTTTTGACAGTCGTTATAGGTCAGTCAGTGGCCCGAAAGTCTGACAACCAGTCTTACCAAGGGGTATCGTTCCTATTACCCAGAACAAAATTGTGGAAGTCAGATGGGCAGTCGCTCCATGCAAAATACTGGTACTGAACTACATCCGGTTAGCCGACTCCAACATAGTAATCATACGATATCCATTGGTAAGACTGGTTGTCAGACTTTTGGGACACTGATTACCTTACGACTCAATCTACAAAATGACAGAACGCTTTTCACTCAGAATCAGTATTATGTTATCCTAAACTAGCGGCTCTTAAAACAGATGTCTTATTAGCCGGTTATAGCACGACACCGCTCATCCACGCGGTGAAGCGGATCTCACGTTGCATGGACTTGTATGAAATCCGTTGATGCCTTATAGTACACACCACACGACCGAGCGGACGAGCAGCTCCCACCGCCTATCCGCGCGGTGAACTGCCCATGAATCGCTTCGCCATCTCCGCCCGACCGCGCGGACGAGCGGTGTAGTGTGAGAATCGCATTGGAATTTTAAAAAATGAACACATGATGAGACAACCCAGTCTTACTATTTCCGACCACTCAGAAAGACAGAATCAACAGTCGCGACTAACGGAAAAGCGTCGAGGCAATGAAGCTTGAAGAGTCCCGAAGAAACGCAACAACCCTGGATTAAACTGTCTTGGTCGTCTGACTCCTGGAGGCGTCTGGAGGTGGCCTGGTTTTGCAGAAGTGTCCTCCTACACTTTTGAAGAAAAGAAAGAAAGAAAAACTATTTGTTTGTCGCAAGGTCATGACGTGCACACAAAATGACAAAAAAAAAGAACAAATCACATATATGATGCTGTGTGAAGAACGATTAACGAGGCATTCTACTGGGTTCAGGTAATCTAAAAAGTACCATAAAACCAGAAAAAGAAATGCTATTAATAAATGAGTTGGGTATTACAAAGTTAATTCCTCATCAAGCACAAAATGCGGAATTTTCTATATGTTGGTTGGTTTTCAGGAGAGTTTTATACCAATGATAACGAATAGATGACATTTTTCCTGATAATATTTATGTCATAATTCCTTGAAGAGGAAAATCATCTAAGTACCTATGACGAATCTGTCCGAGGGAAATACAGTCTACAGAGAAATAACTAACGGGCCATTAAACTTGTTACGAAAATAAATAAATTATTATTGCAAGTACAGTACATACAGGACAAGATTAAAATTTATGCAAAATTAAATGGATTAATAGGTAAAGCCCCTAAATACTTCATTATATTTTATCCTCCCATCGTTAAATTATCACATGAATTAGGTACATTTTTAATTTAAGATAACATAGAACAATAGAGAGAGACGACGAGCACGATAGAGTATTTTTTGTGTACATAAATAAATAATAATAAATAAATAATGCTACTGACATAATTATTATATTTCGGGAAGAATACAGCGTAGGTAATCGCGAAATTTCTATAAATATAATTAAACAAAATGTTTTTTCCTTTCGGCTTATTTCGGAGATAATTTCAGTACGTAATGCCCATGGTATCTAATATAGGAAGCCATAACCACTTCAATATCACGGGTTTCGAGAATTATTACGTTTGCCAGTGGCTTCTCTGTAGGTTATTCATGAAATTATGTAAATTACATTGTAACATTAAAGACTTTCGTAAAAAAGAGAGGTTCGTAAAAAAAAACACTTCATCGATATGTTTTTTCAACTATTTACCAGTCAGAACTCATTTCCTTTAACCCATATAATTAAAAAAAAAACACTCGGGATATCACAATCACTTCCATTTTGAACTTACACAAGAAGTGGTCCTCTCTGAGTCTTCACCAATACTTGACCTACTATCCAATCTGAATTGATCATACTCTTTGGCAAACCGCCATAGCGACCCCGTCTAGTAAGGGTAGCAGTAGCGACTGACACAGTAACTACCGAACATCCCAGTAGGCAAACGTATAGCAAGGTATGTGTAATATACTATGTACTTTTATATTTAGTGAAGTTCTATATTTAAGTATGGAATCTGTGATTTTTTTATCTGTGGATTTGTAAGTGTAATGAGGTTGTGTGGTTTTCTACTAACGGCTCTTTCACGGTTATTTTATCAGTGTGTCCCTTATTTTCATGACTTTAAGGCTGTTGTTCGATTGCTTCCTTACAAGTCTGTCAAAATTAGAGTATTTTTTTTGTCACATTAACGTTACTGCTGTCAACGGTATTTTTATAAAACGGCAACTGTGAAAGTACTGCGGGCTTACCATGACATGACGTCATACACCCGTATCTATAGTCAAATTAAAGTAATTATTTGGGTTTAAGTAATTATTTATGCAATCATTATTATGCCATAGACAAGATTTTGAACGAAGTAAGAACCGTTAAAAAAGGCAAAGTTAAAAATTCTAGCTTTTGACAGTTCTAACTTCAAGCAATTATTAAACTACAGAAATGATAATCGTATCTTAAGTTATCACTTTTACTCAAGTAATCACTTGACTTGTTTATATACGGGTGTTATTGTTAAAGTAGTATTGTTATATAAATATTCTTATTCCAGAGTGAGATAGGGAAGGAGCTATACATCACTTCTAGCGCCATCTCTTTCCCACTCAGGAATAAAATTAATTAATTAATTGTTATTTTATACTGTTTTAAGACTTCATGGTAGACCCCCTGTGTAAATTATATTTCAATTCATAGAGAGGATAGCCACGATAGAATAAGTGTGAAATACATTAAAATATGAAACGAATAAGTTGTTTTGAGTCATATATTACTATTAACAATTAGGGAGGGTTATAATTTCATCATCAATTATTTTCAGAGCCGCTTTACACTTTTTGTTAAGGTTTTATTGTTACATATACAACAATAAAACCTAGGTGATATACCAAACTTATACATAGCTTAATGTATTTTTTACTATATTTTTTTTTAAAAGTCCCATGGTAAGCCGCACGTCTATGGTAGAGTATAATCTGACCAGTAAAATCTGACCTCTTATTGTTTTGTAGATTCGTACTCAGCTCAATCACGTCAGCCAAGTCACGATACATTGGACACCGTTCGCATCCCTTCGTATCGATCTTCACATCGACGTGCTCCTATACTTTGTGCTCTTTTTGTACGGACTAACCGTCGAACACCGACGATAAATGTGTCGTGACACCTGTCTTCTATTCTACCTTCGACGTAATCATCTGGCTATGCGAATGGCCCACACGAATTTATCAAGTATCCATAATTCCATACACATTAGGTATATGGAATTATGGATACGTATAAAATACTGGATTGAATGTTAATTTTTTTTTTTTTATTAAACTTTGCCCCACACTAGAAATTAGTCCTGTATCGTGGGTGCGTTTACAAACATTTAAACTCACATACACAAACAGCCAGACCCGGAACAACTATCTGTAGGCCATACAAATATTTGTTCCGTGCGGGAATCGAACCCGCGACACGAAGCGCGGCAGTCAATCGCTCAGCCACTGCGCCAACCGTGCCGTCAATTGCATGTTTTCTTATTGCACTTAATTTTCACTACAGCTCATGTTCTTCGATAGGTCCCTACTTGTGAAGAGGTAACCAGTATTCTACTACATCCGAAAGCGATACTGTTATCAGCAGGTTTAATCCTTCCACAATTTATTTTCAGCGGTAAGTATCACGAAATTTGGCCAACCTGAGATTATCCTCATTTTAGTCAACTTAATATACAGCGGTAAATAAACTATAGTAGATTGGTTGCCCTTTTACAAATATCTCTCCCGTAGCTATATCTCGAAAACATCGTGACAAACCAGCATGCCTGAGAGATATTTCTCGACGGCATGTAATGCCAAATCAGAGGTCCATGGGCGGCATAAAAATTCTGACACCAGGTTAGGCACTAACCACACGAAAAAAAAAGAAGAAATTGTGCCCGAAAAGTGAACCCCATAAAGCCTCTGCTATGGGCTATTCAGTAGTCCTTGATTGAGCAACAACAAATGCATCTATAGTATGTAGATTTTCCACGCGTCAATTTATGCTAGATGCTAACTAATGCATACTAGTTTGCCTTGGCATATAATTTAGCTCTGCTCACAAAAAACGAAGCTGAACTTTACATAAAGACTGTGTAGTTATAAATCGAATCAAATGCTATTCAAAACTTCCGGCTGCGCCATTTTTGAATACGTATGGAATTTGCATGTTTATGTATTTATGGAAACGAAAAAAATGCGCTCCTGTTTAAATCAGTTCTTGGTTTTTGTGCGAGTTAAGATAATTGTGTGTAATATACAACATTAGTTTTAGTATATGTGAAACCTGAAACACGTTTCTAGTATTTTATGTAAAGAATCTATGTACAAAATTTCAAAACTGTATCATGAAAAATCACAAAGTTATAAGCTTGTTCTGTTACCTGGTTATCCGCACAAAAACGTAACCACCATGCGGAACTGCCGCGTGCGCGCCTCCAGCGTCGTCTTGAGCTCATTGATAATAATAATTTGGCAGTAGTTACCCAAATGATTGCGATAGGTACTTAGTGTCGCTCGGTGTCCAACTTGTAACTTTTTTAAATATATTTGGGACAAAATATAACATGGTTTAAAAATTATTGGAATCGATTCAGTTACTTATTCTGAACAAACTATATTCAGGATTCGCATATATTAAAAATAATGTTGTTTAGTAATGGAATGAGTTTTTCACAAAGTATGATAACCGGATCGTAAGGTTTCATAAGAAACCCTTTCAAGCATTGAAAGATTTTTAAACTAGAAAGTTTCAGATTATTTTGACGAAGAGAAAATGAGCCGTAAATAACAATTAATTGAATACAGTTTATCACTACGATATAAAACCTGTAAGAACAATTTAAGAAAAAACCTATTAATTGGTAAAATTAATTCGAAGTAAGTGTTAGTGCCTTGAATTATTCAAGCCCCTGCAAACCGAACATAGCAATGCCGTTCAGCGACGTGCATAACGCCAATTATTTCTCATAAATTATGCTATCTGTCTAGCCTTTTCCCAACTATGTTGGGGTTTTCCTCCAGTCTAACTGGATGCAGCTGAATAACCAGTATTTTACATGAAGCGACTGCCTATCTGACCTCCACAACCCAGTTAGTACTGGGTAATAAAATACCCCTTTGTAGTAAGACTGATTGTCAGACTTTCTGGACACTGACCGCCTGTAACGACTGTCAAAGATCTACAAATGATAGCCGGGACCTACGGCTTAACGTGTTTTCCGAGGCACGGAGGAAACTCGGTATCACCCATCCACGGATCAACCCAGGCAAGCGTGGCTTAACCTGAAGATCAACCTGAGCGGCTATTTTATTTTATTTTCATTATTTTTCTCGAACCCAGCTAAAGATTAAATGTTCATCACTAAGTAGTCAACCACTGTTGGTTTCAGAACATAATGGGGCTCCCTGAACTGACAACATGTTGCTTCGTATTCGACCTGAAGACTGGATGCATTATCATGGGAAGCATCAATGCGGTGAGTTTACTATGTATTTTTGATCAGGAGTTTATTTTGTATGTTGAAATGCAAAGGCCCTCTTCCTTCAATTATTACGGATATTTAAAAAAAAATCACCCTGACACCAAAGGTCTGGTGCAGTGTGCATATATGAGCAGGAACATGTATTAACATGGACGAGGCGAAAAGAGTAAGGACCGTAATGGCGTCCTGAAATTGCTGCCGGATTTTGTTTTAACCTAAGCAAAATTGGATTTTGATGATTCTGTTATTTTGTATTGTGTTTAGAATAAGTTCATTACTTCCTATGTTTATTCCTATGTTGCCACTTAATTATAGTAGGTATAACTCGTTTTTATTCTTAACCAACATTCTCGGATACAAGTAATAAGTTGTATAAACTTATCACTTGTATTTGAGAATGTTAGTTACCCTGTCATTGGCAACTTCTGTTTCTTATTCTTAAGATATATCGTATGCAGAAGCTGTTGGTGAATAAACAAATAATGAATATAAGGCGCAAGTTTATACATATTCCTTTATAAAAATTTCAGATGGTAGGTACATACACACGGCAACAAATCAAGCAATACATTTCCAGTATAACATGGCTTCGCAATGTATATGTTATGGCTAATAGTCGAAGTGCGGCTACACCTAATGTTAGCCGGGTACAACTAGGTGCAGCCAGTTGAAGTAAATGTATCCTATTTATCTTCGCTTAGAACATGCAACCGCGAGCTCACCGGCCGTTGCCGCGTCACCGCTCGCTGCGCTCGCTCGGCTCGCGCGCCTTTGGTCACAGTTCTAACCTAACCTAACCTAATCCATTTGCTCGGTGTGTCCTAGCAATAAAAAGGATATACAACTGTTACCGGCCGCACCTAGGTAGGTATTGCCGGCTAGAACTAACTGGAATAGGTGTTACCTTACTTCGGCTTTTAGCCGTAAAAGATAGGTTTTCAATACAATGTTACATCCGGATAAACTGGTTTTGTATAGATTGATTGGTTGCCATGCGTACGTGTTATTTTTAAAGTTTAATTCGTGGGGAAAACCATTAAAGCACATAATGTCGAAAAAAGCACTTAAGAACCAAAAACTTCATCTGTAGAAATATAATTATTTTCATGCTTATATTCCTTATTCCCAGGTGCTGTCGTTCTCACTTCTAACTATACTGATAGTATTGGCAGCTACTGTGGGAGCCATTGACCCAGAGCTGGCGTTCCCCGGTGACTTAGAGAAGCAGGCTGGGCTCACCGGGCTATATGCCATGTCCATCATACTGGTCCTCATGTTTCTCTTCAAATTCCTATTTGATGTAATCTTCGTATATGGAGTTCATACGGTAATATTTTGACTTATATTTACACTAGTACACCCACCTTTCGCCAGTTATGTTTATAAGTCCCATTTAATAGGGGGCGAGCCTATTGCCATCAACCGAGCACAAAATCAGACTCCTGCTACTGAGAAATTCCCGAAAAAACCAATAACACTTTGCACGACCTGGCGAAATGTGGGTGCACTATTAAGTACACCCCTGCGTAACTCTTCAGGATTTACAGCCGAAGTTTTGTTATACATTAATTGTAAGACATGAACCTGACCTTATAATTCCATGAGGATTGACTTTGCTTGACGTATCCAGTGCCTAATTAATAATCATAAACGTAATCGACCTATAACGTTACCATTCCTCCTGCTGGAGCACAGGCCTATAACTCTGTTTGAGAGGGGGCATGTCGTCATCCACCCACTGGTGGTGGCCCAGTGGGCTGTCACGAGGATATAACAAAGCCAAATTGCTACTCTTCCACATTAACTGAGCGAACCGCCGCCCGTCGCGTCGTCGGTAGAATTCACTGCCGGCTTCTCTGTTCTGCGATCATTCTAATCTGGACCTCTTCCAGGTTACAGTGAATCGATTTTTTCTAGGCAAGCGTGCTCCACCCTAGGGCGCATCACCGCTTCTCATCAAGGAGCCTAAAATGGCCGCTTTCGCAGAATCGTAAGATCATCATTCTCTTGCCCTTATCCCAATTCATTTCGAATCGTAAGATAATAACACGAATTACGTTACAATTCGTAAAATAGTCACAAAGTGACAATTCATAATATTAAATGCGTCTGTGATCATTTTAAGAATTTTAACGTGGTTCGTTATTATTATTATCCTATTATGATTCTGCTAAAGCGGCCTTTTTAGGCCCCCAAGCGAGTTGCGGCCAAACGCAAACCTGTTTCGTATATAAAAACAAAAACAACATACATATTTTTATACAACAAGTTTTAGTATATGCGAAACCTGAAACACGTGTCCAGTATTTTTATGTAAAGAATTTATGTACAAAATTTCAAAACTGTATCATGAAAAACCACAAAGTTGTTTTGTTCTATTACCTGGTTGTCCGCACAAAAACGTCGTCACCACGCGACGACGCCACGCGCACGCCTCCAGCTTTGTCTTGTCGTTGAAAATAATAATTTCGCAGTAGGTTCCTAAATGATTGTGATAGGTACTTAGTGTCGCTCGGTGTCCAACTTGTAGCCTTTTTTAAATATTTTTGGGACAAAATATAACAAGGTTTAAAAATTATTGGAATCGATTCAGTTACTTATTCTGAACAAACTATATTCAGGTTTCGGTTGAGGTCTGTGTTTCCTATACGCCTACTCTGTGATGAAACACTAAAACAAACTCAATGCAGGTTTGTGATGTACTGTTAAAGGTTGAAGTCCGGGTTCGATTCCCAGGTCGAGCAAAATGTTATAGGGTTTTTCCATCCGAAATTTTTCAGTAGCAGCCACGGAGTTTAAGATTTGTGCCCGGTTGAAGGAGGCAATAGGCTCGCCACTATTACATGTGACTTAAAACATAACTGGCGAAATGTGGGTGTACTATTACGTACTTACAACTGCCTTACTCTTTGGGGATTACAAGCGTGATGTTAATGATGTTATGTTATCTTTTTCATGCTTTTCCAGGAGCGGCGAGGATTAATCAAAGCGTACATGATCATGTGGATTGTGTTCTTCCTCCTCTCCATGTTCATATTCTTCCTCAATTCGCCAAACTTCAACGCCGGGACGATTTGCACTGAACTTGTGTATATTGGTAAGTAATATTTTTGTTTTTCTGTCTGACGAACGAGACGGTTGTACTAACAGTGTTGTAAGAATCTTGTGGTGGTCGATTGTCGAGGATCTCGTGGCTAAATAATAACAGCCGGTCGGATCGATCTTTAGGTTAAGCCGTGCTTGCCTAGGTTGGTCTGTGGATGGGTGACCACCCACTACATACCGAGTTTCCTCCGTGCCTCGGAAAGCACGTTAAGCCGTTGGTCCCGGGTGTTATTTGTAGATCTTTGACAGTCGTTAGGTAGTCAGTGGCCCAAAGAGTCTGACAACCAGTCTTACCAAGGGGTATCGTCCAGCACTAACTGGGTTGTGAAGGTCAGATAGGCAGTTGCTGCATGTAAAATACTGGTATTCAGCTGCATCCGGTTAGTCTGGAAGCCGACCCCAATATAGTTGGGAAAAGGCTAGGCAGATGATGATGTGGCGGTCGATTGTCAAATTTTTTGAAGTGTATTGAAAAAACATGAAGGTGGCGTTGTTTTTAATTTTTGACACCGCCAAATGATTTTGTTCGTCTATATTATAGTCAGTAGTACACTAACGAGGGTGGGATTTAGAAAAATGCCTGATGAGAAAAAAGATTTTTGAAACTTACTACAAATTGATACAAATAAACTTTTAGGCGCTTATTTCGAGAAATGAAAAAAAAATTGTTGCATAGTGCATACTAACCTCAAGTTCAAATTAGAGTTGATTTTTTTCTTTATTTAAAAGTCTAAGTCCAAGTCAAAGTTTTTATTTGTTAAACAATGTTTTTATTGATAAATGTTTAATGAGCAGCGTTTTCATGTGAGGTCCTGTGCTCGATCCCCAGGTCGGGCCGAGTGGTTTTTTGGGTTTTTACTTCAAGAATTATTCAGTGTCGAGCCTCGATTAGTGCCTAGTTGATGGCAATAAGCTTGCTCCTCATTAGGACAGGTCCTACACTTTCAACTGGCGAAAGACCGAATACTGGATGTATTCGAAGAAACTCAGGCGTGATGTTATGCTATGTATATAGGTACTAAGCTATACAACTTGGTTCTAGTAATAAGCTCACAAGGTCCTGCTAAAAAACATGTTCATTACATTTTCAGGTCACAACGTGTACACGATCCTGCTGTGCCACAGTTTCTACAAGCAACTCAACAGTCGAGAGGAGGTTTAAACTATAGTTTTGTTATACTGACTTGTTTCTGACGTCACGTACACTTTTATCAGATAGGGTGAGGCCAAACACACGAAATTTTTTAAGCTGTGAGTCGCGTAATATGAGTCGCAGAATTTACGCTGCATTCGGTTTCATACTAAAGTCCTGTTTACCCTGTTGTACCACACGGCGACGCATAATTGATAAAAAGTATGACTTTATGTGTTGTGTTTACGCCCTGCTCCTCATACTGCTAAAGTACTACGGACGCCAGACTTTAACAATTGAGAGATGTACTGAAATATCTGTCAAAGTCCCGGTGTCTGAAGCCAGTCCACAGTCCGGTCCGCTTGTTTTTCAATTTGTCCGCTTCTTAAGCGAATCACAGGTAAAGTAGGCTTCGGGCATAAGAATGAAAAGTGGTAGTAACCACTTTTCACCCTTACGCCCTTAGTTATAAGGATGAAAGGGGCAAACCCTCAGTGAACTCGGCAGTACCTACAATCCTTTGACAGCTATTTTACCCCAGGCTTTGCACAATTGTCACACAGTAATCTTTATTTCAATTACAATAAGATTACTACCACTGATAAAGTCTGACAAAGGAAAAGTGATCTTTATTTTCGCAAACATAAAGTTGTTGTTAGCAGTAATCAATTAGACGTTAAGCAACTGTCAAAGAATCTAATGGCATTGAAATTTTCGATTTTGACACACGCCCTACCTGACAAGCGGTCGTATGACGAACGTACTAGACAGACCGACTTGTTACTAAGTAGTAACATTATATTAGATTACGATTTTCTTCGTCTTGTACCGTCTATCGCTCGGTAATATTTTTAATTATAAAAATTCAGAAGTGCTCATTAACAAGCCAAATTATGTGTCAAATTATAACTTAAGCTATTTATAAATGAGGTTTGTTATTGTAAATAATATTGTATTTTAATTATAAAAAATATGTATTTGTTCATAACATTTGTTAATTGTTGTTACTCTATGTCTATATAAAAATATTATAATATTATCTACTGTTATAAATTTTAATAAAAAGTGTTTTCTTTCCTTGCGTTTGTACTTTGTATATTAAGCTTGTGCAATTGACAGATTTTACCATTATATTATACCTTACTATTTCGATATTGGTAATGGTGTGGTATTTTTTCCACACTAGTGACAAAAAAATAAGTATAAGTACATATTTAAAAGGTGGTACGGGCTGGTCGTCCGAATGGCAAATCGTAACGTAATACCTATTAGAATCATTAATTGTTTTTCGTGAAGGATTTATTTTAATATTTATTTATTAGCACCCAGAGCACCTTTCACAATACAGACTTATCAATGTCAAATCTTAAAAGTAACATTAGTTAAGTACTTAACTTTAATAATTATCTTAACTTAGGTTCAATGCTTTGGTCAGTAGAAAATATTAGTACACACGACGACCATTCTAGCTACACAAAACCAGTTAATGCGGATCTCTCATTGTACTGGATATCTATAAAAAGCGAGGCCATGTTATAACTTGATGTCACCGTATGTACAAAACTTAGTGCTAAGATTACAAGAGGTAAAAGTAAATTTGGATGATTATTTAAAACTATTGGCCAGATAAGTTTACTGAAACTTGCGAGGTAGAAAAACAGGTTATTATAGGAATAGCTAAATAAAGTTAGACGTTAAAATGATTTTGGTCGTTTTTCTCCTAAATTATGATCTAGGTGATACATTGTATTTTTATGGCAATTGGCTTATGGCTATTTGGCTACGGCTAGTTTCTTTTGGCTATTGGAACGTAGGTAAATTCCCATTCAGCATCAGACCATCAACCAACATGGCTCCCGCAGATTTTAGATGGTATCGACTTTGCAGAGACTAATGTTAGTTTTAATATACTTAAATTAGGCCATACGTCAGCATCGCCACGTAAATAGTTTTAACTTACTTTTAGTTTTATAGCTAAAAGTGTTGTAATATTATATTTATGCTTAGATACCTAGGTAACGCAAAGTACAGACGGCGGCACATCAAGTTACACGAAACTGTCAAATTTTCCCAATCAACCTTGAATCTAATGCTGTAGAAATAGAGTTGAAAATCTATTGCATCAGACTGTAGCAGCTTGATGTGTTGGCGTGTGTACCATCATCAAAATAATCGGTTTACAATTGCAGACTTTTATGCTTCCTTTTGAAATTCAGCACAAAGACCCATAGAGTGGTGGTTCCGGATAGTTTGTGAAAGTCAGTCAGACGGGAAACTAAGTTGGACTTTTTACAATTTAACATTACAAACAGAAATGGTGCTGCATAGTTCTCTTGGCCCGTGGCCATAGTCGGTACTAACCTCGCGTTCTTGTTTTTAACACTATTTTTTTACTAATTCGGTTGACAATTACACAAATTTATAGCCGAAGAGTATTTGTGTCGATGGTGTCTCGCGTCTTGGCTAGCCCTAACAGAGTTCTGGAAACGATTGCTGGCAGAGTGGACTGTATGTGGTTCATTGCTGTCAGTTACATTGTGTCACCGTATCGTGTTGTTTACTAACACTTAGTTTTTAAGGATTGCGTTACTAACCCTATATGGGCCTCCGCTCGAATTAAAGATTTTGAATTTGATAGCAAAAGATACCAAAATGAACAACAAAAGAACTATGTTGCACTACACTAGGCTTTCACGGTCTGAAATCAAACAACGCCATATATATTTCTAAATCCTGGATGTGTCTCCGTCGAAGCAGTCAGCAAGCGGATCCTCATCGTCTTCATGGTGTTGGAATCTAAAGTCTTTGCCAATCGACATAAGCTCGTAAACCGTGTGCACGACCACCAACGCGTGAATGTGGACCACTGGAATTGAAAAGGTAGAGGTTTAGTTGAAGGTTCTTCAGAAACCAAAAGGTAAATGTAAAAGTTTGTTTGAATGAATGGATGATTGTTACTCTTTCACGCAAAAACTACACACACAAACTTGGCGCACAGATAGTTTATAACCTGGATTAACAAATGGGATTCTTGTTATCCCGGTAAATGAGTCCACGCAGATGAATTTGCGAGCAGAAACTAACTTATATGTATAATTTTTCAAGGATAGTCAGACCGAATATAAAATGAAAGATTGGTTTAATCATTTTTTTTTTCCAGAATGTGAACTTTGCGGGTTAGGCAGAATCCCATTTTAGAGGGGGCAAGCCAATTATACAGCGTGTATCATAAAAATGTGGTTGTATTTAAGGGTGTGGTAAAGTAAAAAACAAGAACACCCTTTAATATGACCACACCTTTTTGAAATACGCTGTATACAAACGTTTAAGGCTATTTGTACTTACATGATGAGATGAAGAGGACCAGTGCCAGAATCCAGCAGTTCTGCAGCAGTAGCAGGAGAGCGCTCAGTTGACAGATAATCGTGACGATGATGCCGAATGAGAAGTAGCTGAGCACGAAGCTCGGTCTGTTCTGGAAAGAGAAATGTCATATTTTGAGCTTTTTTGCATTTTAGAGGGCAATTCTTTTGAAAGGTACTTGCTACCTATGATATGGAGGACTTGGAGGGTGTAGGTAAATATAACCTTAACAAAACCAAGAGGCACTTGTTTTTCCCGTCATCGCTATTTTTAGGGTTCCGTACCTCAAAAGGAAAAAACGGAACCCGCCAGTGATCCTATGATCACTGGCGATCTGTCTGTCCGTCGGTCACAGCCAATATACTCCGAAACTACTGGACCGATTGAGTTGAAATTTGGTAAACATATGTAAGTCGGTGACCCAAAGACGGACGTTTAACGTAAATGAATGAACTTTTTAACATGGGGGCCACTTTTGGGGGGTAAATTAGAGAGTAATTAAATGAGGAAAAAATTAATAAAGAAAGTTTTGCAAACTATATCGTGTTACATATGAGGGTTTAACCGCGTATGACGACCGTTCTAAACCCGTTTTAAACAAGACCAGAAAGCTACCTGAGGGCTAGACAAACACCATTTTATCAGCGATAAAGATGATGGTACCTAAGGTCAAAAATGTTTGGGACTGTCCTAAACCGAAAAACTTTCGTTAATCCTACTTCTTCATCTGTTTAGCGTGTCGATGGCAATCTAAATTGTGTCGGCCCAGAAGTGAGCTACTAGTTTGCCGCTTTCAGTAGCATCTGTTCCTGTAGTGAACAAACAATAGGACATGCAGGACAGGATATTAATTGCCCCATCGTTTGTGGGACAGCACCATATTTACACTCCAGGGCAGAGCCATTAATGAATCTCCACCTGAGCAGGTCTTCCTTGCCAGAATAGGTACAAAGAAAAATAAATTATACATTAGAATAAAATTATGAAACAACCTGTTTATTTATTTATTATTTATTTATGTACACACAAAATACTCAACAAGACATAACATTAAGATAGAAGAGCACAAAGGTACTGCTCATTTCATGCGAAATCTCTTCCAGCAGACCTGCGAGAGGAAAGTAGGATATTACGATGTTTATGATGTTTACGTGTCAAACGGGAGAACATATACCTACCCAGCACTCGAGTCCAGTAAGTAGTCAGTAGTCCGATCATCGCTCGCAACAGAGTGGTTTTAACTGCGTAAAGCGTCATAATTCTGAATAATATTTTTATTTTTAAATTATTAAAATCTCATAAATACCTATTTTTTTTTTGTATGAATGTTTAGTATTCATTGGATACATGAAATGGGCCGTTGCAAGACGACTAAAAAGTCACGGTGTATAGCGATTGCCACTTCTCGTCTAAGCCGTCTATTATATTCGTATGCCCTCAAATGGCAAAAGTGGACAGATGTGGAAGAGACCTACCCTCAGCATTGGGTGACCAAAGCTTGAAGAAGAAGAAATGGCAAAATATGGTTTCTGCCGAAACCACCAATTTTTACACCATGAATGATTTTCCTATTTTCGCAGGAGATAGGTTATGGGATAAGAGCAGGAGAATTATGAAAAAGACGATACGTTATGGAAGTTGAATGCCAACTGTCTGGCATAAAAATCAATGACAAACCAAGTGCATCTCTAGAAACAGACGCTTTCGAGTAGGTTGAAAAAGATTTTCATGGTTCCGTAATGAAAAGGCGCATTGATATTTTCTCTCTGATTTTGACACAATTAACAAAATATTCTGCGACCTAAACAGCTTGCTATATACAGCAAATTAATATTAATTATGGCTGTCATTATCCCCAATTTTATCTGTGGTAAGTGTTTTGTGGTTTTATCACACACGACACTCGATTGGCATGTAGGACTGAATGCGTCAATGTATCTATTTATTTTCCTGTGTATTTAACCACCTACCTATCTTCGGAATCCTAGACAAACGTGGCTAAATAATAACAGTTGCACGAGCTGATGCAGGTCGGCTCCTGGGCGGTCCCTTCTGTGTCTCGGAAAGCCGTGAAGCTGTTGGTTCCCGTCACAGATATATAAGGTGTAAACGGAGGGTCCGTTTCACGAAGCCGTCAACCAAGCATTCTGTACATCAAACTAAGTAACTCGTACTCAAAAATTAATACTGGGGTGAAAAATCTCGTTTTACGGAAGGACTCAATGTAACGCACTCAAAACATTGTGCTGATTGATGCATTGAACAGTACGGGGGTCGTGGAGGTGCTAAAGGTAAAGTTATAACATTAAAAACTTGTATTTTTTTAACTTTTGAAAAAGTAAGAACGTTGAGCCCCAATATCTCCGTAACTATAAGTTTCCCAGGTCCAGAATAAAAAAATTATCGCAATGACTGGGAGAGCAAGTGCCATTCGGCTTCGTTAAGGGCATTTTTACACCAATTAGATATACCTAGATCACCCAAGAACACCTACTTCGCATGCGTGGCTACTGTCGCAGGCGTTGCAGAAAGTTAACTTGTTTAAAACAACAACGTTATAACCCAAGAACTTAATTCTAGACATTTATAGAACAAAAACAACTTGTTTGTGTAGTAACTAAATAGTGTTTTAAGCTTTCACGGTTTACAACTAAACTTATACTGTCACTATCCCGTAAGTGACAGTATAAGTTCAACTAAATAGTGCTTATGACGTCATAATGGGTAGTCAAAAAAAATGCCACACTTGGTTTTCATACGGATCGTGATACTTGCGTTATCTACGTATATCTTTATCTGTGGTTGTAGATCTTTGACAAATTGTTACGAGTAGTCAGAATTCCGCAAGTCTGACAGCAAGTCTTACCAAGGGATATAGTCACCCAGTACGTTGTGTAGGTCGGATAGGCAGGCACTCCATGTAAAGTATTAGTATTCAGTTGCTTTCAATGCTTCTCGGAAATCGAGGCGATGCTTGGGGGGTGCGGGGAGGGAAAGTCATATTCAGCAGTGTGGACATATTCGACTGTCATGTTAATGTAAACAGTACTTTTGTAGGTAGGCGCTTAATATTTAGGTACTATGTTTAATCCGGTGCTTCCTTAAGTGGTTGTGATTCACACAAACGAATGATAACAATATAATATACTAGCGACCCAACTAAAGGTGTTTGCAAAATTTCAGCTTAATCGGCTGGGGCATAAGTGTTTTAAAATTCAGTTGCAAGATTTGCACGGGTGCAATATAAGGTCTATCTTTTCATACACGAAATATTTTAAGAGTATCTTCTATAAGTCGTAAAATCGCCATAGCAACGAAAAAAAAAATATCTGAGTGTTTTTTTTTACAAAATTATTATAATTCAATTTTTTTTTGGGTAGTATTTAAACGAGCGAACATAAATTCAAATTAAAGGTGTCAAAAATATTGAAAATGGGCTACTGAAATACTAAGTGAGCGACAAACAGTGGGCGAATACAAATGTTTAAAACAGCGACTTGAAAATAGAAATTTGAGTTACTAGTTGTTCAGTACGATTATGTGATAATTTAAGGACTCCTGTAAAAAACTTAAAACAAGGTTATTAATCACTAGATTGTAGATAAGGCGTAGTCGACGAACCCCCGCTGAGCGGGGCTCCTATATCTGTTTGCAGAGTTTAAAGTAACCTAACACGAAGGGGATTCCGGGGTCTTAGTTCGCTCACTTCGCTCGCTCACTAGACCCCACCATCCCCTTCGAACCTAACCTGTCCGAGTCGGGGTGCCACAAGTCTCTCTCAGCATTCGCTCGCTCTTGCTTCCTATATTCTCCTTGCTGCAATGACCGGATAAATAGTTGCTTACTTGGTACAATAGTCGCCCATTTAGTATATTGGTCGCCAATTAAATTTTTATTCGCCCGATTAATAATTTCCCTTTTTTTTTTAGACTTTTTGCATAAAACATTTAATCCCATATTCTAACAATGACAGCAGGTACCTAAATACGACGTAGTGAACTACCGTAATGGATGCTTAAAAATAAGGAGCCAGTATTTATTTTGTGTGTCAAGTAAATTTAAATTATGTATTTTTATTAAAAAAATATACTCAGATAAAAAAAAATCCCTTGAAATGGCTTTGTTATAGCCGTTAGATGATTCCCTGAAAATATTTATTGTATGAATAGTTAGACCCTATACACATAAACCTTCCTCATGAATCACTCTATTTAAAAAAACCGCATTTAAATCCGTTGATCTAAGCATACATAGGGACAGACAGCGGGAAGCGACTTTGTTTTATAATATTATGTAGTGATGGTATATGGTATGGATGGTGAGGTACCAACCGCGGTTATATATTTTATTGTAAACATATGTTACATAGTAATTCTACCTCATAATATTGTTAAAAGAAAACCCAGTCAACAAGGAAATAAATAATGGGTTTAAAAAGACTCATTTTTGCGTAGTTACTTAGTTTGATGTAAAGAATGCTTGGTTGGCGGTTTTGTGGTTTGTTTACATTTTGTATTACACTTGATGGCCTACGGTGTACTTCCGAGGTAACATCACGCCTGTAATCCCCGAAGGGTTAGACAGAGGTGTATCTAATAGTAAACCCACATTTCGCCAGTTATGTTTGCGTCCCATGTGCCAATTTGCCATCAACCGGTACAAAGTCAGACTCCGTGGCTGCTACTGAGAAATACCTGATGGAAAAACCTAATAACAATAAATTCACCACAAACAATAACAACTAACAAATTTTCCAAGACAATTCAAAAACAGTTTTCCCACTTCGAATGTACATAATACATGTAATATGTTACGGCTAACAGCCGAAATGCGGCTACACTACACCTAGTTTTAGCCGGGTACAACTAGGTGCAGCCGGTTAAACTTAGATGTATCCTACTTATCTTAGATTAGAACATGCAACGAATGATGTAGGATGTAGCACTCGCCGGCCGCTGCCACGGCACCGCTCGCTGCGCTCGCTCGGCTCGCGCGCGTTTGGTCACAGTTCTAACCTAATCCATTTGGTCAGTGTGTCCTAGCAATAAAAAGGATAGGTAAACAACTGTTATCGGCCGCACCTAGGTATAGCCGGCTAGAACTAGGTGTAATACTACGACGAGAGTTTTGTTATCAATTGAGCTCAAATCCAATCTCCGGACTGTCACTGAGAAATTCCCAAATGATAACCTTATAACACTTTGCCGGTCATGGATAATCTTGTATCCCACGCTCAGCACACTTGTCACCATTGAAACAAATAAGCAGTGTAGCACCGCCTTAAAAACATTGGTGTGAACGCATTCTTATCGCGACGGCAAGAGCCGGCAACACCGCCCGCGACTCCGCGAGTTCCGCGACCCGCCAAGCTAACCGCCAGTAAAAAGCATTTATTAGTTTCGCACAGGACTAAACAAAAAAATAGTTGAATCTTTGTCTTTACATAGTATAAAACAAAGCCGCTGTTTGTACGCTTAGATCTTTTAAACACGCAACGGACTTTAGTGCAGTTTTCAGCAATAGATAGAGTGATTCAAGAGGAAGGTTTATATGTAATTTGCACCCGTGAGAAGCCGGGGCGGGTCGCTAGTTAACAATAAAACAAAATTATATAAAAAAAGAAACATAACAAAAAGATAAAACAAAGGACATTGGTCCTGTACAAGACCAAAGGCTTTAAAAAAAAGCCTATTCTGATAGGGCCACAAGGTGATTTCGCGCGCTGTTTAAAACCATTTACGCGCTCTTCGTAATTCCATATTTTTACTGTTTATTAAGTTTGTGTTTACCGTGCACTGTGTCTTTTTATGTTATCATATACTATATACTAATAAACGTGCATTCGAACTCATTAATAGGTCAAAATAAAAATCCCTGAGAAAAATCTATCACAGCAATTAATTTTACTTACAAGGTCACGCCTTTTTCCATGGGGGTCAGCAGAAAAAAAAGAACGCCACCTTCTGCGGTCCTTAAAACCCTTTAGCCTCGTCCACGTTCATACATACATCTGGTCAGACACGCACGCCCGTTGTGGGTATTACGCACCTGACCTTTATGAAGACCATCGCCAATAAGAAATGTCCTTCCAGGGCGTGCCCTCCCGGAGTAGCGTTGCTACTCCTACTGCTTTGTAAATACCTTTTGTTAGGCGCCTTTCACTAATCCTTTCAATAAGTCCAAACCATCTAAACACACACCTTTAAATTTTTTGTCAAAACATGGTTTTTAAACTGCAACGTTGTCGTATCGCTTGGAAGATATCGCTGTCAGCGATATGACCGCTGTTTTACCCATAGAATAAGAGCAATATTGTAAAAGAGCCATGTAATAACTTTGGTGTACAATAAAGTATCTATCGATTCTATCTATTACATCAAACCCTAGTTGGCATTGTTGCGTGTTCGATTCCCGCACGGAACAAAATTTGTATGACCTACAGATAGTGGTTTCGTGTCCAGTTGTTTGTGTATGTGAGTTTTGATGTTTGTAACCGCACCCACGATACAGGAGAAATGGCTAGTGAGGGGCAACGTTTTTTATAATTTCAAGTTACACTACGCAAGCTACTCAAGGGATAATTTTAATATCTAATAATCCGTACCTGTATGATGCCAACCACCAGCATCATGGAAAACAGCATCCACATCAAAGCAACGATGATCGCGATGGACAGAATGATGTGCACTGAGGATACGTTTAGGTTCAACCCGAGGGCCTTGCCGAAGTGGAGGCTCTGCGCTGATAACTCCTGACTCTCTTTATTTTCGATGATGAAGTACGCAATCGATGTTGCCAGCGCGAATACGGAGAGTATCTGGAAGGCACAAAAAAATATTGTTATTAGGCTTCAAAAAATGTTTAGTTACAAATATAGTCTGGTCTAGATAGACATTTCCATTGACTAAATTCGCATAGAGCTGAAGAAATGGTCCAGGCCTTAGGTACAACACAACAAATAAAATATGAAAAGACACCACTGGTCCTAGGACTAAAGGATCAAACGTCAAAAGTATCGTTAAATAACATACGGCAGAGATGTACCTCATAGTACACCCACATTCCGTCAGTTATGTTTAAGTCCCATGTAAGGCGCGAATTATACAGAAACGGCGTAAGGTGAAGGCCCAGCGCAGGCGTAGAATTTATAACGACACGAACGACACGTTTCTGTATAAATCGCACCTAATGGGACGCGAGCCTATTGCCAACCTGGCTTCAAAACGTGTTTAGTTACACCTGAATAATATCCTTCTGTCTCACAAACTCACACAGCATAGATTCGTCATGCTGACCGTGTGCTTAGTCAGCATGGCGAATCGAAGCTCGAGCTCAACGCAAACGCCACGGCCGGTGTCACAGCGCTCACGACGGAGTTGGATTCCGGCGGCGGCGAGGCGGAGCTGACTGACGGGTCCGGAGGCGGTAGTTGTACACGTCGTGCTGCTGCTTGGGTCAACATTGTCTTTTATTCATTTTTTTTGTTTGTCGGTTTTCAGTATGACATAATTATGTCATCATAGGTCCCAGTTTTTTACCAGACGAACGAAGTTATGATTTTAGCAGTCAATGTGTGTATGTTTGTATTTACTTATGTTCCTCCGTAGCGCCTAAACTATTCATCCGATTTTGATGAATAAGGTGCCAATCGATTCGTTATTATGGCCTGGTTAGGCTAAATTTTAACCGACTACAACAATAGGAGGAGTCGATTTTACCTTGTAAACCCCGAATTTAAATAGAGCGTGATTTTTCGGTAGTCGGGTTTTTAGTTTTAGTATACCCACAGATATATTATAAGTCTATCTATATCTGTGAATATACCACACAAATTCTTGTTGTGTGAATAAAATTAATTTCATTATGATGTGTTTTTGTAGGAAATGGAAAAAAAGGGAGATGAGGCACCAGACTGTTGCCATCTTTTTCTAATTAAAGTGACGCCGAAAGTGCTTTCAGCGCACTACTTCTGTCACTGCCGTTTGTGGCTATAGGTTTTATTATAGAATGCTTTAAACAGTGACACGCTTTTATGGAATGCAATGGTGTCTAGAAGCCAGGTCCCTCCTATGTTGCGTGTTACTGGGATGTTGATCTATACAAATAAATAAAATTGAAGTGTCTGTTTGTAATTTCAATATAACAGCTTTTTACTGAATGCATCATCATCTGCCTAGCCTTTTTCCAACTATGTTGGGGTCGGCTTCCAGTCTTGCCGGATGCAGCTGAATAACAAGTATTTTACATGGAGGGCCTATCTGACTAGGGTAATACGTTATCCATTGGTAAGACTGGTTGCCAGACTTTCGGGCCATTGACTACTTGTAACAACTGTCAAAGATCTACAACAGTCGGGAACAAGGGTTTAACGAGATTTGCACGGGGGAAACTCGGTATGTAATGAATGACCTACCGAGTACCCCCCGTGCCGCAGAAATAACGTAT
Source organism: Noctua janthina (assembly GCA_963576755.1). Classification (NCBI taxonomy): domain Eukaryota; kingdom Metazoa; phylum Arthropoda; class Insecta; order Lepidoptera; family Noctuidae; genus Noctua; species Noctua janthina. The sequence goes on along the minus strand of OY755063.1, from coordinate 15,281,778 downwards.
ATTGGTGACCATCTTAAATTACATATTACAATTATTAAGCTGTGAATCAGCACAGGGAAAATCAATCGCCCTTAAGAGCGTTAAAGTGTTACGGCATTTCATACAAACTTTCAAGTTGTTTCGTTTTTTAAATAACTGAACCGATTTTAATGAAACTTCGTACGCATAAGCAGGATACATAAGTCTAAAAACTTGACAGAGAACATTTTCGAAAAATAGTGTTACAGTTTAATTAGATCGATTTTAGATTTTCCGTAGCAACAGAAATGTACAATTATCTTTTTTTTTAAAAGCCATTTCGAAAAGTTCTCTTGAAAAAAAATCACTTAAAAGTTTGTATGAAATGCCGTAAGATGTTAACGCTCTTAGAAGTAACGCAACTAACCCCTGATTCAGTAGGCCTGCACAGGAGTTAATTTATTTTCCTGCTATAAGTACTACTTTTATTGTTACCTATTTGTAGAAAAACAGGGTTACCAATTAAAAATACTGTTCAAACCTACCTGTCACGATAGGACTGAAAACACCGTTACCGCTATAGACGGGGAATACCCGAAGGTTATAGTAAGGATTACAATGTAGCTAAGCCAGTACAGTTACTGGGATCTTAATAATAATTATGCCAGAAAGAGATGGCCTTATACCCTTTTTCTGTAAGTGCTAAGAGTGCAGCGAAACGTATGGGATATTAATACCAATGTTGTGTTTACCATGAGGTAAAGTTATGTTGGAACAGTTTGTGTGTAGGTACAAAAACGTAAATTGGCAAGTTATGACTTAACTAGGAAAAATACTAAAAATAACCTATTTGCCTACTAGATATGTGTAATAACATCAATATCATTATTTAGTTATTTATTTAAAATTCATGTACTACACGTACTTACAACATAGGTGGACAGGCATTCTCTACCAGTCATCCTTTGTGTTAAACAGGACATCATTGTGATAGGGTACAAAAAATATCCAAAAAATACTTGTTTTCGAAAATGTATTATTATTATTATATTAATATCAGGTATAATATAATGATGAGATGACGAGTAATAGAGAAGTATGGAAGAAGAAGACATGCTGCGCCGACCACAAATTAATTGGGATAAGGATAAGAGAATGATGATGAATATAATATGTTATATCGTTCCATACCCGGCATAAAACTACTAGACAGAGTTCCAAACTTCGAAATCAGGAGACGTACGAAGGTCTTTCTCTATTGGAGATCGCAAGGTGCGGTGGCAAGTGGAGTAAAGCCGTGACCGAGTGGCGTCCAAAGACTGGAAAGAGAAGTGTTGGTCGTCCGGCGGCGAGATGGGCAGACGACATTGTTGCCATTGCGGGAATATCCTGGATGACGTTGGCACAGGAGCGTGGAGCTTGGCACAAGCAAAGAGAGGTCTATACCCAGCAGTGGGTGGAGTCGGGCTGTGGATGATGGATGATGATGATAACATTATACAGGGTGGTAACTTTCAGCGGCGTAATAAGAGGAACTACCTTAACCTTTGTACCTACCGTAAATGGTTTAATGGTTCGAGACTATCTGATCTATAAGTTTTCGTAAAATTTTGATCCCCATTCACATATTTTCAATAAAAGTTACAGTTAGCAAGAAAATGGCCATTTTACACAGTTTTGTTTATTGACGCCTATCGATCCTGTTTCTAATACTGATTAAAAACTTCTCTGGGACCAACCCAGGTTAGAGTACTAAAATAGTCAGATTTTGCAAAATACTTTTCCCATACATTTCGTAGGAAATCATTGCAGGTCAGGAGAAATAATTTGTTGTTTCTAAAATAAAAGTAGACTAAAATACCGTGCATTATACTTTCATATAGTACATTCAGCTGTTATTTTGAAATTACAGACAGATACTTCAATCATATTTATTTGAAGGTATATCATCACTAACAGTTTAGGAGTAAACACTATTCACAGACGGATACACATTGTTACAACACTTTTCCGAAACGGCACGAACCACAAAAAAAAAAAAACTTACAAAACTGAAAATCCCCACCAGCACGCATCCCAAATTCGCCGGTATCACGTAACAGCATCTTTCCGCCCAGCACATGTTTGACACACCCTTAAACTTTGCACCCGCAGGATCACAACACGACTTTATATTAGAAGCGCTCAGTATACACTGCCAAGACTACCATACATAAATGACCACGGGGATAATATTAAGTTACTACTTAATTCCTTCCTCCCACCCCCCCCTACCGTGTGTACACAACATAAATTAATATTGCACACACTATACTTCGTGAAACTAAATCAGTCTATTATGATTAGTGTGCCTAAAAGTACAGGGACATACTTGGGGGAATATAATTCTGATTTATTAACTTGGGTATTTTGTTTAAAGATTTTGTTGCAAGTGATACTTTGACGGTGAAGGAAAACATCGTGAGGAAACCGGCATGTCCTAGAACCAAAAATTCGAAGACATGTGACATCTACCAACCCGCACTGGGCCCGCGGGGTGGATTATAGCCCATTCCCTCTCATTGGGAGGAGGTCTGCGTCCCAGCAGTGGGAACATTAATAGGCTGATTATGCTTGTGCTTATGATACTTTGACAAAAAATTTAGTTTTAATTATTTACAAATATTGTAGATAAAGAGCATGTTGGATGCCTGATGGGATTCAGTTTCAGTTGTTTCGGTTCCGGTAAATGCATTTTTTTAAGTTGCAAGTATTATTAAAATAATTTTTAGGTGTTTCTATCATTATTATCATCCTGGTCTCATCCCGTGTTTCTAGGGCAACCCCTAGTAACAAAAAGGTGCTACCCAACGACCAACACGTTTTTTTTCTTCTATTCTCCATGTCTGCTATTCTCTATGTCAACCATCACGCTTTCATTCACTCCTTTTTCTTATATTACACATAATTTATCATTCCCGACAAAATCTGTGTTAGTCTTTTTCGATCCATCAACATTTATATGCGTTTCAATGCATCCCTCATCACCATGACATATGGTTTTTATACTATGAGCAACAATTCCTGTTACATAACATGTTGGGAAATATCTACTTATATATATCTAAAGTGTAATTTAGACTTGAAACTGTCTACGTGTTTTATTAATATTTGTCCGTATAAATAAAGCAAATCGACGGAAACTGATAACACTATTTTACAAATATTTATTTCTAATGGTTTACACAATCTTTTGCTGGTTTTATTTTGTGACTACTTTTGTCAAGTCAAGTTTTTTTATAATACCCACCAGTAGTTTTGTCTTAATATTGTTACTCAATACACAGTGTGTGATCAATGAAATGTCCTAAAATTCTAAATGCAAACATTAAATGTGTAGTCCCACCAATTTATCTGTTCAAGTGTCAGCATCGCTTGTGGACGATTTGGTATTACCATATAAGAAATCACCTAGAAAAAAGAGAAGTAAAACATAAGGCAGTCTTTCAAGTCCGTCTTTAAATATCATGAGAATATTATTAAGCTCATTAAGTATAAACAATTCTATGCAAATACGGGTTTTCATCAAAAAGGTTTTCATGTCAGGGTAAAACGTAGGTGTACTGTTTTACTAGTGAAGTTATTGAATTAAATCAATAAAGGTAAGTACCGCTAACGCAAACAATCCTCTGTATGTATAGTCATGACTAAGATTTTTTTATTTAATATAGAAAATCCGCCATAAGTGCGTCATCTTCTTAATCAATATAAATTATCTGATGACGCAAACAATACCTACATTTTCTTTTACTCCACTTTAACATAACATTAACAGGAAGGATAAAATCACTTCTGGTTTTTAAATATGTAATTCTAAACATAAGTGTTGGAAAACCTAGTAAGGACCAATATTGCTAATTAAAAAGTAGGTACAGTCGCCTGCGCATCAACTTACTACAAACTGTGAATTTTTCTCATTCGATTTTGAACTTAACCAGCAACATTTCATGGTTCAAAATCATTTGGAGAAATTTGACAGTTTGTGGTTACATGTGTACATGTTAAACTTTATTTAATTCTTCAAGCTTTATCGTAAACAGTTAGTGGTTATTTCAATGACCACTAACTGTTTGTGATTACGAGTTCCTGTAATTTGCAATAAAAAATGGACGTTCTATAGAAATTGCCGCGATCAGCTGATCAACATGTATCGAAAAATTTAAAAAAAAGTTACGAATTTCCAAATTCATAGAACAAAAGTGGTTCAGGTCCATGGTCTGAGTCACCACACGACAGTTACCCCTTGTAGATATAGAGTAACAACAACACAACAACCCAAATTCGTCCCTGCGATGTCAAGTGCTGTTTTTATAAGTCAGTCACAGAAACTTATCAACAGTCTGCAATAAACAAGAGTGATTTATAATAAACTAATGTGTTGGCACGTCCTTTAAAGTGTATATACCTTTATGAAGTGTATACTTGTTTGAAGAACTTTGGCATTTTTAGGATGTACTGAAAAAAATTAAGCAAAAAATGGTTAGAGGTCCCTTTCTGCATGTGGTGGTGTAATAATTCTCACATGAAAGAAACACATTTTAATTTATTTGGTAGATAATCATTTCCGAGTTTCCTCCATGTCTCGGGAAGGTAGGAAGCACGTTAAGCCGTTGGTCCCGGCTGTCATTTATAGATCTTTGACAGTCGTTGCAGTCAGTGGCCCCAATAGTCAGACAACCAGTCTTACCAAGGGGTATCGTATCACCCAGTACTAACTGGGTTGTGGAGGTCAGATAGGCAGTCGCTCCATGTAAAATACTGGTATTCAGCTCAGCTGCATCAGGTTAGACTGGAAGCCGACCCCAACATAGTTGGGAAAAGTCTAGGCAGATGATGATGGTAGATAATCTTTTATAAACTTTCTCATAAATACATGATTTACTACACACAACTTTTTTTTAGTGGGAAAATCCTCGCGGATTCCCTCCGTCCGTCTGGGGCGATCGCAGGGTTATGTCGGACTCTAATCAACCGATTAAAAATCCACTGTTCCTACTACTACCATTTGTCGGGGGCCCGGCAGATAAAAGTACATTCGCGCGAACCCCCGACTGGTATCACCCCGCCATTCCTGGCGGGCCCCATCACCAAGTGCGGCCAGCACCTTTACGTTCACCATGAAGGCGCGCAGGAACCACTGCGCTCTATATCTTTTACTACACAGACCTAAAATAATTATAAAAATATGTACATGTATCAAAAGCAGAAACGAATTAACGTCAAAGGTTCATCCCATCGCTGTCAACGGGGACAGTGCCCAGAAGGCTGGCAGCATTACCACGATGTATAGCATTGCTGATTCTTTGATCGATTATAATGATTTTGCGAATTTCTACTGTGGCTTTGGTAAAAATAGTGGGTTTAGCATCAACCCGCGGAGTAATCATACGTAACTATCACCATCATCTGGCTATCCTTTTTCCAACTATGTTGGGGTCGGTTACTAGTCTAACTGGATACTGCTGAATACCAGTATTTTACAAGGAGCGCCTATCTGACCTCCATAACCCAGTTAATACTGGGTAATTCGATACTTTCGGGCCATTGACACCTGGGACGACTGTATAGTACCGGAATAATTCAAAAAATGGCGAGACAAGAGGCAATCACAGCTAGGTAGCACGGCGTCGTTGATATGAAACAAGCAACCGCTGCATTCTCGTTACACATTCCAACTTGATCTCGATTTCATTTCGCCGCCCTCGACTGTTCATTGTATTCAATTTGCTCTTACTTTGCGATAGATAATGTTTTCGTATCGTGTTGTAAGTATCGAGTGTCATCGACTTAGCTTTTCCTCTACTATGTCAAGTTCGACTTCCAACCTTTCCGGATGCAGCGTTTCGGCGTTTCTATATATAAACTATATATGGGCCCTGTTGTGGGCCCCTCCATAGCACAGCATCATGCTGAGTGGTAACCTGCTTGTCGCAGTTACGACGTGCGCTTGCACGTCTTAACTTTTTTCTTTTTTTTTGTTCCGTCCTGTTGAATTTATAGTTTATTGTTTATTTTTTGTAATTTTGTATGATGCACGTCATGTCCCTGCGACAAATAAATATTTTTTCTTTCTTTCTTTCTTTCTTTCTATATAAGATTTTAAACTATCATGGTCACTAACATTATTATCATCAGAAACGGGATAGTGCTTGCAACAGCGCCGAAATATCGAACTCAAAGAAAACAGTAAAAATGGTAAATATCCCGTTTCTAGTGATAATTTTATAAAGTATAATTTTATGGCTCTTTTAAAGCACTAATAATTTTCAGTTTACGTTAATTTACTTACATGATTTTTTTTTATATATTCGTCTTGTCGTTCAACATTGGCCCTTCAATTAGAAATAATCAATAAATAAATGCACAGATGCACAGTTCCTCGCAAAACAGTGTCACTTCAGAAAATGGCTTCGATAATCTTCATAATGTGCATCTAAATTTTTTATTTTTAAAAAAGTTGTGTCCCGCAACCTTCGTCGGCGTGAAATCATCATCTGCCTAGCCTTTTCCCAACTATAATGGGGTCGGCTTCCAGTCTAACCTGATGCAGCTGAATACCAGTATTTTACATGGAGCGACTGCCTATCTATCCTCCACAACCCAGTTAGTACTGGGTAATACGATACCCCTAATAAGACTGGTTGTCAGACTTTTTGGGCCGCTGACTGGCCAACTGGCCACTGACCAACCTAGGCAAGCACGGCTTAACCTAAAGATCGACCCGAGCGGCTGTTATTATTTAGCCACGAGCTCCTCGTCTTTCCTTCGTCCGCGTGAAATGAACATAAAAATATTACTTCCCTATTTCAATCGGATTTTTCACGGAACTGTAATTATTTTTTCAAATAAAAATAAACCTAGTTATTCCTTACAACAAAAGCTCTATGCCAGTAATAGTCCCGTCAAAATCGGTCCAGCCGTTTCGGAGATTAGTCAAAACAAACAGACAGACAAAAATGAAAAAAAAATAGTTTTTGTTATAAGTACCTTATATACTTTTATATGCACTCAGTAAAAAGCTGTTTTATGTAAAGATATTAATGGTTGGACGCGAGAGACCTTCAGCATGCGTGAATTTGATGAAATACGTAGAACTAATTAATGTTGCCATGTAGACTATGTAGGCGGATCTGATTGTATTTGCCGTGCCAATTTAAAAAGAAAACCAGCGTTGACTATGACGGGTGCGTTTAGCGCTCGAGTCGACGCACGAGTTTCACACTCGCCAGTTGACGAATAAATCATTTTATTACTCGTTGTTTTGTAGAACCTACTTAGCAGTGACATTTTTCCTTTTCACTACATTTTTCTAGACCACCTACTATCATGATTATTTTTACGTGACCATAAAAAATTATAGTTTAAATAACTAAAAACCGGTCCGCATGAAAAGCGAACTAAAACTATGAAAACAAGATTATTATTATTATATATTATTAACCTGGTGGGCCACCACGTGTTTTATTCTTATTCAAGAGTGGGGACGAGATGGCGCTAGACGTCCTCTCTATAGCTCCGTCTCTTTCTCACAATGGGGTGACATTAAAACAAGACGTCATGGTAACCCCCTGTTCTTCTGTAAGACAGCTCTGCTCTTACAACCGTACGTGCACTAACACCTATCGCCTTAAGGTCCTAACCTAGCAGTTCCTAACAGACAGATGAATAAATTTTGGCCTGGAATTGTGGAATGCCTGTTACTATGAGCCCTAAAGTGACAGACGGAGATTGGGTAGGAAAATAGGAATGTGTACGTCGTGCAATGTACACAAGAAATGGTTATTTTACTGCCGGTTGGTTCAGCTGACTCACAAGGACGAGTCCGGTGTCTAGGCCACTGCACACTGCGAGAGGTGAGGGTCAGGAGACGAGTCAAACTCAACGTGAAGCTGAGCGATTTTATTCTCTAACTAGCTGTACCCACGACCTTCGTCCACGTGAAATTATTATAAAAATATTACTTCCCCATTTGAATCCGTTCTTGTTAACCACTTCAAGAGTTTTTTTTTTCACGGCTACAAAATAACATCAGCTATCTGCCAGTAAAAGTCCCGTCAAAATCGGTCACGCCGTTTCGGAGATTAGCCGCAACAAACGAAAAAAAATGTACTTACAAATACTTACATAGCTATTATTTACACTCATGTATTATATTATTATGTACATCCATGTGTTTTGCAGATGCAGCTAAGATGTTAAGTCGGTCGGTAGAACGGTGTTCCCATTTTAGGGTTGAACGCCATCGAAAACTGTTTGATCAAAGGCATACGAATCGTTTGAATTTTACACTGAGTAACTACAAGCTTAGGTGTAGTGGTTGCCCTAAACTCCTAAGAGTATCGACAAATACAAATTCCAATAGAGTAAAACTTAAGCAGGCGATAGTTTTTTTTTCATCAATTTATGCTTGTAAGTAATAACCATTGGATAACGGTTATCTAATGGTAAAACCCAACTAAAACTATTTTTCATAAATATGTATACAAATACATTTTGCACATATAAATAAGATAACTTATCATAAGAGGCCTTAAACCCAAAGCTCCATTTTAGAACGAAATTGAATAAATAATTGTATTGAAGATCGTGAATTTGCCGATGGGAAATCCCATCCCAAAATGTTCAGTATTTCTTTATTAACAAAATAATGAAAACGATAAAATGACCAAAAGTAGGTTACAACAAACTAGAATATGGCGTCAAAAACTCCTCCAAAACGCTGTCAACTGGTAATGTGGCCAAGAGACTACTACTAGACTACATTATGGCGTTGCCTCGTTGTATGGTAACGCTTAGCTTCTTGCCAAGGTAAAAGCAAGCCCTCGGGTCACGGGAAGCGGCAACTAAACGTTCTGATATTTCCTTAAAAGGCTGTGAGCACTCGGACCCCACGGCCCTAGAGTTTCAACCCCATTCGGGTCGAAAATGTTGTTTTCATTATGGTTACTATGTTAACGCCACTTGAGGTTCTCCGTAACCGCAGCGGCAGCGTCAGTCAGCACAGCACGATGGCGCAAGAGTATCGAAACATTTTGCGTCCTACACTAAAAGCCTATCCGTCTTCCATGAAAGCCCTTTTTTATTATTGCCTTAAACTAATAAAAAGGATTGGTGAACCCGGCTATTCATACAATATTATGTATGACAGTTTTATATTGACATGCAAAACCTTCAGCTTTCTTGGTTTCTTGGCTTGTTCGTCAACTGGGGAGTGTGAAACTCGCGAGTGCGCGCGAGTTGGCACCTTCCGATTTTACCTCTTTTTTTTGTTGTCAACTCGCTCGATCTTGAAATTCTGACGTTAAATACGTCTGATGTACAGTCAGCTACAAAAACTTCTTATAAAATGTATAATATAGGTACCCACTTTAAATGTATAAGACATTTTATTCTACTTGACTTTAAAATAAAACACGGAGGTAACATGAGAAGGTTAAAAGTAACGTAAATTGTTACAAAAATAACATTCTGGCAACGCTGGATAGTTAGCCTCCGTATCCCGAAATATAAGTAGAGAGTCAGTACTTAACCAAATCAGCCAGCGTGAGTAATAGCTAGTTATTTATAGTGATTGGTTTCAATTCCTTTTTTATTTGACTGTACTTTATAATGTGCGAGCGAGTTGACGACAAAAAAAAATAGTATTATCGCAAGGTGTCAACTCGTACGCGCGAGTTTCACAGTGATGATGACCGGCAACATGCGACAATATCGTTGCTTTAAGGTACCCATACACGCTAGGTTATGCACAGTTTTAAAGGGCATGCAAAACATTTTTGCAAAACCAAGTTCCATTTTAAGGGTAACTGTACATCATTGCCAACCGCCTCGCCGGGCACCATGCGGGGATGGGGCCGGATCTTGCGGAACACCAGTTTGGTTTCCGCAAGGAGCGCTCCACGGTGGACGCCATCATGCGCGTGAGACGGGGGAAGTGACGGGGCCCTCACGACGGGGGACGCGGTGTCCCGGGGTGGGGTCGTCTTGGCGGTGTCTCTTGACATCGCCAACGCCTTCAACTCCATGCCCTGGAGCTGCATTAGGGAGGCACTCCGGTATCACCGGGTGCCAACCTACCTTCGTCGTGTGGTCGGGGACTACTTGACGGATAGGGCCGTCATCTACCCCGGTCGGAGCGGAGAATGGAACCGGCGAGAGAAGTCGTGCGGTGTTCCACAGGGATCGGTTCTAGGACCGGCCCTGTGGAACATCGGTTACGACTGGGTGCTGCGCGCCGACCTCCCTACCGCCGTCAGCGTAGTTTGCTACGCTGACGACACGCTGGTACTGGCACAAGGGAGGTCGCACGAGGCGGCCGAAAACATGACACGTGGGGTTGCGATAGTCATGGAGAGGATCCGGCAATTGGGTCTCGAGGTGGCATTGCACAAGTCCGAGGCCATGTGTTTTCATGGGCCTCGGAATGCGCCACCGTCGGGATCCCTACTGACGGCAGGAGGGGTTTCCATCGGCGTCGGGTCGACGTTGAAGTACCTAGGACTCGTCCTCGACAGCCGGTGGAACTTCGTGGAGCACTTCCGACGTTTGGCTCCCAAACTGGAACGGACAGGGGCTGCCTTCAAGCGGCTCTTGCCCAACCTGAGGGGTCCAAACGCCTCCTGCCGGAGGCTATTCGCGGGGGTCGTGCGGTCCATGGCCCTTTACGGGGCCCCGGTGTGGGCGCGTTCTTTGAGGCGGCAAGCCGCCCACTACCTGAACGCGCCCCAAAAGGTGATAGCCATAAGGCTAATCCGGGGGTACCGCACGATCTCCGGCGAGGCGGCCAGCCTCCTTGCCGGATTGCCGCCATGGGATCTGGAGGCGATAGTCCTCGCGCGCCTGCATGAATGGCGCGCGGAGGCACTACGTCGGGGGGAAACTCCGCTGCCGCGGCAAATTGCCGCTCAGCGGACAGACCTCCGGCGTGATCTCATGGCGACATGGAGAGAGCGACTGTTGCAACCCCGTGCAGGGCACGCTACCATAGTGGCGATAAGTCCCCTCTTTGAGGAGTGGCTAGAGAGGCGCCACGGCGCCCTCACCTACCGCCTGAGGTCCTCACCGGACACGGTTGTTTCGGGAGGTTCCTGCACCGAATCGGGCGGAAGGAAACGCCCGGGTGTTTCCACTGCGAGGATCGTCCGGAGGACACGGTGGAGCACACCGTAGAGGTCTGCCCCGCTTGGGCGGAGCACCGCCGTGTCCTTGTAGCGGCGATTGGCGGCGGCGATCTCTCGCGTCCGGCCCTGGTTCAAGCCATGGTCCGGAGCGAGAGGGAATGGGAAGCCGTCACCACCTTCTGTGAAGCAGTCATGCTAGCGAAGGAGGTGGCGGGACGTGAGAGGGAAAGAACCTCACGTTCCAGCCACCGCGGGAGACGCCCTGGGCGTCGGGGGTCACGTGGTGGCTCCCGGCCACCGTAGGCGCGGGCCTGTGGACGGCGAGTTATGGGCTAGCTCGCCGTCCGGCCGTCTTATGACGACAGGCCGTGTCGACGGCGCGTTCGTGTTCCACGCGCGCCTCAAAGAGATGTCAGCAACCGAGTAGGGGTCCGCATGGGCCGATGCCTGCCAGAGCTGCGGGACTGTTCGAAAGAGACACCGTGGCCCTGGAACACAAAGGGCAAAGAAGGAACATGGATGGGTTTTAGTCAGTACAAGTCTGACACTCCCTTCCGCTCCGCCCAGAGTGGGGGGGGGTCATTTGATGATTTCCCATCAAAAAAAAAAAAAAAAAGCGTAACTGTACAGTTTTCTATTACATGCGTTCATGCCATATTCATGCATACAGTAGTAGTTTCTGCTACACATGCCTGCAGTTTGGCTGTACTGGCAAAACTGCACATGCATAACCTATCATCTGTGTCCGGTTTAACGAGGTAGGGACTCGAATTTTGCTTGAAAAGTATAGTAAACCAAAACTCCGCAATAAATATTTAAAAAAAAATTATATCTGCGTTATAGGCACCATTAGGTTTTGTTCATCAAATTGTACCAGTTTTCCTCAAACATATTACATGTGTCGCATTGATAATGAGTGATGAAATATGGCCATATTTTTTTTTTTAATTCAGCTAACTTTCAACATCTCAGCTTGTTAGAGTCGGCATCGTAGCAACCTATTCACTCTCGTAACACATTCGCACCTTGCTCTCGATTTAATTTATTTGTCACTGGTTATATTCGATTTGCTTCTACTTTCCAATAGATGGGTGTTTTCTAATCGAAACTTTTCACTCGTTTTTCTCTTCGGTGTAGACAGTGTTTAGCGGTTTGTGGAACGATTTTTTAGACCTTCTTTTATTTTTAAGTCTTTTTTTTTCGAAAAGTTCTCTGTCAAATCTTTAGTCTTATATATCCTGCTAATGCGTACGAAGTTTCATTAAAATCGGTTCAGTCATTTCGAAAATAAATCACTTGAAAGTTTATATGATATGCCGTAAGACGTTAACGCTTCAGCGGACAGACCTCCGGCGTGATCTCATGGCGACATGGAGAGAGCGACTGTCGCAACCCCGTGCAGGGCACGCCACCATAGTGGCGATAAGTCCCCTCTTTGAGGAGTGGCTAGAGAGGCGCCACGGCGCCCTCACCTACCGCCTGACGCAGGTCCTCACCGGACACGGTTGTTTCGGGAGGTTCCTGCACCGAATCGGGCGGGAGGAAACGCCCGGGTGTTTCCACTGCGAGGATCGTCCGGAGGACACGGTGGAGCACACCGTGGAGGTCTGCCCCGCTTGGGCGGAGCACCGCCGTGTCCTCATAGCGGCGATTGGCGGCGGCAATCTCTCGCGTCCGGCCCTGGTTCAAGCCATGGTCCGGAGCGAGAGGGAATGGGAAGCCGTCACCTCCTTCTGCGAAGCAGTCATGCTAGTGAAGGAGGTGGCAGGACGTGAGAGGGAAAGAACCTCACGTCCCAGCCGCCGCGGGAGACGCCCCGGGCGTCGGGGGTCACGTGGTGGCTTCCGACCACCGTAGGCGCTGGCCTGTGGACGGCGAGTTATGGGCTAACTCGCCGTCCGGCCGTCTTATGACGACGGGCCGTGTCGACGGCGCGTTCGTGTTCCACGCGCGCCTCAAAGAGATGTCAGCAATCAAGTAGTGGTCCGCATGGGCCGATGCCTGCCAGGGCTGCGGGACTGTTCGAAAGAGATACCGTGGCCCTGGAACATAAAGGGCAAAGAAGGAACATGGATGGGTTTTAGTCAGTACAAGTCTGACACTCCCCTCCGCTCCGCCCAGAGTGGGGGGGGTCATTTGATGATTTCCCATACGGAAAAAAAAAAAAAAAGACCTTAACGCTCTTAATGCAAAACTTACTACTTAATTGTTACTACAAATACACCTAACTCCTATTTTCATCCTGTAAATATTTCTCACCTGTAAGAATATGTTTAAAGTGTGACGAAGGATAAGAAGGAAAAAGGAATAAATGATAGCGTGAGTGTGACGGTTGACAGAAGGAGAATGGAAGAAAAAAACGTGTTGCGCCGACCCCAAGTAACATGGGACAACGATAGGAAGATGATGAAGAATATTTTTACACCATCAATTAAAAATATTTAAAGTTGTAAAAATGTTATTTACGTTTATACATATATTATATATGTATAATAATAATGTAAATTACGTTTATTTTTTATTAGCACCTCTGCTACGACCGCCAACGTGGCGACTATAGGTACCACAATAAAAAAACCGGCCAAGTGCGTGTCGGGCCACACACAATATAGGGTTCCGTAGTTGCCCATCAAAATATGCGGATTTGCCTCCGAACGATGATTTTTCATGTAATAATAAAAAAACTTACATTTGTAGTTGAAAAACCTGTGCTCCCATACATTATGTTTAGGAAAATATGTTATCCAAATACATTTTATAAGTTGGTCGATTATGACTCGTAAACTTGTAAACCCGCAGCAGTGATAGTTTTTTCTTTTTTAACTTCGTTATATTATACTACCACCGTGAATTTTTTCACACACCCAAACACAACCGTTTAGCTGGTAGAGGGGGGGAGACACTTGAGTCTAACAAAAAATAGCACTTTAAAGCTTAATATTTCACAAAATAATCGTTTAATCCGAAAAATTATTTGATCAAACTCGCAATATTTTTTAAAGACCTATCCTACGACTTACCGCACTACGGGGTACACGAGAAAAAAATCCCCACTTTACGTGTAGGTACAGGAAATACCAAAAAAAAATATATTTTTGAGATTTTATTTTACCATTTGTCGGCGTAACAAATCTGTACATTCATGCCAAATTACAGCTTTCTAGTACTAAGAGTCTTCGAGCTAAGCTGAGGACAGACAGACGGACATGGCGAAACTATAAGGGTTCCCTTTTCTTGTTGACTACGGAACCCTAATAAACGAGCGACACTAAAATCGCACGATACGCGGAAAAAATAGTTAGTATCGCTTCCGCAAATAAGAGTACCTTGGTAGGGGGGGGGGAGGTGGGGGGTGGATTACCTGTATTATCAAGTTAAACAATTCGACTAGCTGTAGTATGTTTGCTGTTGGATAACTTCCGATGATAAATGAATAAAAAATTTAATGGTTAGGTGTGTTACACGTCTGTGAAGTGCCGCTAGTTAACTTAATTAAACCTTGTATGTAAGGGCAATGCGATATCGTCTGAGCACTCTACTATTTGTAAAGATGTGCATTACAACTCACAGCATTAGACTGCACTGTATGTAAATCACCTTCAAAAGATCGGGCAGAGGCAGCGTCAGGGTAGCCCGCTAAATTCAAATTTGCTTACGTATTTTGCAATTTGCAGGTCAGATTCAGTCTGTATGTTGAACAAAATTGGAATTCGCGCGTGACCACCCTGGCTCATCCTCCCCAAACCTAATTTTGCCCCCTTATTTCCCCCTTAAAACTTGAACAAACGAACATCGTACTTGAGCGCATACTTCAACAATGATTGCACGCAGTGTAATTTATGTATGGTATGTTATCTCTGATTATAATCATCTTACGTCTCCAGCCGGTATAGTAAGCTGTCGTAGTACCACAGTATGCGCAAGCGCGCGTTGCGATCAAGTCCAGTGCGACCCCGTGCTTGTAATTTTTATTATCTATTTATTTTATCGTATCCGTGCTGTGTTTGTGATGATAAACGTTGAGTTGATGTGATACAACATGGATAGAATTAATTTTACGATTAACGGTGACCAATATTCGTTGAGTGAGTTTTATTATTTAATTTTTAAATTAATTTGAATAGCATAACAAACATGTCTGTTGTCGTCCGTATTTTTTTTTAGAACAGTTATGTTAATGTGTGTTTGCTTGTTAGGAAATATTGTGAAATATCTGCGGCTTTTATAACGAGATTCTTAACTAAATAAATTAAATAGAACACTGTATGTAGCCCAAGCGATATAATATCGATCAGCAGTCCCGTAAGACATCAGTTTAAACCGGGAAAGAGTGTTATGATTTTGACATCATCATCATAAACCCACTACAGGGCAAAGCCTCTCTTCTCTGGCCGGCTGTCTAATTTCCTAGCTTCCTGAGTTTTTGTATCAGATATTGTTTGACCATGCAGTGGTCGCAGATTCTAACTCATCGTGGTCAAAGGAGTAAAAAGTAAAAGAGTAAAGGTCAAAGGAGTGGTAGATAGAGTAACAGACATCCCAACTTTCCACCCTTTAGCAGAACTTCTACGATACGAATTGTAGTGGAAAATTTGAGCCCAGGCTGATCGATATGTGTGTAGTAATAATCTGGATAAATGGAGTATCTCCGAGTCATCCCAAACGTATCGTCAATGTCGATCCCATTCATAAAATATGCCTCACGTATTTTCCTACCTATCTTGCACAACCACCTTCCAGGATTTAAATAAAGCCAATGATAGAACTGTCCAGAGACCGAGCTGGCTACACATACATGGCTTGCTGGCATGCTGGCTACATAGTTACATAGTGTTTGGAATTTGGACAGAGCTAAATCTCACACGTCAGTGGCGAAGGTTCCATACAACTCGATTTCTACCGGCTTCCCTTTGAAAAATGACACAGTCAGTATTCTATAGACAAATAATATAATCACATTAAAGATATGTACTCCGGCTTACCTCTTTCAAAAATTGACCCTTCGCTACTGCTACACGTAAAGAAGAAAAGCAAGAGTTCGCTCATTCCTTTTGGCAATAGTTCATCATAATCATCTGCCTAGCCTTTTCCTAACTATGTGAGTTTCGGCTTCCAGTCTAACTGCATGCAGCTGAATCCCAGTATTTTACATGGAGCGACTGCTTATCTGACCACCACAACCCAGTCATCATCATCATCATCATTTCAGCCGAAAGACGTCCACTGCTGGACATAGGCCTCCCCTAAGTGTCGCCACATTGACCGATCCCGTGAGTCTCGCATCCAGCGGATCCCCGCAACCTTTACCAGGTCATCGGTCCACCTAGTGGGAGGCCTTCCAACGCAACGTCTTCCAGTTCGCGGTCGCCACCCCAGAACTTTCCGGCCCCATCGGCCATCCGTTCTGCGAGCAATATGCCCTGCCCACTGCCACTTAAGTTTGGCTATTCTTCGGGCTACGTCGGTAACCTTGGTTACCACAACCCAGTTAGTACCGGGTAATACGATATCGCTTCGTAAGACTGACACTTTTGGCAATAGTTCTGTCACATACATAATTACTAGCGTTTGCCTGCGGCTTCGGTTAACTAACAGATGTGAACGTAGTACCGGAATAAGGTAAAAAACGTATTCTAAGTAGATCCTCAGTCTAACCATAGTCAAGAACTATCAGTATGCTAAATCTTCATCGCTTCTTCAAACAAACAAACAAACTCAACTTCACATTTATGTATAATGGTAGTTAGGATGGGAGAGCTCGTGGCTAAATAATAACAGCCGCTCGGATCGAACTTTAGGTTAAGCCGTGCTTGCCTAGGTTGGTCTGTGGATGGGTGACCACCCATTACATACCGAGTTTCCTCCGTGTCTCGGAAAGCACGTTAAGCCGTTGGTCCCGGGTATCATTTGTAGATCTTTGACAGTCGTTAGGTAGTCAGTGGCCCGAAAAATCTAACAACCAGTCTTACCAAGGGGTATCGTATTACCCAGTACTAACTGGGTTGTGGAGGTCAGATAGGCAGTCGCTCCATGTAAAATACTGGTATTCAGCTGCATCCGGTTAGACTGGAAGCCGACCCCAACATAGTTGGGAAAAGGCTAGGCAGATGATGGTAGTTAGGATGGGACCAGCCTATTACTCTTCTTGGTAAACAAGCTACAATTTGATTCAATAGCCATATTGCCCAGTCGTTTTCTGTAAGTACCTAACAAATACGACTCGTCCATGGTGTTATGAAATAGTAAGATTTGTAACGAACAGTAATAGATCCCCCACATCCTTTAATAGATTCTTCCGGTACAATTTGCTTCTAGAAATAAAAGTTGAATGCTTCTATGGTGGAAATTTTAAATAGAGCGTGCCATTTGATTTCTTAGAGGAGAATAAATATTTGTTTTGGAATCAGGAAGTGTAGATACTTGTTAATTTTACTATCGGCATTTCATGTCATTTTGTTAGGCACTCGTGACAAGAGTTATCTTACTATCTAGGTTTAGATGACATATTGATTGATTTATAGATAGAGAGATAAAAAATATAATATAGATACTATATTGTACACCAAAATGATAACACAGCTCTTTTACAATATTGTTATTATTCTATGGGTAGAACGGCGGTCGTATCTCCGAAAGCGATATCTTCTAGATTATCTAATGATTTGTTCTATTTTTGAAAATAAAACATAATAGAAACAGCAAAAAAAAACACGGAACGGATTGAAAAAATAAAAAGTATAGTGCTGTCTGGTTGAGTTGAAAGGTATATTAATCTATGGTTGAGTTGCCAATTGGTCATACTCGGAAGTTGAATGATGTACTGAACACGAGGTAACCGTTTTCGCGTCGGTGTCCCTTCCACCCTGTGGCTGTAGGTATTATACATACCTATGTATGTACATATTTTGGTTGCTTCCATATTTTTCAAGTAGTATTTTAAATATGTCTGTGATAATAAATAGCACATACTTACATGCGGCGTACATTGTTTTTTTTTTTTAAGTACCCAGTTAATGTGATGTCGTAAACTCGAACGTGTATCGAATAAAAATTTTGCATAAATTTTGTCACAAATAGCTGCCATATTTTGAACATGTGATCTGCTTATCACCTCAACTTTGATTATTTTATTTTAATTTTAATAAATTGGAATCGCATATTGTTGAGATTATTTTTAATAATAATATGATTAAGTGATGGTGACTTAATTGATTTTTTTTAATAACTAGTAACATTTAATTAAAAGTAGCTATTAAAAACCCGTACCGTACTATGTACCTATATTTATATTTATATATATATATATATATATTTGTAATCTCCTTTTAATTTCTTTCATTTTGATACCCTACTCGATAGGTTTGGTTGAAAAAAAAATAACGACTTACAATTTAGCGCCAAAATCCACCATTTTGTTTTATTTTTTAAACACCTATCTAAGGGCACTTGGGCTTTTGAGACGAACCTAACGATACCTTAAAAACAAACAAAGAAATACAAGATACGCGCGAAAAACATAACCCTTCGTTGGCAGTCGGGTAAAAAATTGACCATAAAATTTAACTGAAACTTGACTTGAAAATTTAACTTAAACGATTCTGTTTTGGTTATCGGTAAATAATTTTACTCTAAAAGAAAGAAAGTAAATAAATAAGTAGGTACTTTGATGATAGGGGAAATAATACATGGATTAAGAAGATACAATCACATTTAAATAACAACATAACATGACGCCTGTAGTCCCCGAAGGGTTAAGCAGAGGTGTACCTAATAGTACACCTACATTTAGCCAGTAAGGTTTACATTTCAATAATATTTAAAAACACGACTGTTCATCGCGAGTGAACAAAATCGTTATCAGCTTGCACAAGTCTACTGGCCATTCCTCCATTCCTCGAATTCTTATATACACGAGCAAGCAACTCGTGTTATCGATGAATCTAGTACTTGTGACACGTGTAAAACTGTGTCTTTTTACTTTAAGGCGTCACGGAGACACGAGTTTTCATTTTTTATGTCAATTTTCTAACAGCCCCTGTCTCTATTGCTCGTAATAAGTATCTTAATAATCTCAAACACTGTTTTAAGGTTTCACGGTTTACAACTAAACTTATACTGTCACTCACGGGATATCTTCTGTGATTGTTCATTATTTTGAGCTCCCGATATTAAAATAATATGTTATGTTGTTATTTTTCAATTTATTTTCCATTCATCCGCATTCTCCAGTCAACCCGCGATCATGGCGCTTGCAACAGCGCCGAAATATCGGGAGCTCAAAATAATGAACAATCACTGAAGATATCCCGTAAGTGACAATATAAGTTAGATACCTAGTTAGGTTAGGTATTTTTCTTTCCATATCAAAACAGCTGTAATTCCCTACGCAGGGTTTGCGTAAAAAAACATATTTTATTCACTGAAGATATTCCGTAAGTGACAGTTCTTTGGAAACGTACCTACAACAGTGAAATTCCTACGCGAATACTCGGTCAGTTTTATTGTTCAGCCAATAAAATCGTGATTATGACATAACCAATAAAACCGTGCTAAGGTATTTAAATCTAGTGCCACCTGTGCACTACTGTTCAGTGGTGAATGCCTTGCATAAGAAAAGCAACTTTCATTTTGTCATTAAGGGCATTTTTTAGGCTAGTTACGTAACTTTATGTAGATCAGTATTTATTACAAAATTCTGAGAATTGAACCTATAGGGAAAGCAGCATTTGGAGCAACAATACAGAACGGCAGAACGTTGCATACAGTGTATCTAGAATAAACATTAACATTATCTACAGGCGTGACGTAGTCCGTAAGGCGCGGCAGAGGTATACCGATAGAAAACACACTCAAATTTTACCGTTAGATTGCAGTCCAATGTACAGGGGACTATCCTATTGCCGTCAACCGGGCAGACACCCAGAGTCCTGACTTCTACGGAGAAATTGGAATTTAGCCCGACCTGGGTGTCGAACGCAGGACCTAACAGGTACTTAAACTTTTATAAAAAATAAAGTTTATTGAAATGGTAAAAATACTGCCTCGCTGGTTTCTTAAGTTTGACCAATCCGGTTCGATCCCCAGGTGGGGCACAGTGCAGTTAGTTATGTATAGAGGTTTTTCCATTAGGAAGTTTCCAGTTGGGTTAGTGCCCACGTACCAGTTGATAGCACTAGACTCGTCCCTATAAAAAAGAGAGAGAAAAAAAATATTTGTCGCAGGGACATGACGTGCAGACAAAAAAAAACAAACAAAAAAACAATAAACATACAACGCATAACAAACATCTAGAATACAACAGGACGGAACAAAAAAAAACGTTGACAGTATGCGCGTCGCAACTGCGCATGATGACACTCAGCATCACGATGATGCTACGCTATGGGGGGCCCACAGGGCAGCGCTGGTGTTCAGTAGTCACACGTAAAAAAACGTACGGAAGCCAATACAACAAACATTTTTGATTTTATGGGTAAGAAATTAGAGGAGCTCGTGGCCAAATAATAACTGCCACTCGGATAGATCTTTAGGTTACGCCGTGCCTAGGTTAGTCTGTGGATGAGTGAGCACCCATTACATACCGAGTTTCCTCCGTGCCTCGGAAAGCACGTTAAGCCGTTGGTCCCGGCTGTCATTTGTAGATCTTTGACATTCGTTACAGGTAGTCAGTAGCCCAAAAAGTCTGACAACCAGTCTTACCAAAGGGTATCGTATTACCTAGACCTAACTAGGTTATAGAGGTCAGATATACAGTCGCTCCATGTAAAATACTGGTATTCAGCTGCATCCGGTTAGACTGGAAGCCAACCCTAACATAGCTGGGAAAAGATTAGACAGATGATGATGAGAAAGAAAATAAACAGTACTCTGATTATAACATAAAACATCCTTATTACGAGTGTCATACCTGCCAAGTAGCGATTGTGTACACCTTTCCCTGGCTGATCGCACACGATCGGTTGTTGTTACCATACCATTCACCAGTCCCTGATGCATTGCGCTCTTATTTCCAGCGGGAGCAGAGGTCAGTCCGCAGACCTCCCTGAACGACTACCTGCGTAACTACCTGCAGCTGCATGGCACGAAGGCGATGTGCCACGAGGGGGGCTGCGGCGCATGCGTCGTGTCTGTGGCGCAGGTCCACCCTGTTACTAAGGAGAAACATGTGTTCGCTGTCAATTCTGTAAGTAAAAGACTTTATCTTGTTACTAGCTTAAGCCCGCGGTTTTGCCTGCGTGATGTAAACATCATTATTTGCCCCACGGAGACGTACCACCGGGATAAAATCCTGTGTTAATCCAGATTATAAACTATCCGTGTGACAAACATCCAAATTTGTTCAGTAGTTTTTACGTGAAAGAGTAACTAACATCCATCCATCAATACATCCATCCCAACAAACTTTCACATTTATAATAGGTACTTAGTAGTAAGATTAACTAAAGCTAACATCACACGTGTGCCTTGAAATGCCTCGAGAATAGTGTGGCGGAAAGTCCTAAAAAATAGTTTCTGCCTCATTGGCTATGCGAGTGTGCAAGGGCCTGGGGTAAATTCCCAAGGTCCAGCTAAGTTCTAGTGACTGCCGTCAGTCAGAGGATGAATAAAATTGTTTAGTACAACAATTATAGAAAGGTATTCGGCCATGACTTCTGGAGATTGCTACATCGTCTGATCGACAGGTCTGACCTATGTTTAGCTTAACCTAGACCTTACTGACAGATTTAGAATTTTACTGCGACATGTAGGTACCTACTTACTTACTTGAACTACTTGCTGTACTTCTTACTTGTAGTTAAATTACCTATTATTTTTATTGACGTACTACTCCATAATAAGAATAAAATCATAGGTACTTATGTAAGGTTACATGCAAAACAATAACATAATAACAACAATTTACACTTAGTTTGTTTGATAATAATTGCAGCTCTAAGCGTGAATAACAGAATAATATAGGTAGGTACCTACTTTGACGATTAACCTGTTCGGTATGCTGAGAGCCCGCGATATATTCATATAATACGCGACCCGTCTAGAATACCTACCTATAATATTTAAATCTGGCGACTACAAGGTTTTAATTACAGATAACGGAAATACGGTTATCTCATTTCTTTTACAACTACGCGACGTAGAAATATAGGTACCTACAATATAAGTAGTCTGATGCAGTTGGCGTCGTCAAATCTGAGATTGAACTAAAATAATGGCCATCAACAATTATTTGGATCTGGGACATTTGCGCGAAAGACATATGCGTGAAGGACACTTCCGCGAACCCACTTGCGCGAAAAGACATATGCGCGCATGGACTTTTGGGCGATTAGACTTTTGCGCGAATGAACTTTTGCGCCCATAGACACTTACGCGCATAGACACATGCGCGCAGAGACACTTGCGCGAATGAAATTTTGCGCAAAAGGACACTTCCGCGACTAGATTTACTCGCGACTGGCTACGGTTAATCTGTAGAGTAAACATAACATCATATTATTTCTTATTTTCAATGAGATAGAGCGAGAGAAGTGGCAACACTGCCCGAGAGACATGTCAAATTATTTTTTCGTATCTACCATGAATAGTGTTGCCAGATATAATTATTGTTTATTCGATTTACAATATCGATTTTGAACAAAATAGTTTTACTCTCTGTTCAAGCTTTTGGGTTTCATTAATGTCGATTTTTAAGGTCATTCAGTTGTTTTAATGTCTATTATGACAAATGTATATTGATGTGTAGAACATTCTTGTTACTTTGTATAAAAAAGATTAATCAATCGATTCCGATTTAAAAGAACCTCAGTGTTATGTTTACTCTACAGCTAACCTAACCTAACCATTCGCGCATAAGTCCTTTCGCGCATGTGTCTTTGTGCGTAAATGTCCGTTCGCGCATAAGTCCATTCGCTCAAGTGTCTATGCGCGCAACTGTCTATGCGCCCAAAGGTCCATTCGCGCAAAAGTCTAATCGCCCAAAAGTCCATGCGCGCATATGTCTTTTCGCGCATGTGGATTCGCGCAAGTGTCCTTCGCGCAAATGTCTTTCGCGCTAGTGTCCTGATACCCAATTATTTACTTCTTCTTACATATTGGTTGTGTAACAGTAATCCAGGGAACAAAGTATCAGCAACGAATTAAAGATCTCTTTGATTTTGACAGTGTTACAAAATCAGAGGTATAATAGACGTGAAAGGACTGCACAATGTACTCGTACCTAGGTACTACATTGTTCACTGACGGTCGACCACTTTTGGCTTAAGGGTGAAAAATCGCAGACCGTCAGTGCACATTAGACAACTTGAATAGCTCTATCGTCTTTCAATTTGAGCTTTTTAGTTGCAGTCAAGTTTTTTTATATTATGTTACGGTACCTACGTGTACCTACTACACTAGACAACTTGAAAAGAGATCTTCTTTTGATTTTTTAGTTGCAGTATTTGAGTTTTTTATGTTATGTAACTACGTTTAGGTACCAACATTAGGTATATCTGCTAACACAAAATACCTATCGTTACTTATCTTCATTCAACCAAATGATAGATACTTCGTGAAGAAGGATTATTAAATTTGCTCGAGGTTTTTACACAAACAATACTAATTAACCACAACAATATGATATGAAATACCTATGTAAATTCATTAAAATTAACTCAGTAGGTAGATACAGATGAATCAATCTAAAAGACACATGAACAATGCAATTTGTTGAGAACTTCAACATTGGTAGGTACACTAGGTCCAGCACCATTGTTTCTGGTATTGGCACGAACTAGTTATATATAAACGAGATGCACCTGCCGTAACCAGTCAGACGAATGAGTATAAAATAAGTAAGCGGGGTTAGCGTATTTTCGAAACGTTTATGAACGCGCGTGTGCAATACGACTGTGTGTACGCGCGCCTTTTGCCACACGCAGAAACTCGTCCGAGCGGTTGACGCGCGTATAAGCTCGAGTCGCGAGATAAGTCGTCACTTTTGTTGACAGCTGTCACTATAATCAAGCGAATACGCGCTGTCCTACTCTTTGTGTATAGGACCTGCACTTTAAGTTATGTAGCCACAACCAACGCCGTCGATGTGACAGACTTCTAGTCGAAGTTAATTAGACTCAAACATTATTGTGAATCATCGACAAGACGAAAAAGTTTAGCTCCGTTGAACAAGGTAGTCCGAGTTCTCGACAAATAGAGAGAACCGGCTATACAGACGATAGTCTTGACCACTCGTAGGCACTTGAATAAAAAACGTGTGAGGTTATTTTATATTCGTATGTGCCATCGGTCAGTGTCGCTAACCGAGTCGAGGTGAATCAACCACGCAAGTTCATGGATACGTATTGTTTGTTAAGACGTCATGTTGAAATTATTCCTTTAAGTGGATATTTATTGGTTTTCCTACGTGCCCGCGTGGTGGATTATAGCCCATTCCCTCTCATAGTGAAGTCTGTGTCCCAACAGTGGGATAATTATAGGCTGATTATTCTGTTACGCAATGCGTGGTGGAATCCTTATATAATGATTGTATTTATGTTTTATGATACCTAGAGGGTAGTTTCTCGACAGCCTGAACATTGAACAATGCATCTGACGAGTAGGCCTAGCACTGAATTCAATTTTGTACTTGTAGGACTATAAGTACAAAATTGAATTCAGCCGCTACCATTGTATGTCTACAATGGTAGCGATTGGAATGTTTACCAAACATTTAAGTTTCAAAGAGTGCTATGAAAACTGTTTTAGAATTCTAGGCTTGGTCAATCAACCTTTGATTTTCTCATTGCTGAGAAGCAATTGTAGGCCTCTTTTCTGTAAAGAAGGAGGAAGTAGCCAGTCTTCGGTTTTTTTGTTCCAGAACATCTTGGTTTCCTCAGGATGTTTTACGGGCAGTGATAGTAAAGTTTTTTTTTTTGTTAGTAGCCTGTACTGTCCCACTGCTGGGCAAAGGCCTCCCCCAATTCCTTCCTTGTGCTCTTTTCCCGTGCCTCCTCGAAGCAGCCCTCGCGGTACACGTCCAGATTGTCTCGCCACCTAAAGTAATTTACACAAAGTAATGGTAGTGACCTGGCTAGGTCCGAACCAACCGTCTAGGTACGAATTGTAAATAGCAGCTGGTGCTGCTGGATCACCACCGCTGCTAGACTATACGGCTGCACCTCTAACAAATAATTGTAAATCTGTTTTAGGGTTCCGTACCTCAGTCGGTAAAAACGGAAGCGTTTTGGGATCACTTTTGTTACTTAACTTTTGTTATTTAACGCGTGAAGACGCGTTACTGAGATATCAAGCATCAAGCTGAAATTAATATCAAATACCTACTCAAGTCTGCTTGGTGCAGTGAAAAAACAAACTTGTAAGTCATCCCGATCAAAACATATGATCGTTTATGTTGCATATTTTGCGATGTCACAAGGGAATCAAAACCTAAAGGGTACTTCCCGTTGACCTAGAATCATAAAATTTGGCAAGAAGCAATGTCTTACAGCACATGTAAAGGAAAATATTGAAAACCGTAAATATGTAGTGTAATAACAAAATACTTACAAGTGTATACGGTACCCTCTGAGCGTGAGTCCAACTCGGACTTGGCCGGTTTTTTTTATGCTGACTTCAGTAAGGCGTAATTCGGAGACCGGTGACATTTTTTTTTTTGACATCAACTTCAACACGCCGCCAAGCAATAAGTCACGTTTTTGTGATAGGTTTTTATAATGGGTTTTTGAAGCTATTTTTTTACTCGTTACAATTTCGACGTTTATCACTCCTCGAAGGGCATTTGCAACATAAGTGTTAATGCTCTTGAGGTCATTTTATCTGTTCTAAAGTTTTTTGTGGGTCCCTTCGATCAAAAACCATCCTTCATCTTGCTTGTAGATAGTTTTTTGCCACCAGTCATTAGGGAAAACCAGTGGTAATCAGGTTTTATATGCAAGTTGTCACGTTTATAATGATGAACTTGCTTTAAGACTCGAATTGTTTTTATTAGCCCACTTCAAAGTAGGTATTTGTTTTTTTTTTACAATATCAGGATAATTCATTAAAAAATACTGCGATGAATGAGGAAAAAAAAATGTAACATAACATCAATGTGTATAATTATCCCAACTTTGTGATTTGAAAACACAAACCGAAATGATATTTACGGCATCACACAGAGAGCAGTAGCTTAGTATTCTTCTTCTTTATCGTGTGTGTGGTTAGCGCCTAACCTGGTGTCAGAGCTTTTATGCCGCCCATGAGCCTCATAAAAATGTAAAGTATTGATATTTAGCTAGTACCTACCTATGCGTTTAGGTTACATTTTAAGAAACCCAGAATATATATATATATATAGATTTTTAAACTGACATGATTAATAACATTGTCATTAAAACTATAAAATTTCCGTGATCATATGTAGCGCTTGCAACACAGCGCTGAAATATCGGGAACTCAAAACAAATAGTAAACACGGTAAATATCCCGTTATCAGCGTGAATGATAACCAGAATTTGGTTGGCAACGGAAAAAACATAATTAACATAACATAACATTACGCCTGTAGTCCCCGAAGGGTTAGGCAGAGGTGTACCTGATATTACACCCACATTTCGCCAATTATGTTTAAGTCCCATGTAATAGGGGGCGACCCTATTGCCATCAACCGGGCGCAAATCCAGACTCCGTGGCTGCTACTGAGAAATTTCTGATAGAAAAACTCAATAACACTTTGCCCGACCCGGGAATCGAACCCAGGACGTCATGCTCAGCAGTTGCGCTTGCGACCGCTAGACCAACGAAGCTCAAAGTCATCAGTTAAAAAATAATTAAATAACCGCTAATTATGTAAGTGGAATTACTTAACTAATTACATAAAATTATGACTAAGGTCAAGAGAGTAAATCCAGAAACCATAAACGAATTAAAACAGACGTGTAGCTGATGACTCAGTAGATTATTATTACATTCAAAGTAAAGTAGCTAGGTTGTGATGTAAACAAGCAACAATAAATCACAGAACAAAATAGATAAAATAAATAATTGAATTCCTTATTTCACCAAAAGCCATCACAGTACAAGATCCACAGACTAAACATATAAGGCTTATAACTAGGTCACTACACACAATACACTGACTCTTAAACTAGGTTTATGTACCTGTGTCTTAGGAGTCAGTGGTTCTCCGTAACAAACAAACCATAGTAAGTATACTAAAACGGGTCGGACGTTACAACAATAAGCCAATGGTGTAAAAGAAAACAGGATATAATCTATGTAAACAAAACACAAAATGAAAAACATTTAACTGTGTGGTGAGGTGAATACATGTAGGGTCTGAGTGTGTGTGTAGTGAGTAAGTTTCGGATGTGTGGGAGCGTATGTGGTGTGTAGGTGTAGGGTGTGTGTAGTGAGAAAGAATGGTATGTAACCAGTACACATCCGTTGATAGTTAGGTTTAGACTTATATTTACATAGTACATTATCATTCTAAATTACCCAGTAGAAGATCCTCAGTGCCATCATGACCATTGCGGACCGTACCACTGGCCATACCCCTGGTGGTATGGTGGGTCTAAAACTATACCACTGAGAAAATAGTGTTGTGGTAAACTAGTTTATTACAAATAAAAATATGTCACACACATACTCTTATTACGCAGTTCGCCATTAACAATCACGTTCGGAATTTGTCCAAGGCACGGTCTATTGTCATGTCTATCCATCGTTTACTATTTTCTCAGTGGTATAGTTTTAGACCCACCATGCCACCAGGGGTATGGCCAGTGGTATGGTGGGCAATGATCATGACTTAATGTTTAGAGATAATCTTTGAGTAAGTTTTTGCATTTTTTATTTTTATTTTTTTATATTAGTTTTTTTTTTTTTGTTTTTTTAAGGCAATTTTTTATTTTTAAAATTCTTTGTAGGTTCCTACATGTTTCTACTGATTTACTGAATTAGGTGTGGGACACACGATGTTGTTTAAGGAAACTTATAGCGATATGAAATTGTGCTAAAACCGCAGACATGATTAAATAAATTCAGGTAATCCGGTAACAAATAGGTATATGTATATGCATGTACCTAAACTATATAGGTATTTATTTATTTAAAAGTTTATGTACACACTAATACAGAAAAGAAGAAAGAACCAAAACTAGGTACAAAAGTGATATTTATATCTAAACTAAGTTCTAATTGGCTACCAAAAAAAACATATTTAACTCTTCAAATCTTATCATACGATTTTATAATTTTTTTTAATCACACATTTTTTAATTACCATTTAAAACCCTCCATTTTGAAACCCCACTCGACGGGCTTCGTATTCCAGAATATGGCGCCTAAAATCCGCCATTTGTATTTTTTTTTATTTAGTTTTTTTGTAACCAAATCGGTTGAGGAGTTACGAGTTCACCATAAAATACAGACATAGGTACATTCATAAACCCTCAGCTTCAGAACATTTAAATGTAAATTATTTAACTTTCTTTTAAGCAAATGTTATTACTCGAATGAAGATTTTATGACTGAAAAATTTACTTAAATATTTGACATTATTGCCTAATCATATTTGATATCCTTGACTTATTTGAAATTTTGACTTACATAATTTATCTCTTTTATTTTTCTACTTATTTAAATTATTTGTAATGCCAATTCTATTGATTAATAATTTAATTGTGATGTAAGATGTGAAGAAAGAATATTATGATCCTAATACATTATGAACCTAACAGCTTTGTACAATATTCTGACAAATAAATGCATTAATTCATTCATATACACAGACAGGGGGGGGGGGGGGGTGTAAATAAGTATTCCATAGAGGTGACGTAAATTATAATTAATGAGAACAATATATCTTGTTGATGATCGTTGTGTGTATGCGAAGAGGCCTTTGTCTTGCTGAAAACAATTACAGGCTGTGGTCTATTTCCCATGATTGTAGACAAAGGTTAGATGTCATCTGGTATCTATCAGAAACTGGGCTAGTTACATAACACCCGTTGTAATCCCCGAAAGGTTAGGCAGAGGTGTACCTAATAGTACTGTCGCTACTGTCGCAGCCAGCTAATTTGTTTAAAACAACAACGTAAAAACTCAAAAAGGTCAAAAACTTAATTCGTATAGTAACTTGTTTGTATATTATCTAAATAGTACTCATGACGTCATAGGAAACAGTCAAAAAATGGCACGCTTCATTTTCATACGATTCGTGAAACTTGTGTTATATCTGTGGTCCACCCACTTTTCGCCTGTTCTGTTTAAATCCCACGTAATAGGGGCGACCCTATTGCCTATTAACCAGGCACAGATCCAGATCCGGGGCTGCTACTAATTAATTCCTGACAGAAAAAAACCCAATAACTCTATGCTCGAACTGGGAATCAAATCCAGGATCTTATGCTCAGCAGTCGCGCTCGCGGCCACTAGACCAACTGAGCTAATTATGTTTCTTTGATCACACATATCATCATGCACCCACCCTGTAATTTTTCGACTCAATTAGTGGGAAAACTTATCCTATCTTCGAGAAGGAGTCGGCCTATACAATGCGAGGCTAATATAACGACATAAAAAATAAAAAAAACTTCTGTGACAGACGGAAAAGAAAGAGAGATTATAAAGGTTTCGATTTTTCATCTATACAAATAAATAAAATTAAAGTGTCTGTTTGTAATATTAAAATAGCAGCTTTTTACTGAATGCATATGAAAATATATGCGGCACTTATAACAAAAACACATTTTTTTTTATTTTTGTCTTTCTTTCGGTATGTCTGTTTCTTCCGGCTACATCCGAAACGGCTAGATCGATTTCGCCGGGACTTTTACTTTTATTTTAGAATAAGAATTAGGGTTCCCTGTAAAAAAATAAACCCCTTGAAATTGATAACAAAACTCGTTTCAAAAAGGAAGTAATATTTTTTTAATCACGCGAACGAAGGTACCGGGCCGTGTTTACGGAGAATAAAACCGTGACTTTACCTAAACTGATGTTACGTCACGAAATAAAACTAGATTTCGAATTTAGAACCTTCAGCACCTTTTGAAACTGACATTTATTTGTCCAGTGCCTGGTCCACATCCTATCCTGCCACGATTGGGACATAACAACGGTGGAAGGCATCGGCAACCGCAAGGATGGCTACCATCCCATCCAAGATCGTCTGGCCACGTTCAACGGCACCCAGTGTGGATACTGCACGCCTGGATGGGTCATGAATATGTACAGGTATTGCTGAACTTATTTTTTTTGTTTTTTTTATCATTTTTTTTGAGTAGCCGTAAAATCAAAAACAAAAAAAAAAAAAATATGTTTGGGAGGGTTCAACCACCATAATATCACATAGAAATGTATCATAATTTAAAAAAAAACAGCTGATAAAAAAAAAACATAAATAAATAAACCAATGGAAAATCTAGCACTTGTTTGGGAGGGACCAACCACCATAATATCACAAAGAAATGTATCGTAATTTAAAAAAAAAACAGCTGTTTCATACTTTTTAACCGTGTATGTAGGCAGATTTTTTTAATGATGTCAATACACGTACATAAATCCACTTTACCTCATGTAAATGCTGATTTCACCTCCATTATCATCCAATCATAATAACTGTTACAGCCTCGACAAGTCGAACAAGGGCCTGACGACGCAGCAGGTGGAGAACTCGTTCGGCGGCAACATGTGCCGCTGCACTGGGTACAGGCCTATCCTGGATGCCTTCAAGAGTTTCGCCACAGACACCGATCCCCGACTTCAGGAGAAGTTACAGGTATAATTATTATTGTAGATAGAGAGTTATGATTGTTTCCTCGTTCTCTTTGCCTTTCAACTAACTTAGGTAAGGGGTACCAAGCTTATTTTCAACTTTTCATTATGATTTTCGCTGTTAAAACGTATTTTAGGTTCTCAACTCATCCTTACCGTCCACAAGGCTGGTGTTTTCTGTTGTACGGCTTTAAAGGTTCACTTATATCTCTTCTCCAGGATTTAGAAGACCTGAACATAAGGAAATGCGCAAAGAAATGCAGTCGTAAGTGCAGCACGTCGGATGACGAGTGGTGCCTCATAGAACATACACAAGGATCGCTGAAGGAACTCCACACGGCAACGGGGCGCTGGTACAAGGCGTACAGTGTGGAAGATGTGTTTAAGGTATTTTGTGACGCAGATTGATTCAATACTAGCTTCAGATCCCTGCTTCGCACGAGTAGACGTCAAGTTACAGATTACCGTACTCACAGGATAAAAACTGTCTCCTATTTCATCTAAATATGTGGAGGGGTGTCAAACAAACAAACGAACTCGCTGACACATTTATAATCATAGTTAGGATAGTAAGGTACAGCGAAAAAGATAAGCTATATTTTTTAAACTATTTTCGTAATGTCTAACCTTGAATTAAATAGCGATCTGGACAGAAATCAATGGCAATGGTCAGCCAAAAATGCGTATTCCCTTTTGTAACAATAAAGCAGTGAGACAGTTTCAAAGGATGATATCATTCTATAGTTGTTATAACCTAATATCATATATTTTGTACTAGAAAAATCATACACTGTTTTAAGCTTTCACGGTTCACAACTGAACTTATACTGTCACTTACGGGATATCTTACGTGATTGTTCATTATTTTGAGCTCCCGATATTCATTCTCCAGTCAACCCGCGATCACAGCGCTTGCAACAGCGCCAAAATTAATGAACAATCACGGAAGATAGGTATCCTGTAAGTGACAGTATAAGTTTAGAATAATCATTTATCAATCTCATCAGGTATTGGCGCGAGAAGGTACAAATAGTTACAGGCTTATTGCAGGCAATACTGGCAAAGGTATGTTGATATTCTTGATAACCACATTTATTTTCTTCACTCAAACTTACTAAAAATGCTATAACATATCCTCATTCCAGGAATTTACCCAATAAAACTCGAACCGCAGATCCTCATAGACATATCGACCATAGAGAGTCTAAAACAGTGCACGTCTGATGAGAACCTCATCTTGGGCGCCGGTATGCCCCTCACTGAAATCATGACCACCTTCCAGCAATGGAGTACGAAAACTCAAGACTTCAGCTACTTACAGACTTTGTATAAACACCTGGACTTGGTTGCGCATGTACCTGTTAGAAATGTAAGTGGTCCGTAACAAGCAGTGTACTTCATTCTTGATTGGCGTAGTAGGTACGGTCTCCGAGGATGAGGGCTCTTTGTAGACCATTGCTACACGGGATGGCACGCTGCACGACAGGTTCTATGACAATATTGCTAGCAGCTAAGAAATAATGTGAACTTATTATTAAAGCCAATATAATAACATAATCATAACAATAAATCACTCCTGTATTTTGGAGAACGCAGAGGCGTTGAGGTGGTCGAGATCAATTCTCATATTGGAGATCTTAAAGAATGATATTGCTAACTTTAGGTTCTAATGTACTTTCGTGGTTTCAGATTGGAACAATCGGAGGTAACTTGGCAATGAAAAACCAACACCATGACTTTCCGTCTGACCTGTTCTTGATTTTGGAAACTGTTGGAGCCACCGTTACCGTAGGTCAGTAGTCTACACTTTGGGTCATATTATGAGGAACATGGCGTAAAGTTCCTCTATACTCCATAGAAAAGGGAGAATCCTCCGGCCAACCAGACGGGTATTGGTGGATCTACTGGCCGTCTGATCAGAGGATCCTGCCTATACTGGTGACCCCGACGTGTTACCTCGAATATCCAGAAGACACCTTCACTGAAAATCTAGAGGAATCTGAAGGATTCGAGGCTAAACAAAAACACATTGTGTAATTTCGGGGTCACCAGTACGAGGAATGAAGAACTTTATACCCTGTTCTTCATATAGCTATTTACTCTTATGAAGCAGCTAACCAAAACGTTCCTGAAAGTGTTGCCGTCGCTACACTACCTTACCGCTTGGCCACAATACGCTTGTCGCTTAATGAAATTCGCATTACCTGAGGTCGTTAACATGGCGTTAAAGTGACTGACACCATAATTAACTTGAGTTTGCTTTGAGTATCTAGAAACTAGTGACCTTTTTCCGACTTTTCAGTAAATAGTGATCTAAGCAAAGTTGAGTTGAAAATGCAAGACTTTTTAACAACAGAGCTAAAAGATAAACTGATATCGAACGTGAAGCTTCCTCCTCTGTCCAGTAACAACTTAATTAGCACGTTTAAGGTAATTATAATTTTTTTATTAATATGAATGATTCAGTCAACATAATATTATTTAATTTTTCTGCTTAGTGCTTATAATATGATTACATAATAATTTATCACGGTTAAATATGGATTATTTTTGTCTGATAAATATAATAATAGTAATTGTGTTTAGGCAAGCGCGGCTTAACCTCAAGATCGACCTGACGAGCGACGAACGGCTGTTATTATTTATCCACGAGCCCATTTTACGCTATACAAATAAAAAGCTGCGGAGTTTAGCTAGCTAATTTTATGTCACCCTGTAAATCGTTAACTCCTCCTTTTTAACAATATTACATCATTTATAATTCCTCAGATCATGCCACGAGCGCAAAACGCACACGCCGTAGTCAACGCCGGTTTTTTTTTTAAACTGGACACGGCAAAGACAATCAAATCCGCCAACATAGTCTATGGCAACATCAGTTCTACATTCACGAGGGCGGCACAGACAGAGGACTTGCTCGTCGGCCAGAATCTGTTCAGCAATGACGTGTTGTTGAAAGCTCTGAAGAAATTGGATGAGGAGTTGGTTCCGGTGGAAGTTCTGCCTGAACCGTCTGCTAGCTGTCGGAAGACGCTGGCGTTGGGGCTGTTCTATAAAGTAAGTGTTGCTAATACCATACCCAAATATATTTGTGAACTGCTCCAAAGGTTCTCCCATACAATTATGATACTTCGCTCAGATATGTAAGAGAGTAACGGTGCATCAGGCTGCAACTGAGCGAGGAGTATCAACTGGAATTTCATATACATAGAATATACTTGGAAAGAACACCTACTGCTTACCTACCTAGGTACCTATAGAGATGACCTACTATGTCCCTATAAAGATGACCTACTATGTCACTGATTCGTAGTCCTCCAGAGTTCCGTATTTGTCAATTTTTCGACCATGCATGTTTACAAGCATACTCAATATCGGTTGCCAGTCGTGCTCAACTAAATACTTTCTATGTTATATTTGCAGGGAGTACTATCTCTGTACACGGACGCGAACCCCCGGTACAAATCCGGCGGCAGTGTGCTCGAGCGAGCGGTCTCCAGCGGCACTCAAACCTACGAGACGGACAAGACGCTGTGGCCGCTAAACAAACCTGTGCCCAAGCTTGAGGCACTCTCTCAGGTAAATATCGGGAGTCCCAAACTTGAAATACATGTTTCCCAAATTCAATTACTGGAAATTCTGAAGCGAACATAGGTCATTCTCACATGACGCCGCTCAACCCTGCCGTCGGATGGTTAGGCATTTACGGATTTTATGCAAGCCAATGCGACGTGAGATTAGCTTCACCACCCGACCGCGCAGACGAGAGGTGTCGTGTGAGGTGCCTTACCTACTTGAGAATAATTCAGCCAAGTACTGTGGCTGTGACGGTATGGACAACAAAGCCACATGCGAAATACCTACGAATCACCAGACCTCACCGAAAATTCAAGATTGCGAAATTAGTGTTTTTGCGGTAGGTACTAGGATATAATAATATACACCAACATCCCGACAGCAACCGTCGGGCAGTAGCCCACAGTCACAACACCTGTCTGGTCGTAGATGCCTCACTTTTCAATAGAGGACGACGAGTTTTTTTAGACCACTTTTACCCACTAAGACGATTTTGAACCAGTCCACGTTCCGTAGTCTTTATTCCAAAAACCAACAAAAAATCTGTTATGTACAATGTTATACGATTCGACATCCCAAATACTTGAAAACAGTTGCCGTCTTTCAGTGTTCAGGAGAAGCTACATACGCGTGCGACGTGTTCAACGGTCCACGCGCAGTCCACGTGGCGTTCGTGCTGTCTGATGTGTGTCGAGCTGAAATACAGGACTTTGACGCTACTGAAGCACTGGTACGTATTTGAAAGTCTTTCATAATATCATCTTTGCTCGTTTAAAAAAAAAAAAACATTTTTTAAACGACTTTTTTTCCATCTAACCAGATTCGCCCCTATAACTGGTGAAATGTGGGATACCTATTGTGGGTACTCGTGTGTGTGTACGTAATCCTATAATAAATAATGAATGCCTAACATAACGTAACGTCCCCCACGTTACGTTATGTTAGGCACTCATTAAGTACCTTATGTAGATACAATTTAACGCTATATTTACGCGGGTGCCTAATTTTGTACGATGAATCAACGCGGAAACCATAGATATAGTTAGACTGCGGAAACAGTTTTGCAAATATTATAATTAACTTTTTCCTGGGGTTTTACCCACTTACTAAGTACTACTAACAGTTAATTCCGATTTAGGCAACATTGAACCGAACACCAAATTTTAATAAATATGAATTTTTCCAGAAAATTCCAGGAGTCATTGCCTTCTTCTCCTCCAAAGACATTCCAGGGAGAAATACCTTTACTCCATTTGAGGTTCCCTATTTGGGGTTAGACGAAGAAATATTTGCATCAAAGAACATCTCTTACTACGGCCAACCTTTGGGGGTGGTGGCAGCGATCACCAGGAAAGCAGCCGAGGCTGCTGCTGAACTGGTAAAAGTAAAGTACAAGAAGTTGGATGCCAAACCTGTGTTGAGCGTCAAAGATGCGTTGGCAGCTCCTGACAAGGATAGACGAGTGAGTGTTTGACTTCAATAATAAAATCACCAATCAAGTATAGTGTGCTTGGAGAGACCCTGCTGTGGCAATGTTCGTGGAGCCCCACAGCATAATAAATATCCATTTTATCATACACTGGGGCCAGGTTGCGATACAGGATTGGGTCTTATTTCCTACCCAACCCATCCACTTAAAGGTTCCCAACTATTTTTTTGGTTTCAAGATTCAAGATTCAAGATTCTTTATTTTTCATGAAATATGGTACATGATGGTCTTATAAAATAAAAGGCTTCACATATTTTGCTGACTTCCTTCAGCTTGCAAACTTAAAATTAAAATACCTAACACAATGTACTCTTGGTTTAGGTACCTAGTACTAGTTAAAAATTTAACAAAATGTAATAAAATTAGAAAAAAAAAATAGAAAAACGGTTTCAGTTTATAAACCTGGTAGATAATAATATTTTTCACTGAGTTTCCAAAAATATATATTTAATTTGTAATTCGAGCAACTCATTTCCACAGCTACGCAAGGACGTAACAGTGGAACCGGCCACTAAAGGCACGGACGTCCAGCACACAATCACCGGTACCTTCACGGTACCCTCGCAGTACCACTACACCATGGAGACTCAGAGCTGTTCCACGCATGTCACGGAGAACGGACTAGTTGTGCGCTCCTCTACACAGTGGATGGACCTCGTCCACGTAGCGGTGGCCAAGGCGCTGAACATCGACGAGAACCGGTATTTTACTGAAAGATTTTCCGTGCTTAGAAAGCTGTTGTCTCATGCATTGCATGGTGCAGCTCCGACAGCGCTCGGAATCTAAGTTCTTTCAAATTCAGAGACGTACTTAATGTTTATGTGTGCGGCAGTGTGCGGCGAGAGTGCGTTGCATGATAATCCACGATTTTTGGGCTCCCGAATCATACTAGAAGAGGAAGTGAGGTTTTAGTCGGCAGGAGTCTTACACATACACATTCCCTTCGTTTCACAAATGGACATGTTCAAAAAGATCTTGGTCCGTACTTACGCGTAAAGTAGGTTAATAGATTATTGAGAGACCCAGGTTCATTATTGGCCTTTTACAGGCTTACTATTATGTTACTGACCATTATTTTCATTTATTTCGTTTCAGGATCCTTGTAGAAGTCCCCCGAGTAGGTGGCGGATACGGCGGCAAGGCGTCCCGCTCGTCGCTCGCCGCTTGCGCCAGCGCTCTGGTCGCCCACAAACTCAACAGAAGCGCGACGCTCGTGATGCCCATCACACACAACATGCACGCTATAGGCAAGCGACATGCTTGCGAGTTCCAATATGAGGTAAGGGAAAATTCTCCTCTTTTTATAATCCTTAGGTTCAAATACAAACCCAACCTAAAAACAACAACACTGAAACAAATAAAAGCAATAAACAAACAATAGCACTATCTCTTATACCCGCAAGACAGTAGGTTCGATAAAAACTACTAAAAACTGAAAATCCTTCGAATCGGTGGTACTTTTTAGATCAGTCTGTTGTAGTCAGTGTCAGTGGCGTTCATTTTAGTCTTCAAACGTGCAGTGATATGGTCTCTTAGCACATTCCAGTGGGTCATGCACTTTACTCACATAGTAAGTCAGGCGGATAGTTTAGAGATGAAAGCTATAGGACCTCATGCTCCTTTACAGGAACTAGGTATAAATAAAGTATGTATGGTAGAAGTTACGTCCTTTTAACAGCGACTTCAAGTTTTTTTGTTTTTCCAGGTTGGTGTGAACAACGATGGAAAAATTCAATACTTGAACGTAACCTACTACACTGATTGCGGCTGTTCGTTCAACGACTCTCCGTCCGGTGACATATCAGGAGCTATCGCTAACGTGTACGCCAAGGACACATGGAAGATTACTGGTTATAGTGTGCTCACTGACAAGCCGAGCGAGACTTGGTGTAGAGCGCCTGGTAAGAAGCTTTTCAATCTGACTAGACTTGATGTAGAGCGCCTGGTAAGAAGCTTTTCAATCTGACTTTGTGACTAGAATATGTCCGAAATTGACAAAATCTACCCACAATTTACAATTATTACTTCATCATCATCATCACAATCGTCAGCCTATCCTGTAGCCTATAATGATTTAGATTCACTGCTACATTAAGGTCTCCTCAATCGTACACTATTTAGCTCTGTTCTTGGCCATTCTAATTCAACTATAACCTAACCGTTTGCCAATTTGCACCATTCAATCGAGAACACGTTACGTCTACTTTCTACACCGTCTACATGTCACTAGTTCTACCTGTGATATTGTCACTACAGCTTGCTAAATCTGTGGGTAACCTATTTCAATCTAACATCATAACTTGCTTTATAATTTACAGGAACGACAGAAGGCATAGCTTTCTCCGAACACATAATGGAGCGCATCTCACACGCCACAAACAAAGATCACGTCGAGGTCAGACTCACAAACCTGTCACCAAAACACGACGCCCTCAGAGAAATGATCTCGTCATTCAAAATGGACACTACTTTCGATGACAGAAAAACTGAAATCGCCAATTTCAACCAACGAAACGCGTGGAGGAAACGTGGACTTAGGATCTCTATAATGTCTTACCCTATAGGCTACGGTGGCAACTTCCCTGTCACCATTTCAGTATACCATGCTGATGGTACCATCGCCATATCCCATGGGGGCATCGAAATGGGACAAGGCATCAATACTAAAATAGCCCAAGTTTGTGCTTACGCCTTGAAAGTACCGCTGGAGAAAGTCACAGTTCGTGGTAGCGATAGCTTCGTGTCTCCTAATTCAATAGCTTCCGGTGGGAGTATCGCCAGTGATTCTGTTGCATATGCAACAATGAAAGCTTGTGAGGATCTCTTGAAGAGATTTGAAGCAGTGAAGCCAGACCTTGTTGAACCTACGTGGGAGGAGGTGGTGACAAAAGCTTATGACAAAGGTAAGCTGTAGGTGTACCTACTTAAAATTCTATTTTGTATACAAACCAATCAATAAAGATGTTGCAGATTTCCCATAACATGCATTCTCATCTTTCCGAAATTTCCTGAAACGGACAGTGTTCAATGCGTTCAAAAACTGAACATAAAAGATAATCATACAATAAGTTCCTAAGCAAACCCACAAAAATAGGAACAAAAACTTTAGGAAAACAACCTGTTTCTCGCTACTTTATAACACTCATCTTACTAATCAATATGTAGCCAAGTGAGCAGCTCTATCATTGAGCAGTGTGGAGTCCCTTCGCAGGATATGTCACACCTCCAGGATTGGAATATTTGTAGCAAAATGACACCTATTCCTACACATCCTCATCCAATTTTTTTTTATCCCCAAAAGGTATAAACCTCCAAGCAACCTACATGACGTCCATAAACGACGGCATCGTGGGCTACAATGTATACGGCGTGTGCGCAGCGGAAGTGGAGCTAGACGTGTTGACTGGCAACCACTTAGTGAGGAGGCTGGAGCTGTTGGAGGACACTGGAGTCAGCATGAGCCCTGAGATCGATGTGGGACAGGTGGGTTCGCTTGCGCATTCTAGTTCAGAGTTAATTATAATCTCTTTATTCGAGTGTCCATGACACAAAATGATTAGTAAAACTTACGACAGTTCAAGTCGTAACGTTAATTATTTTGAATTTCTGCACATAACAAAAATAATTTAAACGCATTTTAGATTTCTGTTTGCAAATACAACCACAATATTGAGTTGCCTTTTTGTCACAAAAATCGTTTCAGACTGTAGACACAATATTACACCTAATTTCATTCACCATTACTTCGTTCTAACACCCACAGATCGAAGGCGCCTTCGTCATGGGCCTAGGTCTCTGGACCTCCGAGAAGATCATGTATGACCCACCTACCGGACGTCTGCTAACGGACCGAAC
The DNA here is from genome assembly GCA_963576755.1 of Noctua janthina. Lineage (NCBI taxonomy): Eukaryota > Metazoa > Arthropoda > Insecta > Lepidoptera > Noctuidae > Noctua > Noctua janthina. The sequence continues at coordinate 15,241,983 of OY755063.1, read as the reverse complement.
GTGGACCTACAAGCCGCCAGGAGCTAAAGACATTCCCGTAGACTTCAGAGTCATGTTCAAGAGAAACTCTATCAATCCTGCTGGAGTGCTGCGGTCTAAAGGTAAGGAGAGTGGGTACAGAGTCCATTAACTGTGGTGCACTGATTCTATCAATTTGGATTCGCGCGAATCATGGCGTGACTCCTAAGATCGATAACATATCTAAACTGACTTTAGTTCATCTGAGATACCACAAACAGAAATCATCGTGGCAAAATCTGGACCAGTAATCGGCTTGAACCGGTCTCAAGGAGCATTATATAAATACAATAAAAGCGAAAAAGACTCGTTTCGGACGGCGACGTGTCTCGTCACTGCATTAAAGCGCAGGCCATACCGCCAGCAGGCGGGCGGGCGAGCGAGGCGAACGAGTCCTTTTTCATACTTCGTGCGACTCTTTCGATAGTTCGCGGTGTGAACCAAAGTATGAAAAGAGGTGAAATGATGTCTCGTTCGCCTTACTCGTCCGCCCGCCAGCTGATGGTGTGGCCTGCGCTTTAGTCTAACCTAAATACGGAAAAGTAATGAATGGTCGACTATACATTACTTTTATTTCAGCGACCGGCGAGCCAGCTCTATGCCTCGCCGTGGTAGTAACTCATGGGCTTCACGACGCCATCCTTGATGCCAGGACAGAGTTCGGGTACTCCGACAAGGAATGGGTTCCCGTAGGTGAGTGATAGCAATACACTTTTGACATAGCAGAAGAGCAGTATTATAATAATATAGCTCCGTGACTGGTCTATCTAAGAAATGTTCGATGAGGGGTGTAGGTAAGACATAAATAATAAGCTTACTTGACACTCGCTAGGTTTTAAGGAACAAGTATAGGACTAAAAATATATATACTACTAGCTGTTCCCGGCATGCAATGCACCTATCCTACTACCTACTACCTAGCTACTACCTACCTAAGAACCTTCTCCTGACAGTAACAAACAGAACAAAAAAAATAATAAGCGAAATCGGTTCAGCTGCTCTCGAGATTTGCGCTTAGCAACAAATTCAGGGATTCATTTTTATATTATAGAAGAAGATTTAATATGAACTTTATACAATAGCAATGAAGCTCAAATTGACTACGTTTTAGTTAGAAAACGTTTGTATAGGAAAAAAAAATGGCTGTTTTAAGGGTTTTTCCGGCAATTATTCGAATTTTTATCGCCGTAAAAACCATCCTTGAACTCCAACGAACATTTAAAAAAAAAATTGGCGAAATTGGTCCAGGCGTTGTTGAGTTATGCGCTTACCAACACATTTTGCGATTCATTTTTATATTATAATAATAAAGATAGATCGGACTGATGGATCGGATAGATGGATTGGACTTAAAATCGTACTCAATAACTTGACAGTTGAAAGCGAAATAATGTCACTACTGGAACAAAGACATTTGTTATGAATGTCCAACAAATATTGGAGTGGTGAAAGAATTAGCTATAGTAAAAAGTGCAAAAAATAACTCGAAAAAATATTTGTTTTATGGAATATTGCAAATATTTTTTCACTACCCCATTGTGTCACGTCATCTCAAGTAAAATATATTTTTGCAAATATTTTATTTTTGTCCAAGTAACATCGGACAAGGGCTGGAAGATGATGACATTATTTTTTGTTGCAGAAAATCCTTACAACATAGAAAATATACTCAAAGCGATATCACCCAAAATAGACAGCTACAAACTAACGTAACGAGGGTCCTACCGTGGTCTCTACCTAGCCAAGTAATCAAGAATGAACCCATGGGGTTGAAGACTAGAACCAGTGAAGTGCCAAGTATTGCAGTATGATTGGCCTTGCAATAGTGAATACTTACACAAAGCAAGGATAATCAAGCGTAGTAAGGAAATATAGTAGTAATTGACTCCTAATTATTAAATTTTATTGTAAGATAAATAAATGATTGCTAGATTTAAAATTAACTGGTTTTATTTGATACTAGCTGTTGCCCGCGACTTCGTTCGCGTGGAAATTTTGTTGTGTATGCGTATTCCCGGGTTGGGTAAAGTGTTGTTTGGTTACTCCATCAGGAATTTCTCAGTAGCAGCTACGGAGTCTGGATTTGTGCCCGATTGATGGCAATAGGCTCGCCCCCTATTACATGAGACTTCAACATAACTGGTGAAATGTGGGTGTACGATTAGGTACACACCTGTGCCTAACCCTTCAGGGATTACAGGTGGGATGTTATGTGTGAGAACTGGAGGCTGATCAAAATGTGATAATGTGGGTGATGACTACAAAAGGCGTCTTTTTGGGCGCTGTAATTCTGGGCGGCAGAGGTCTGAAACAAAATTAAAAGGCGTTGAGGCGACGATATGGCTTAAAAACTGGAACATTATAGTGCCATACGACTTTTTTTTTCAAAGTGAACAATCAAACGCCTTGTTGGCTATTTCTAACGCTATTTCTTTATTTATTCTAACCAATACCGTTTTGTACACAACATTAAAAGATTTGTTTAATGACCGTGTGAGAAGCATGAAGAGCCCAAATGAATGTCTGCCAGTTTTAAGGTTTTTCCTTGGAATTTTTTGACCGTCATTTTAAAAGCCAATTTTAAGGGAAATTGCAACTTCTTAAATTGAAATGGCAAGTTATTTGGAATAACGGGTATGCGGGGAGTTAAACGGCTCTCTCCTTTAGCCACTCCTGTAATATAATATTATAATATTACTGCCCAGCTCAGTGATACGAAGCCTAGTTCCATTGCACAGTCTGGGAGTCAACCCCAGGGAGTTGTGAAATTCAACGGGGTAGGCAGTACTATCATCATTAGCCATCACAGGGTGGTGGTGGTCGCCGACGATCATATAATTTTTTTTTAATTTGATTGACACACTCGTTCTTTGGCGACAGCACTACCCCTCACACAACCACCCTTCATTTTTTATATTAACCTCCAAATTTGGAAAAACGTGCATGATGTGATGATGTGGATGTGCGTGCATCCTCTGTAGCCACTGGATGGGGAAATTCTTCGGAAAATGGAATTTTCCCATCTGCGCCCGATTCCAGACGACCCACTCCCATTTACAGCAGCATATTCGCAAAGACACCTGCTTCGTGGTCGTTGTACAATTGGATGCGCATGTTGTAGGTAAGATGGATCTTTTCGATCCTAGACAACAGTGGCGACGTCTTGAGACATGCGTTTATTTCATCCGCCGGTGTGCCCCTCTCAATAACTTGCAGTATCTGTTTAAAGTCGCCTGCGAGCAAAACAACAACGCCACCCATAAGCACCTGGTTGCCGCGGATGTCCTGCAAGCTGCGGTTCAACGCCTCTTATGCACTTTAAACTTGCACTGCTGCAAAAGGAATCCCCGGCCGCTGTTTTTGGTGATGTTGCATGTTGAGGTATCTATACTTGCAAGATTCAGCGTAATTCAATATGAAAAAGTTGCAGCAATGTCCGAGGGAGCCACAGCCACAGCTATGTGACCGCACGGTTGGCGCAGTGGCTGAGCGAATGGCTGCTGCGCTGCGAGTATCGGGTTCGAATCCCGCACGAAACACATTTTTGTATGGCCTACAGGTAGTTGTTCCGGTTCTGACTGTTTGTGAGTTTAACTGTCTGTAAACACACCCACGATACAGGAGAAATTCCAAGTGTGGGCCTGGACTGGCGCAAGGTAAAAAACAAACTTTAAAGCTGGATATAGCAGTCCTTACGGAGTTGGGCCAGCAGGAGATTCAGCACAAATACAATGTGACGGCACAGTTGGGGCAGTGGCTGAGCGAGTGACTGCAGCGCTACGTGTCGCGGGTTCGATTCCCGCACGGAACAAATTTACAACGTCGTTGGTTGTATCTAATTTTAATTTTTGTTTTTATTTTAAAGTTTTTAGAGATTTTTTTTCGGCCAATGAAAATTGGTCAATTAATATTTGTTAATTTAGGCTTACCTAACTGTCTTTTGAATCGTTAAAAAAAAACAAAAGAATATTAATCTACTTTATATTGGTTTAAAAATCATAAAGCATTAGAATAAAATATTATAAAAAAATAAATAATAATAATAAAAAAATTAATATTATATTATTCATATTATGTGTAACACCTATGTCACAACAATATTCTGGCAAATAAAATTAATTATTATTTCCTTTATTTATTTTTATACATATTAAATACATTTTTAAATATTCTAATATAAAACAATATAAAAAAACATTTAAAAATATAAAAAATAGTGGTCCGCCGGTATCGGGAGCAGGGTCCAAGCTACCGGTGGTTAGGGCTCCAGAGACAGGAACCTCCTCACAAAGCGAGCCGTATCGAGGAGTACTGCCTTCTGAATCAGGCCCTTGATCCAACCGCCTAACGAGAGCCTCGAAAGATGGTCGTCGAGGCTCTTGGCTATAAGGCCATTGGCCGTCACGACGATCGGCACAATGATAGCCGAGTTCACATTCCACATGTCGACAACCTCGTGTGCTAAGTCGAGATATTTAATTTGTTTCTCTTTCTCAGCTTTCACGAGGTTCTCGTCATGCGGAATGGTAACATCGACTATCATTACACGGCGCGCTAATCGGTATATCACTACTATGTCAGGTTTATTGGCGACAATAGTCCTGTCAGTAATGATAGACCGATCCCAGTACAACGTGACATGATCTTTCTCGAGAACTGGGTCGGGCACATACTTGTAGTACGGTACCTCAGATTCCACAAGTTTATATTTCAAGGCAAGTTGTTGGTGAATAATCCTGGCTACTTGGTTGTGCCTGTGCAAGTACTCGCCGTTAGCCAGACGAGAACAACCAGAAATAATATGTCTGATGGACTCACCCGGACGGTGACATGCCCGACACACGTCAACCGTCCCGTCCTTCATAATATATTTCCGGTAGTTGTTCGTCAACATAACTTCGTCCATAATTGCACAGACAAAACCTTCAGTTTCCCCAAAGAGGTCGCCGAAACGTAACCAGGACACGGACGCTAGAAAATCTACATCGGGCCCATGAAGAGCCCGGTAGAAGCGTCCATGAAGCTCCTTGCCTTGCCATACTTCCTTGCGGTCATCGGTAGTAAGTACTACAGGTTTGCGGCAGTTCTCTTTAGCCATGGACAGCGGGGTGAGTCCCTTGTCCACTGCGACCACATCTCGGTGCATACCCACCTCGGTTTTTAAAAAATATTCTCTGAGACTGCATATCTCGCGGTTGTGAAGGGTCTTCGCGTTTAAAAAACCTCGACCCCCGCACTTCCGCGGGATGTACAGCCTCATTACCGATGATCGTGGGTGATGCATCCGGTTTGCGGTTAACAGTGTACGAACTCTTCTCTCCAGGGCATCGAGTTCGGTCTGAGTCCATTTGAGTACGCCGAAAGAGTACATTAAAACCGGCATGACCCAACCGTTGAAAGCGCGCACCTTGTTCCCGCCTGAAAGAAGGCTATTTAATACCTTGTTCAGGCGTCCAAAGAAGCGCTCCCTCAACGATTGCTTCATGTCAGTTACGTTAATGCCTAACGATTCCGACATACCCAAATACTTATAGCTTTCGGATGAGGAGAGGGATCTCAAGTGTATGGAATCCGAGAGCTGAATTCCCTCGGATTCCATAATCTCCCCTCGCTTTACATACATGAATGCACATTTGTCCACACCAAATTCCATCCTAATGGCGTTACTGAAAGTTTCAGTTACTTTCAGTAGCTCCATCAGTCGCAATTTGTTGGGGGCAAAGAGTTTCAGATCATCCATGTAAAGAAGGTGAGATATGACCTGACCACCTCTCCTCAACCGGTAGCCTAGACCTGAATCCTCCAGCAATGTGCTCAGAGGATTCAGGGCTAGACAGAACCAAAGTGGGCTCAGACTGTCGCCCTGGAATATTCCCCGTTTAATCCATACAGGTTCATCATTCCCCTGAATTTGTCGACATCCTGGATATCGAAGGACCGTCCTCCATTGCCCCATACATGACTTAAGGAAGGCACGTAGAGTTGCATCTATCTTGTACAACTCCAGTACCCTCATGAGCCATGTAAGTGGCACCGAGTCGTAGGCCTTCTTATAATCTATCCAACATGTCGACAGATCCTTGCGGGATCGACGAACCTGTTGGCTAATGGCCATGTCGATGAGGAGTAGCTCCTTCGTACCGCGGGACCTATTCCTACATCCATTTTGGGAGGCAGACATAATGAAGTTTTTGTCAATGTGTGTATTAATTTTCACTCTCAAAATGGATGTAAGAAGTTTATAGACCGTTGACAAACACGTGATCGGTCTATAAAAAAAAATTAAATTAAATTAATTATTATTATTATTTAAAACAAATATCCCCCTAAGTTATTAGCACGATAATCTTTCTCTGTGCCAAATTTCATCTACATCCGTTCAGCCGTTCTGTCGTGATTGTGTAATAAACATCCATCCATCCATCCAAACTTTCGCATTTATAATAGTAGTAAGATACAAAAGACATATGATAAAGATTCCTAAATATTTTTCAAATAACGAATTACGTGCTTTTTTTTAACAATCAAGACGCATCATGATCGCATCGCATCGCATCGTCTCCGACAAAGACAACAAAGTCGAATTTATTTTTGGGACCTTACAATGCAGAGAAACAACCTGAATCTATAGTTGTGCAAAACTAAGAACAATGACAAAACAAAATAGTTTCAAATTAATTTCCATCACTGCTATTATTTTTATTGGGAGCGATAGGTGAAATTCAAAACATCGAGTCTGACAGCACCTGTGGACAGCAGACAACGACGTTGTCAGTTCAGAACACCATCGAACGGCCAGATTCAAACATGAGGAAAGAGATTTTACCAATGATTTAACTTTATTCATAAGAATTTATAATATAATACTTAAAAAAGAGAAAATAAATAATAATAATCTCTATCAAAAAAAATTACAATCAATTACAAAAAGTATCATTTTACTGGGGATCAAACTTGCAACGTGATGCACGTAGAGCGGTCATGAAACCATTTCTCTACTTGTTTCGCTGACATATATTTTGAAATAGACGTTCTTACGCATATCATGACTGAAACGGTTAACAATTGAATAATACTGACATAATGCAATATTGCTCACCCCCTTAAGCAAGTAGCGTGATAATATATAGCCTAACATGTGAAGAAGCCTATTTTGAATATTTTTGCAAAATTTTAACAGGATCTATGCAGTAGTTTTTGCGCCAATTCGGAACATCGATTTGGATTTTAACGATTTTATTATATGTATAGATTCGAAAACTTGATTTGTGTGTGACGAAGTGACGAAACGATTGTTTAGGTGGAAAAGAAAAGATCACTGTGATTTTGACAAACCTGCCAATGGCGACGCAAAAGCAACTTTATTTTATCGAGACAAGAAGTAAAATAGAACGGTCTCTGCGATATGAAATAAAACAACGCTTACGGCTTACTCAGCAGTTTATTGTGACGTATCTTTCGCAACCTTTTGAACAGTTTTTCGCTGTAAACATTCCATGTACATAACATTCACTTAACAAGTCATTAAAAACTATTATAATACACAATATCATTTTAAATTAAACGTTTTTAAAAACGGGTGTGCTTGCCAAATACTTTCATATACAACCTTTATTCGATACAAGGTTATATTAAATAAGCTAGCGAAACGGCGTAGACGGAATACGTATCGATGCCTAACCATGACAATTTGATAAAACACAAAATTATGAATTATATTTTGGAGGTAAATGAGATGGACGACGCCACCGAGGCCAGTTCAGAAAGAGGTGGCCAGACGACCTGGACGCGTACCGCGAGGGCTGGTTTGCAGAGGTATGGGAAAAATGCTCCTGGAATTGGGGAGGCCTTTGTCCAGCAATGGGGCAGTGTAGGCTAATAACAAAAAACTAAAACTACCGACAAGTTTCGTTAGCTTTGAGTTGAATTATGAGTTTAGATATTTTCATGTTTTTATACCAACCAAAACGACTTGGAAGTTTCGCTACCTAATTTAATTTTGTATAGAAATGCGATTGTGTTATTTTTTCCTAATTATACTATCCTACTTTAGCAAGCAGACGCCGTTTCCAAAAACATTAAAATAGAGTTTTATAATAAAACATACTATTCATTTTATAATAATTCACTCAACACTGTCAGCTCTCGATAGGGTTAAAGTTCATGTTATCCTTAGCAGTAGTCTTGTATGTAGTTGTTCATTCCATGCCGGGAGGCAGTGGCTCCACGGGGTTGGGCGGCGGGACGGGCGCGGGTACTCCTACTGGCACACCCACTGGCATCGGTTGTATGAATGGCGGCGGAATCTCTTGCTGTTAGGAGAACATTGCAGTAATTAGTAATCAGACATTGAACATAATGCTTTCATAAAAATAAGAATGAAGCAACTAAGGAGAACAATGCTGAATTCCGGAAAAAATATTTCTTAACGAAAAAATAAACACATTTGGACTACCTCGTTGGTCTAGGGGCCACAAGCGCAACTGCTGAGCACGAGTCCTGGGTTTGATTCCCAGGTTGGGCAAAAGTGTTATTGGGATTTTCCATCGGGAATTTCTCAGTAGCAGTTATGGAGTCTGGATTTGTGTCCGGTTGATGGCATTGGGGTCGCTCCCTATTACATGGGACTTAAACATAACAGGCGGGTGTACTATTAGGTACACCTTTGCCTAACCCAAATTTCAGGCGTGATGTGATGTTTATGTAATTATTTTTTATCAAATTGACTAATAACTTAAATTGTCCTGCTCAAGCAGAACAATAGATGAGACCATCAGGCCAATCATGTAACACACTTCGATCACTAAATACTCATGGCGTTAGGCGCGTGGACATCAACTTTTAATTTAGCAGAAATAGGTACGAACCTGACAGAAAGCAATAACATGATGCGGCAGGTGCGCGCGCTGGTGCGGCGCGAGCTGCGCCACGTGCGCCTGCAGCGCCCCCTGCAGGCGCGCCGACGTGCCCGCGGCCGCCAGCGCGCGCGCGCCCAGGCTGCCCAGCAGCGGGATGGACTGCGGCACCAGGCGCTCGCAGCACTTCACCCAGCCCTCCCACGCTACTTTGTTTAGCCATACCTGCACAAAAAGATTATGAGTAAAAAAACTAATAAACACGCTTAATTAAATTGTATATATTTTTAGCTCCACTATCCAGCTCGTGGCTCCATCATCAGGCCCTCAACTCTAAGTGCAATCTAATATATTAATTTCCTTTATTTATTTTTATACAAATCTTCTACATTTTTAAATATTTCATAAACTAAAAACAATATAAAAACATTTAAAAATATAAAAAATTGTAGCCTACCGGTATCGGGAACAGGGTCCAAGCTACCGGCGGTCAGGGCTCCAGAGAGAGAAACCTCCTAACAATAAGAGCCGTGTCCAGGAGTACCGCTTTCTGAATCAAACCCTTGATCCAGCTGCCTAACGAGAGCCTCCTCAGGTATTGGTCGAGGCTCTTGGCAATTAAGCCATGGGCTGATACAACTATCGGCACAATGATCGCTGAGTCCACATCCCACATGTCGACAACCTCGTGAGCCAAGTCAAGATACTTGATTTGCTTATCTTTCTCGGCTTTCACGAGGTTATTATTATTATTATTTAGTCATTACAACTAAACAAATCACCCGAAACTTGAGGATATACTACATGGTGTTACATCTATAGGTACAAATTTACCTCTTTCTCAATGAGCAGCTGCAATATATTGAGTACGAGCGGCGCCATGTTGGGGTACAACGTCAATGCTTGAAGCACTGTCCGCATCATCAGCACCGGGATCTCTGGCTCTTCCGTCAACCGCTGCAGGACTGCTGATAATACCTGCAGAAAAGAGAAATGTGCAGGTCAGATAGGTAATCGGTCCATGTATAATAATAATATACATGCACGTTAATATATTTTTTTACTAATATGCAACTTTAATAATTATAAGTTTTTAAACTGACTTGCCACCGTAGACAAGGATTTTTTTGACGGAAGAATCGACAAAATGACAGATAGTGCAACGAAATCTGTCATTGTGTCGACACAATCTGTCATTTTGTCGATTCTTTCGTCTACCGGGGATGATCACTAACACTGAAAACGGGATATTTACCATGTTTACTATTTGTCTTGAGTTCCCGATATTGCGGCGCTCTTGCAAGCACCATTTTGTTTATCCGTGATCATGGCCGACACCATACGTTTGGACCGTGTAGGTATTGCAGTTTTGTAGGAAACAGCTGTTTTTTTAATAACCGACAAAAAAATCTATGTAGGGGGGTTCAGAAGGATGTACTGAATTCGTGGTAACCGTTTTAATGTCGGTGTCGGTTGCACCCTGTATAACATAGTTCGTGGAAATACGAGATAAGATCTTTTATACTTACATCTTGCGTATAAGTTTGTTTCTCGGCGAAGCACAACGCAGTAGCCTTGATGATGTACTTGAGATCCGCCTTGCTCGGGTCTATTAGATGTAGAGTCACTAAGAGCTCAGCTGGAGTGACTGGAACAAAAAGGTTTTAATTATACATCTGTGGGTCGGGAACAAGATTCCATCACTGCCAAAACGTACTCGGTCGCGTTAAAGTAAACTTAAATGTGTATGACATAATTGTTTCTCATATTCGTCACTAGATGGCGCTAGTTCAGTTTCGAACAAATTGAAGTTGACATTAACACAATCGATTAAAAACTTGCATTAAGTCCACTGACGAGAGCTTAAAGTGCTTTAAACACGGGTCAAGTGAATATATTCTTAACTTCTAAAGCATTGAAATTAGGGCTTTATATCTAGTGGCACACAGTTGGATTTCTAAAAAAATACGTGAAGGGCGGGGGGGGGATGAGTTATGACAAGATGTGCAGTTTTCTATTTTTGACGTGCCAGTGATAACATGAAAATGTATGAGTTTTGGTTATCTTAATGTTTCCGAATTAGCACGTATGTCGCGTTACAGAGGCCAAAGTGTTACCACTGACGTGCGACGTGGCCTATTATTGTCCCTCAGAAGATTTAAGGCCTCTGATGGATGATCGCATGTATCTTTCCCTCATGGATGGTCAGATGAAACTTGTATCTAAATTCTAAAGGTTAGTAAAAAATCAAACAAAAAATAAGCTTAGATTAATTTCGCATTTCCGACAAACCAATTATATGTCCTTGTATTAGACCAGTTTTACATGAACACGACACCAAGATGCCGTGAAAAAGAAAATTTATAAATTAAAAAATAACTCAAAAAAGAAACTGTTTTAGTGCATTGTGTTTCAAATATAATTCAACTACTACTTACAAATCACTATACTATACACTGAAATTAAAAAGAGAATCTTTATTTAACATTATTATAACTTCTTATTCTTTTATACTAATATTACTACTGATCCGCAAGTGCGTCGCCAGGGTTCAATGGCGACGTGTCAAATGAAAAGATCGAGATAATATAATAATGAAAACCTCACCAAAATCCCTTGCATAGTTAGAAGAACACAAACAGACACGAAAAGTAGCTTTAATCATACAACTATTATAAATGCGAAAGTTTTTGAGAATGTAGGGATATTTGTCTCTTTCACGCAAAAACGGTTTAGCGGATTTCGGTGAGATTTGGCAAGCACATACTTTATAACCTGGATTAACACATAGGATACTTTTTAACCCGGGAGTACGATCCCGTGGGATAATTACCGAACTCAGCGTGGGTGATGTCGCGGGGTTAAGCTAGTGTATTATATGAAGAAGATTCGAGAGGAATGAATATGTGTTCGAGACGAAGTGGCTGATTACAAACTGTTTATCATAATCATCTGAAAGTCATCATGCCTTTTACTTGGCCTGAATTCCTCTCTGCTTAATCCAAGCCAATAATCAGACAATATTATCATCTGCCTAGCCTTTTCCCAACTATATAAGGATCGGCTTCCAGTCTAACCGGATGCAGCTGAATACCAGTATTTTACATGGAGCGAGTGCCTGTCTGACCTCCACAACCCAGTTAGTACTAGGTAATACGATACCCCCTTGGTAAGACTGGTTGTCAGACTTTTTGGGCCACTGACTACTTGTAACGGCTGTCAAAGATCTACAAATGACAGCCTGGACCAACGGCTTAACGTGCTTTCCGAGGCACGGAGGATACTCGGTATGTAATGGATGGTCACCCATCCACAGACCAACCTAGGCAAGCACGGCTTAACCTAAAGATCGATCCGACCGACTGCTATTATTTAGCCACGAGCTCCTCCTAATCAGACAATATAAAGCATAAGCATAAGCATAATCAGCATATAAATGTTCCCACTGCTGGGACGCAAGCCTCCTCTCTACGAGAGGGAATGGCCTATAATCGACCACACGGGCCCAGTGCGGGTTTTGGTAGATGTCACATGTCTTCGAATTTTAGGTTCTAGGACATTCCGGTTTCCTCACGATGTTTCCCTTCACCGTTTTGAGAGCAGTGGTGATGAAATAACTTACACAGACAATATGATAACAATAATTTGTTTACCTGGTGAATTCTCCTCGTGAGGATTCTGCAGTCCCAGCAACTTGTTGAAAACTTCCTTCACAACCATCGGATTCAGTTTAATTAACTTTGGTAGAGCTGCCAGTATCTGTGAAGAATAAATAAAGTTAGTACAAATCTTTACGGTATTCCTCTATGGTGGGGACAGGTGCCTAAAGTGGTGTAGTGGACTAATTTGGATATAAAATTGTTTATAACTATGGTTTCTATTTACCTCCTTCTTTGATAGTCCGGTGAGTACCGGTATGAGGAACCGAACGTCGGATACGCGCGTCGCGTACAACTCGCGCACCTTCGACACCAACTCGTGCGACGGTGGCGCTGCAAACAAAGACAATTAAATTCAAATTCAAATTCATTTATTGCAAATATGGGAAGTTATACAGGTGGGTTTTTGAAGAACAGGAAAGTTGTTAGTGTCTCCATATTCTGCACTAGGCATGCAACATTTAGTTCGGAACGTGGTTAGTCCCTAAATTAAAAATTTAAATACATTAAAGTTCAAAATTACATGTCTATTAAATTGTCAATTAAAGTCAAAGTAAATAATGTCAAAGTAATAATGTCAAAGTTAATCTATTATGCTAAAATGTCAAGAATTAATCATTGTGAAATACGCAATTTATGTCAAACTTAAGTAATAAACATTATTTAGAGTTTGTCACACAAATATTCATTAACACTATATAATAAGATTTTACCAATAACATTTTTTTAACATTACATTTAAATATGTCCATACTTTTAAAGTGTATAATACATTTTGGTAAATGGTCATAAAGTCGAGGTGCCATACAAAAAATACTATTGCTAAACAAAGTAGTTACTGCTGTCAGGGAAATATATTTTTTTATGTTACGTTGACTTCTATAATTTTTGAAATAATGCAAGTTGCGTTTTACAAAGACTACTTCCAATATATATAAACATGGTAGTGTTAATATTTTTAAGCTTTGAAAAAAGGGCTTACAACTATCTGTTGGTTTTAAACTACATATTGCGCGGATACATCTCCTTTGCCAGAGCCAGAGCTACACTGATGTTACTAACAATCACCTGTTAATAAATTTTTTTTTTTTTTTTTGCATTTTAAATACAGCTTCCTTTTCTGTAGAATAGCCCCAAAACATAATGCCATATCTCAACAAGGACCCTACGTAACCATGGTAAGATACTAAGACCGCACTGGTACTAACCGTTTTTGCAAGCATATATAACGCATAGGACTGCTGACTTAATTTGAGACACAAGGTTTCCAAATGTGACTTCCAGTTTAGGTTATAGTCTATATACGCCTAAGAATTTTATTGTATTGATTTGCTCAATCTTCTGTCCTTGGAAATAAACATCGACGTTTTTTTGTTTGCCATTTCTATTCTTAAAAGTCAGTAAGTAAGTTTTGGTTAAGTTTATTTTTAATTTATTTGATGTCAGCCATCCTATAATAGTTAGTAATGTATTTTCTACTTCTTCTTTTAGTTTAGACAGTTCTTTACTGGAGAATACAACAGTGGCATCATCAGCAAACAAAACAGTCGGATGGTTCGTAATGCGCGGAAAGTCATTCACATAAATTATAAATAAAAGTGATCCTAAAACACTGCCTTGTGGTACACGTATTTTTACTTCTCTATATTTTGATGAGTAAGTTATTTCTCTTTTGGTCTTAGCACAAATCCTTGTGATCTGAGTCGATTGTCTTTTTTTACTTAAGTAGGACTTTATTAGATCATAAGCACTGCCTCTAACACCATAAGCCGACAATTTCGATAACAGTATATTGTGGTCTACATTATCAAATGCTTTGGTAAGGTCCATATATATATATTTGCACGCAAAATACGCGCTTTGACGTGGAGTTGCGGACACCAGCCCGTTATACAATACAAGGTCCATATATAATGGACAAGCATGATTCTTATTATTTAAATTACGCATTACTTCATTTAAAAAAATATAGACTGCCATATCAACCGATTTATTTTTTCTAAACCCCGATTGTTCATCTGCAAACAAGTTATTCTTATTAAAACGTAAACTTAAACATAGGCTCTATTGACTTTTGACTAAATGAAAAGGGGCATTGTTGGTGGAAAATTGTGGAATTGTTTCGTGAAATGGATTGACAATATAAGATGGCGGCGTTTGTTCCAATTTTGAAATATTATCAAAATTGCAACAATCGCCGCCTCTAATCAAATCTTGTTTTGGTCAAGCGCCAAAATATCCATGTACAATTTTACTTAACGCCTACTGTAAGGGCCAGGATAGTAACCAATAGAGTTTGATATAAGAAGACATTATTGCACTTACGAATCAGACACCACCGCGGTTTGAAAACTCAAACTGTCTCAAAGTAACGCTATGCTTCGGAAGCACGCACTCCTACGCTTCGGAAACACACATCGCGTTGTTTTCAGAAGGCACTTACCTTTCTCAGTAAATATATGCACGAGCCGTGTGAGTAGGGTCTCGGCCCCGCGCGGGCACTCGTCCAGCAGCGCCAGCATGGCGGGGCTGAGGCCGGGCCGCGCGGGCAGCAGCGCCGCGCGCACGGGGCCCTCCACGGCGCGCAGCACGCAGCGCTTGGCCTCCGCGCCCGCGCAGCCGTACACGCGCGCCACTTCGATTATAAGTTCTGTAATGAGACCACATTATAGAGTAGCACACCAAAGCTCTCGACGACCTCCCTAAAAAGCCATCGAATGCAGTCGCTGTGGCCGAAATCGGCTAGATGGCATCATCATCATCATCAATGAAAAGAATAAAAAATTTAGTACAGTGTGACGATTTCTAAATAAATAAGGATACGGGCAGAAGGATTATTATGTTCATTACCTTATTAAAGTTGACAGAGAATATAGTATTGACAAATCATTAGATAATCAAGCGCAAGTATGTTTTCCTCATCTCCTTCAGATAATGCTTTTTGAAAACCGCAGTGGTTAAAGAGTAACTAAGGCACAAAAAAATAGCTGTCACAGTACGATTTCTATGGAAAGTATTGATACACGGTAACGGCGAATCTGAACATTTTCTACCTGTTCGACAACGAGTCTCTAGTCTCGCTCAGCTCTGGCGGCGGGTGGTTCAGCGAAGTAGACATTACTTACCTTCATTCTCGGACATTAGCGCCATCACGAGGTTGAGACACATATGGTACATGTCGTCGGTCCACGCGGCTCTGACGCCTCTAGGATCGCTCAGCTCTGGCGGCGGGTGGTTCAGCGATATAAAGCCAAGGTAGAGCATGGCATGCTTCTCGATGACTTTGCGAACCGAGTCCGTACTGCGCTTGTAGATCTTTAGAGTTGATTTTAGCGCAAGTTCGCGTATTTCTTCGCTTTCATTCACTGGAAATTGAAGGTTCGGTTTAGTACTGTGAACATTCTAAGGGTCGAAGTTCGATGGAAGGTCGGTAAGTCGTTTTCATATGATAACACGACGCAGTTGGCGTAATATTTTTCGAGACACAGAAGTATTCGTCGATACGTAAATTACTTGAAATAAGAAAGTCTGAAGTATTTGAACTAAATTCTTTAAATAAAAATCAATTCAAGGCACATCATTTGGCACTACTAAATGGCATCCACAAGTATGTATTTAAATTTTCTGAACCATTTGTTAAAATATATATAAAATACTTTCGGGAGAGATTTTTCCCGTTTTTTTGTGATCGTCTAACCAATCGTCTTAACCCAATAAGTTAATTTAGAGTGTGATTTACAAAGAAGTACTCACAAATATGACACAGCAGCGACGCCACATACTTGTGCGCCCGCGGCGGCCGCATGACACACAGCTCCTCCAACAACTCGAGCGCCAACAACGCCACCTTGTCTTCCGTGACCAAATGCCTCAAGTAATCCACAGCCTCGTCCGTCACTACAGGACACTCCGAGTAAATCTTCCGTAACAACATATCCTTAGAACTCTCCACCAAAGGATCACCTCGCTCACAAATCTGTGTGATCAACGCACATAGCAACTGATTGTAGTTCTGGTCGTGTTTCTCGTGAACCTTCGGCTGCAATGTAACTGGGTGACGGTTAAACCCTTGCATGAATGCGTACTCCTCATACAACCATGACAAAGCCAAGTCGATCCTGTTTGTAGGGTCGTCTAGTATGTAATTCAACACTAATTCCCTCAATTCTGGTGTGTAACTTGATGCGAATAACGTGATGAACTTCGCACGTATGTTTGCCGCTCCACCAATCGCGCTTTCTGTCTCCGCGTTCAAGATTCTGCCGACAGCTTGCGTGATCAACCTCTCTTTTATCTCTTTAGGAATCGGACGCGTGATTTCCTGCAGTTTTAGTAACTTTACTTTCTGTTTTAGCTTAGGAACTGTAGGTGTTTGAGGAGGGATAGGTTTCTCCTTCTCCTTTTGTTTCCTCTCCTCCTCTTTCAAATGATCCTGTCTTGTCTCCTCCATAAGCTTCGATACCGCACTTTCCATTTGTCTTTCTGCTTTCGTCGACTCTTGTAACTTCGCTACTGCATTTTTGAGCGTGACTTTTTCTTCGTCGTCTCTTAGTAGCGGTATTTTTGATGCTATTTCCGAAAGTGCAGGAGTTGGAGGTACAGGAGCAGGCACAACCACAGGCGCAACCACCTGCATGGGCTCTTCTTTGTTATTGATCAAAGCCAATATCATTTTAGCTAGACTTTTCTTTTGTGCCTTAGTACCAGAGTTAGGGATAGGTTTGTAGGAGTTCACAAATGTGCTGGGCATTTCGCTAGGTAGATAGTTGACAAGAGTGTGTGTGACGAGGTTGACGACATCTTCAACGTTGTTCAGACCTTCGAATATCGAGTCCTCAGTCGGAACCACTGGTTGTTTCGGTACACTGGATGTACCGGTGACCGCTGGAGGTTGACTATCATCATCAAAGACGTTGAACTCACTCCTGCTGGTACTATTACTATCACTTCCCTGACTGTTACTTGCAGGGGAGTCAATCCTAATCCTCTTAGCTGGCGCGTCCCCATTCTTAATTTCACCGACCCTTTTGTTCCTTTTCTCTTTAGGCAATACTTTATTTATTTCTTGCGTCGTCATTCCTATATCTATTAACAGTTGGGTCAACTGTGGCATCACATCATTTGAAGACGGATGCTTTATTAGGTTCACAAGCAGCATTTTGAGTTGTTTCCGAACTGAATTGACTTGTGACTGCGATAGTGTTGGTGGTAGCGTCGTGTGCAAGTCGCCTAACGCCTGTATGACTCGCAACATGAACTTTGGCCTGAACTTCGCCAGAAGGCACAGTGTTGTCATACAAGCCATCAAGTTCACACTAGATATGTGTTGGGAGTTGTGGAATTTTACCAGCAACTGGAATATTGTCCTGGAGAGTGGAAAAAGAAACAAATGTTTTACTTAATTATACCTACTGCGAAATGGAATAGAGTTCAGTTTTTATTTTCAAAAAGACATGAGTTTTTCATAAATGTTTGGCATATTGCTTCATCCAAGAAAAAAGTCAGTAGTGTCACCTTAAATATAGACTCTGCCTAACTCAGGCGCAGTTGCTCATATTATTATATGGGCTTAATCCTAACTGCCTTTAAATACTGTTCAATATGTAATATTTTTAAAGAGCAATATATAAACTTATTATTAAATAAACTTATTACTTAGTATATTCGAGTTCATGAGTAGTAGCCATCTTTCGGTAGAAGCTAGTCAGAAGGCAAGCAAAGTAACATTATTTATTCGGTCGAAAGGGGTACCAATGTACTGGTACTTTCGTAGTTTGGATTAGTCTATAGATAATAATATGCCACGAAGAAGTCATATTATCCTGGAAGGTAAAAAAAAGAATTATCAAGAACTACTTACTCAGACTCCTCTTCCAAAGCGCGTCTATTGATAAATGTCATGTTAGCAGGCAGAGTGTCCAGGTTGAACTCGTCTCCGGCTCCATCGCTGGGTGTCTGCAGTAGGACCACCTCCTCCAAGAACTTGATGGAGTGAGTCCTGATTCCCTCGTTGTCACTGTCTATCATGTTTAGGACTACCAGCTAGGGAGAGAAAAGATATGGATTATATAGTGCTATATTATGACTGTGCTTGAATAGAATATTAGATGAATTTTACACTTATTTGTCACTTGATCAACTATATTTTTTTATATTTGTAGTTTTGGTTAAATTTTTGAGTGACCATTAATTTACAATGTAACAAACATTGGGTTCATTGTTTTACAACTTCATAAAAATCTAAGATTCAGAATTCAAAAACCAATTTATGATTGCATTTAGAGGAATCTGATGATCGGCCACGGATGTACAAATATAGAGTTTTGTACATTCAACCTTGTTTCTATAATTTGAGGGGACATCACCAAGATGATGTAAATCAATATGGATATGTTTATGCTATACCGCATACCTACTATATAACTCCCTTACGTGCTTCAACATGATAAGAAAAAAAAATACTGGCCAAGTGCGAGTCGGAGTGGCGCACAAAGGGTTCCGTTGCAGCAAGCAATATGATAACAACATTTTTAACACTCATTTATAGGTCAATTTTACACTCAAACCAAAATTAAATTAGTTTTTTATAGTATTATAATGTAAAACGGACCATGAGAAGTAGAATAAAATGGAGGAGGCCTTTACCTGTAATGGGGCTACATCTCCAACCCTTTATAAAAATAACACTACTAACTAGAATAAGTTAAAGACTAACACTACTAACATTTAATTATTAATAAGTATCTAGTGTTAAAAGTGTGTAAATTATCTGAGATTACAAATAAAGAGCTTTCTATTTTTATTTTTTTCTTAATGAATAACAAAGTTACTGCTGTAGTTTCGCGAAAAAGTCCTAAAAACAAAAGAATACATTGAATTTCAAAATAATTCATTCCTTTACCTTTAGCTCTGTTATATTCTTCCAAACGAACTGCATATCGGTTGTTTCCAAGGCACCTTGACATATCCACATCAGAGTGTTACGATACACAATACTGGAGGCCTGGATGGCTCTCTTCTGCACAGCGATCACCGAGTCACTGACCAGCTGACGTAGTTGTGTAATGGTATTCGGTATGTATTCTGGGTGGAGTTTACTGCAACAAACATGAAATTATTAAGTTAAAGAAGATCGATATAATATACAAGATACATAATAGCATCATATTATAAAATAAAATTGATTTCCATATCTGGGTATAGGGTCCTGGGTTCGATTCCCAGGTAGGGCAAAGTGTTATTGGATATTCCATCAGGAATTTACATTAAATTACTCAGTAGTTGCCACTACTGAGAAATTCCTGATGACCTGGCACGAATTCAGACGTGGCAGTAGAGCCTGGATTCGTGCCAGGTTCATGGCAATTGGTTTGACCTCTATTACATGGGATTTAAACATTACTCGCGAAGTATGGATGTAGATCGAACAAATTTCCCACCTGTACCCAAAATACGCGCTTTGGACATGCGAGTTGCAGACACCAGCCCATTATACAATACAATACGAAGTGGGTGTACTAATGGGTACATGTCTGCCTAACCCTTCGGGGATCACAAGCATGAAGTTATGTTATCTAAAATTAAAAAAACTCTACCTTCAAATAAAACCATGACTATTATAAATTTTGAAAAAGCACTAGAAGATCTACAGCAACAAAATTCAGCGAACTCCTCTTTTGTGATGATCCAAATCAACTAACCTGCCTACTCATAAACATACTTGCTATCACCATAAAAAGATAAACTATCTTTCGCAAAATACCTAACAGTAAACAAATTATAAGGCATCTCCACAGGCATTTTGCGTTACATAAGAAATCGTAACTAATTACATAAACAATCCAGGCTTAATCCACATAACGAAACTCTAAAAATAACACTTCTACAGTACATTAAATAGCAAGATACATAACATTATGTTACTCAATTGTTACACATCATCATCATCATCATTTCAGCCGAAAGACATCCTCTGCTGGACATAGGCCTCCCCCAAGTGTCCCCACATTGACCGGTCCCGTGTGTCTCGCACCCAGCAGCCCCCTGTCACACACATACATACAATCTCGCAAAAACTGGCACCTAAAAATCAAATAGAAACATACACATACACACACATACTCACACTCATACACACATGCACACTCACACTAATCACTCACATACTTTTACACTATTTTTCTTGTTTTTGCTATTACTAGGTATTTTATCTTTTATTTTTTCCTTTTTTAAATTAAAAATAAATAATAATAATAGAAATAAATGGCCTTATAGCCAAGAGAAATAGAAATAAATAAATAAAGGAAATAAAATATAAATAAGTAGGTATAAGTTTAATAACCAACATATTTGTTACTGTTGTCATTATTTTGCTATGGAAGAGTGGGGTCTCCTAACACAGGCTAATATTGCTTAAAAGGAGTCCCACAACACAACCATCTATTGTTGTAACAAATTTTTTGAATAAAACATTTTGTATTTTTGAATCTGGCTATTGTCTCATCCGTATCATGGATTTTTATGCTGTATACATCAACATTTAGAGAATTTATACTGCAAGGTTAACAATAGCACTGAAAATTATATTTTGACATG
Organism: Noctua janthina; assembly: GCA_963576755.1. NCBI lineage: Eukaryota > Metazoa > Arthropoda > Insecta > Lepidoptera > Noctuidae > Noctua > Noctua janthina. Next base: position 15,220,856 of record OY755063.1, on the reverse strand, counting down.
TCTGCATATAAGTAGATTAAACCCAGGCATATCAAGGGCAACCAGCTAGAAATAACAGAAATCCAAAACCACACTTCCTAAAGTGAACCACAAGTTTTTACTGAAACAGTATCTGTAGACCTACACCAACAGAGCAGTTTTTAGACATTTTAAACTTATAAATCAGTACCAAGAGAAGACAGACATGTTTTGGTAATTATAATATTCGTAGCAGGTAATATTCTGTGAAGTGTTTTCAACTGTCAGCTTAGTGATAAACAAATATCGTACATGCATTGCAAAACATACTTATTTCAGATACGATTTTACTATTAATGTCATATTTGTTTAACTATGAGTGCCTAATTACTACCATAAATGTAGGGAAGCATTAAAATTATTTACTAAATAGCAGACACTTTATCAAAATTTTGTCCTATTTTTAAAATTGGTTGGGCAGCATTGCTCTACAGCAACCAAAATGACCATGTCATGCAATATTTTTCACCCAAATAACTTAAATTCTGTCTGATTAACTAATATTGTGAAATTGAAATAGTAAATCCTGGTTAGGTATTTAGGTATAACCTTCTAAAACAATGTTTTTTTTTTATTTCAATTCGAGTTTGAGTTGAAATTCAGGTAGGATGACTACAATACGAAGATCTTTGAATAATCACAACTAGTTACTAACCTCAATTCTTCGATAAAAGTGATAACCAGCTTTTTCACATCTGTAGATTTGTCGCTGAAATAGGCCAGGATGTTTTCCATATACTGCGGAAGCATTGAAGAGCATTGGTGAAGCAGGATTTCCACCGCTTTCCTCAGGCAGTCTGCTCTGCGGTTGCCTTCTAACATTATCGCCTCATTTATCCATTGCACAAGCTAAAAACCAAACAACTTGCACATAAGCGCCTTTATTATACTCTCTGTTGTGTATTTCACAGGAAGGCGGTATCAAGCGACGGATTCTAACAAAAACAATGGTAATTTCTAAGGTTCGCGCGTTCACACTTCTACAAACCTGGTTTTGGGCAGCTGTAATACTTTGTTTGCTAGATAAACTAGCCATTTTGTATTTTAATTAGGTTATTTGTAATGTTAAAATAATAAATTAAACCAATTTCATTGCTTTTATTCAATTATTTACGAAGAAATCAAGGAAATTCGATGTAAAGATACGATCACATCGCAACGTTTTAATTATTATGCCATCGAATTAAAATGATTTGTTGGATCGAAATGGACCACGTATCATGGGCTGTAAAAGAACGAGATATCCGATAACCTTTGCAGTTTTTGAATATTTTCAATTTGGTTGAATAACAGCTTGACATTTGGTTGAAGTGTTGCCAAGGGCTTCAAAATAATAAATAAATGAACGTTGAAATGAACGCATTTCGTCTAGGAAAAATAATGAAATTTAGCAGTTTTCCAGGCAACTGCTATTGTTATAACTATTTTGAAACATATTTGCTCTAATTATTGGTATATGTATTCATGACGGAGGCTGAAGTTGGTAAAAAAAAACTAGATAAAAGCCATTTAATTGAATGCAAAAAAGATAACAATTATAAAGAAATTATTAATGGCTTCTTTAAATTTTTTCCACATAATTAGCCAGTTTCCACTGCTAAGTAAAGGTAAATATATGTAATACTCGTTACCAATTTCGGTAACGGCGACCCTTTAATGCCATTTCCTTACATGTGCCCTTAAATGGCTGGCCAGACCGAATTTGCTATAAATACCTGTTTATTTACCTTTTGTCGCACGGGACTGGTCATTGTGGCGACACTTGGGGGAGGCCTATGTCCAGCAGTGGACGTCTTTCGGCTGAAATGATGATGATGATACCTTTACAAAGGTAAATTAACAGGCTAGGGAAAGGTTATAAACCTTTTTGGTAGGTATAGCTATTATGCCGGCCCCACACGACTGCACAGACTCAACAATCTATAAAAATGAGTGCGTTAGTACTTTTGGCGCTTCAATAATATTGCTGGGAAGGCGCTGTGGGTAAGAAAAAACAAGATAGTGGTGTTAGTTCACCATACTTTAACCACGGGGCACGCAACAAGAGAACCATTATGACTTGGGCTTGAGTGTGGGTTTGCAACTCGCTGCAGACCCAATTGAATCCCAGTTCTTGTGCACGTACAAAAATCAAATGAAGCTCGAGCGATCGCTTTTGAATGCAATGCATTTGCACCACGTAAAACATAAAATTTCTATGTATAACCTATGATTTCGTCGTTGTAGTGCGAGAAGTCTCTAAGTGACATTTTTAGCCAATGTGTCAAAGTGATTTTAAACCCGTTATCCAAATCCAAACTAATATTATAAATGCGAAAGTAACTCTGTCTGTCTTTCTGTCTGTCTGTCTGTCTGTCTGTCTTTTCTTCACGCCTAAACTACTGAACCAATTTGTGTGAAATTTGGTACAGACATAGTTTGGAACTTGAGAAAGGACATAGGATAGTTTAAATTACAAAAAAAAAAAATAATACTAATTAAATGCTCTAACGGAGTATAGATAATTCTATTAGTACTATATGTCGAGTTGTCCTTATGCTCGATAGATGGCGGTGATCGCGCAATGGTGTCGATCGTTACATGAGTTCGGTTCATGTTATTGTTTTAATTCATGGGAAAAAAGTAAATAAATAGTAAAAAGGTATGAAAAAAATAATATCAATATAATAAAACTTTTAGTACAAAGAAAATGCCCGAACGGAGTATAGATAAATAATCCGAGTTGTCACTATGCTCGATAGATGGCGTTGGGATCGAAATAGATCGCGCTATGGTTTCGTTACACGCATTTGGTTGGGTATCGGCCGAGCGCGGGAACTATGTGGGTAAAACCAAAAATCTGCCAGAAGTCACTATTCCACGCGAACGAAGTCGCGGGCACAAGCTAGTCTACCTTATAAAAAGGTAAAATACAGTTTTTTTTTAGGATTTCAGATAATACGAGAATGTCAAAACTACAAAACTACTTGTTAAGGCAAAACACCAGCTTATGATAATTAACTAACGGCACTTGAGTAATTTTTCCTACTAACTTTTTCTCAATTATTGGGGCTTCCCTGCTCATTAACTGTTACTTAGTTACTTTTCGTATTCAATATATTAGATGAGAACCCCTGTAACGTCACTTAGGTATTTCTTGCAAACGAAAGCCTTAGATTAGATAAATTAAAACGTTCGATAGAAGTCACCAACAACACTTAGTTACTTTTTGCATTCAATTTAAATTCGAGGCGACCCATTAAGTGGATCTTAGTGATTTCTTGCAGACCAAAAGCTTTGAATGAAATGCAATTCTGTTGTACGGTAAAAGTCACCAAAAGATCTTAAGTAATTTATAAATCAAGGTAATCACGTATTTTTCGGTCTTTACGTTCTAAAAATCTAAAGCAAAATTGAACAAAAACCACCCATATTATAACTACATTTATGACGGAGCTTCACTTGACGACGGCTCTACAGAATTGACTGTTTTTTTTTTTCTTGTGTTTGGAACGATGTTTGTATGTTAAAAAATTGATCATTTTTAAATACCTCATTACTAAATCTCGCTCGCCGGGGCGGGTCGCTAGTTTATTATAATTGTGCTTATTTATTGGATACAAAGGCTGCATGCTAATTACACTGCAGCAGAAACCGATGACATTCCAGGCCCTGCATGGGTTCTGGTCATTGGGGCTCTCTTTGGCTCCTATTAGTAGGACTCTTAAGAGCATGTTTGGGGCGGGATTAGTTTCAACGCCTGTGGAAGACTGGAAAACTGGCCCTGTTGAAGAAGAAATAGCGCCCTGCAGACTCCCCATCTGCATACCGGCCCATCGAAATGGATGAGGTAGACAAACTCTTTCAGAGCTAAACTGCACCAGCACCTGGCCACTGAGGGGCCTGCTCTGGCGGACCCACTTAGATACCGCTGCCCCCCAAAACAACTGTGCAGTTTGTCAGGCTCCTCGACTCTCCCCAGGGCTGAGGATATCCACCTCGAGAAAAATAGATGGGAGGCACTCCTATGCCATGCCAAACCTACGCCTTACCAACCTTTGCCGCATAATCAGGGCCTGAGCGATAGAGATATTTTCTACCCGTGTCGACAAAGTTGGGGTCAGCGAGAGATATTGCGCGGTGTTCCACAGGGATCCGTTCTGAGTTCACTTCTAGGGAACATCGGATACGACTGGGCGGTTCGCGGTGCGCTTCTTCATGGTGTCTGTGTCATCTATTATGCTGATGCCGCGCTGGTGAATTCACGAGGGAAGACAATTCGGCAGGTGACCATCTTGGCGGCAGGTGACCATCTTGGCGACAGCTGGGGTCGTAGATGGGATCCGGTGGTTGGGTGCCATTGTATAAATCTGAAGCTTTCTGTTTCCGTGGACCTCAGAAAGTGCCACCTCCGAGAGCGAACGTCGTGTCAGGAGGTGTCCGCATTAGTGTCGAGTCAACGATGAAATACCTGGGACTCCTTGGCGCTCTACGGAGCGCCAGTATGGGCGGACAACCTGACGGCCTAACTGACGAACGAACGTTGAATAGTTCAAGCAATTTCATCATCTGTCTAGCCTTATCCCAACTATGTTAGGGTCGGCTTCCAGTCTAACCGGATACAGCTGAATACCAGTATTGTAATTTATCAGACTCAATGTACCAGTATTTTACATGGAACGACTGCCTATCTGAGCTCGACAACCCTGTTAGTACTAGGTAATACGATACCCCTTGGTAAGACTAGTTGTCAGACTTTTTGGGCCACTGACTGTAACGAATGTCAAAGATCTACAAATGACAGCTGGGACCAACGGTATAACGTGCTTTCCGAGGCACGGAGGAAACTCGGTATGTAATGGGTGGTCACCCATCCTCAGACCAACCTAGGCAAACACGGCTTAACCTAAAGATCGATCCGAGTGGCTGTTATTATTTAGCCACGAGCTTAGAGCAAGGGTTAGTAATAGTCACTAATTGATTACTATCTGAAAAAAAACTATACCAAGAATTAATTAAGTAACACAAAAAGTTAACCAACTAACCCAACATATTTTGAGTATGCCAGAATTACCTATCTTTCTTTTTATTACATTTCTCAGTAACGGTATAAATATTTGTGTAACTTAAACACGTTATTGTGTTATACCAATTATAAGAACAAAAAAACTTTAAAACGCGTTTATCTCGAAACTAGCTTTTTGCACTTAATGATTTCTCGCTCTACAACGACGATTTACGTTTCAAGCGTTTCGTTTCCACGTCTGCCACTTTGTCCAGCGCGTAGAGCTGGGTTTAAAATTGTTAATCTACTGTCCCGTCGATGGCATGAATGCGCGGTGCCCAATTTTTAAGAAAATCAGATAATTATCATAAGTTAGGAAAACAAAACGACTGTCAAACAAAACATTAATTTTATTTTAAATAACTAAACTAATAGAACACTTAATTTATTATAAACTAATAAACAGTCCATAGTTTACGCCATCAACGGTGCTTGCTGTTGCTGTCCTTGTGGCACAGGGACATAAGGCTGTAGCTCATAGACCGGTGGTTTTTCTCTCTCCTCCAGTATCAAATAGTAACTTCTAACCATAATCATACAAACCAGGAGAGTAACTGAAAGAATAGAGAAAACGTGTTAATGCTTTCTAGAAGTTTCTAGGTTTCTGACAGACTCTCGACTATAAAAATAATCACCGCAGAGCCGGACAGAAGAGAAAAGTCCATTTAATTGTAACGAATCTGAAATCAATACAGAAATGTCAAAAATCACAACAATACGTTGTTATAATATTTCTTTTTTTTTTAGGTCTTCATTGCCAATCAAGATTTAAGCACAGTTTGAAATTTGAGACAGGGAATGTTTTTTATTTTGAGTAACTCAATCAGAGACCTAACTTGAGGGGTTAACTACGACACGCATGTAACGCCATGGCTGTCCATGCATAATCAGTCTAGTAGCGTTCCCACCGCTGGGACACAGGCCTCTCTGGGAGTGGGACTGGGCCATAATCCACTGAACTTACTCAATAATAAGAACTAGTAAATATAAATATATACTTACAAGACCACTTGAGAACGGGAAGTGTGGCCAAGAATCCCATGAACACGAATGCCACCACGACGAGAATGATGCTGAGAGCGAACAAGCACATCGTTGCTTTGAAGTAGAACCTTAAGTAACTGGGCTTACCCTAAAACAAAATGGAGTTATATTTAGGCCTGGAATATACATGCCACTTGCGAGTAGACTAGGATTTATATGGCCACCCCACATGAATGTCACTGTCACAAATAAAGTCAGTTTAAAAAAAATGTAGTGGCGCCAAAAGGTTCATTCACAACCTTGTATCATAGTTTCATGTTTCATGGTGTTTACAAAAGTCATGCAATATAAATAAAAATATCAGAACATGTGTAGAGGAAAGATAAGATAAAGATTCTAATAATTCAATATTCATCGTTGTTTTATAGATGCCTACGAAGAATTTTCTTCGTAGCATTTTTTTACGAGGTTAGTAGAAAAGTTTGTCATTATCTTCGCGTGTACCTAATCATTTCTTTGAAATAACAATGAATAGCGCCAATTTTTTTCCGATTCATTTCCTATATTCCCTGGATGGAACCTTAATCATTTTTTAGCTCAGTCAACCTTTTACATTTATTTTGTGTTTTTACTATCTATCAATCAATCACTAGGCGTCTATGCCATCCTAAGCTGTTACTTTGCAAGCGACCGAAACACTTTTTTTTTTTATTTTTTTATATGACCACTCGCAGTACAACATCTACTAGAGGTTGTTCCTGCTTAACCGAACTTATCCTGTGGTGGCCAAAAATTACTTTAAGGCCCCCAGCCAGGGCTTACAAACTAAGGATATTCATTATTAAATGAACAGTCACTAAGGGCACCCCCTGCGGGGTTCGGGCCTCGACTTAGTGCGTCATTGAGGGGGGGACAGCTAGAAAGCGTTTGTAAGTTTTATAAGAAAAAACCTGCCAAGTGCGAGTCGTACTCACACGCACACAGGGTTCCGTAGCACCAAACAATATAATAAATTTTGAAGGCTCATTCGTGTGTTGTATTGTATGACATTCAACAGCAAAGCTAAATTTATTTTTCATAGTATTAATGAAAAACAAAGTTACAGCTGCACTTTGATGAAAAACTCTTATATCTCAAAAACCAAACATCAAATCTTATTCAAACCAATTTTCGTTGAAAGTTTTTTTACGTTCTACAATCCTAATTCTTTTTAGAATTTCCTCCTCTTACTTTTGAAATTAGAGCGTCTATCTTTCAAACGATTGCCTTTGCGAAAAAATCGTTTTAGGAACCTCAATGTCATTTTTAAAGATCTATCTATAGACTCCCCGCACGTATAGGTTTGATGATTTTTTAATTTTTTTTTATGTTCAGTCCATAGGGAGCCTTCCTTAATCTTTTTTTTTTTATTTTTGCATAAAAATCGTAAACCAGTTCACAGAATACATGTACCTACCAAGTTTTAAAGGTGTAGTTCTAATAGTTTCGGAATAAAGTGGCTGTGACAAACGGACGGACAGACAGACATGACGAACCTACAAGGGTTCCATTTTTTGCCATTCGGCTACGGAACTCTATAAAAGCCTTACCTGCCATTCGGCCACGGAACCCTATAAAAGCCTTACCAATTAAATAAAATGGGACATAAAAATTGACGCTAGCGTGGAAAATACGTAAAAACCTTCATAGGCTTTTAGCTTCAACGAAGTCGGGGAATAATATTAGCATTAACGCCTTTTTGTCAAATTATTATTCTCATAAATTTTTCTTCAGATACGCTACTTTTGCTTGCGGCGCTCGCGTCTGTAAGTACATAATAATATAAAAAATAAGTAGGTACTTACAGCATGAGTTCCAATAACTAAAACGACGCTTATTGCAAAACTGAAGAGGAACACAAAAAGATAGTAGGCAAAAGAGAGGTACAAGCTCAGCGCTGCCTTCGAGACTTCATTGGGCGGGTGCTCAGGATTCGGCTGGTTGTTGTTATTCTTCACGAATGCTGACACTCTGAAGATCGAATACGAAATCGCGCCGAGAGTCATGCAGGACGCAAACTGAAAATGAAAGACAAAATTAAAAGCTTCAATAATTAGAAATAGGGATGATTTACAAAAACTCACACCGCGCCGTTTTCCAATGGGTAGTAGGTATTGCTTACATGAATGCCCCATGTGATGCAGAGGAATGAAGAAAATGTCGTGAGGAAAGTTTTGAGTACCAATAAATTATAAGTGTAGAGGAAGACTTGAGAAACCATGGATGGATGGACTGTGTGAAGGACGATATAGCACGAAAGATGTCTGATGAGATGACGAGTGATAGAGAAGTATGGACGAAGAAGACATGCTGTTCCGACCCCAAATTAATTGGGATAAGGACAAGATAATGATGAGTAGGTATTGCATACCTACTTTACTATCTATGATTGATGAACTAACTAAATGACGAGTTAATGTGAGTATACCTACTATAGATATATTTTTGCCTAACCCTTTGGAGAAATCAGGCGTGATCTTATGTTTGTATAACGCATAAAGACCTACATTATAATTATTGAGATGATTTTGTGAAAATTATTGCTAATTAAAAATAACAGGCGCATAAATCTAACAAGACATGACAGGAGTTAATATAGACAGACAACCGGCCGGCCTTTTTTTAGGTGGAATAAAAATTACTTAAAAAAAATAAAGATACTTACAATGGATACGTAACCGATAATTAACAATCCAATTTTCAAAGGAATGCAATAACAGCATTTGTTGTACCTTGGCAGTTCGATACCCATGTTTATTTCACAAACACAACAAATAAAAAAAAAACTATAAACACAGTCAAACTGGTTCTATTTTCAAATATTACTCGACAGTCTTTTTTACAAAATTAGTGCATGTTTAAAAATATGTCACCGTGTGTTGGGTTTGTCTCTGATAATAACTTAGCCGAGTTTCAGTTATCTGATATGGATATGAAAGGGCGATGACGATAACGGATGACCAATGAACCATTAGTAAAAAACCATTTGGATTTCCTATCAAACTCAATTATTTTAGGTGTGTTTTTAGTGTAGGTATTGTGAAAGTAGCATGGTTATCTACTAATCTTCTGTGTGGTCTAATTCGAAATGAAGGGACTAAGGCACATACTTATCTTGTTGCGTTACCAACTGCAAGTAATGTAATCTAAAGTCTTATCGTGCCTATGGGCGTTTGTACACTGCAAAGAATTTTACTGTCCGGCAGTTCGATCTTTTACGGTCTGATGTGGCGATTTTTTACGGACGAATGATTGGCTTGTGCACTTTTTCGTTTTACTTGGATCGCGGCTAAGTTTAGGGTCTCTTCGAAAAAACCGGCCAAGTGCGAGTCGCACTCACACCCACACAGGGCTCCGTAGCACCAAACAATATAATAAAAATATTTTGAAAGCATATGTTGTATTGTATTACATTCAACAGCAAAACTAAATTTGTTTTTCATAGTATGTTAATGAAAAACAAAATAACTGCTGCAGTTTGATGAAAAAGACCCATTTCTCAAAAACTAAACATTCAATCTTATTCAAATCAAGTTGAAAGTTTTTTTACGTTCTACAATCCTACACTTTTTCAGAATCTCCTCTTACTTTAGAAATTAGAGGAGGGGGGGGACAGACATTTACATTTTACCACTGTGGGAGTGTCTATCTTTCAAACGATTGACTTTGAGAAAAAATGGTTTTAGAAACCTCCATGTCCATGTCATTTTTAAAGACCTATAGACACCCCTTTTTTTTTTTTTTTTTTTTTTGGATGGGAAATCATCAAATGACCCCCCCCACTCTGGGCGGAGCGGAAGGGAGTGTCAGACTTGTACTGACTAAAACCCATCCATGTTCCTTCTTTGCCCTTTGTGTTCCAGGGCCACGGTGTCTCTTTCGAACAATCCCGCAGCTCTGGCAGGCATCGGCCCATGCGGACCCCTACTCGGTTGCTGACATCTCTTTGAGGCGCGCGTGGAACACGAACGCGCCGTCGACACGGCCTGTCGTCGTAAGACGGCCGGACGGCGAGCTAGCCCATAACTCGCCGTCCACAGGCCCGCGCCTACGGTGGCCGGGAGCCACCACGTGACCCCCGACGCCCAGGGCGTCTCCCGCGGCGGCTGGGACGTGAGGTTCTTTCCCTCTCACGTCCCGCCACCTCCTTCACTAGCATGACTGCTTCGCAGAAGGAGGTGACGGCTTCCCATTCCCTCTCGCTCCGGACCATGGCTTGAACCAAGGCCGGACGCGAGAGATCGCCGCCGCCAATCGCCGCTACGAGGACACGGCGGTGCTCCGCCCAAGCGGGGCAGACCTCCACGGTGTGCTCCACCGTGTCCTCCGGGCGATCCTCGCAGTGGAAACACCCGGGCGTTTCCTCCCGCCCGATTCGGTGCAAGAACCTCCCGAAACAACCGTGTCCGGTGAGGATCTGCGTCAGGCGGTAGGTGAGGGCGCCGTGGCGCCTCTCTAGCCACTCCTCAAAGAGGGGACTTATCGCCACTATGGTAGCGTGCCCTGCACGGGGTTGCAACAGTCGCTCTCTCCATGTCGCCATGATATCACGCCGGAGGTCTGTCCGCTGAGCGGCAATTTGCCGCGGCAGCGGAGTTTCCCCCCGACGTAGTGCCTCCGCGCGCCATTCATGCAGGCGCGCGAGGACTATCGCCTCCAGATCCCATGGCGGCAATCCGGCAAGGAGGCTAGCCGCCTCGCCGGAGATCGTGCGGTACCCCCGGATTAGCCTTATGGCTATCACCTTTTGGGGCGCGTTCAGGTAGTGGGCGGCTTGCCGCCTTAAAGAACGCGCCCACACCGGGGCCCCGTAAAGAGCCATGGACCGCACGACCCCCGCGTATAGCCTCCGGCAGGAGGCGTTTGGACCCCTCAGGTTGGGCAAGAGCCGCTTGAAGGCAGCCCCTGTCCGTTCCAGTTTGGGAGCCAAACGTCGGAAGTGCTCCACGAAGTTCCACCGGCTGTCGAGGACGAGTCCTAGGTACTTCAACGTCGACTCGACGCCGATGGAAACCCCTCCCGCCGTCAGTAGGGATCCCGACGGTGGCGCATTCCGAGGCCCATGAAAACACATGGCCTCGGACTTGTGCAATGCCACCTCGAGACCCAATTGCCGGATCCTATCCACGACTATCGCAACCCCGCGTGTCATGTTTTCGGCCGCCGCCTCGTGCGACCTCCCTTGTGCCAGTACCAGCGTGTCGTCAGCGTAGCAAACTACGCTGACGCCGGTAGGGAGGTCGGCGCGCAGCACCCAGTCGTAACCGATGTTCCACAGGGCCGGTCCTAGAACCGATCCCTGTGGAACACCGCACGACATCTCTCGCCGGTTCCATTCTCCGCTCTGACCAGGGTAGATCACGGCCCTATCCGTCAAGTAGTCCCCGACCACACGACGAAGGTAGGTTGGCACCCGGTGATACCGGAGTGCCTCCCCAATGCAGCTCCAGGGCATGGAGTTGAAGGCGTTGGCGATGTCAAGAGACACCGCCAAGACGACCCCGCCCCGGGACACCGCGTCCCCCGTCGTGAGGGCTCTCACGCGCATGATGGCGTCCACCGTGGAGCGCCCCTTGCGGAAACCAAACTGGTGTTCCGCAAGATCCGGCCCCATCCCCGCAAGGTGCCCGGCGAGGCGGTTGGCAATGACTCTTTCGAAGAGCTTGCCCACCTCGTCGAGCAACACGATGGGCCGGTATGCGGACGGAGAGTCCGCAGGGCGCCCTGGTTTCCGGATGAGGACCAGCTTCCCCGTCTTCCAACGAAGCGGAAACTGGCCTCTCTCCAAGCATGCGCTTAGGAGCCCTTCCAGTCGGGGCCCGAGAGCCTCAGAGGCCAGGACCCAGGCTTTGCCAGGCAAGCCATCGGGTCCCGGGGCGGTGTTTCTGGCTTTCAGCCTGCGTACCGCCACTCTCAGGTCTACCCCAGTCACCTCCGGAACGTCGTCATCGTCATCGGTGTGGTCCGCTTCCGGCACCGCACGCGGCGGCGGAGCCATAGGCGGGGGAGGATGCTCCCCTCGCGAAGGGAACAGAGCGCTCACCACGTCCTCCACGAGCTCAGGCCGGAGACTCTGCGTTAGCGGGGGGGCCCGGGTGCGGAGTTTGTCCCGCACCATCTTGTAAGGGCGCCCCCACGGATCTCCGTTCAGAGACTCCAGCATCTCCTCGCGGGCCAAATTCTTGGCCCGCCGGACAGCCTCTTGGAGGGCGGTCTTCGCCGCTCTGTACCCCTCGTACAGCTCCGCCTCAATGGCTGCCGCATCCGGAGGGCGGATGCGGAGCCTGCGATGCCTGGCGTACAGGCGCCGCGCGGCAACGCACGCCTTGCGCAGAGACGTCAGCTCTCGCGACCACCAGTACACCTGACGCCGGGCGCTTCCTGGCCGAACTCGGGGCATTGCCACGTCGCAAATCTCGGACATGGCCTCCTGGAACCAACCCGCCTCGTTGTTGATGTCAGCAGGCCTGACTGGTGATGACACCCAGGCCTGCACGATCGAGGCTTCCAGGAGGAGCTCCCGGTCCAGCTGCTTCAGCGCCCATCGCGGACCACTCGGGGCCTGTAGGACCGGCACGCTTGAGGACTGGGTGGAGACGTCGAACCGGATATACCGGTGGTCGGAATAGGTCTCCACCCCCTCCATGACGCGCCAGTCAACGACACGCGGCGACAGAGCGGGGCTGGCGAACGAGATGTCCACCACCGACTCGCCCCGCATCCGCACGCACGTGGGGACAGAACCCCGATTTAGGACGACCAGGCCTGTCTCCAGAGCCCAGTCCTCCACCATTCTACCCCGCACGTCCGTGTAACGAGAACCCCAAGCCAAGTTCTTGGCATTGAAGTCCCCGAGCACAAGCACGGGGAGGGAATGACTTCCGATGACGACACTCAACTCCGTGAGGGAGTTGTGGAACTCGGCGAGAGTTCGGCTCGGGGAGAAGTAGACTCCCACTACAACGATCTCCCCGAACCGTGCTGCTACGCACCCCTGACCCTTCCTGACACTCTCAAGGGTCGGGGTACCGGCGGCGACCGACGCAATTAAGGTCACTGAGCCGCTAAGGTCCTCCACCCAGTCATCCCTGGGCGGGACAAAGTACGGCTCAGCGACCACGGCGATGTTAATCGACCACTGCGCCATGCTCTGGAGCAACAGATCCTGAGCGCAGGCGCAGTGGTTGATGTTCGCTTGGAGAAGGCGTAATGAGGCCGTTACTGGCACTCCATTTCAGCCCCCTCCCGGGCCCCCTGCGAGGGCTCCGCTGCGGAAGTTGCAGCAGTAGCGGCAGCGGCGGCGACAGTGGCGGCGGCTGCGGTGGTGGCGACGGTGGGGGTTTTGGCGGTGGTGGCGGAGGGCCTTCCCTTGCCCCTGGCCTTGGCGGGAGTACCGCAGGACTTGCTCCCTGCCCGGTGATCAGCCGGCTTGCCAGCTGCCGCACATGCGGCGCAGCGCGGCGCGGCGGAGCAAGCCGCGGCCATGTGACCAGGCTGGCCGCAGCGGAAGCACAGGCCGCTGCGGTCCACCTCCGAGGTGCACCGGACCGACACGTGGTGCCCCACATGGCAGCGGAAGCACCTCAGAGGTCTGGGTTCCAGCAGCTTTACCTGCGCCGAAACCCAGCCCACCAAGAGCCTTCGGCCCTCCACAATGACTTTCGCCGCCGTCACAGGGCAGCTTACCGTTACGGTTCGCATGCCCGACAGGTCCGGACGTAAGGTGCCTGCCTTGACCTGCTCGGCAGGGCACCCACCGGTCCTGGTGACGGCGGCCACCACCTCCTCCTCGGTCACCGAGTCGTCCAGACCCAGGATGCGCAGGTCTGCGCATTTGACGGGCCTGGACACTCGGGCCTCGTCCGCATTTAGGGACGCTCTAAGCTTTTCAGCCAGAGCGTCAGCGGACGAGCCACGGGTTTCGCCGGGGATTTCCAGCACTCGAGCCCCTGTTGCGGTGACTCTAAGCCGGAGGCCCCCGGCGATCCCGAGCTCCCCGAGATCCACCATCGTCTTCGCCTTAGCGAGCACGTCGCGATAGGTCACGCCCCTCTTTTCCGCCTCCGGCTGTAGTGTTATCACTACAGCTGCGGTCTTCGGGGCGCTGAGCCTAGCAGCGCCATTCCGCTTCTTTTTTTGGCGCTTCCGCTCCCGCTTCCTGGCCTTTTTGGCCGCCCTTCGCTCCCTCGCTCTCTCTCCGGCCACCTGCCACCCGGTCTCGGCCACGGATGGCTTAGAGGGCGGGGGGGGCGGCAGTGGCGGCTGTCTCGCGGCTAGCGCTGGCACATTCGCCGCCTTGCCCTTCTTGTGGGCCGCCGCCTTGCCCTGCCTCAAGGCCGCCGCCCCCCCAACCGGGGCCGATTTAGCCGGAGCCAGCTTTCCAGGAGCCGACGTAACCCTGCCGGAGGGCTGGCTGGACGGCCCCGGTGCGGAAGCTGCAGCAGCCGCATATGTGGCTGCCCTCGGGCCCGACTGCGCCTTGTTTGCCGCCAAGGGGGGGCGCAGAACAATGCCCTCCAGGACGGAGAACCGAGCCTGGAAGGCAGCCAGCTCCTGCCGAACCAGGTTCAGGACCTGGTTCTCCACCGGCACGGCCTGGCGTGGTCGCTGCTGGCCATTTTGGGGCGCCTCGCGAGAGCCGGACTCACGCAGACTGGCCAAGTCTGCTCGGAGCCTCCTGTTCTCCTCTTGGAGAAGCTCCGTGGCGGCCGTCAGTCGAGCGACCTCCGCCCGCAGTTTGACCATGCCTTCTGGCGGGGGCGCCGCATATCTGGCTTCCGCTGCCGCCATGATAGAGGCGACCGCTGAGGGTATAGCCCTTTGCCTGGTGGAGGGCTTTTGCTTGTAGGAGACAGCCCTCAGCGCCGCCTCCACCTCCTTCGCAAGCCCGGCCTTACGCTCCGCTTCGGAGCCGCCGTCTATAGACACCCCTCACGTATAGGTTTGATGAAATTTCTTTTTTCATTCAACTCCATGTATGGGAAGTCCTTACTTAATCTTTTATTTTTGTATATAAATCGTAAAGTGGTTCACGGAATACATCTACCTACCAAGTTTCAACTGTGTAATTCTAATAGTTTCGGAATAAAGTAGCTGTGACACACGGATGAACAGACATACAGACATGACGACATTCGGTTCCGGAACCCTAAAAACGGCTCGGAATGGGGAAAAGTAAAATGTCGGACGGCAAAATTACGTATAGTGCACAAACTACATAGTATATACATTTATGGCGTGCCCTATCGGATCTTAAACAATGGGACTGCCGAACAGTAAAATTCTTTGTGGTGCAAAAACTGCACAGTCTGGCTGTACATGAATCTTTTGGCGCGTGGCTAATTTCGGAACCATGGCTGCCATCTTGTTTTTTCTACACAATTTACACGAATGTTTAGCAACAGCCGCGCCTCCTTGTCGGAGTCAATCGCGCGCCAGTTCAGTAGATAGGGAGGCAATAGGTGTAATGCAAACTTTGAATAAGACAAGTTTTATTCATTTACAAAACACTGGAAAAAATCCTGTTATATGGCCGCAGTCGTACTGGTAGAAAAGTTCAGTCTATGCTATGCATTTTGAAATGGTGATGGGCACATTATTTTAAGTGCTGCATGTTTTTTTTTGACGCGTGGCTTTAATCAAAACTAATGCCGCCATCTTGTTTTGTCATTATATTTTCACAAAGGTTCAACAACAGCGCCTTCCTGTCACTGTCACTCAAGCGCCAAAAGAACCATGCAGCACTGTGTATTGATTGTTTATTCAGTAAATACTATGCTTTTAAATTTACCTACGTAGCGTATGTAAATCACACAATATTCTGAACTATGAATTCACAGTAAATAGGAGTCCACCACTTTTTTCCCTCAGATAATCGGGGTAGGTATGAGTTCAGTAGTTTTCACGCATTATTTGCTAACGATCTTGCGTATTTCGTCTATATCCTCGGATATTCTGGCATAATATCTGACGTACCGTATCCGTTTCAAATGAGAATAGGACTGACCTCGCGCCATGTTGTGACGTCAATGACCTCTATCTGTCAACCTGTCAACAGACTGTCGCTAGAAAATTAAGGTTAGCAAAAAATTTCACTTACGCAAATAAATTGTTAATAATATTTTTTATCGTTATTTCTTGTTATCATATCATTATATTATTAACGCTTTTTTAAGAGAGTAGAAATGTTGATTCAAACTACATCTTAGAAACGACTGGTTTATTCACCAATTGTTTTATGTTTATGCCACTGAATGTTTTTTTTTAACCAACTTCAAAAAGGAGAAGTCAATTCAATTAAAAAAGGAACAATTCGGATGTTTATATATATATATGTCGGATCCGGTCGTTAGTACGGCTATAAAATGAATTGGAAAGCGCACCTGTGTGCAGTGGTGACATCACGCGACCTAATTAGGTCGTTGTGTTGTGACAGGTAATTACCTGTCACAACACAGCGTGCTTGTACAGAGCCGTGATGTCCAACTCGAGGGAGGACGACAGTCAGTGTCTGATCGCGGTGGAGTTGAGACGTCCGACGACATAAATATTCATTGTTTACGCAATCACACAACATATCACGGCTGTAGACTCGAAAGGGTTACGCAGATGTATTCAGTATATCAAGGTAACACCGACATTTTCTATCAAAGTTAGTAGTTGCATATTTTTTCGCGACTGGAAGCTAGTTGTAGCACATACTATTCAAGCTTGATTTATACAAAAAAATACTCATAAACCAACTTCAAAAAGGTCCTCAATTTGTTGGATTTTTTTTTTATGTTTGTTCACCGATAAATCGAAGACGCCTGAACCGATTTGGAGAATTCTTTTTTGTTTGAAAGAATATACTCCCAAGTTGGTCCCATAGAAATATTGTCATGATCTGATCATGGAGTTCGGAAAAATGGAACGGAACTCTTCAATAATAGACAGCAAATCTGTCGTGATTGCTGCCATCGCTTGGATGTTTATTGTTTACACAACATCATAACATAATCATTAACACTAGAAATGGGATATTTACCATGTTTACTGTTTTCTTTGAGTTCCCGGTATTTCGGCGCTGTTGCAAGCACCATGATCACGGATAAACTGAAGTTATTGCGGGTGGGTGTTTATGAGCAGACAAATCGGTCTGTAAAAAAAAAGGGAAGGGAAAGAAAGAGGGTCTTTCTTTCCCTTCCCTTTTTTTTAACAGTAAACATGATAAATATCCCGTTTCTAGTGTTAATGATAATGTAATTGACCATGATAGTTTAAAACCATACATCATAACATAACATCACGCCTGTATGCTCTGAGAGAGTACGGAGATGTGTACAGTACACCCACATTTCGAGAGTTAGGTATGTTAAGTTCCATTTTATTGGGGCTAAGATAATTACCATGAAATGTATTATTAACAATGTAAAATAAATGCATAGCAAATACTTGTATGGGACATTACAACTAAAAATTGAAAACTAAAAAAAACTTTTCTGCTAAAAATAAAACCGTCTTCAAAAACACAAAAAAGTGAAAAATAACTTTAGCTTCAGTAGTCGGTGACAAAAAAACTAAATCAAACAAACAAAAGTCACCGACTTCTGAAGCTAAAGTCGGTTTTAGTTTTGAAGTCGGTTTTAGTTTTTTTGTAATGGCAAATTCTCGTCCTATTGGTGCGCAGACTTTTAGTTTGGGGCCAATCTAAACCCTTGTTTTGTATTTTTTTTTGGCCATATTTTTTTATTGCCAGACACATATTTTTTCCAGACCCTATCCAATTTCTTCGATTGACTGCTGTGACGTTAGAACATGGTGCGAGGTCAGTCCTATTTTCATTTGAAATGCATTATACGTGTAGCTCACACAAAAGTCGCTTGTCTCGTTTTTGTTTATCTTTCGGTTTTCGCGTATCACTTCTCGTACTCATGTCTCGTGTATTTGGGGTGTCCGTCGTATCTAGTGTTGTTTGCGACGCTTCAATATTTCGTGTATCCTGCGATAAGCCGGAGACACTCTGCTCTCGTCTCTCGGTCAAACTCGCGTAGTTCACGCAAATCTTGGGGCAGGCCTTGTAGGCCTGGCCCTTTTTGCCCTTTTCCATCTCTATCTCCTGAAGCGCCATGTCCACGTAATAGCTATATACCACGATGAAAGAGTATAATTCCAGAACTGCAATAATAAGAAACGGTTTCTGTACCAGGCCGTAACGGTTTTGTTTTTAATAACATGTGGACTGACACACAGTAGAATTTAATGTGAGTAGGTCATTGTCGGCCCAGACAATCACGGAATTGGTCACTGGTTTGAACCTAAGCAAGCATTTTACTTTGTGTAAAATATTTTATCGCCTCTGCTTTTCGAATCGGTATGCTCGGTAGTGCTGGTATCCAGGTAGGTAGGATACCAGATATGTTTTATCCTCCGGCCCACACTGGGTCTTTGTGGTTGATTACGCGGCTCACACTGTGTCCTTGTGGTTGACTACATCCCACACTGGGCCCGTGTGACTGATTACGGTCCACACTTGGTCTGTGTGACTGATTACGGCCCACACTGGGTCCGTGTGGTAGATTATGGCCCACACTGGGTCCTTGTGGTTGACTACATTCCACACTGGGCCCGTGTGACTGATTACGGCCCACACTGGGTCCGTGTGGCTGATTACCGTGTCACTGGGTACGTGTGGCTACCCACACATAAAGAGGAGATCTGTGCCTTTCGCAACGGAAAAATTATAGGCTAATAATGTAAAGTGATGTGAGTAATATTTTACTTACTGATAATGATAAGGAACCCTAAGTACCACGCGATGAAGTACTGGTGAAAGACGATCAGACAAACTAACGCGAGAGTTTCGAACACAAATGCGCAGAAGCGACATGTTAAGTAATCCGCCACTCGAACCGAGTCCTCCTGAAAAATAATCACCATTAACCGGGCACAAATCCAGACTGAGGAATACCTGGCGGAAAAACCGAATAACACTTTCCTCAACCCGGAAATTGAACCCGGGACCTCATACTCAGCAAGTAGCGCTTGCCACCGCTAGACCAATGACCGATAATTACGTGTCAAAATCAAAATGAATCAATGTTGGTCGGGCGACAACGTACCCCGATAATTTGATTTACAGGCAGATATTATGGTCTAGTATCTTCGAGTTGAACAAACGATAACTAGTCTGCTTCGTTAAAAGCGTCTTTTTACACTCGTTATTTACTAAATTATATAAAAATAATTATTTAGTGTCCATACTTAAGAAGAAATGGTACAAGTTACTAATAATATGTAATGAATGCGTACGCAGTGTAGTCCCTTTCCTAGTAAAATACAGCCGATGAAAACAAAGCTTTCTGTGACAATCATAGCGACGTAGGACACAAACACGAAAAAGAAGACGTAGTTGCCTGAGGGCTGGGCGTCTTTCATCTTCGACTCAGGCATGTACATCAATATGACAGCCAACACGAAGAACACGAGGAAGAATAGCGACCGGAACTGTGGGGGAAAATATTTATGAGTTTATAGACAGTTGTGACAGGCTTGATTGTCAAACGAGATGTGTCGCTGGGGAGTTTGTTTCGCAACTTCTTTTCCTAGCTAGAACACTAAAAAGTGACAATGACACTGATTATGTAATTTTGGAACTTCTAAAGGTAAAGAATCTAAGCCTAATTTTTAATATTTTTATACGCAAACCCTTCGTAGGGAACTATAGCTGTTTTGACATGGAAAGAAAAATTCTAGTGCGAGCAGGGTTTGAACCTGCGACCTTCCGATTCAGTACACCGGATGTCTTAACCAATTAGACCATCGCACCCTGGTGTACTGAATCGGAAGGTCGCAGGTTCAAACCCTGCTCGCACTAGAATTTTTCTTTCCATGTCAAAACAGCTAATCTAAGCCTACTTTGAATACATAAGTTTTGATTTTAATAGGAACGATCGAGCCAAGACCACGGTTTTTTTTAGTTACTTTTCCTACCGCTGTTGTAGGTTCATCTTACTTGATCTACTTTCTTTAAGGCCCTTCTTTAAGACGAGCGGAGCGAAGAGGAGACCCGGAACTGGACCACTCACTTTGGTAACACTTTAGCACATCGCGTCACCCGTCTCTCCTGTGATTGATCGTGTTCCGCATCTCCTCTTGTTCCACTCGTCTGCGCTTTTGTGGCAACCGGGCCGAAGTGTAGCTGGTGGATCAGATATGTGAAAATTAATTTAGCATTGTCCCTAAACCTGGATTTCTCTTGTTCTGTGCTTTTAAATCATTTTTCATCTTTCTATTCATCTGTGGACCCAAATGAGTTCTTTGTTTGGGTCTATCTGGTTGCATGCAAGAATCAAACACATTACACAGAGCAGGATCAATATAAAGATAGAATAATATGCTTTATTACGTCTGCCTACACCAAAATATTATAACACAGCTTATATACGTTTGTGCTCTTCTATGGACACAATTGCAATTCATCCATTCATTGTGGACTATTGTTATGTATTCTGCGACTGTGGCAATTATTCGTTTATTTTAACAACAGGAAGTCTGATTCATTTCTACTTACATATTATTTTTTGGCTCTCCAAATACTGTAACAGCATATTCATCTCATTAATGTCCTTATTCTAAGCACTAGGGTCTAGGATGTCACAGCACGCGTAGCATGACCGCCGTAGAAACGGGGTTTGTCGATGGAAGAATCGACAAAATGTAAGATTTCTTTTGTTTATCTGTCATTTTGTCGAATTTTCCGTCGACAAAACCCGCTGGAGCCTTTCGTTTTAAGTTGGCATCCTGTCGCCAATTGAAACTCGCTTACCTAACCTAAGCTTGGATGTAGGCTCCGTTTCAGTGGAAGAGATGCATTTATATTGATAGTTATTAGATGATCGCTGACTGTAGACACTGCCGGCGAGAACTCTCTCAACTAGGTGGTCCACGCTAACAAATTACTCTTTTCCCGTTGCTAGCTGTACGTGCTTTTCACCAATCGTTGGTGATGTATTAGTCAGTATACGACATCCCCATCGACCCATGGACAGAGACGATACAGACAGTAACAGAAACCAATAACCATAGCATAACATAAGCATAGCGTATAAGCCTATAATGTTCCCACTGCTGGGACACAGGCCTTCTCTCTATGAGAGAGGGTTGGCTGTAATCCACACGCAGGCCCAGTGCGCGTTGGGAGATGCACATGTCTTCGAAATTTTGGTTCTAGGACATGCCGGTTTCCTCACGATGACTTCCTTCACCGTTTTGAGAGCAGTGTTGATGAAATAAATTACACAAAGTAATACAATAAGGCGAGGCTGTTACACCTGGGCCACCGTTGTACAAATAAGCAACATATTGGAACTCACCAAGGTCCAGATAAAAATGACAATACATCCACATCGTAACGAATATAGCATCAGAAACGACGAGAGCGTCGGCAAGTTTACTGGTATGGAGCACATCTATAATCTTAGAAATTAAATTAAATCTACAGTATCTATGCGCCTTTTAACAATTCAACATTGGCGCTGATTGACGTCTCAAGTCAAATTCACGTTTTACGCTTTTTCATGGCTTTTTGACACTGTTTTTTCATCATCCCACGGAATTAGTTAGTGATATAATATTGTCATCCGCATCATCATATGCAGGCAGTCAGTTCCAGGCTACATATGTTGGGGTCGTCTTCCAGTCTAACCGGATACAGCTGAAGACAAGTGTTTTAAATGGAGCGACTGCCTAACTGACCTCCACAACCCAGTTACTGGGTAATTCGATACCCCTTGGTAAGACTGGTTCAACTGGTTGTCAGTTTTTTATTTTAATATATTATTTATTTATTGTCATCCTTAATACAATTGACTTTATTTTTCAGGCAAACTATGTTCTATTAATAATCAAAGATTAAATTCGCTAGAATGGGTTTTAGGAGACCGGTCAGCATCAGCATGTTAATGTAGGTTCCATCTCAACGCCATTTTCCTCGGTGCAGGCCAATCAAATGCTAGTCTCAACAGAATTTTGTTTATTCTTATTTATTTTAGAAAAGGCCTTGCTGGTTTAGTGGTCTCGGGTTTGATTCTCAGGTTGGACAAAGTGAAATTAAGATTTTCCATCAGATTTTTTTTCAGTAGGAGCCCAGCCAATAGCAGAGTCTCTATTTGTGTGCGGTTGATTGTAATGGCGAGATACTTCTTCTTTGCGTGTTGATGGACTCAAATAATACCAGACTAGTATTATTAAGCCACCTACACAGCTCTTTCGTTGGCTTATTCTCCCCTAGTACATGTGGCTATTAAATATATCTGGCGAAATGTGGATGCACGATAGGAACATCTCTGCCCGTCCCTCCGGGGATACAGGCACGATGTTATGTTGTTAATTTTAATAAAATGTTAGTTTGCAAAATAAAGTGCAAATGGACTTTGGTATTAATAGCGGATGTGGGAATAGTGGGAATTTGTAATTATCGCATAGTAGGAATATCCGCTTGAGATTTGTAGGACTTGTAAACTAAATGATAAAAAGATGACCGGCACTGACTCACTTCCGGTTTACTGTGTCCACTAGAGAGTTATAGATAATAATTTGCAATGAGCGACGATTTGTAAGTTCAAAAACATTCAGAACCTGGTTGATGACTGAATGTGGAAATTGCAGGATCCACAGGTCCCACAGTGTTATTACTTTGTAGGAAATGGTATTTTCCAAATATTTCCGGAATTCGGATATTTTGCATATATAGCCAATGTTTTTAGGTTAGACTAGTTCAAAGTGCTGTATCCACATAGCTACATAAAATGACGCCTTTTTCCTATGGGGCTAGACAGAAAATATAGAACGCTAGGATCCTTATTTGGTCGTGCATTTGCCATTAACCAACTTAATAGCCAAGGGTAAATAAACTATGAAAGATTGCAAGAATTTCCGGTGACCATGTAGAGGAGAAGAAGCCTTCGGATGGCGAACTTGAGGTTGAGTTTATGCTCGACAAGTAAGTAGTATATAGTAAGTAGTTATAAAGGGTGTAAATAGACCCTTAACATAAACGAAAGGCACTTGTTCTCTCCGTCACTGCGATCTTTTTTTTTGTTCTAGACTATACCTGGGAACCTTCTAGTTACGGAGATATTGGGGGTCAAAGTTCTAACTTTTTCACCAGTTTTTTTTTTTAAATACATGTTTTTAATGTAAGATTTTTACTTTACACACCTCCACGACCCTCTCACTATTCAATCCATTCATCAGCACAATGCTATGAGTGCTTTCCATCGAATCCTACCGTAAAACGTGATTATTCACCCCAAAAAAAAAGCCGATTCCCAGCAATAATTTTTGCGTAAAGTTACTTAGTTTGATGTACGGAATGCTTGGTTGACGGATATGTGAAGGGTCTGTTTACACCTGGTATAGCAATTAATAACTGATTTCTGTGTGCGTTTTTAAAGTCCACACAATTACATGTAATTGTCAGATTATTTTTATAAAATAATAACAGCCGCACGGGTCGATCTTTAGGTTAAGCCGCGCATGAATAAGTTGGTCCGTGGATTGGTGCCTCCCCATAACATGCCGAGTTTCCTCGGAAAGCTTTAAGCCGTTGGTTCCGGCTGTCATTTGTAGATATTTGACAATCGTTACAGGTAGTCAGTGGCCCAAAAGACTGACATCTAGTCTAAAATAGGAGGTGGACAACGGGACGGTCGGTGTTCTCTGCGCGCATTTACTGTTACTCTTAGCCTGTGTCGTCCCACTGCTGCGTGACCTGACCCCACGACTTCCTTCGATCCAGGGCGCAGTGGTCCACATTCGTTGGTTCTGTTCGGCTCGCATTTATAAAACAATAATATTAAGTACCTTCTCCATTCTCCACAACTAGGAAGATTATTAATAAAGAATTGGATGGACGCAATTGGGGTCTTGGGTCCCACTTGTTGTATAGACACTTAGAGACCTAACCTACATACTGCTTTGATTGAAAACATGTTTACGAAAACATTGTTATGTAAAACATTTTGAAAACAACAAAAATACCAAAAAACCGGCATAAATATTATGATCTCCGCTCGTAAACAAACTTAATTGTGCGTTTCATTATAAAAATACTGAACAAAACAATAACTAGGGAAGTCTGAATCTGTTCCTAGAATTACAGTTTACTGGAGCTTTATCAACGAAATAAATAAATGGTTACAAATACATTGAATCTCTTGTATAGCAATTTAATTTGCCTCTCCTACAAAAACTGCAACGGACTGCCAATTCTTTAAAAATCAAATGACTGGGTAAATATGATTTTCCAGGAGGTCAAATTGTTATCACTACTATCAGCGGCAGCGTAGTTTGTGAATAGTATAATTAAATACAATTTATTAACGTCCTTATTTCGTAGAAATAGAGTTGAAATTATTTTTGGGTTCAGTGTCGGAGTTTCCGTCATTATGCAGTTTAGCAGATGAACTGATTCAGAACCGAGTATGCGGCATTCCGTTTCGTTTGTTATGGTTGAAATAGAATTACGATGTGCTCCATGTTAAAAAAGAGTAGGTACCGAGATGTTTGTTTTGGGCCGATGGACGACATAAACTTAGACAGGTACAGAAATTGCCCGGAACTGTATCAGTTGCAATAGAAGTGGATCTACACCTATGACCCGCAGGACAACGTATTAGATACTAAAACGCAAGACAAATATAATGTTTACTAATAAATATCATTCATTCTTTAGAAATCAAAACACTTTTTACATGATTTTCTTTACAGCCCCCGTAGCATGACCACCGTAGACAAGGATTTCTTTCACGGAAGAATCGACAAAGTGACTGATTGTGTCGACAGAATGACAGATTTCTTTGCACAGTCATTTTGTCGATTCTTCCGTCAATGAAATCCTTGTGAACGGTGGTCATGCTACGGGGGCAGGTTGTAATAAAATTTTCACAGAATGCGGCGTTACGATATCCTATGACCTGTACCATAGAAAAGTATTTATTTATTTATCAATTTATTATTATTATTTATTTATTAATCATTGACATATTCATTTGGTAAGATTTATCCGTCACATATAATTTTTTCACTAAAAAAAAATATTTTCTTGACTCCGAAAATGCCACATATACAGTTCTGAAGTGTAACAGCAGCTCAGATGTCCGGCACTGTAGGCAGACTACTCCATTAGATAAATACGCTGACAAATAGCTTGATTCATCAGTCCTGACAATAACCCGGGACACCGCGCGCGTGTTTTACAAACGCA
This sequence comes from Noctua janthina, assembly GCA_963576755.1. NCBI lineage: Eukaryota > Metazoa > Arthropoda > Insecta > Lepidoptera > Noctuidae > Noctua > Noctua janthina. The sequence continues at coordinate 15,195,525 of OY755063.1, read as the reverse complement.
CACAAAATACTCGTTTTAGTTCGACCACTTTCTGTCTCGTTTCAAACATGTATTGCGACTGGCCAGTTCTTGGGAGGTGCTGCTTTTGCATGCCTTTGCGAAGGGGTGTTCTCACATTTGGCTATCTGAACCTCGTAAGTATTTTTTGTTTCCGTATTTGCGACGTAATTTTTTACGGACGTATCTAATCGTGTTAACTTTCGAACGCCTACGGTGGGTCAAATTGAAGTGTTGTAAAGGCAAAGTTGTGTTTTAGTTATTAACGACGCGTCTTTTTAGTGTTGTGGTGAAGTGTTTTGTTCTATAATCGTAATAATTATGATATCATTATCATTCTCCTGACCTTATCCCTATTTTCTTCTTCCATACTTCTCTATTACTCGTCATCTCAGCAGTCACCTCCTTTCTAGCCATATCATCCTTCACACTGTCCGTTCATCGTTTCTTTGGTCTTCCTTTACTCTTATAGCCATCTACATTCATACTCAACATTTTGTGCTAACATAATTACTTTTAATATCCGGCCCATAATATGATTTGTTGTTTGATTCAATCTTATTAAAAATCTTTTAAGTCCTATAAAGTTCATACCAAACTATCAGCATAAGAACGATGCGTACTAGATGGCGCCACTAACCTGTCAATGCTCATCTCTGAGGTCATGGCCTGCAGATAGACCAACAAACTGTACAGAATCAATGACAAACGTGTCATTTGTAGGTAATATTGTGAAAGCACGATTAAGATGAATTGGCATTCAAGCATCTAGATAGAACAATAATTTATGAATTAACTAGACTGGTGTAGTGCAGTACTGTCAACATAAAAATGACAATGTATTTTTATTAAGTCTGGAGTATTTTGTTAGGTTAGATTAAATTTATAAGTCCACAATCAGCGAGTATTCACAATTACCCTACTTAATTAAAAATGTATTTTAGTTTTAATTTTCGGTAGATAAACATGTATTTCAAACTAAAATTAAGTAGGTAATAGGTATGTTGTGGGCAAATAATTAGGTTCATTGTAAGAATATCTTGTTATTGAGGAGCTCGTGGCTAAATAATAACAGCCACTCGGATCGATCTTCAGGTTAAGCAGCGCTTGCCTAGGTTGGTCCCTGGATGGGTGACCACCCATTACATATCTAGTTTCCTCCGTGCCTCGGAAAGCACGTTGTGGAGGTCAGATAGGCAGTCGCTCCATGTAAAATACTGGTATTCAGCTGCATCCGGTTAAACTGAAAGCCGACCCCAACATAGTTGGGAAAAAGCTAGGCAGTTCTAAGTCCCTTAAAGTTGCAGTTAGCACATATCAAACTTTAACCGTTCTCTTTAGCTACTGACCCTACCTATTTGTCCTAAGTGCCAAGCATTTAAACTAATGGAACTAATATCTGAGACGCCACACAAAGAGTCTCAATTGCAACTCCGTGATTTACGTGAATGTTCTAGTAACCTAAGGTTCATTTATATGGTAGGTAGGTACAGGCGCCAGCGCATCAAGTTACCACAAACTGAACCTAAAAATTTATCATTCATTTTTGAACTTAATTATTAAAATTAATGGTTTAAAATCGTTGCGAAAAATTTGACAGTTTGTGATAACTTGATGTTCTGGCGACTATAGGTACTTTGTTTAATTCACCGTCTGCCATGCCGTTTGTTTGCCCTAATAAATAAAATAAAATTGAAATAAAAGCCCACTTTTTGGGGTCGACTTCCAGTCTAACCGGGTACAGCTGAATCTCAGACCTCTTGACTAGTATTGCCATGCCTATTTGACCTCCACGACCCAGTTACTGAGTAATACGACACCCTTGTTTAGTGTACTATCTACCTAATTGTTAGGTTGCTAGAGTAGGGTAGGTACTATACAGGGTGGAAGGTACACCTACGCACAATCGGTTACCACGTATTCAGTACATCATTCTGAACCCCCAAACATAGAAATTTTTCATCGGTACTTAAATAAAAACAGCTATTACCTACAAAGTAATTTTAAAAGCTGACGATGAAAAATTGTAAAAAAAAATAAGTGGTCAGCTCAAAATACTGGATCTAAAATCATGAAATTTTGCTCAAGACTTCGTTACGTAACAAAAGAGCTCCTTCTGTACTTACATAGGCAGGATTTCTGAAAAGTAATCCCTGCTAAGGGCGTTTCATACTTTTATCACAATCCATTTCATCCTCTGTTCGGATAATCAAATGCGCACACGACTTGTTTACAAAATAAATGCTTCTTGGAATAAAACTTAGGGTGAGAATTTGAAAGATGCTATTTTATTAACCTTAGTAATAAAAGAAATTCCCTGTATTCCAGTTAATTTGTAGCCGCAATTAGGTAACTGAAGCATTAAATACCATAATTAGGAAACGGTTAGTTTAAAAGCGTTATTTGTTTAGCGATAAATAGTTGTGTTTTATTTTTAATATTGCACGCGGTAATAGGGATTAGGGTTGCAGTGAGAGACTCCTAAGAGGATTGCTGGTCCGATCAGTTAAGGACTTGGAATAGGGAGTCCTTCTATCTCTTTTATCGATCTTGCAACGTGGTAAATGAGATAATTCAAAAAGAAATTGCATCAATGGTTGTGTAGTCAAAGTTTTTAAAGTGTCAAAAAACTTCGGAAGCCTACCCCAACAGTCTAGGTAGATGATGTCATGATGATGTGAACACGAATGTATTAGACAACTTGTATTTTCTGTCTAAGGATTGCTGTCATAGTAAAACTTGTTTATATTGATGAGTACTAATAATTTTCCCTTTTATCCTTTCCAGATCTTCAGTGCTTTTATGGTGGGTGTGTACAGTTATGCTGTACACGCAGACTACGGTTTGGTCTCGATCTACCACGGGACCAGTGTCGGGGTAGCCAGCCAAGTGCCTGAGGCAGTGTGTGTTGCCATCTACTGCTTTGAAATTGTCTTCAGTACCATACTGCTCTATGGAACCCATAAGGTAAAAGAGATTATTTGCTATCTGACTGCTATCTTGACCACATCTATCTGAGCTATAATGCACTGCACATCAATAAGGGCAGCACCACCCTCCAACAGTATCCACCTTTCTATAAAGACTAGCTTCCCCACGATACTCAATAGTGTGTTCACGTAACACGTATCATGGGGCCTAAATTGACTTATATAATCATAATAGGATAAAAATATGAATCACTTAAAAATTCTTAAAATGGTCACTGACACAGTTAGCTGCAGCAGCAGTTAGTGAGGAGCTCGTGGCTAAATAATAACAGCCGCTCGGATCGATCTTCAGGTTAAGCCGTGCTTGCCTAGGTTGGTCTGTAGATGGTGACCACCCATTACATACCGAGTTTCCTCCGTGCCTCGGAAAGCACGTTAAGCAACGGCAAGATCTACAAATGACACCCGGGACCAACGGGTCCCGGGTGTCATTTGTAGATCTTTGACAGTCGTTAGGTAGTCATTGGCCCAAAAAGTCTGACAACCAGTCTTACCAAGGGGTATCGTATTACCCAGTACTAACTGGGTTGTGGAGGTCAGATAGGCAGTCGCTCCATGTAAAATAGTGGTATTCAGCTGCATCCGGCTAGACTGGAAGCCGACCCCAACATAGTTGAGAAAAGGCTAGGCAGATGATGATGGTCACAGACACAGTTAATATAATGAATTGTCAGTATTGTCACCTTACGATCATTTTACGCATTGTAACGTAATTTATATTGTTATCCTGTTATGCACTCAATACTTTGTTTCTTAGTACAACCTAAGCTTCAAAGTTATATTAACGCCGAGAAACATAAAATTAATAATAATGTCTGCAATAATTTTTGAAGAAACAAATGACTGAAATTTGTCAGTGTCAGCGAGAGTCTGTCAACGTTAATCGCCGCGTTTGCAGCGGTTTTTTAGTCCTCTAAAGCGCAGGTAAGAACACGTTGGGTATTCCAGCTTATGGGCCATAGTCTGGTCGGGAGCATCGCATTCACACTGATCAACAATCCGTAAACCAAGCAAAGTGATGATGACAAATTTAACATTTATTACGGTCACTCATCGCTCACACCTATTGGTGTAGGTGGTCTAAAGGACGTTTACAAGTTAATGATGTTGATGACGTCTAGACTGCTTAGGAAGTAATATTTTTTAGGGTTATATAACACCTCTAATCACTAGGGAAATTAAAAGAGTAGTAGTCAAAGAGCTACATGTTATGGCGTGGCAACACACAGAAGAAGTTGCTTATAATAATGTTCTTTCACAAAAATATGTCACTGTGCCATTCAGTGGCCTACATTAGAAAATTGTAGCATATTTGTCATCATCCCTACTCATCCAGTAGGTATCTCGGCTTTCTGAGAGACGGAGAGCTCGATAAGACATTGTGTCGGTCTTGGTTTCCATACGAATTCTTAAAGTTATCAAAAGGTCAGACGAAATTCCGAAAAGTCTATCAGTTCATTTTGAAGATAGGTAACGATATCTTCCTCCACGAGTCGACAGATAGCATCCCTATAATAACATAGCGAGAGATTTACGCAACAGGGTAGGCAGAGGTCTACAGTACAAATCCATTCTACACTAAACTTATACTGTCATTTACGAGATATCTTCCGTGATTGTTCATTATCTTGAGCTCCCGAAATTTCGGCGCTGTTGCAAGCGCCATGATCGCGGGTTGCGGGTTGGGTATCGGGACCTCAAAATAATGAACAATCACGGAAGATATACCGTAAGTGACAGTATAAGTTTAGTTGTAAACCATAAAAGCTTAAAATAGCATTCTACACTAGATATATTTAGGCGATCCTATTGGCTAACACCGGGCATAAAACTATCCTCTACATAATTATGTAGGTATAACATAGACAATTCAATGTCAAGGGAACGTAAGATATAATGGAGCTACAATTACGATGGTCCAGTACCTACTCTAGATGGGAATTGTTCCAATTACCCACTCATTGCACATTGCTTTCGACGAACTGCATCCAACAGCACTGCACGTCGAGCATTTAGAATGAGTCATGTTCTGCGGACTCTTTGGGACTCTCTGTTGTATTAAGAAGTTCGTAAGAAACGATTGTGAAAAATTGCTTCTTTCATTGTTCCGGCAGAGTAGTGATTGTCGTTTCAAAAGAAAATGGATAAGTCATCATGAAGTAGTGCAGAACCTTAGCTTAGCGAGCAGTTAAATCAATCCTGACAATAGTTAAAACTAATTCGGACATAGTTTTCTTAAAACGCCATTTAACGGCACGGTTGGCGCAGTGGCTGAGCAATTGACTGCTGCGTTGCGTGTCGCGGGTTCGATCCCCACACGGAACAAATATTTGTATGGCCCACAGATTGTTGTTCCGGGTCTGGATGTTTGTGTATGTGAGTTTAAATGTTTGTAAACGCACCCATGATACAGGAGAAATGCCTAGTGAGAGCAACGTTTGTAAAAAAAAATAAACTGACTTCATGACACCATCAAAACTCATTTAACGAGTTCTTTGGAGTAGCTGTTGCTTTATTTTGATATTGTTTTTTGAAAATCTGTGACCTAAAAATCCTCCAACTTTCCAGTATGAATGACGTCTTCATAATCCGTCCTCAATATTTCCATACTGTACGCTAGTCTTGGGTTATCTCGGAGACCTTTAAGTCCATGTATGTTGGGAACTTGAACTTTCCGTCCGACGTTAGTTGTCTGCCTACGTCACTCGTCGTCCGTATGAACATTAAAGTGATAATGAGCGGATAGACACAATTGCTATCATGTGCGAGCACCGTTTATCATTATGATGGATGCCACTTTACCGCATTATTGCAATTATTGACACAAATATTGCAATAAAGAGGTTATAAACTTGAGTTTACTCTTTGGCAGTAAGATGGTAACATTAATAAATACAAAAGATAGAAAGAGACCGTTATATCTGGTTAGGCACAAGAAAATCTCAATGTTAACGTTTTGGTAATGTTTTTTATTGCTCTCGGCCTACTAAGTAGGTCCGGACAGTTCGGAATGACCAGGCCACGAAGTGACGTACTTCGGTTTAAAGAAATTAATGTATTTCTTATAAGAACATACAGTCCGCTTGATAATGAGATACAAAGTAATAAGTTTGATAATACAGTACAATACAATTTCCTCCATAGTATTAGAATTATAAGGCACATATTATATGTTTCATAAGCTTATTTTTAAAAGTATTCACGTTATCGCACTCTATAATATCGTCCGGTAATCAATTGAACAGATGAACTCCTTTAAATGATATGGTCTTTCTATCGTAATTAATGCGCACGCTGATGACTTCAAGTTTGTTTTATATCTATTTCTCAGGTTCTGTGACATTGTTTTTTTCTTTAGTTGTATGTTAGTTTGTATTGAGTTTGAAGTTATTTTTTAATAAGAAAGCAGGTGTAGTAAATGTATAGCTGTCTAATATTAAATAATTTAGTTTTTTTCGTATAATTATGGTTTTTGCTGCAGGAGTAAGATAATGGAAGAAAGTTTTAATTATTTTATTTTGAAGTCTTGGAGGGAATTTAAATTAGTTACTGCTGCGGAACCCCATATCTCAATCAAATATTCTAAATGCGAAGTGACGTACTTAGGTTAACTAAGATGAAATCCTCATTTATCGATCAAAATAAACTAAAGTAATTTCGTGGCCTTTCAAAACCAAAGAAACTATGAATGGACTGTGTGAAGATAACGACTTTTAAAGTATGGCAGAAGACGAGCTGCGTCGACCCCAATTTATTGGGATAAGGGGAGGAGAATGGTCAGTGATGATGGTAGCAAAGTGGTCGCCATATTCTTTGGCGGGACCAACTCGGAACATCGGTCTTCGAGTACTACCAACTTAATAATTTTTAACGTACTCCATCTCTTGTTTCAGAAACTAATAAAATACATAAAGATCTATTTCTACTTCGCGGTGACGACGACGGTGGCGTCTGTACTGGTGCAGGTCATGGACTTCGCAGCCAACATGTCCAATCGCATGGGATTATACATGCTCTTCGAAGTATTGCCTTTGATGTTCGCGGCTTTATGTAAGTATACCACGTCTTTCTTAATTGACTTGTCTTTGCAGTGTTAAGGTTTAGCTCCCGAACTGAGGTCATCATCTTCAACATCGGTAGTCTTGTTCCATACACTGCAGAGTATAGGCCTCCTCTCTTTTATGCCTCTCTACCCTGGTCTGCACGAGTCTCAACCAGGTCTTGCCCTTGTCTTGCTTAAATATCATCCAGCCATCTAGCTGTTGTGGTCTGCCAAAATTTCTTCTACTGGTAACAATGAGGGCTCTACTCCACCTGCCATCCTCACATCTTGCGAACTGAAGTAAAGTAGTTAATTCGTCTGAGCTGTTCCTCTAAGCCGTAAGGTAATGAAGACTGCCTCATTTAGTCTGCTACAAGCATGGTATAGGCTTCTCCAGTAGCATGCAACGGACTGCAACGTGAACCTGCGAATATTTTCAAATTTTATGTCAACTTCTTCCAGTTAGCTAAAGTGTTTTAGTAAGCCCTCACTGTCCCGTTACGAATTCCCAGTCTACATAAACATGTTAAAGACAGTATTTTCTTGTTACAGCTATCCAAGTCTACCTCATAATCTTATTAAAGAGTTTACTGAAGAAGATGGAAGAGTCAGAACCTCACGGATTCGAGAACCAGCTGCAACAGATTGTGTACGAAGGCAAGGTGGAAACGAATGGAGTTTATGATCCCACTGTAGTTCCTGTAGGTACGGATATTTAGATAGCTAGCTAGGTTATGACGAGAAATAAAAGCCGGGTTGCAAAGATAAAAGAAGTTGAGTTGAAGTTACATTTTTTAAAAGATCCGATTCAGACAAAATGTCAAGCCCAAACAAACTTTTTATATCTTAGATTGTAGATTTAAAAGGAAGTCAGTACAATACCTTATCATCTTCTTTTGTTCTATCTTTTCTCTTCTTACTCTATAATTATCATAAGCGACAGTGCTGTGTACATTTTGAATCGTTTCCTTCAAAGATAAACGCACTATACTTGTATTTTAACATAACAGCTAGATAGTTGTTTTCTTCTTCTTTTTCCACCTGCTAGATATTCTTTTATTTCTTTATTTTCTCTTCGATGTATATTTTGGACTTGGTCTACTTCTTACATGGCTCACCGTACTTTACCTATACCAACATTATTTGCTTGGGAAGCTCCGTATGTTTCGACCACTCAGTCCGGTATTCAGACAACTTAGTACCTGTAAATTGCTGCGTCCAAACTTTCAAAGAGCGATGATTCCATAGCTGTATTACGGATAACTGTATGTGAGGGAATAACCAGTTGCGTTCCATGCAACCCGCTTTAATTACCTACACTCTGAGTCAAAAGTGCCATTTGTTGCCAAAAAAATGCACAAACCACGACGTTGAACATCTCTATCTTGCAAAGTTTGCTCTCTCATTAGTTATAAATAATTTAATTTGTAAATATTTTGTATATAGTTTAAGATAATTAATGAACATTGTGATATACTTACAATAAAATAAATGATACTATTTTTAATTTGATATCTTTTTATTTATAGAAACTATATTTTATTTAATAAACTAACTGTGTACAGTATAACAATCAAAAACAATTACATAAACTACTCTTTGAATTAACTGTCAGGTGGGCGCACTGTACACGGCGTCGTACCGCGCTATGACGGTGCGCGGTGGCGGCGCCGTGCCGTGGTGTTGTGTCCAGGCCCTAAGTGTTATCCCGTGAACGTCACATGTCGTGCACGTCACTCAGGAAGTCCCTCTTGTTCACATATTAAGAAGAAAGGAAGCGCCATTTGATTCCCGTCTCGGCGAAGCGTCACTTACAATATTTTACCTGTATTGTGAGATCACGCTTATTACAGTGCTCTATGGCGCTTTTGGCGCTTGATTGTTGACATTGATAGGAGGATGCCGTTGGTAAGACATTTGGGAAATTGTCTGTAGAAATTCAAGATGGCCGTGTTATTTCGGCCAGGGGTCACCCAACCAATAGCACTCCTCTATAAACATCATTCGAGCTTTAATAAGTTCCTGTTACGTTGGATGATCAATTTCACAAGCATTTTTTAACTGCTGGGCATGAGGTCTTGGGTACGATTCCCAGGTCGGGCAGTGTTATTGGGTTTTTCAATCAGGACTTTCTACGTAGCAGTCACGGAGTTTAAGAAGTTGGGACGTATAGTTTACATCTCTGCCTAACCCTTCGAAGATTACAGGCGTAATGTAATCTATTCGTAATTTTTTACCAACAGTCTCTGGCAACGTCATCGAGTGGCAAATATCCTTGTAGCATTGTAATTGGTCCTCTCCACACGTCAGATAGGAAGTGCCAGCCAAGTGCCACTCACAATATTTACTTCTGCTATGAGATCACGCTTATTATTCCTGTTAACATCTAGGAATTCTGAACATGAGGCATTAAATTGGTGGATCTTCTTGGAATCACTTTCGTTGAGTATACTTTTCGATGACACAAAGCCTAGCGATAAATACTTTTAAGTATTTTCTAACATGGGATTTTAAACTTAACTGGCGAAATGTGAGTGTAATATAGAAGCACCTCTGCCTAACCCTTATGGGATAAAAAGGCATGATTATTTAGGATTTTCTTAGTGTCGATGAGAGGTATACCTGAGTATGTTTTTAAATCCATAACACTGTGGGATGTGTTTTCGGAGGCGTATGAAAACGACATAACTTCTATTACAGCCTTCTAAGCCAGGCCACTGGTTTGACAAAGTAAGTCTTCTTTATTTAACTCGTAGTGAGGTACAGGTTTACATTCGGATGATAGTAAGGTTTTCCGAAACGTGGTCCCTCACAATGGGCCTCATCAGAAGGCTTAAAGTCACCCAAAGGGCAATGGAGAGGGCTATGCTCGGAGTTTCCTTGCGTGATCAAATCAGAAATGAGGAAATCCGTAAGAGAACCAAGATTACCGACGTAGCCCGAAGAATAGCTAAACTTTAGTGGCAGTGGTCAGGGCACATTGTTCGCAGAACGGATGGCCGATGGGGCCGGAAAGTTCTGGAATGGCGACCGCGAACTGGAAGACGTTGCGTTGGAAGGCTTCCCACTAGGTGGACCGATGACCTGGTAAAGGGACCGGTCATTGTGGCGACGCTTGGGGGAGGCCTAAGTCCAGCAGTGGACGTCTTTCGGCTGAAATGATGATGATGATGACAGTAAGGTTTTGACCGAATGGTGGCGCCAAAGTAACCAGGGCCGTCCAAAAGCGCGTTGGGTTGACGATATTGTCAAAATCGCTGGAAGCAGAAGGATGAGCGACGCACAGAACTGTAAAGTATGCCAGAAAGGGAGGCCTATACCCAACAGTGGGTGATTACGGGCTGAAATGAGAATGATCATCATCAAGAATTTTAACGTGATTCATACTATCATCCTATCATGATTCTTCTAAAGCGGCCACTTTACACCTCCTGCTCTCAGTAAAACAGTTAGTTCCTAATTATACGCTTAACATACTTACGTACCCGGCAATCGGGGAAATGCTGACACAAAACTTGCCACTTTGATAAGTAGGTACATGCAATGAATTTGATAAAAAAATCGGTCAGTATTATTCTCCTTGATTTGAAAATAAAAATAAGTATCGCCGATATGCATTGCCATTTGACCCGTAATGTTAAACAAACTTTATCGGCTGAGCAAGGTATATTAAAATTATTTCATTCACACATTGGTTTTTATTTTTTTTGCAAAAACATGTACAAATTTAACTGATAATTTGTGTGATGCACCACATCCGCCTGAATCATGACAATTGAAATAAATTATGAATATTGTTTTAGTAAGTGTTGAGAGCAGCGGTGGCCCAGTGGTGGAGCCCCCGACTTACGAGCAGTAAGTCGTGGGTTCGAACCCAGCCAGGCGCATTACTTTGTGTAAGTTATTTTATCACCACTGCTCTCAAAACGGCGAAGGAAAACATCGTGAGGAAACCGGCATGTCCTAGAACCAAAAATTCGAAGACATGTGACATCTACCAACCCGCACTGGGCCCGCGTGGTGGATTATAGCTCATTCCCTCTCATAGAGAGGAGGCCTGCGTCCCAGCAGTGGGAACATTAATAGGCTGATTATGCTTATGCTTAAGTGTTGATGTGTCGTAGCCGCGCAGCTTAGCTGTGGTGTAGTGTAGCTATGCGTAGCGAAATCTAAGATGTAACGTACCCTCTACTCAGATTCGTAGCTAAAAATTAATTTGCCTATAATTATGTTTAGGTAATATTTTGGTTATACAAAAATAACTTTATTGTTTCAGAAGTTATAAAATGTAAGAGGCTCTTAAAATGAATCATTTAGTTTGTATTATATTTTTTCAGCTGATCGGGTATAATAATATATCTATAGTCATTGAAATTACAGGCAAGTCAGGACGACACTTATGACCTAGGTATCTTTGGAATTTCATCGTAGTCTACATAACTCAACTTATTGTGTAGATTAAATATTTAGGTACTGTCGTATACTTATGTGCCAGAAAGTTCTGGAGTGGCGACCGCGAGCTGGAAGAAGTTGCGTTGGAAGGCCTCCCACTAGGTGGACTGATGACCTGGTGAAAGTTGCAGGGATCCGCTGGATGCGAGACGCACGGGACCGGTCAATGTGGCGACACTTGGGGGAGGCCTATGTCCAGCAGTGGACGTCTTTCGGCTGAAATGATGATGATGATGATGTATACTTATGCACGACAATCTTATGATTACATCATTCTTCTTCAGGTGCGTAGTACTCGCAACCGGCGTGCGTGTATGACCAGATGTATGAACGTGGACGAGCCGGAAGGAGTATGTAACGATCATTGCAGGTGGCGTTGTGTTGTTTCTGCCTGAGGAAATGGCTTCTTGGAAGGTTTTCAACGTCTTTTAGAATTAGTAGGTAGACTAGGTAGGTTATGTAGTTAGGCTTTTTGGTCTAGTACTGCTGAGCATGACGTCCTGGGTTCGATTATCAGGTCGGACAGTGTCATTGAGTTTTTCTTTCAGGAATTTCTCAGTAGCAGCCACGGAGTCTAGATTTGTGCTCGGTTGAGAGCACGGTTGGCGCAGTGGCTGAGCGATTGGCTGCTGTGCTGCGCGTGGCAGAGTTCGATTCCCGCACGGAAAAAATATTTGTATGGCCTACAGGTCGTTGTTCCAAGTCTGGCTGTTTGTGTATGAGAATTTAAAAGTTTGTGAACACACCCACGATACAGAAGAAATTCCTAAAGTTTGGAAAAGTAAAAAATACCCACCTTGTTGTCAGTCCACGTAGCTGGGGGGCGTCTCGCACTACGTTGCCTTGAGCGTGGGGTCCTGGCTTCAATTTCCATGTTGGGTAAAAAGTGTTATTGGGTTTGTCCATTAAGAATTTGTCTCCAGCAGTCTCGAGTTTGGTAGTTGGCGGTATGATACCCCCGTACCTCGGAAAGCACGTTAAGCCGTTAGTCCTACGTCTGACCTCTCTCCGGTCGTGTTGGATTGCCGCGCCATCGGACTATGACTGTGAGGGAAAAGAGGGTTCATGTGTACACTATAATATCTCCCGCACCGAAAGATAATCTCTGCTGAGATTGGCCGCCGTAACCAAAAACGGTCAGCAGGACTATTGTTATTATTTCTTTTATTCGTGTTCACACACATGAATTACTCATCATCATCTGCCTAGCCCTTTCTTAACTATTTTGGGGTCGGCTTCCAGTTTAACCGGATGCAGCTGAATACCAGTATTTTACATGGAGCAACTGCCTATCTGACCTCCACAACCCAGTTAGTACTGGGTAATACGATACCCCTTGGTAAGACTGGTTGTCAGTCTTTTTAGCCACTGACTGCCTAACGACTGTCAAAGATCTACAAATGACAGCCGGGACCAACGGCTTAACGTGCTTTCCGAGGCACGGAGGAAACTTGGTATGTAATGGGCGGTCACCCATCCACAGACCAACCTAAGCAAGCACGGCTTAACCTAAAGATCGACCAGAGCGGCTGTGACACACACATGAATTACTATACCCATATAAAACAATATTAAGAAAAAAAAACATTTAAAAATATAAAAATATGGTAGCCCACCAGCATCGGGAACAATTACCGGTGGTCAGGGATCTTGAGAGTGGAACCTCCTAACAATACGTGCCGTGTCCAGAAGTACTGCTTTCTGAATCAAGCCCGTGATCCAGCTACCAAGCGAGAGCCTCCTCAGATGTTGGTCTAGGCTATTAATCCTTTGGCCGACGCGACTATCGGCAGTCGGCACAATGACTGCTGTACTTACGTCCCACATGTCAAAACGCCGCGAACCAGATCTAGATATTTGAAGAGTTTATCTTAAGAGGACTATTTTTATTAATTTCGGCGAATGACTCTTGTTTACAGAATACGTTTCTGGTGAAGTCCCCGGGCGTATGTTGACGCTGATAATGAAAAGCTTCCGATAGTAGTTTACAGCAATGACATCATAAAGGAGTAGTCATCAAACGACAATACCCACTGATAAGGACTGTGTACAGATGACATTTTGTCTATGCTTTTTCCTGACATTTAATTTGTATTTCTTCTTAAAATATTTTGAAAATTATTTGTATTCATTCACGGCTTTTTCATGGACTAATTCAATGTTCTACGTGTTCTAAAGAAATCTCCTTGAACGTGGTGTAAGATTTCATAATATCGCGTATCCGAATTTTCACGGAATTTGGTGAAGAACGAAGAATCTACCTTCTTCCCTTTTTACGGACAATCAGAAAATGGATAGTAGATAAATGAACAAGTAAGTACCTACTTATGCACTTCACTTTTCCTGTTATAGAACTAAGCAAATAGAAAATACTTTGTATTTGTTTATAGTCGTTTATGATGATAACAGTGACCTCTACGATAACACTGGACTGGTCATCATGTATTAATTGAGATCAACTTTTCCTTACGTGTAATGTTATGAAATTTTAAATCAAAGTTAAAAACAAATCTGGGAGATCTTACTACTGTTAGCCTGCATCATCCCATTGCTGGGTAAAGGCCTCTTCCAGTTGTTTCGATCCAAGGCCAATGTGGACCACTGGTCGCTGGTCCTGTCCAGCTCGTCCTGCCATCTTCTACGATTTTTGCCGCGATATCTTCTGGCTGTGTCAGGGATCCAGAAATTGGCTATTTTGACCCACAGCTCATTGGGCATGCGGCAAACGCCAGTCCAGACCCACTTCAGCTTAGCGGCTTTATGAGCAACGTCAGTAATTAATTTGTGTTTTGGAGCGCAGTGTGGTGTTGCGTACACGGAATTGCTAATTATTCTCAATTACGAATTTATAATTTCAATAATACAATTTAGATGTATAAACGTAGAAATAGAGAAGTATGGAAGAAGAAGACATGCTGCGCCGACCCCAAATAAATTGGGATAAGGGCAATGATGATGATGATATGTATGAACGTAGATGAGGGAGGCTTAAGGAAAATACAATAGTTTTAGTATATGCAAAACCTGAAACACGTGTCTATTTTTATGTAAAGAATCTATGTACAAAATTTCAAAACTGTATCATGAAAAATCACAAAGTTATAAGCTTGTTCTGATACCTGGTTGTCCGCAAAAAAACTTGGTCACCACGGAGCGCGCCCGCGAGCCTTCAGCATCGTCTTGAGCTCATTGATAATAATAATTTGGCCTAACCTAAATAATTGCGATAGGTACTTAATGTCGCTCGGTGTCCAAGTTGTAACTTTTTTTTAAATATTTTTGCACAAAATATAACATGGTTTAATAATTATTGGAATCGATTCAGTTACTTATTCTGAACAAACTATATTCAGGTTTCGCATATACTAAAAATAATGTTGTATAAGGATCGCAGCAGGTGGCGTTGTGTGGTGTCTGCCTACCCTCATTGGAAAAAGGCGTTAGTTTATATATGTATGTAATACAATATAGAACTGGCCAGTAGAATTTTGAAAAGTTGCATCAATGAAATTTAACAAAAATCTGAAGCTACTCTTAAAAAAAACTCCAAAATACGTGAATATGTATTAAACAATTTAATTTACTTAAAAATCAACTAAGTACAAAACTACTTGGTGGACATAGTGCTGCATGGTTATTCTGGGGCGTGGCCATAATCGCCGCCATCTTTTTTTGTACAATGTCACAACCAGTACTTTTTTGTCAATATCATTCACCAAAAGAACTATGCATCAGTGTTTAATACTCGAAAGCATACTATTATTATTATTTCAGTATCTCTGATACATCAGTTCACATCCTTGTTCTTGTGACAACTCCCATTAGTTTGACAGGTCTTCTGACATACACCTGTCCCACATGTTCTCTTCCCACAATCATTTTCTGTCCCCATCTCTTCATCGAGGAACTGTTCTCTGTATTTCATGGTACACTCTGCTTCAGTCGCATTGTTAGAGAATTGGAACTGGCAGTTGTTCCTTAGTTTGATGATCTCACTCCTCAGTAGCAGGAGGAAGTAGGATTGCGTTACTGTTAAAAGAGAGAAAACAAATGTAAGTTGATAAGCGCACAGTCTCAAATCGGGCCTTCCGGGCTTCCGGATTTTTACCCAGAGAGTGCCCCAGAGAGCAGTGGCGATCAAATAGTATTGGTTCCGACTTACGATTTGTAGGAGGTTCGAAGTTCGAATCCAAGCACGCCATTACTTTGTGTAATTTATTTAATCAGCACTGCTCTTAAAAGGTGAAGTAAAACGAAAAATAAATACAAAGACCATCCACCGACCCTCACCCGCGTGGTGCATTAACTGCACACTCCTACTCACAGACAGACCATTTGTGTTGTGTAGTGGAAACATTGCAGGCCAATTAACTATGCAATGTAACAAAACATAGATAGAAACACTTACCAATATTAACAAAGTAGCTTGAGACGTCAATCACCAGTAGATATGCGTGGTAAGACGAGACACGGTCAGGAAAAAAAGCGGGCACTGAGAGGCAGACTAAAACCAGCAACAGCGCGATTGACAGCCCCCATAAGACTAAGTTGTAGATGTAGTAGATGCGAAGGAGCTTTACGTTTTTCTAGAACAAAAATAACATTACACCTGTAGTTATCGAAGGGATATGTAGAAATGTACTTATTATACACCCACATTAAGAGCCATTTAATAAGAGGCAAGCCCATTGCACTAGTCTTCACGAATACTGCGAGTGGCAGTGCAAATGTTTTCTAGTTACCTACTTAAATCAGTTGGGAATGGGGAATACGATTCTTCACTCGATAATCTACATATGAAACAGTTGGCTATTGGCATTACAATTCTGAAAATCATTTGGGACGTCATTTATAACATGTGCGGTTGTAGTGGCGTAGCGTGGGTTTTTGCAACCCGGGGCTGACCAGAAGTTCGCCGCCCCCTAAATTTTCATCATCGGTCAAGAACTTAGCCCCGGGTGAAGTACCCTTAAAGAAACCGAAAGGCACTTGTTACCTTGTTACTCCGTCATTGCGATAATTTTATTGTTCTAGACCATACCTGGGATCCTTCTAGTTCCGGAGATATTGGGGGTCAAAGTTTCAAATTTTTCACAAGTTTTTTTTTTAATACAAGTTTTTAATTTTATAACTTTACTTTAAATACCTCCACGAACCCTGTACTATTCAATGCATCCATCAGCACAATGTTGGAGGGCGTTCATTGAGTCCTACCGTAAAACATGATTTTCACCCCAAAAAAACGGAGTTATTTTTGCGTCGAGTTACTTAGTTTAATGTACAGAATCCTTGGTTGACGGCTTCGTGAAGGGTCCGTTTACACCTTGTATAAAAACACTTTGCCGGACTCGGGACTCGAGTCCAGAACCTCATGCTCATCAGTCGCGGTTGCGACCACTGGACCAACGAATCATATTAAAACCATTTAAACACAAAAAGCTCACCATATGTCCTCCGACGACGAACAGCGTGTTTAGTACGATTTCAGTCAGCAACATGAACATCACGATGCTCATGATCACAATATCTTCGATCCCCGGTCGGTCCTCGCGGCGAGCCATCTTGTTTACTTTGTAGACTAACGTTATTATTAACGCTATCGTCACTACGGTGGTTGCGATCTGAAAAGGAAGAGTCAAGTTTTAAATTCATTAGCATATTATATCCTCTTTGATCTAGCGGTCGCAAGTACGACTGCTGAGCGTGAGGTCCTTACTTCTATTCCCGGGTCGGACAAACTGTATTTGCGTTTTTCTATCAGGTATTTCTCAGTAGCAGCCACGTTGTCTGGTTTTCGCCCGATTGATGGCAATAGGCTCGCCCCCTATTACATAAGACTTTAACATAACTGGCGAATTGTGGGTGTACTATTAGGTACACCTCTGCCAAACCCTCTGGGATTACAGGCGTGATGTTATGTATGTATGATTGTTCAAAATAGCAGTGATCAACATAGTGGGGTGAACGTCGGACTGCTAAGTTATAAGTCTCACCACATAACATATTTATGTTATGTGGTTTTCCTATAAGAAAATCGTAAGTTAAAAATGTTCAGTTGCATCCGGTTAGACTGGAAGCCGACCCCAACATAGCTGGGTAAAAGCTAAGCAGATGATGATGATGACTTGAGTTGAGTGTAATATCATTTAATTTAAAGCTAACTAATCTTTAGCCACTATTTATTTAAAATGTAGACTGCTTCTCCATTGTAACCTACTAGCTTTGCTGTGCATGACAAACAGAAGAATCACTTTTATAATAGTTAATAATTAATAATAATTTACTTCTTTTTTTATATTTTTCGAAGTTTTTGTTGTAATATTATTTTAGAAAGAAATATTTAAAAAAGTAACAAATGTGTTTAGAAATAAATAAAGGAAAGTACTTACCAATTTGAAATAGCCCCATGTTAACAGACCATATCGTAGCGGCACACAGAAACAACATCTTTTACACACTGGCAACTCCGTACGCATTTTGATTGAGCTTTTTGTAAAATAAACCTTCTATAAAATTAAGTCCACTGTCTTCTATGGAGGCAAAAAAGTGTAGTTCTTATCTTTAACCAAACAAATAAATAAATGCTTTGTGCTTTCAACAATATTATCGAAATTACATTACACAGTTATTCCCGCCAACTGCCGGACACATACTGATACGTTTGTTATTGCAGGATCCTATTTACGTACTTAATACTCACATATTACTTGTAAATACGTACTAAGTTAACCTTTATAACTTACTCTGAGATAATAACTTGCTAATATGATAAGTAGGTACATCATTAAGCAACCGTCGACTTTTAATAACAATCATAGGAAAATAAAAAAATTGTCATCCTGGGCGCCTAAAATGGTCGTTTACCAGAATGATAACATGAATGACGTTAAAATTCTTGAAATGTTTACAGACTCGGTTAATGTTATGAATTGTCACTTTATGACCATTTTAGGAATTGTCACGTAATTCATATTATTATCCTATGATTCTGCTAAAGCGGTCATTTTAGGCCCCCTAATCGTTTTTCGGTCATGGCTGGCCGCCTGACCGTCATCTCAGTAAAGACTAGCCATTGCAGGTAATAATTATGGTGCAATACACACATCATGTGCAGTGGGGACCCTGTGGCGACAGTCGGATGGTAAATATTGGGTTCGAACCAGGCATGCACTTTATAATGGCGCATTTTACTTCATCACCAGTTTTAGAAACGGTTCGTGATCCGATATGAATACTCAAATAAACGAGATCGGATTATGCTTATGCTTAAGTGTTGATGTGTCGTAGCCGCGCAGCTTAGCTGTGGTGTAGTGTAGCTATGCGTAGCCAAATCTAAGATGTAACGTAAGGCGTAGACCCTCACGTGGTGGCTCCCGGCCACCGTAGGCGCGGGCCTGTGGACGGCGAGTTATGGGCCAGCTCGCCGTCCGGCCGTCTTATGACGACAGGCAGTGTCGACGGCGCGTTCGTGTTCCACGTGCGCCTCAAAGCGATGTCAGCAAATAAGTAGGGGTCCGCAAGGGCCGATGCCTGCCAGGGCTGCGGGACTGTTCGAAAGAGATACCGTGGCCGGAATAACCGGCATGTCCCTATGTTTTTCTGCTAGCGAATTTGCGTAGTGTGGTATCGATCCGTTCACGCAAAACAAGTAGAAACTGCTCTAAACGAGACGTGTCGGATAATACCGGGCTGCCTAAAACCGACTCCTCTCAATAATCTGTACTCGCAAGTAGGTATCGCACCACCTGCTGTACGAAGGGATGTCGCATGCGCGCTGGAAAAAAAGAACCAAGAATATTATTCCCGACATCCCCTCTACGACCACACACCTAACCAAAAGAAGATTTTACAGCTTTTTAGTCTTCCCGAGACTAAAAAGCTGTAAAATCTTCTTACGCTCCACTCAGGCAATCCAAAACAGGCCACCCAAAGTACGCGGTAAGTTATAGCAAGAGAAGTGTCCACCACCCCACGACTTCTTAAAGCTCCAAGAACACCTGGCTGCCGGCAGTGAACTACAGTGGCCTATTTGGAAAGCTCTGAATCGACTGCGTACCTATTTAGGCCGCTGCAAACATAATCTGGCAAAATTGGGGTATTACTGGTCCCTCCAACACCTAGTGCGAGTGCGGCGCTCCGGATCAAACTATGCCCCACCTGCTGGAGTGTCCCAGGTGTCTCTTGACGACCTGAATAGCGCCTCTGCCGCTGCAATAAACGTGGCCACCTGCTGGGCCCAAATCGTCTAATATGGAAGGAACATCGATACGATAAGAAGAAGAAGAAGAAGAAGACAGACCTTCATAATGATTATACATGCAATACTATTGTATTGCACATTTTAATTACTGAAGGCTTATTAGCTTTCAGTAATTAAAATGTCCGTAATCTGTACAATTCCAAAATACGGGTTCTACGGATGTTGCTTACATAATCTCGTCTGTCAAGGTGTTTCGGCAGAAAAAGCGTTAGCAGACTTATATATTCCAGAAATGAGGATTCATACCTACCGACTGGAATTGGTTTCATGCTGGTATCAGATGGGAATATTTAGGGGTCCCGATGGGGTCACCATTGAGAGCGTCTGCCAAGCACTTCCGGCAAAAAAAATACTGACAAATTCGCTTTTCTGTATCTACCAGTAAATTTGTAACTGATGCCGTAACTATTATTTCAGTATCAGATGGGTAAAGTAACGCCCCCTTTTTCGCACCGAAAATGTTTTTTTTTTTTACTTTCGGCAAGTTCCGCCGTGGCAGACCATCAAATTCGGACTTAGCATCACTTTTATGAGAACCCATTGTGCATTTTATCGCGGTATCAAGTAGGTTGGAAATTTTGCAGTCGGTTCTCCTACTGTAATCCATTCCCTGTAAAAAAAATCAAATGGTCACAACTTTTTACTCGTTAAACTTACAAGGTGGGCATTGAAATACGTGAGGGTAGCAATTAGGTAGCAATTATTCAAGTAAAAAAATTTTACACGAATTTGAATAGTTCACACAAACGGAGGGTTGACCAGCCATCCTGATATCAGAATGGCTGGTCATTTTGAAGTCCCATTATTTTGTTTCCAAGTTAGGTAGCAATTAATTGACTATAGGTAGTAAAAGGTAGCAAATAGGTAGCAATTTTTGGTCACCAGCCTGACGCGAACCGATACAGGCAACCAGCCATCCCGACGCAGACAAGAATTTGTCTCCAGCAGTCTCGAGTTTGGTAGTTGGTGGTATGATACCCCCGTACCTCGGAAAGCACGTTAAGCCGTTGGTCCTACGTCTGACCTCACTCCGGTCGTGTTGGATTGCCGCGCCATCGGACTATGACTGTGAGGGAATAGAGAGTTCACATGTACACTATAATATCTCCCGCACCGATGGCTAATCTCTGATGAGATTGGCCGCCGTAACCAAAAACGTTCAGGACTATTATTATTATTTCTTTTATTCGTGTTTACACACATGAATTACTATACCTATGAAAAACAATAAAAATATAGTAGCCCACCAGAATCAGGAACAGCTACCGGTCAGGGCTCTTGAGAGTGGAACCTCCTAACCATACGTGCCGCGTCCAGAAGTACTGCTTTCTGAATCAAGCCCTTGTTCCAACCAAGCGAGAACCTCCTCAGATGTTGGTCTAGGCTATTAAGCCTTTGGCCGACGCGACTATCGGCACAAAACTGCTGTACTTACGCCCCACATGTCAACAACGCCGCGAGCCAGATCTAGATATTTCAATTGTTTATCTTAAGAGGACTATTTGTATTAATTTCGGCGAATGACTCTTGTTTACAGAATACGTTTCTGGTGAAGTCCCCGGGCGTATGTTGACGCTGATAATGAAAAGCTTCCGATAGTAGTTTACAGCAATGACATCATAAAGGAGTAGTCATCAAACGACAATACCCACTGATAAGGACTGTGTACAGATGACATTTTGTCTATGCTTTTTCCTGACATTTAATTTGTATTTCTTCTTAAAATATTTTGAAAATTATTTGTATTCATTCACGGCTTTTTCATGGACTAATTCAATGTTCTACGTGTTCTAAAGAAATCTCCTTGAACGTGGTGTAAGATTTCATAATATCGCGTATCCGAATTTTCAGGAAATCTAGTGAAGAACGAAGAATCTACCTTCTTCCCTTTTTACGGACAATCAAAAAATGGACAAGAGATAAGTGTACAAGTAAGTAGCTACTGCAAGCAAGCAGCAAGCTGAATCACGCCACCCTATGCACAGCTACGTCTCAGTGCCCCAGAGGCTGAAAAGTCGTAAAAGTTTTCTTGGGTGTGTAGGCCCAGCTAGCCATTTCAACGCCTCCACAGCAAGATGCAATCTCTGGCGGGAGTAGTTTAAACCCCCTGACAACTTCAACGATCCATCAGAAAACTTTCCACCTGGACGCAAGTTGCCGTGGTCGACTTGGAAATCTCTAAACAGACTTCGAACCCAAGTCGGCCGGAGCAAAGACAATCTCTGCAGATGGGGGTTCATGGACGGCTCAGATCTCAAGTGCCTATGCGGCGTCTCCCCAAAAACAATGGCCCACCTTCCATATTGTCCCGCATGCCCTATCTCCTGCGCTCTTGCTGATTTATTTACTGCATCAGTGAGCGGGGTACGCGTAGCTGAGTTTTGGACTAAGCATATTTAAAATGTTTGCCATCGAAACGCTAAGAAGAAGAGTAGCTACTTATGCACTTCACTTTTCCTGTTATAGAACTAAGCAAACAGATAATACTTTGTTTTTGTTTATAGTCGTTTATGACGATAACAGTGACCTCTGCGATAACACTGGACTGGTCATCATGTATTAATTGAGATCAACTTTTACTTTTATTTTTTATTTTAAATCCAAGTTAAAAACAAGTCTGGGAGATCTTACTGATACTGTTAGCCTGCATCATCCCACTGCTGGGCAAAGGCCTCTCCCCATGACTTCCAGTTGTTTCGATCCAAGGCCAATGTGGACCACTGGTCGCTGGTCCTGTCCAGCTCGTCCCGCCATCTTCTACGAGGTTTGCCGCGACACCTTCTGGCTGTGTCAGGAATCCAGAAAGTGGCTATTTTATATAGCTCATTGGACATGCGGCAAACGCCAGTTCAGTCCCACTTCAGCTTAGCGGCTTTATGAGCAACGTCAGTAATTAATTTGTGTTTTGGAGCGCAGTGTTGCGTACATGGAATTGCTTATTATTATCAATTACGAATTTATAATCTCAATAATACAATTTAGAGAAATATGGAAGAAGAAGACATGCTGCGCCGACCCTAAATAAATTGGGATAAGGGCAATGATGATGATGATATGTATGAACGAGATGAGGGAGTCTAAAGGAAAATACAACATTAGTTTTAGTATATGCAAAACCTGAAACACGTGTCTAGTATTTTTATGAAAAGAATCTATGTACAAAATTTCAAAACTGTATCATGAAAAATCACAAAGTTATAAGTTTGTTCTGTTACCTGGTTGTCCGCAAAAAAACGTGGTCACCACGCAGCGCGCCCGCGCGCGCGCCTCCAGCGTCGTCTTGAGCTCATTGATGATAATAATTTGGCAGTAGGCACCTAAATGATTGCGATAGGTACTGTCGCGTGGTCAGTGTGGTCGCGCGGTGTCCAAGTTGTAACTTTTTTTAAATATTTTTGGACAAAATATAACATGGTTTAATAATTATTGGAATCGATTCAGTTACTTATTCTGAACAAACTATATTCAGGTTTCGCATATACTAAAAATAATGTTGTATAAGGATCACAGCAGGTGGCGTTGTGTGGTGTCTGCCTACCCTCATTGGAAAAAGGCGTTAGTTTATGTATATATGTAATACAATATAAAAATGCCCAGTAAAATTTTGAAAAGTTGCATCAATGAAATTTTAACAAAAATCTGAAGCTACTCTTAAAAAAAACTCCAAAATACGTGAATATATATTAAACAATTTAATTTACTTAAAAATCAACTAAGTACAAAACTACTTGGTGGACATAGTGCTGCATGGTTATTCTGGGGCGTGGCCATAATCGCCGCCATCTTTTTTTGTACAATGTCACAACCAGTACTTTTTTGTCAATATCATTCACCAAAAGAACTACGCATCAGTGTTTAATCCTCGAAAGCATACTATTATTATTATTTCAGTATCCCTGATACATCAGTTCACATCCTCATTCTTGTGACAACTCCCATTAGTTTGACAGGTCTTCTGACATACACCTGTCCCACATGTTCTCTTCCCACAATCATTTTCTGTCCCCATCTCTTCATCGAGGAACTGTTCTCTGTATTTCATGGTACACTCTGCTTCAGTCGCATTGTTAGAGAATTGGAACTGGCAGTTGTTCCTTAGTTTGATGATCTCACTCCTCAGTAGCAGAAGGAAGTAGGATTGCGTTACTGTTGAAGGAAAGAAAACAAATGTAAGTTGATAAGCTCACAGTCTCAAATCGGGCCTTCCGGTCTTTCTGGTTTTTACCCAGAGAGCAGTGGCGATCCAATGGTATTGGTTCCGACTTAAGATTTGTAGGAGGTTCGAAGTTCGAACTCAAGCAGGCCATTACTTTGTGTAATTTATTTAATCAGCACTGCTCTTAAAAGGTAAAGTAAAACGAAAAATAAATACAAAGACCATCCACCGACCCTCACCCGCGTGGTGCATTAACTGCACACTCCTACTCACAGACAGACCATTTGTGTTGTGTAGTGGAAACATTACAGGCCAATTAACTATGCAATGTAACATAAAATAGATAGAAACACTTACCAATATTAACAAAGTAGCTTGAGACGTCAATCACCAGTAGATATGCTTGGTAAGACGAGACACGGTCAGGAAAAAAAGCGGGCACTGAGAGACAGACTAAAACCAGCAACAGCGCGATTGACAGCCCTCATAAGACTAAGTTGTAGATGTAGTAGATGCGAAGGAGCTTTACGTTTTTCTAGAACAAAAATAACATTACACCTGTAGTTATCGAAGGGATAGGTAGAAATGTACTTATTGTACACCCACAATAAGAGCCATTTAATAAGAGGCAAGCCCATTGCACTAGTCGTCACGAATACTGCTAGTGGCAGTGCAAATGTTTTTTAGTTACGTGAAACAATTGGCATTACAATTCTGCAAATCAATTGGGGCGTCATTTATAACATGCGCGGTTGTAGTGGCGTAGCGTGGGTTTTTGCAACCCGGGGCTGACCGGAAGTTCGCCGCCCCCTATATTTTCATCATCGGTCAAGAACTTAGCGTGGGTGCAAAAGTACCCTTAACGAAGCCGAAAGGCACTTGCTCTCCACGTTATCGCGATAATTTTATTGTTCTAGACCATACCTGGGATCTTTCTAGTTCCGGAGATATTGGGGGTCAAAGTTTCAAATTTTTCACAAGTTTTTTTTTTAATTCAAGTTTTTAATGTTATAACTTTACTTTAAATACCTCCACGACCCCCGCACTATTCAATGCATCCATCAGCACAATGTTGGAGGGCGTTCATTGAGTCCTACCGTAAAACATGATTTTCACTCCAAAAAAACGCAGTTATTTTTGCGTCGAGTTACTTAGTTTGATGTACAGAATCCTTGGTTGACGGCTTCGTGAAGGGTCCGTTTACACCTTGTATAAAAACACTTTGCCGGACCTGGAATCGAGCCCAGAACCTCATGCTCAGCAGTCGCAGTTGCGACCACTGGACTAACGTAACAGCATATTAAAACCATTTAAACACAAAAAGCTCACCATATGTCCTCCGACGACGAACAGCGTGTTTAGTATGATTTCAGTCAGCAACATGAACAGCACGATGCTCATGATCACAATATCCTCGATACGGTAGCGGCCTCCGCGGCGAACCATCATGTTTGCTGTGTAGACCAATGTTATTATTAACGATATCATCAGTAAGGTGGTTGCGATCTGAAAACGAAGAGTCAAGTTTTAATTTCATTAGCATATTATGTCCTCTTTGGTCTAGCGGTCGCAAGCGCGACTGCTGAGCATGAGGTCCTTACTTTGATTTTGACAAAGTGTATTTGCGTTTTTCTATCAGGTAAAAAAAAGTTTCTCAGTAGCAGCCACGGTGTCTGGCTTTGCGCCCGGTTGATGGTAATGGGCTCGCCCCCTGTTACATAAGACTTAAACATAACTGGCGAAATGTGGGTGTACTATTAGGTAAACCTCTGCCTATAGCTCTGGGATTACAAGCGTGATGTTATGTATGTATGATTGTTCAAAATAGCAGTGATCAACCTAGTGGTGTAAACGTCGGACTGCCAAGTTATAAGTCTCACGTTCGAACCCATCACGCACCTCTGATTTTTAGGATTCAGGAGCGTATTGTATAATTATCACTAGCTTCGGTGAAGGAAAAAATCGTGAGGAAACCAGTATGCCTAAGAGATATTTCTTGACGGCATGTAAAGCCTAAACAGAGGCCTATGGTCGGCATAAAAACTCTGACACCATGTTTGGCACTATGAACCCTAAAATACAGTTCCAGGCCTATTTTGGGGGTTAGGACTAGATTTGTGGCAATACACTCGTGTGCTTTCTTATTGTGACTGGCTTGTAACATTTATTTTTTAAGTGTCAATTTTTTTTTTTTATACTCTTCACGATAAAGAAGAATTGTTCAAACCGTGAATGAAACTACTTATAATCATCAGTCCTCAACAACAGAAAAGTGGTTAGAAAATTCTTTTATACCCATCTCCTTAATAATAATACCTTCTAAAGCTTAAGTTATCAGAATGACGTGGTTAGATATTTATGTTATGTGATTTTCCTATAAGAAATCGTAAGCTAAAAATATTCGGCTTCATCCGGTTAGACTGGAAGCCGACCCCAACATAGCTGGGTAAAGGCAAGGCAGATGGTGATGATGACTTGAGTTGAGTGTAATATCATTTAATTTAAAGCTAACTAATCTTTAGCCACTATTTATATAAAATGTAGACTGCTTCTCCATTATTTGCCTACTACATTTGCTGTGCATGACAAACAGAAGAATCACTTTTATAATAGTTAATAATAAGAATCTAACTACTTACTTCCTTTTTTATATTTTTCGATGTTTTTGTTGTAATATTATTTTAGAAAGAAATATTTAAAAAAGTAACAAATGTGTTTAGAAATAAATAAAGGAAAGTACTTACCAATTTTAAATAACCCCATGTTAACAGACCATATCGTAGCGGCACACAGAAACAACATCTTTTACACACTGGCAACTCCGTCCGCATTTTGATTGACCTTTTTGTAAAATAAACCTTCTATAAAATTAAGTCCACTGTCTTCTATGGAGGCAAAAAAGTGTAGTTCTTATCTTTAACCAAACAAATAAATAAATGCTTTGTGCTTTCAACAATATTATCGAAATTACATTACACAGTTATTCCCGCCAACTGCCGGACACATACTGATACGTTTGTTATTGCAGGATCCTATTTACGTACTAAATACTCACATATTACTTGTAAATACGTACTAAGTTAACCTTTATAACTTACTCTGAGATAATAACTTGCTAATATGATAAGTAGGTACATCATTAAGCAACCGTCGACTTTTAATAACAATCATAGGAAAATAAAAAAATTGTCATCCTGGGCGCCTAAAATGGTCGTTTACCAGAATCATAACATGAATGACGTTAAAATTCTTGAAATGTTTACAGACTCAGTTAATGTTATGAATTGTCACTTTATGACCATTTTAGGAATTGTCACGTAATTCATATTATTATTCTGTGATTCTGCTAAAGCGGTAATTTTAGGCCCCGTATCGTTTTTTGGTCATGGCTGGCCGCCTGACCGTCATCTCAGCAAAGACTAGCCATTGCAGGTAATAATTATAGTGCAATACACACATCATGTGCAGTGGGGACCCTGTGGCGACAGTCGGATGGTAAATATTGGGTTCGAACCAGGCATGCACTTTATAACGGCGCATTTTACTTCATCACCAGTTTTAGAAACGGTTCGTGATCCGATATGAATTCTCAAGTAAACGAGATCGGTTTTAAAACGATTTCACTGAAATAAAAAAGGCTTGAATAGAAAAGAATAAAGAAAACGACATTTCAGTACTGAAACGTACCATAAAGATTTTATTGAGTACATAAACATTGATATAATCTTAACACTTAATACAAAATCTTATAAATATATGCAATATTTATCAAAATAGCCATGCATTTGCAAGCATTTGCCGTAAAAAGCCAATTTTTTAGTCCCAACTTTACGAATATGATACTTTTGGTCAATTAATATTTTAGACTTGGCCAACATACTCACGGGCTTGACTTTTAACTATTATAGTGGTGTATGGTTCTTTTGGTGCGTGGCATTAATCAGAACTAACGCCACCATCTTGGTTTTTAGGGTTCCGTACTTCAAAAGGAAAAGAACCCTTATAGGATGTTTTTGTTGTCCGTCTGTCTGTCTATCTGTCAAGACCCTTTTTCTCAGGAACGCGTAGAAATTTATATCAAATACTCGGGTTTACGATCTCTTTCAGTTGTGAAAAAATTAAACTTGTAAGTCTACTCTATCAAAATACCACTAGCTTATGCCCACGGCTTCGTCCGTGTGGAATTTGGGGATTGCCCACGGGATCTTACTTCTGGGATAATAAGTAATTTATGCATGTGCTATAATCTATCTCTGTGTAAAGTAATCAATCGACCCAGAGAATATTAAGTTTCACAGAAAATTCAACACCCCATTTCACCCCGTCAGGGGTGAAATTTCGAAAAAAACCTTGCTTAGTGGATACCTACTCTTCACAAAGAATACACACTCCAAATTTCATGTCTCTAGGACTAGCGGTTTGGGCTGTGCGTTGATATATCAGTCAGGACTTTGAATTTTATATGTATAGAAGATTTATGTCGCTAATTTTGCGATTTTACAAAGGAATCAAAACCTATAGGGTACGTCTTGTTGACCTAGAATCATGAAATTTGGCAAGAAGCAATGTCTTACAGCACATGTAAAGGAAAAAATCTGAAAATCGTAAATATGTAAAATATCAAAATACCTACAAGTTTATACGGAACCCTCGGTGCGCGAGTCCAACTCGCACTTGGCCGTTTTTTTTTCAATACAATTTCACAATGTTTGCCAACAGCGCCTTCTGTTCAAGCGCCAAAGGAACCATGCTGCACTGTAACGACCTACCATGACTATGAAGTTTCGGCAAATATTTATAAAAGGCACTGTATTTACGGTAGGATATCACTTTACAGTCAAACGTATTAATAATATGGCACTTTAACAACATTTGTTTGTACAATTTTCTACAAGTAGCAAGAACATGATAAAAATTTTCAAAAAGTACTACTTACCGAAACAGATTAGTACAATTTTTCACAAAAAGTTTTTTTGGGTTGGGTTGACAAAATTGAACAGATTGTATATGATTTCTTCAATGGTGAAGGCCTGTCAAAGCTTATTGTAGATGGCGTGACCATAGACAAGTCCAATCTGACCAATGAGGTCAACCTATTATAAAATATAAAATGCACATCAAAACCTTGTGCATTCAATATAACAATGCCTTCAGAATGCTATTGCGACTCCCATGTTTCTGCAGCGCATCTGCCATGTTCATGGAGGCTCATACCTCATAGACGGATTCGCAGCTACTCTGCGCAAAAAAGTCGCCTCCTTATTGAGCAGAGTCCGTGCTAGCGGCAATGGCATTCTGGAGATTATTGCGGAAATATTTCACTGCCCTATTTTAAGTCATCACACTATTGATGTAATTATTATTTGAAGAATTAATTTAATCAATGTAAGTAACTGAATCACCAAATTTCTTGCGACTAACATAGTTCTTAAGTACATATTCACTAACCCATATGGACCTTGTTGTTCGAAATAGACAATGATTTGATTAAAAGATTTTCAACCAATGACCAGGTTTGGAACTAACTATGCTAGCGCCATTAGTTTCAAAGTTGCCATCCCCATTTCTGTCAAGTTCGTTCATTCTGAAACGATTCTGTCTTTTTTGCAGAGCGTCAAGCAAAGTGCGACAGCTTTCGAATACCAAATGTTAGTTTCCTTGTCTTTCGATCCGATCATTCATGCTTTAATACATTCTTTATTTAAATCAAGTCCTTTCTCTCTCATAAAATACGAACTGTGCCATCGTCAATGGCCATTTCTTCTTTCACAGAGTTGATAGTGCCTTCAGGTTCGTTATCGTTCTTCACGAATCTGTACGGGCAGTTGCTTCTAAGTTTGATTATTTCGCTCCTTATTGATAGGAGGAGGAAAGTTTGCACCGCTGAAAGT
The DNA here is from genome assembly GCA_963576755.1 of Noctua janthina. Lineage (NCBI taxonomy): Eukaryota > Metazoa > Arthropoda > Insecta > Lepidoptera > Noctuidae > Noctua > Noctua janthina. The sequence continues at coordinate 15,165,737 of OY755063.1, read as the reverse complement.
AGAAAGGACAATGTGATTATGAGTCGGAAAAACAGCATTCAAATGAACCCTCATTTGAATGCTGTTTTTTTAATGAGGGATTAAAAAATAATTCGTTGCATAAGGCATGGCATAAAACTGTCATTTTGTGGCGCCTTTCGCAATAGACTCAAATAGGCTACACGTTGTCCGCACGCAAGTCGTAAGCACGCAACCGGGGTTGACCAGCAGGCAAAAGCGTGGCCCTCACCTCATATAGCCACAACTATCAATATTTTTTAGCATTAATCTGTACGTGGTGCGATATAAAGTTCACATTTCAGTGCTTTATGTTAAGTCCAGTTGGGTCTTATTCTTTATACGTTGCATGGTCATCGTGATACTGGTGAGAATACATAATTATGCATGGGTTGGTAGTAAAACCGGTTTCCCCACGATGATTTCCTTCACCGTTTTGAGAGCAGTGATGAGAATGCATACTTACCAATAGAGAAAATAATGGAGAAGCAAGAAGAGATCAGTATGACTGTAAGAGTTCTTTCAGCTGATCTAGTATCCGACATAGTGAGCGCGAGGAATATGGTGCCGATGATGGACATCACAATTATAGCCACCCACATAAATATCGCGTAGTAGTAGTAAATTTTCAAAAGCTTTACTTTTTTCTGAAAAAGAGAGTATTTTAAATTAATTTTGTATATTTATCATCGTTGTGTGCGTATGACTAGATATATGAACGTGGACAAAGCAAAAGACTTTGACAGGTCACGTTTTGTATTTTCTGCCTACCCTCATAAGAAAAAGAGTACCTAATCCCAATGGGGATAATATGTTCGTAATGCGTGTTCTATGCAACAGACTTCTTGCTCAAATTGTATTCTACCTATGCGTGACATTGCTTATGGATACCCTGAGGCAGAGGTCACATAGACGACGGAATTCGCCAAGTCGATCGCCAGCAGGCCTTTTTATGGGGGGCCGAAGATGGCATTGTCGGCTCTCCTCCTGCGCCCAGATCTTCAGGCACTGATAGACAAGAGTGGAAAACATCTCCATCGTTATTATTATTATTACAACCTACTACAGGACCAAGGCCTGCCTTCCCTATTTAGATTTTTCTCTTTCATTTGCCATTTGGGCCCAATCCTGTAGGTTGAGGTAATTTTAGCTCGAAACCTGTTCCCGATGCCGGTGGGCTACTATTTTTTAAATTTTTTGTATTAGAATATTTAAAAATGTAAACAATACCTATGTGTTTTAACAAATAAAGGAATAATAGTTTACAATTTTACGTTGGTATCAAACCTTATTGCGGTTTACACTCATGTTGCAACATGCAAAACCATCCTGTAATGTTCCCACAGCTGGGACACAGGCCTCCTCTCTGAAAGAGGAAACGGGCTATAATAAACCACTCAGGCCCTGTGCGGATCACACCATGCATACGGCTATAATTTGCTTGGACATGTTTGGTTTGGCCGATTCCTTGCCACTTTAATCAATACAAATAGTGTTTATTTTCCATAAACCGTACCTTATGTGCTCCTATGATGAATACAATATGTATTATAATTTCAGTTGCCAGTAACAAACCAATCAGGGCAATTATTGTGTTAAGTAATTTGTCTCCTCGGATAAAGCTTGCTAATGCTGCCAGAATCACTATGTAGAAACTTAATACTAGGAGAGCTATACCCTGTAAAAAAAACAAACATAATTAGAGACTTAAAAGATTTTATAAAAAGGGTAATGACAGATGGACAGGTTCGTTTTTTTTTTTTTGAGGTAAGGAACCCTAGATTAAGAATTGTGTTCAAATTGGTGAAAAATCCTATGCTCCAGGAACTTTTGGTTTGTCTCTTTTGAATAGAAGAGAGAGCCACATTCGTGTCCACCCACATTTCATAGAGCATTTGTGCCATCCCACCATGCATATTGCAAAGGGAGATGCCAGGCCGCCGTAGTGATTTAGGCCCTGAGTGCTCACATGTTAGACCGAATGCTAATATTAGTATACACCACAAATAATTTATTGATAAAAGAAAATTATTGATAAACTCAGTTTTAGTTTTTAAGGTTTTATTTTTCGATCAGCGCATTCTGTAGATCATTGAAGTTATGTATTATGTATTGTTATTTGATTGTAAATGTATTTAATACATAAAATGCATTGGAATTTCTTTACACAAAAGGACAAATAAGTAAAGCACGAATTGTGTAAACGCTAAAAGTTATTTTTTTCCAACAAATCTTTAAATTTTCGCTATTACGGTTTTGGAATTCTATTTAAATGAAACTGAGATTTTCTATTTGCACAAAGATAAAGGAATTCCACTTTATTCAGTACAGCCAGAGATACAGAACTTCGTTATTGTTTAAATATTTTTTTAATATTTTAAATATGTTACCAACTTCTATCACGTCATGAATAGCAGAGTTAATTACGTAATTTTTTTTTATAAAACCAATTTCTTGGGCATTCTTGGTCCTAAAATCGGCATTCCCCTTTGCAAGTGAGTAGTAGACCCTCCAGGTGGGTTACCGGCACTGAAGGTATTAAAAAAGATTTAATTCAATTAAAGATTTAAAGGATATAGTGCTTATTCAGAGAAGATTCAAAATTGAAAACAAACAAAATAAAAAAATTACCAAATCTACCTTAGATTTGGTAATTTTTTTGTTTGTTTGCGTTTTGTTTGTTTGTTATGATTTTTTGTGTCAGGCACCTGAGATAAATTATTTATTATTGCAAGATTTTCTTATTTTATTAGAAAAATTAATACAGAATGTTAGCAGCTACGAACATTATGAGGAAAAAGTAATAATTTTATTTATCCTACCTGTTGTTCCATGCCTAACAATTAATAAAGCACATTATCTTATATTCATTCAGTTCAGTATTAGCTTTTTCCTGATGATAAAACTAATTAAAAATTTGTTTTGTCTGCAAATACCTGACAATTGTTGGCTTTAAGGAAAATAGACAGTTTGCAATACTAGAATGCACTGTAAGTTTTTTGTTTTTAACTTCAGGCAGTGCTGAGCTTTTCGTCATATATTTACAAGACCTAATCTTGGATATTCTCTGGGATGTCTCATACTTCAATCAACTCGCAACAATGTCCTCTCGCAGTCCACAGCTGGGCATAGGTCAATCTGTACAACAACACCATCCCCCACCTTCCCCATCCAATCTGACCCACCCACCTTTTTAAGGCCTATATGTCAGCCAAAAATTTAAATGAGACAAATAGTCAGTGGATAATAGGAAAGAACTTCAAAAGCTGAAAACTTGAGCTTAATCTCATGTAGGTTCTTTTACTGGCAACCATAACCTTTAAAAATGGAATAATTGTGTTGTTTGACAGCAGAAAAAGTCAAAAGTGGAACACTTTCATTGGTGCACAATCATTCACATACAATGTTCCAAATAACTCACCAATTTGATATATCCCCATGTTAGTAAACCATATCGTAGAGGCACACAGAAACAACATTTCTTCAGAACAGGCAGGTCATCCATTTTGTCAGATGTCAATCTTCAAAGTGTAGATCTTTTGAAGTCACTAAAACGACTGCACTTCACTCAAAATTACCCAAATCTTCATCACCCTGAGGTGATCTGTGTTTTAAAAATAGGTTTTTAAAACTTAAGGATTTTATACGCAGCTATTTGCGGCAAATGGTGACTATACACTGACACAGATGTGTATAATTTCTATTATTAGAAACGAATCAACAGCGGGAAGATGGGAGCGCGTGTGTTCTGTTAATCCTTTAATATCTCTTTATCCTTAAAGTTTTGCTCAATACAACTTTTTGGGAATACCTGTTTTGGAATGGCGGTCAAGATGAGTCATACTTCTATAATATATGCATAAGATAATATAATTTTTATGTATTGTTTACTTAAATGTATGCGCTTCTTCATTGGCGAGTTCAATTGAACCGATATTGCAGCCATCCACAGGTCTTTAATTACATATTTCATTATTCTCATCTAATGGAACTCGGTTAAGGGAAATAACGAAAAATGTATGCAGTGTTATTGTTTTTATCTCACAATCAAGCAATCAAAACAAAATTGTCTGACATTATGAATGTCATTGTCAACTTGTCAAGAATGTCAAGTGACAATTGACATCCTCTAGCTGAGCTCTAGTATATGTCTAAATGTGCGTTTCAGAATTCGTCTCATTTTTGTTTTTAAGCATGTTTATTGTCTATGGTTAAATTAAGATTGCCATGGTATGCGGCACTGCTGATGGTCCTTTTGTATAACCCATGCTTGCAGGTACCTCTAGTCATCATGAAACTGTATTATTTTGTAGGTAGATAGACAGGTACGCCATGCTTTAACATAAAAGGGTAAACACTTCCGAGCTTATTAAAAGTATCCATGCTTGTGTGTGTTTAAGTTTTATATTATAAGATCAACGGTTTCTGCTGAAAAGTCAGTTCGCTTAATATTACGCATATGTGTTAGCTACCAACTAAGTTTATGTACGCACGACGGCCAATCAAGCTATACAGAACCAGTTTATGCGGATCTCTCATTGTATAGGAAATCTATACAAAGCGAGGCCAAGTTATACAGGAAATGTACAGCTTCATGTGCTGCCGTGTGTACTTACTCGGATTTTTATATTTCAGATCACAGTGACTGCATATTGCTGTTCTGCTCTTAAAATGACCCAACATAGTAATATTGTAATGGCTGGGATGGGCAGAAACGGATATAGTCACTACTCCAACGATCCAGAATGTATTGTTTCAACCATCGTGATCGCACTCTTTTTATCAGACTTTTCACTGGGCACACTACTTTATATTGCAGGAGGACAAAATGTTAAGGTAGGCTTTGGACCCAGAATTTTGCTTTGGAAGTTGCCAGTAGATATGATTTCGATTATTATTTTTGCAGAAAAATCGGAGCCTCCTTCGCGCTTATTACTTGTATAGCGCAGGCCTATGCGTACTGACGATTCTGTTGACGGGCATGCTCATCGGCATGTCTGCCCAGAGATGGTTCACTCTTAACATATCATTGCATACTTTGACCATGAAGATTTTGGACTTCTCGGGTTATTTTGTTAACATCGGTGAGTTTGTGTAATCGTAGCAGATTGTTGCTAAAACTGCATGTAGTATTTTCGCGCTTGATCAGCGCGTATTGTCAGGAGTGCGCTGTTTTTTTTAAGCTTTGCCCCACTTGAATTTAGAATATATCGTATCGTTTACAAACATTTAAACTCACATACATAAACAGCCACACCCGGAACTACTACCTATAGAACACACAAATATTTATTCCGTGCGGGAATCGAACCCGCGATACGCAGCGCTCCAGCCAATCGCTCAGCCACTGCACCAACCGCGCCATGTTGGTAAATATTTGTAAAATTTTCGGTTGAACTTGTAGCGAAAAAACAAGATGGCGGCGTCAGTTCCGACTATGATAATATGCGAACCATTCGGCACTGAATGCGTTGTCAGACTCCAAACGCACTTAGTTCTCTCTTGGGTTTGTATCAAATTTACATAAACGCTCCCAAACCGGCGAATCCCTAAGTAGGTGTTTAGTCTGACAGTCAGCAACAAAGTCGGTACAAAATAACGTGTCCTTGCGATCATTAAAGATTTGGTCGAACCTCTACGGACATATTGCGGACACGCCTCCGGACACCAGAGTTTCATAGATAATTTGTACTGGAGTATAGACTGTCAGCGTCTGTAGGGTTTAAACGAACCAGTACAAAGATTACCTATGAAAATTTTTTACTGACTTTTGTTGCTGATCCCACCAAAATACAAGTTCAATTTGATTAATTAGATTGATAGACTTCATCCCACGATAGACAAATAAACAATTTATAACTTTTTCAGTAATACAAGGATATTTCGTGCTCTTACTGAGAAGTGAGGTTATGAATCCTAACGGATCCACATTAAAGGAGAAAGGAGCAGAAACAGAATACATGATCCAGTATAAAGATGAAGAAGCCGGAGAGAAAGAGATAGAATATTCGAAATTGGATAAAGAATACATACATCAGATTTGGCAATTGTAGGTTGTTTTTTTTTTGTGTTTTGAAAGAAGTGTGTTTTTTGTAAAATAAATCTGTAAATTTTCATTAGGTTTTTCAATTTGTAAATACTTACACAACCTCGACGCCGACTCCACTCTGATTCGAAGCCAATATAACATTACTCTATGCTCGAAGCATTGAAATGTGAGCTGTGTGACCACGTTTTAGAAATGGGCGTCGAGGCTGTGTTATGTGTGAAGTCCTTTATTTGTTTTTTTTTGTGATCTCCGACTTCCACCTTCTTTTCTGCTTGTCTTATTACATCTTTTCAACAATTTATTACTGGCTCAACCTAACTTGCCTATCTCCTCTGCGCCGAGCTGGATTACAATTGGATTACGATATATCAACTCGTGCTGTTATTTGCACAAAAACAAACATTATTTAGATACACATAGGTTTATTACTTAATATTATAGTTTTTTCGCTATAAAATGTGATTAAATTATATTGTGAAAACTGAAAAGACGGAAGGGAGACCTCAACCCTGCAGTGGGATAACACAGGCTCATGATCCTATCCCATATTATTGAATGAGCACTATTTGTATATTTGTTATTAATGGATGGAGAGGGAGAGAAAGGCCAAAGAAAAGATGGATGGATTGTGTGAAGACTGATATGAAAGAGAAAGGAGTACATGATGCCGTGACGTCTGACAGGGGAGAATGGAAGAAGAAAACGGGTTGCGCCAACCCCACGTAGAATGGGAGACAAGAGCAGGAGGATGATGATGACGTTCTCGAGAATGGCTTTAACGACTTCAATGGAAGTTGCAATATAGTGGTTTACGGGGACCTAAATTCGATTTAACTAGGTCTCACATTGGAAAAAATCGTTTCCTCTATTTTCACTGGTGCAGAGCTCGGTCGCCCACGTATTAATAATGAGACTTTCATCAAGGGGAAGTCTCCTTTAAGTCAAGTTTATTGAAATCGAGGCTTTAAGTACTTATAACATCATTCGTTTTCATTCTTCTTCCGTTTCCGTTTCATCTCCCGCTACCTTTTCTTCACACGTAATGGTACACTCTGCTTCAACTGTATTTTTCATTAATTTGACTTCAACGTTGTTCCTCATTTTGATGATTTCACCCCTCAGTAGCAGCAGGAAGTAAGTTTGCACAACTAGAATAAAATATACAATAGTTTATTTTAAATGATTATGTCCAAGTTTGCCAAAGAGCAAAGAGCTTGTCAAACAACAAGGGCCGATGCATGCCGGGGCTGCGGGACTGTTCGAAAGAGATACCGCGGCCCTGGAACACAAAGGGCAAAGAAGGAACATGGATGGGTTTTAGTCAGTACAAGTGTCTGACACTCCCTTCCACTCCGCCAAGTGCGGGAGAGGTCATTTGATGATTTACGATCCTAAAAAAAAAAGCTTGACAAAGCTACAGTGGTGTAAAAAAAAAGAAAACTATGTTGGCTTATTCTGACATCAACTATAAGTACAATTCCTTGATATATGCATAAGTTAGTAGGCACCCTGTTAGATATATTAGTGCATAAAATATAGTGATGATGATGTCACAGAACGATCAACGTAGAAGGGAAACACAATTAGAACGCTTGCACGTGCACCATTATGGTGTGGGTTTAACTGTCAGAAAGAACGAAAAAGCATGATGAAAAGTAGAAGTCCTACTTCTTTTAATGTATGAGGTAGCAGTTTCAGACTGTCTTTTGAGAAGAATCGCTATTAACAAAATGTTTTTCTTAGACGCTAATGGCTATCGTAGTCCACTACTACGCAGGCAGACAGGCATAGTGAAAATGCCTGTCTGCCTTCGGCATCAATTCTAATCCAGCCACTTTTTATTCAATCCGTCGGACCACTCGCTGGGGGATGTCCAACTCTGCGCTTGCCGATACACGGTTTCCACTCTATGGGGTTACCATGACCTTTATAAGTGTGGGAAAGAGATGGAGCTATCCAGCACGTGTAGCTGCATCTCTTTCCCACTCAACCTCTTTCTACTCAGTCCCCCAGGACTAGTATGCAAGCCTATACTCACTTATAATAATGTAGTACGCTGAGAAGTTCAGCAAAGTAATGACCAATGAGCGCAGCGACATGAATCGTGATAACCAGCACTCTAGTGACACACTTACGGCCAGAGCACTCAACAGTATCGTCACTGCCCAAGTCACTACGCTGAATATGTAGAATTGTTTTATCAGCTTCGCGTTTTTCTGGAAAGGGAAAGCTTACTGTAGAAATGATAGATAAGATGGACACAATAAACACGTTCGGGAGTTAAATAAGGAGAACTCCCTCGAAGATCGCCACAACGGTCAGCCTAGCGCGATCCTCATCCAGCGGGTTTTGGCGACTGCCACCATTGTCCAGAGAGCCAAATTTGGAGTTTATTCTGAATTTATTGATTTCCAAAATTAAACCAAACTTGATTCCCTTCACAAGGTTTAAAACCTCACCTGATATGCTCCAACGATGAACGGCATGGTCATTAGGAGATCCGTGACGAAGAAAGAAAGTGCAACGCTTGTAACAGCAATGTCTACATAGATCCGGTTCCGATGGTTTCCATTCCCAATATACCTAAGCATCATACAAGTATGTAACAACGCGTATGACATGACTAGTATGAAAAAACCTGCCACTACCTGAAACATAATACAAATTATTATAGTTGTCTTCATCAAAAAGGACTCTCTCTCTAGTATCTAGTTCTGGGCATCCAGAGACCTACATCTGGGACGTCTCCAGTCGCACGCCCTTTATCTAAATCCACTCCTACCCTCACCTACCTGCTACCAATTACTCTGCAAAGATCGTCACTCCATTTGGTACAGAGAGGTTTGTCACAATGTCAGCTACGCGGTTCATTGAAATTTGTTTGACAGTCACGCAAACACTCGTAGCATGAACCACAGTCGATGATCCTGCCCACATTTTCATACAAAGTAAACCTAAGTTCACGTGCGTAGTTTAGCTGGCTCTGGGTTGTTGTAGAATGGTGCTTTTCGTAGTGGGCACACTGTCTAAGGCTGAGTTTCCACCAGAGATGAGCAAGGATGAGTAGCGAGGGATGTGTGTGGAACTAACCAATCATGCAGCTAGAACACCTCAAGCTGTGAAAAAGAAGCGATATTATTGGTTAGTTTCACACACATCCCTCGCTTCGCATCCTCGCTCATCGTTTTACTTTTAATGCTTGGACTACAGGCTTGGACATAAAGCTTTTTCCGGTTCAAACCGATTCAGAGTCAATAAGTTTCTACACTCCTTTTACCCCGAGCTATACGAGCAGCAAAATACTTACCATTTTAAAATAACCCCACTTAGTCAAACCATATCGTAGAGGAAAATAGAAACAACAACTTTTATCTACTGGAACTTCCTCCCTTATTTCAATTTCTCCGGCCATTTTCTTACACTTGATCTCAATAACACTTCAATATTGTTGTCACAGAATAAAGTTCTGGACTCTCTTGAAAACACAATAAAAACTGGACACAACTTATGACTTTTATCTTTGCATTAGTACTGGTTTTTGTTAATATTGCTGATAATTACTTTATTGTTTATAGTAACCTTTATTTATCAAGCATATTCTGAGATATGCTAATGTTCTATTTGCAGTAAATGTTAACGAACTGTAAATATAATAAAGAGCGGGAATTTTGATTGAGAACTTGCATTTTAGCGTTTACCTTAGTCGGCAAAACCGGGATCACTTTGTTGTCGGTCTGCCAAGGCCCTTTTTCTCAGGAAGGTACCAATCTAAAATTAATATCGAATACTCGGTCTGCTACCCCTTGGAAAAAATCAAACTTGTAAGTCAACTCGATCAAAATATGACCGTTTATGTCGCATGTTTTGCGATTTCACAAAGGAATCAAAACCTGTAGGGTACTTTTTGTTGACCTAGAATCATAAAATTTGGATATAAGCAATGCCTTGCAAAGGAAGAAATCTGAAAACTGTAAATAATATGTAGTTTAATAACAAAATATCTACAATTTTATACGGAACCCTCGGTGCGCGAGTCCAACTCGCACTTGGCCGTTTTTTTAGCCTACAATAATATCAGAAACACAATTATTACTATCATGAATTGATGAGAGAAAAAATATGTTCAGTGTCAACCTCTCTAGGGATACCGATAGCTGTAGCGAAGACAGCCATATAATTTTAGATAAACTCGAGTAGGTACTTTAATTTTCCAGCTTTTGTAGGTTAGGGCTTGATACTCAAAACACATTGACGTTCTCAGTCCAGTGATTGATTCTGAAAGGTAAGTGGATCCCTTTGTGTGGTGGAGACCTTTCAGAATTAAAACATGGTTTGATTATATGGGGATATCACCCCGGTGAGTTTCGTTTTTTGTCATCATACCCTGATCACTCCTTTACATACGAAAAAATAAATTAAGGCCTATCATGAAGGAGTAGCTGAAGAGAGGGCTTAGCACCCTCATGTATTGGTTGACGTAGGCACTTTTAAAAAGATGAAAATCATCATCTAACAGTTAACAGCCTCCCTGCGCAGATCGTGTACCATGTTTTTCTTGAATGTGCCCGGAACAAACTTAACAGGGTATCTGAATGACTCGAAAATAATTTACTGGGCCGTCGACAAACGTAATGTTACCCTGGCTCATCATGAACCACAGGACAAATCGCTATAACGATTCAGTCTGGCTAAAGCGTAGAAAGGAGGCATAATAGCCAAATACTACCGGTCTCATGAAAGTCTAAATATTCGAAAATTATTTAGCGGCTTATTGGCAAAAACAGTATCTCTTGGCTTGGCTCATCATTCATCACAGGCTGAAATGCTACAACAGGTCGATCTAGATATTTGTGACCGAAAGCTACCGGTATCATGAAATTCTGACCACGAAGGTTAGGTAGTGCCCTCTATTTACGAGAATGGTGGTAAACTTAACATAACATCACGCCTGTAATCCCCAAAGGATGAGGCAGAGGTGTACCTAATAGTACACCCACATTTTGCGAGTTTTATGTTAAAGACTCATGTAATAGGAGGCGAGTCTGTTACCATAAACCAGGCACAAATCGAGACTCCGTCGCAGTTACTAAGAAATTTCTGATAGAAAAACTCCATAACAATTTGCACGACCCGGGAATCGAACCGAGGACCTCATGCTTAGCAGTTGCGATCGTAACCACTAGATCAACGCGGAACTATACTTAGTAATAATCACCATTTTGAAATAACCCCAGGCGAGCAAACCATACCGTAGCGTCAAGCAGCAAACACATCTTTTGCACTCTGAAATTGCTACTTTTATTATGATTTCAAGCTATTTAGGTACAATATCTTAATAATCTAATGCTTTTTTTAATATTTTTTATACGCAAACCCAGCGTAGGGAACTATTGCTGTTTTTGACATGGAAAGAAAAATTCTAGTGCGAGCAGGGTTTGAACCTATAACCTTTAACGTCACCGTAAGACGTTATTAATGGAACGAAAATTTCGAGGGCTGTGAGCAGGGTGCGATGGTCTAATTGGTTAAGACATCCGGTGTACTGAATCGGAAGGTCGCAGGTTCAAACCCTGCTCGCACTAGAATTTTTCTTTCCATGTCAGAAACAGCAATCTAATGCTCTCGGAAAAAGGTCTAAAGCTAAGTATCATCGTCATCATTTCAGCTGAAAGACGTCCACTGCTGGACATCGGCCTCCCCCAAGTGTCGCCACATTGACCGGTCCCGTGCGACTTGCATCCAGCGGATCCCTGTAACCTTAAACTTCAAGCTTAGTATTGTACTGGGTTAAATAATATAAAAAATTGTAGCAAAGATATTTATTGGCTTAATATTATATACATTTATAAATAAAAATAACCTAAAGTAACTAACTTAATAATAAACTTTAAAAATGGCGTTGAAAAACTCCTCCTCAACGCTGTCAAATATCGAAAATAAGTATCATCTGCACTTTGAGTTGTATGTTATAACGTGGGTATAAACTGACAATTGTAGCGAATAACACAAATGTTTTTATTAACTTAACCTTTATATCTAATTTGGCCGTCATTGCATTAATTGCAAAGATAATGAGGCGGAAATTTTATTATTAAACTCACTGTTTTTAACTTTATTTTTGGTAAAACAACTTCGGTGGATTTCATAAAGATAGTTGTTGGGGCTTCAGTGTCTTCAATGAAACTCCCGTGTCGAGGTATGATGTTTTAAATAAGGTATGAACTATATTTTACAATAAAAAATATGCTGAGCGTGAGGTTGCCGCGACGGCACCAACAGCGTGCTGATGAAGATAGCCGACAGGCTCGACTGTCAATTCATCAGACGCTACAGTGACTTGCACGTTACCTACAGTCGTCTGCTGCCAACACAAATATATGTTTGTGTTATTGTTTTGTGTTGTATTGGTAAGTTTAATGTATTGTGTGTGTATTAATGAGTCGTTGTTACTTGAATAAATATAAATAAAATGAATAATTCATAATCACAGGTCATCACTATCTTCCTACCCTTGTCCACTATTATCTAGATGCTGGGGTCGCCGCAACACATTTTTTCCTCCATACTCCCCTGTCAGCCGCCATGGTATCATTAACTCCTTTTTGTTTTATGCCATTCCTCACACAATTTATCCATCTCATCTTTGACCTTTTTCTCCCTCTCCATCCATCAACGCTAACATTCACATTCGTTTAGTCACATGCTTTTCATCTCTTATCACCAAATCTCTAAACCAAGACTTTCGATTCTTTTTGAAAACAGTAACAGGTGCAACGTTCAAACTTCCTCTAAAATATTTATTCCTTACTTCTATTGTTGTCCTAATGAAACCTAATGAAACTGAAAATTTTTATGATTAAGCAGATTTAAATCATTATTTAATTTTAAGCAGCACCATGCGTTGATGGAACTTAAACAAAGACTTTTTAGACCAAAGGTATAATTCAATTGTCTGGAATTTGAACAAAACACTTTGACAAAATATAGTCACTCAATGTAAGATGCTTATATTGAGCTGTGTTTTGGCACAATTTTAGCATAATACAGGTATTATGTAAAATAGATCGGATCCGGTCAATAGTACGGACATAAAATGAATTGGAAAGCGCGCCAGTGTGCAGTGGTGACATCAAGCGACTTACAAGTCTACAGACAACACTGCGTGCTTGTACAGAGCCCTGATGTCCAGCTCGAGGCGAGGGCGGCATGCAGTGTCGGATCGCAGCGGAGTTGAGACATCTTGGAACTGTACCCGATTCATTGTGCCCCATGTTATTGTGTTAAGTTGTGGTCTCAAGTAACTTGTTAGTTTTGCTAGAAGCGCTGTACCGCACCTAGTGTGTTTTGATGACACGAAACCCATGGTCTGCCCACGTGATGTACTAGCCTAACGGAATAAATCCCGACAAATCCGACAAATATATAACGACATAATGATGCAAAATGATTTGTTTTACAAAATGACGTCTAATTTGAATCGAGTTGTATTTTAAAAATAAATTATATAATCTCCATTCCATTAAATTAATCAGCACTCCAATTTCAAGTTTTGAACGTTATGTTACTATATCTCTTCAGATTAACAGTTTTCTCTTGGATAAACGTCTTCTCTGCCAGTCTCTTCCCCCGCTGCTATTTCTTCACATTTCATGGTACATTCCGCTTCAGTTGCATTGTTTACAAATCTGAACTCGCCGATGTCCTGCAGTTTTTTGATTTCACTCCTCAGCAGAATTAGGAAGTAAATTTGTACAACTGTAAACAATATTACAAGTTTAGAAAAAGGCCTTACTTGTGGTGCACATCTGGAAATTGTGAAAGGTGTTGGGTTGATAGTTGGTACTAGAAGACATGGTATGTCGGTATGGAACAGTCTCACAAATTATGTTCCACCTTCTATCCAGCCCTCTCAGTCCTTAAACATGCAGCCACAGTGACCTCTGCGGCACAACTTGCATTTAACTCTATTAATTCAAAAGTACCTAACCCTTACATAAATAATTATCAATTTACTTGCCCAACTGCCTCATGACATGATTTAATATACACGTAGCGCCATCTATTGCAAACATTCTTATTAAAGATGATACTAGCTGTGACCGCGACCTTCGTCCGCGTGAAATTTTAAAGCCTAACAACCTTCCTCGATAAAATAAAGGGCTTTCCAACACTAAAATAATTTTTCAAATCGAACCAGTAGTTCCTGAGATTAGCGCGTTCAACCAAACAAACAAACTCTTCAGCTTTATAATATTAGTATAGATGAAACTAGCTGTGCCCTCGACCTTCGTCCGCGTGAAATTATTATTTTACCTCTCTATTTAAATCGGATTTTGTTAACAATTTCATGGTTTTTCATTTCTAAAATAAAAGTAGCCTAACTTCCTCCTAATAACATCAGCTATTTGCCAGTAAACGTCCCATCAAAATCGGTCCAGACATTTCGGAGATTAGCCGGAACAAACAGACAGACATGATACAAAAATGTTAAAATATGTTTTTTACTAATACTTAATATGCATGCAAAATATTTTCATATGCATTCAGTAAAAAGCTGTTATTTTGATGTTATAAACAGACACTTCATTATTTATTTGTGAAGATGTATAGATTCAAATGACTGTATAGTCGTAGAATGATAACATAATGCGTTATACTGTATGTAACGAGCAGTCCACACTGTGGAAGAACGTATAACTTTGAAACGATGTCGCAAAGAAAATATAAAGGAAAAGGATGAAAAAAAACGAATAATAACAAATTTGCTCACCTAAAACCAAGAAATAAAATGAGAATCCCATCACGGATCTTTGCCAATAATGAATCATTCCATTTTGTATTACTAGAACTGCATACGTAACAGACAGCAAAAAACTAAGTATCCACATTGTAATACTGATGAAATAGAATATTCGAATCAGCGTCACGTTTTTCTGAAAAATAAAAAGATTCACTTAATCAGGACTTATTTGTACTGAACGCTGTAAGACGGCACGCGCAGGTTGAGGGGTAACCACAACTGTCCAGTACAATTGACACATTGTACCAATTAATAATAAAAAATAAAAAAAATACACAAAGTCAAGAAAAGTGACGTCTTTTTATTTCTTCGTATTTTTCTCAGTATACCCTTTCATTTGATACCCATATCATGGAAATGCATAAAAAATAACCAGTCCGCCATCTTTGGGAGTCCGCCATAATGAATTTAGAATGACATCACTTAGCTAACCAAGCATTGTCATACAAACTAAACATGTGTGAAAAATTGCAGCTCAATCGAAAACCGGGAAGTGGATCAAATTTAACTAATAAGATTTTTTTACAGCGTTACAGGTGAAGTTAATAAAAACATGTTAAAAGTGGAGATGGGGACGGTTTATCAGCAGCCGTGAGCCGTCGTATACACCGCTGGACGTCAGCCTCCAATTAATGGCAAAAGGCCTTATCCTCGTAACATCATCGCATCCAGAAACATAATAACCCAACCACCCCTTTGCTTGTCTGCTGCTTGTCAAAGATAACCCTTTTCCAATACACGTTACAACACAAACATGCAGTCAGATGACAACAGATCTTATAGGTAACATGTAATTGCAGCTAACCAATATTTCTCAGTGATAGTGTCCCTGTCGGTGAACAAAAGATGACAAAGGCCTTAGCGTAACCTCAGAGAGTTTTAACATAACATAAATTCGATAAAGGTGTACTAATTTTGTTAATTTTCACAGGAATTTTGTTACTTCCAATTAAAACTACTGGGCAAGATAAGTGTCCTGTATTATTTTACAATTTGATGTTCATCTCACCTTATGTCCTCCAACAATGAACATTATGGTCACCACGAAATCCGTTAAGAATACCGCAAGAACGATGGCTACTATACATAGCTCTTCATACATCCGGTGTATAATGTCATCATCGATTCCATATAACCTGATTGTCATTACAGTTAATATCAACGAATAAGATAAAAACGATATCATAAATGCATCTGCAGTCTGAAAACACAAAAACATGACTATTAACAACTTTGCTTTTATGATTGGGTGTACCCATTAACAAATAGTTGAACAAGTCTTCCAACATGATTGTCATTAACCAAATGGCAATCAACTGCTAGGCATTGACCTCGCCAATCTCCAATTGCACGCTATTCAACTGGATCATTGGCCACACTTACCTAGCTAAATATAAAACTAATACCATTATTAACATACTTACCATTTTAAAATAACCCCAGGCGAGCAAGCCATATCGTAGCGGCAAGCAACAACAGCATCTTCTACACTCTGGAATTTCTCCTTTCATTGTAATTTTAAAACGTTTTATTATTTATTATCAGTCGTTTTTTCTAGTATTAAATACTAGACTTGTTTCAAAACAGTCTAATACTTTCGGAGCAAAATTTATATCTAATTATTTTCCTGGATTTAAATTGAGTTGTTTGTTACAGCGTGGCGACAATTAAACTGCCAATTCTAGAAAATGATAACACAAATATTTATCTCAACTTAACCTTTATATCTAATTTGTGCGACTGCGTCTTAATTGCAAACAAAATGACAGGCGGGAATTTTGATTGTAAAACCCGCTACTCTTAACTTTATTTATGGCAAACCACGGTGGGTTTTATTCATAAACGCTGATCATCATTATCTTGCTGCCATTGTCGCATATTACTTGGGGTCGTTCCGTTTCACCCACATGGTTTACAGATCCGAACTCGACGTTGTTCCTGAGTTTGATGATCTCACTCCTCAGTAGCAGAAGGAAATATTTCTACACAGCTGTAAGTAACTTAGCGAATTCTTTATTTCATCACCACTGCTCTTACAACGCTGAAGAACAAAATCGTGAGGAAACCGGCATGCTAGCCTACCAGCCCTCACTGGGCCCGCGTGGTGATTTACAGCCCATTCCGTCTGTGTCCCAGAAGTAGGAACATTATAAGCTGATTATGCAAACGTAGATCAATAAATAGACGATTCAAATGATCTATTAAACAATGACAAACGTGATGACGGCAGGATTATCTTCTTCTTCTTCGTGTCGCTGGCACGACAATTTTTATATTTTGTGGGCCCAGAACTTCACCACTTTCACCGTCCTTCTCCGGACTCAAGTGGGAAGATGTAACTCCAGTGGGGCTACTTTAATAAAACAGCAGCGGGGTGTGGTTGTGGAGCTGTGCTGCGAGAGGGCAGGTTAGGAATCCCCTCTTATCCCAAACACATGATATTAGATACATCATTGTTGCGGTGAATGAACATGAAAGAAGAATAACAAACGAAGAGTTCTTACTCTTAGTAAACAAAGTTTTCGAAAGTAATTAATGTAAGACAAGTAAAAACAAAATTAAATTTTCTTTTTTTGGGTTTAAGGGCTCTATTACTTATTTACTCATTGTGCCATTTCACCTCAGTCTCCATAAATATCGTAATATATTCGACATCATCACCATCCACAACCCGGCTACACCCACTGCTGGCTATAGGCTCTCTGTGTTGGCCTCAATCTCCACGCTCCTGTGCCAACCTCAGATTTTGCTTGCAATAAATAACCTGGTAATTCATGTTACATACAATTTATTTTTTAATTATCATAAAAGATTTAAAATATGACCACATAATTATTCAAAATTGTTTATTATGTAAATTAACGTTTACTGTCAAATAAGTTGTATTTTAAAAATGTATGTTGTTATCTCTATTCGTTTTCAATAATATTTAACACTCCTATATCATACTATTTTACAGGTTTATATGGATTAATACATTATGTGTTATAGAAAAATATCATCTCCTTGCAGATGATATTTTTCTCTTTGTCAAACGACCTCTTTCTCAGCCTCCTCTCCCGCTACTATTTCTTCACATTTCTTGGTACTTTCTGCTTCAGCCGCATTGTTTTTGGGGCTGGACTCACCAACGTTCTTCAGTTTGATGATCTCACTCCTTAGCAGAATTAGGAAGTAAGTTTGTACAGCTGGAAAAAAAATAAGGTTAAAAAAAAATATCGATACTCATGTAATAAATCTGCAAACTTGAAAGATAATTATTATGTTGATAGTTAATGCTAGAAAGAGAGCTATTCTAACTTCTCTTTAAGTTTGATGGTCTATACCACATAAAAAGCTTAAATATGGCCACACCTTTCTGATACACTCTGTGGAAGAACAAAAAAATTTTGCTCACCCAAATTCAGAAAATAAAATGGGAATCCCGCCGCCAACTCAGCCGCACTATCCATTGCAACAACGATAAACGTAGCTGTCACCAGTAAACTCATCGCAATACTCATGAAGTAGAATACTTGTGTCAGCTTCACATTTTTCTGCGAAATAAGAAGATTTAGTTAAAGATTGCAGTTTACCTGCGCTGTCAGTGAACAAAAACTGACAGAGAGCCATCAGGGCTATTGCGTATCTCTGTTGACAGTTCATAGTTACGAGTTTTGATATACAATGACCGTTCTTAGTGGTTTCAACTGACGCTAACAGAACTGTCAATGTATATCAAAACTCGTAACTATGAACTGTCAACAGAGATACACAATAGCCCTGCAGGGCTAGTAAAATCGCGCGGAGTAAATGTAACGTAAATTCGAACAATGTTTTTAATTATCAGAGGGCTAGTTAGTTCCAGTGAAAGCTACCGAGCCAAATAAGCTTGCTACATAATTTATATACACACAGATAACATCACGCCTGTAATACCCGAAGGTTTAGGCAGAGGTGTATCTAAAAGTACACTCACATTTTGCCAGTTATGTTTAAGTCCCATGTAATAAGGGGCGAGCCTATTGCCATCAGCTTGGCACAAATCCAGACTCCGTGGCTACTGAGAAATTCCTGAAGGAAAAACCAAATAACACTTTAGGCCAACCCGGGAATCGAACCCAGGACCTCATGCTCAGCAGTCGCGATTGCGGTCACTAGACCAACGAGGCTATCAGGTAATTTCTATATTATCTAGATAAGTTATATAAAGTACTCATCTCACCTCAAGTCCTCCCAAGACGAATGTTAAGGTCACTACGAAATCCACGATCAACACCGCCAAAGCAAGCACTGGTATAATCAGATCAGCAGCGAGCATACTTAGTATGTCATCATCGGGACCCAAGACCTTCACCATCAGAACAACTTGTGTCAAAGAAATCGATAACATCGTTATGAGAAACGCATCTGCTGTCTGAAAACATAACAACACGTGCTTAACCAGCTTTACTTTTATGATGGACAAGTCCACTTCAACGAACTGTTTACAGACGCCAGCACATCAAGCTACCCAAAACCAGAACCTAAGCCTTGAAGCCTTAGCGATAAAGTTGAAAATCTACTAAAGAAATTTAACAGATTGTAGTAGCTTGATATGCTGAAGTCTGTACCATATTGCAAATTGTTTAAGATGTCTACATCATAATGATCTATAGTAGTGAAGTGTCTCATTTATTTAAAAATTTTGTAACTGTTTTTGGGACAAATAAACATTTTTCACTTTTTTTCCACAGTTGGATAAGCCTCTTCAATCAAACGCTATTCAACTTGATTCAGCTTGGCATATTACGACCGGCTTACCATCTTACTTTGCGAAGATCTTCTACCACAATTTCGATGAAGTTGTGAAAGCTCTCAAAAATAAATTGACTAACTTTACTTTTACTATTTATGATGATCAAGTAGTGGTCAAATCATAATATCAGGGGGGTTACTATGACGTCTTAAAGCAAGAGTAAGTCAGTGTGGGAAAGAGACAGAGCTATACAAGTCGTCTAGTGCCATCTCTGTCCCACACTGGAATTTCTCCTGCTTTAAGATGTCATGGTAGGCCACCTGGTCAATCCAGCTAGCGTGCAGAAAATAGACATTAATATGATGCATGAGTATGTGACATTTATATCGTACTAGCTATTGCCCGCGGCTTCGCCCGCGTAGATGTCGAAAAATATCTGATTACTTACCTTCATCCCCTTTTCCCTTCAGGGGTATAATAATCAAAAACGCTGAGACACGTATTAATTCATTTTCGATCGTCAGCCTAAACATACAATTTGAAGATCCTAACTTCAAAACTGACGGACTTTCATATAAAATATCATCCCCTATTTTACCCCTTCAGGGGTGGAATTCCCAAAAATCTTTTCTTAGTGTATATTTACTCTTCACAACGAACACGCCCTCCAAGTTTCATGTCTCTAGGACCAGCGGTTTGGGCTGTGTGTTGATATATCACCCAGTCAGTCAGTTTATCATTTTATATAGATTTGATAAAACCCTATTTTACTTATAACAAAGATGAGAGAAAAGAAACTGATGCTTCTAATCTCATGAACGTTAAGGGACCAACCATACTTATTCAGCTCTTTTGTCCATAGAAAACAACGATTTTGTGTGAAAATGCGTACGCGTATAAATAAACGCGGAAAGCTGAACGGATGCGTACGCATCTCCATAAAAATCGTTGTTTTCTATGGACAATAGCTGAACAGAGCTGAATAACTGTGGTTTGGCAGAATTAACAGTAAACTTAATAATACTCACCATTTTGAAAAAACCCCACGCGATCAAACTGTGTCGCAGTGGCAAACAGAAGCAACATCTTTTCAACACTGGAATTTTTACTTTCATTGTGATGTTGTTTTATAAACTAACTCAATTTCACTTTAAAATAGCAAAATAAAAATTAACACTTTGGAAGAAAGCGTAGAACTTGTAACTAATTTTACTAAATTTAAATAACCACAAAATTTATTAGTAGCCTGGAGACACTTTGTGTTGTAATGATCACACTGGTATAGCTAAACTGACAATTGTAGGCACTAACGCTATTCTATCTCCTATTTATCTAATTTATCTAATTTATCCTACTAAGCATCAATTGCACACATAATTACGAGCGGGAATTCTGTTGCAAAACTCGCTAGGTAAGTAGGTAGGTACTTTCAACTTTATTTTTGGTGAAAACTAATTAATATTAAACGATCACATATATTAATATAACACATACACCAGATCAGAAACTTGCATTCAAACCATATATATCAAAGTGCATTATCACTCATAGCAATAACTCGTTATGTTCCCAATGCTGGGACCTAGGCCCCAGGGTCTCTGTGAATATTAAACCGTTTCATTTTTAGGGTTCCGTTGCCAAATGGTAAAAACGGAACCATTATAGATTCGACCTGTCCATCTTCTTCTTCGTCTGTCTGTCTCTCCCTCTGTATGTCACAACCACTTTACTCCGAGACGATTGGCACCCTACAGTTGCATTTTGGAGAACAGGTGTCTCCTATGAACCGCTACACAAAAGTAATGTGAAATAAAGAGCTTTTAACAAAAACTTGTTTAAATAAGATTGGATTTTCACTTTTTCAGATATTTATATAGTTTTGCTTTTGAGTTAAATAAAATTTACCTACGAATGAGCTTCAACAATATTGTTAATATAGTGCTACGCAGCCCTTTCTGTAAGAGTCTGACTTGCAATTGGCCGGTTTTTTATAGGAGAAAAATGCTATTTAATAGAAGTCGTGTTAATTACTACCCTTTTTTTCTGAAGACAACGGTTGATGAAATATTCTCTTAATAATTGTGTCCACTGGGAGAATTTTTAAAAAAATAACGTTTATTTTTGATATAGATGCGCATCACGAAGCAAGGCTCGAGGTGGCGCAGGAGAAGATTACCTGGAAGGATATGGGGGATGCCTTTGCCCAGCAGTGGGACATACTAGGCTATTGAAAAAAAAAGCGTTTATTTCATCATTTTAACAGGGAGGTGTCCTCAGGAGTACAAGTACGAGAATAAGAAGACATGATTGGTGAAGTGTATTGGGCAAAGGTAAAAAGATAGTTCTGCACGGGTAGCGCCAAGAACGGTCATTGTATATCAAAACTCGTAACTATGAACTGACAACAGAGATACGCAGTAGCCCTGCAGTATCGTAAGCGAAGTTAAAAATGTTGCCCTTGTAGAGCTAGAGTTGGCAGAGGTCGTAGATATAGGGATACAAAAACCAACGTTGGTCCGAGTAGGCTTCCCTAAGCTAAACTGAACTCATCATACACTTGACATGCTGTCAATCCAAGTCCGTACTTTTTGCTTCTTTTCTGTAAGTAGTAGTCATGCTTCATTCATTGTAAAGCAAGACCTTTTGCACCAATCCCTTTTAAGTTTTTGGTTTGCTGCGGGATAGTCTATGTCGGAGGCTTAAAAGCTTTGTTATTAGATTTGTTTATTTATTTAATTACAACGGTTGTGTATACAACCAATTACAGTAACTAAAATTATAAAAATAAAAGAGACAATTATAACAGAAATTAAAATATACAAAATAAAGTACAGCAAAATTTGAAGTGAAAATAAAAGAAGGTTAACAACACTCAACAGTAATTCTGACATACCAATAAAATCTTCGTCATCCATCGGCAAACAGATAGTCTGTTGCCGCCAATGGGCTCTGACTTGGCTTTACATAACGTCGAGAAATATCTCTCAGGCATGCTGGTTTTCTCACGTTTCCCTTCACCGAAGCAAGTGATAATTATACAATACGCACATGAATCCGAAAAATAACATCAGTCAATCAATAATTTATTATTGTTTTATTATCATAATACATACATACATTAACCTAAGCATAAACTAAATACGTGATCTACAGTAACATCAATTTAATTAAACTTTAAATTTAATTAAATTTACGAGTCTACGCTTAGGCGCTCCTTGTGTTGCTCCGCATCGGTGTCACTGCGGTGAAGCTGTTGACAGCCTCGGACACCATGGCCTGTCCTGCTACAGGAGCGCAGGTCGCATTGCACGGCACGCCAGCATTAACGACATTATTCGTCGAGCCCTTGCCAGCGCCGGCGTACCAGCGGTTTTAGAACCAAACGGCTTGGTACGTGACGATGGCAAGAGACCAGACGGCATGACGTTAGTGCCTTGGAAGGTGGGTAGGCCTTTGGTGTGGGACGCAACCTGTGTCGACACCCTCGCGCCATCTCACCTTTCAAGCACGGCGGGCTGTGCAGGCGCTGCTGCTGCGGCTGCTGAGATCCTCAAACGGCGCAAATACTGTAACCTTATTGGTAACTACAGTTTTGAGCCGTTTGGGGTCGAAACGCTCGGGTCATGGGGCCCGAGTGCGCGTCTCCTTTTTAAGGAAATCTCTCGCCGACTGGTCGACACTTCGCGTGACCAGAGGGCTGGCTCTTTCTTTGGCCAAAGAATTAGCATTGCCATTCAGCGTGGCAATGCTGCCAGTCTTCTGGGCACGTTTCCAGATGACAGCGATGCGGAGGAGTACTTTGACGCCTAAGTGTCCTTTTGTCGTCGTTGTTTAGATTTTTATATTTTCTTACTTTTAGTCTTATTTTTATCATTAGTTTAGTTCTATTTGTAGTCTGTATATAATGTAAATATAATAAATAAATTCACTTAATGAAATTGCAATAATTAAACTTAGGTTTAATATAAAATTAGTTCACTACTTTCAATCTGACATTGACTATGCCTTTTCAATTCTCGCTGGTCGTGTGACTCTTGTTCTGTTTTAATTTATTACGACTTCCTTCACTATTTTCTCTCCCGCTACCTTCTCTTCACATGTCATGGTACATTCTGCATCAGCCGCATTGTTCACAAATCTGAACTCGCTGCTGTTCCTCAGTTTAATGATCTCACTCCTCAGTAGCAAGAGGAAGTAACTCTGCACAACTAGAAAAAATATCCAATAGTTTAATTTAAATGATTATGTCCACGCTAGTCAAAGCTTATTTTTGAGTTAACAATATATTTAAAAGAAAACGTCAATTGAAGGTTTAGGCGAGTATGAATCTAAAGTAAACACACATTTTTCGTAAAAAACAATAAAGATATGCTCACCTAAAACTACGAAATAAAAGCAAGATGATAGCAGAACCATCTCCCAACCATAATAGCGCGCGTTGTATGTAATCAGATCCACTATTGTTCGAACGACTGATATAACAGACAGCAGTAAAGTCATTACCCACATCCCCATACTAACGATATAGAATACTCTCATCAGCTTCACGTTTTTCTGAAAAATAATGATATTTATTATCTTTTATTTCAAGGTTTGTATTAGGTACTATTTGAGACAAGATTGCACTAGTTTTAATTTTTTGAGTAATTCAATCGTCATTATAACACCAGTCTCCCTATAATGACAAAAGAACGTTCGAATCATCTTTTTTACATCGTCCGACAACATGGTGAAGGTCTCTTTATATGTGCACCTCAAAATCCCGTTATTTGGTTTCGGCAATATTCAGTTATCGTTAACCACCTTTTAAAAGTCTCTGTTGTCTAGCTGGTGATCCATTCTAATAATGACTCCTCTGCTCCTCAAAAATATTTAGATAATAAGTAAACAATTGAATTTAAACCTCACCTTATGACCTCCAATGATGAATACTATGGTCACTATTAAATCCGTAAAGAATATGGTAAATGCAATCGCTGTTATAATCATATCTGTATAGAACCGACTAGCATGGGTTCCCACTCCATACATTCTCATCATCATTAAAGTTTCTATGAATGAATATGCCATCAACAAGAGAATAAACGCATCTGCTATCTAAAACAAAAGAACGAGTTGTGTGGTTAATATACAAGTCGGTGGCGTTAATGTTAATGGTGGCAGTGTGATGTGATTAATTGTTGACAAAAGCCAGACACCCTTCGACTCTAACACCCGTATCTTTAAACAAGTCGAAGTGATTACTTGAGTCAAAGTAATTATTAAGATATACCGTTTTTATTCTGTAGTTTTATCATTGCTTGAAATTAGAACTGTCAAAAGTTAGTATTCTTAGCTTTGCGTTCTTTAAAATGAAATTCTTGTCCATTGCATAAAAAATTATGCTAAAGTAGTTTACTTAAACTTAAGCTCAAGTAGTCACTTTAACTTGACTATAGATACGGGTGTAACCTCCATTGATTAAAAGCTAATAAACTCACCATTTTGAAATAGCCCCACGCGAGCAAACCATACCGTAGCGGTACACAGACGCAACATCTTTTGAATACTGGAATTTCTCCTTTCATTTTGATCTTTGATGTTCGGGTAGTTACGAGTAATTATTTCTAGATCGCAATTAAATCACTTTTTATTAACTTTGTATTCACTACTTTAAGGCATAAGGCAAACACTTCTAATGCAAATCTGAAGCTGAATATTGCATTCAATTTTAATAATAACAAAATATCGAGTTTAATCTTCACAGACCTTAAATGAACTTCAAATATTTATAATGGTCAATGATTGCTTTTGTGTCTGCTTCGCGGGTTGTGAACTTGTTAATGACAGCGTTGGTTCAGATAAACTGACAAATGTTGGAAATAACATAAATATTTATACTGATTCAAACTATGTAATTAACTAGTGGATCCCGAGATAATAGCGACGGCGGCGTAGGCGCGCATTACGTACAAACATGATAAGGGGTGGGAAGTTTGCCGTAAAACCCGCTATTTTTAAATGAACCCTCATGGTTAAAGAATATCATCATGTTTTTGTTATAAACGGATGTATTAACATACAGGGTGTAAACAGACCCTTCACAAAGCCTAAACTTTACGCAAAAATGATTACTGGGAAACGACTTTTTTTTTTGAGGTGAAAAAATCACGTTTTACGGTAGGACTCGATGGAACGCATTTAAAGCATTGTGCTGATGGATGGATTGAATAGTACGGGGGTCGTGGAGGTGTTTAAAGTAAAAAAATTGCATTAAAAACATGTATAAAAAAAAATTGGGAAAAAGTGGAATTTTGACCCCCAATATCTCCTTAACTAAAACGTTCCCAGGTATTGCCTGGAATAAAAAAAATATCACAATGACGGGGCAAACAAGTGCCTTTCGGCTTCGTTAAGTGTCTATTTACACCCTTTATTGCTTGTAAAGAAAAAACTTACTTGAAGACAGCAGTCAACAACGTGAAAGGTTTTATAAGAAAATCAGTGAATGAGGCGGTTTTAAAATTGTTGAAGTGAGCCAGTTACCCGCGTTTACCTTTGTAACCGGGTCTAATTGTAAATGTACACGACATATAAAAAATATAAAATTGAGAACAATATCCCTTATTTTATAGGATACCTTCAGTCTGGGGCGGGTGGAGTAATAAATTTGCACAATTTCTAATGCATTTCTTTTGGCCTCTTCTACTAGGAAGCACTCACGACTGCAACAAAAATAATACCTGCTTATCATTCAATCGGTTAAAGTTAATGAATTTTCTGACATTCCTGCTGCTTTTGATTATTTATCAATCATCAACAAAATATAATAGCAACTATTTCTCTTCCCTATCCTGGTATTTACAATATTTGAGTAAGAGAAAGAAATGGGTTTCATTAGAAAATCTGGGGTACCAAAGGGTCTCACTTGTGGTCCCCTTCTATTCAAAATATTTGTCAAACAGCTTGTTTTTTCACAATACCAGTGACTAATCTTAGCTCTCAAAATTGCCCGCGTAAAATTTACAATAATATTGTTGTTGACGAATTGCGATAAAGATAAGCGGTAAACATGTCCAGTGATCTAAATTTGGGACAACAACAAAACGCCATAATATGGTTTTCCCTTTTTGATTAAGTAATCCCAGAGATGGTTATATGTTTTCCATTTTATTGCTGGTACTTCTAGGAAGGTGTTCTATTTTCGTAATTTTAATGTTCCTGTTTATTTGTTGAACATTTAAAAACATCACACGAATAGTACGGTAGTCACTAACGTTCGCTTTTAGAGTCCTTTCCATAAAAATGTAACGGTAGTTAACGGAACTACGATAGAAAGAGAGAGAGATAGGAAACACTAGTCTTTTTGCATCATTCCGTCATATATTACTGTAGCTGTCGGAGTTTTGGGACTATACAATAATTATAATTGTGATTGTCGTGCCAGTGACAAGAAGAAGATTACTGTAGAAAATTCTATCTAACTATAGCTCTTGATCTGCGAAACTTGTTTAGTAGAAAGCGGTCTACAAAAAATTTGCGAGACACGCCTGTACATAAAACAGCACAAGCCTAGAAATGAGTAAGTAGTTATTTTTGGAGAGCGACCTTGGCCAACCTCATTTGAACTAAATAATTCAAATGAGGATGAACGAGGAATGCGTCGAGTCAAGGACGTTAAACGCGAATAATGGATAGTAAAACTAAACTATGTTTCAATCTAGACTGGCTGAGCCGTTTGCCTTCCGTACGTCTTTAAACCTAATGGTAGACGATCCAGGAACAGTTCTTCATTGACGAACTGTTTTAGCAGTGCTTCCTGATCCAAATAAAACATCTTTAGTAAATATGGGTGGTCCCACCCGACCGGCCCCACCGCCACGCACGCCATGTGGGCGCCAGTCGAAATCTAGCCTTGACAGAGAGCGCATGTCTCTTGTGCCTTTGACGTTTACGTTCCATGGCTTATTTCGTATGACTGGAGTTATAAGGTATTCGCGTATTATCTAGTGTTAGTAAATAACATCAGTGCCCTTCGATTTTCTTTGCTCTCTTATTGATTATCATTCTACTCTTGGTAGTATTCTATCTTATCTATTAATTCTATGATAACTGTGAATAAATTTTCGGTGTTTATCGGAAGCGTTCGCTTATTTGTTTCTATCACGCCTCCTATTTTTCTAGTTCTGTTTGTTGTGCGTAATTGGTTGTTACTATCTCAGCACATGTTAGATTAGGTTTGGGTTAGGTTAGGTTAATATAAACATTGTCTTGTTTATCACCAAATTTTATGAATTCTTTGGCAAAGTTCCAGGCTCTTAACATATTTATTGCTCGTGCGTATTGTGAGTAGTCAGTTACTATCTCGGAGTTTTAGGGACAGGAAGGTTACTATAAAGCTGGTTGGAATTTTCATCAATTGTGATTTTTCTAGAAGTAACGCATTCATTAACTGTTGTGTCCGGAGGATGAATTTTATTGTCATTTGAATTAGGTTACTTTATCATTAACACCAGAAACGGGATATTTACCATGTTTCTAATATCCCGTTTCTAGTTTTAATGATAATGTTAGTGACCATGATAGGTTTCTTTATACTGATTTTTTTAGTGTTAGCATTTTTAGAAATCAGCGAGAGCTCTGACTTCTTAATAAGTGTGTTCAGTGTTATTTGAGTGTGAGACGAACACAGTATCGAATATCAAGATGACGGTGGAAATACCAGAGTTTAAAAAATGTTGCTGCTGTTTGCCGCTTCGGGGTGGCTTGCTTGGGTGGGCCTATTTCAAAATCGTGAGTATTTGTTATCTTATTGCCAACAGTGAAAAAATACTGGTACAGAAAATAACAAACTTGACTAGAAAGTACGAAGCCTAAAGTAATGCTAATGAGTTAATGACCGATCAAACGCTGCGAAATTTTATTTTAATATAAATAACGTTTTCTTGTCCGTGCCGTGTTGAGCACGTTTTCATTTGTCGGCTATATCCGACAATGAGGTTCAAAAGGTTAAGAATTACGTGCTGTAACCCCACAGAACTGGCGGAGAAAACGTAACGTAAACTAGACTGATTTTAAAATTGAAAATACTTGTCCCGCAAGTAGTTTGAATTAGTTTTAAAACTTTAATCACGTTAAGGTGAAAGCGCCAGGTTAGCCCGCGAAATTCATATTTTCTTAGTTTTCTTTTGCAATTTGCAGGTCAGTTTCAGGCTTTATGTGAAACAAAATATGATTCGCGACCGCAACACGTATATAGTTACAGAATTGTAATAATTGAAATCATCAATACAACCATCTAAGTTAATTTAATGACTATTTCATGAAAAAGTCATTCAATGGGATTATATGAACTAAGAGGGTTGTTATGAACTAAGAGGAGTTTAATGACTGTAACTCTGTAAAGCCATATTTGTTACGGTCGCGAATCATAATTAGAAAATTTAAATTTCGTGGGCTACCCTGACGCTTTCACCTTAAGTAGGCACCTGATTGTGCTTGTCGCAAAAAATAAATAAAAATACCACAGCATAGTTGTACCGTTTATACCTACTGTGGTTATTTTCGATTCAAAACTCGTTCGAATTTACGTTACCAACTTTTACGTTGGGCTTGCGTGCAAGATCAAGTAACCCTGTGAACTACGACAGTCCTTTTCTCAAACCAATTAGGTTCTAAGGGACGAGACGAGTCTGAGACCGGTGGCAAAAAAATAAGTACTCATCATCATCATCATAATTCTCTTGCCCTTATCCCAATTCATTTGGGGTCGGCGCAGCATGTCTTCTTCTTCCATACTTCTCTATTACTCGTCATCTCGCCAGAAACCTTCATAACCCCCCCCCCCCCTCCTCTTTAAATAATATTAATATATTTTATGTTTCAGGTAGCAAACGCGATAATTATACTCATGCTCGCGTATTTCATACTAACTTCGTTAGTAATGAGTTTGTATGCAGGCAATAAGTCGTATATACCCATGGTGCTGTTATATACCGGTATGATACTCTTCATCTTTCTTCTCTTCCTAACGGACTTCGTGGCGACTATTGTGTTTATCGTCGCTGGCCACAAGGTGAGGTCAAATCTAATGTTTTCACATCCAACAAATTACATCACGTCTGTAATTCCCGAGGGTTAGGCAGAGGTGTACTTAATATTACACCCACATTTCGCAAGTTATCTTTATGTAATAGGGGGCGACTCTATTGCCAACAACCGGGCACGAAGCCAGACTCCGTGGCTGCTACTGAGAAATTCCTGATAGAAAAATAACACTAACCCAGGGCCTCATGCTCTGCAGTCGCTCCTCAATCGCGATCACAAGACCAACGACGCAATGTTCATTCATGTTATTTTATTGCTAAGTAAATTAATACGATGACGCATGTGTTGGTTGTTTCTATGGCATTTTGGACAGCAGTGAAAGCCACGACAGCTGGCCTATAACATGTGTCTAGCTTATTCTAAACTTTTAACAATTTACCCGGAAGCAGGTGAATAGAGTCAGTCACTGGGCAACATGATAAACCTTGGTGACGAGTGACGTCTGTCAAAGACCTAAGAATTACAGCCGGTATCAACGGCTTAACGTGCTTTCTGAGCCTGAGATGCGGGTCAAGCCGCCAGCTAATAATAAAAGCATTCTTATTAATACTGAAAACGAGATATTTAGCATTTTTTGAGTTCCTGGTTTATCCGTGATGGTGTTACCAATAGCGCTGAAATATCGGGAACTCAAAAAAAAGCAGTAAACATGGTAAATATCCCGTTTTCAGTTTTTTTTTTTTTTTTTTTTTTATTTTTATTTTTTTTTTTTCGTGACCAGTCAGTTTAAATAAAAACATGAGAAAATACAATCCCCTTTTTCTTTTTCCTTTAACATATGTCTGATAAATCTGTTTCCTTACCAGAAAAACGCAAGCGTGATCAGAGGATACTTTATCTACAACATCGGGGTGTTGATTGTGACGATACTATTGATCGTGGGGGCATTCGGTATTGCTGTAACAAGATGGAATTCCAGCGAATCGACGATGTATTTGATACTCTTTGCTGGTTATATACTTACTCTTTGTGAGTATTATTTTTGATCTCATTATCATACATACCTACAAGGTGTAAACGGACCCTTCATGGAGCCGTCAACCAAGCGTTCTGTGCATCAAGCTAAGTAACTCTACGCAAAAAATATTGCTAGAAAAGGATTTATTTTTGGTGGTGAACGGTCACGTTTTACGGTAGCTCAATGTGACACACTCAGAACATTGTGATGACGGACGCATTGAAAAGTACAGTGGTCGTGGATGTATTTAAAGTAAAGTTATAACATTATAAAGTAGTATTAAAAAAATCTTTGACCCCTAATATCTCCCTAACTAGAAGATTCCCAGGTATGGTCTAGAACAAAAAAATTACCACAATGACGGAGAACAATATGTGCATTTCGGCTTCGTCAGGAGAATTTTGACACCCATTATTCAAAGTAAGAAATGAATCGTTAAATATCGTCACATTGAGATCTCTCTCTCTAATTCCAACTGGGTAGGCACACATATTACACATTTTTGAATTCCGTGTATCTACTTATCTAGCTCTAGGACTCCCGTAAAATCTATACCGACATTGATTGACAGTAGTGGTCGTTTTGGACAGATCTTTGGTAACCAAGCTTATTTATCGCTAACCACAGATGTAATTTCCAGTTGCGCAAGTTTACTTCACTTTGCTGGTGAGGAGTGCAGCCATTGAACTGGAAAGCAGCGGCGAGTTTAGATTCGTAAATAATTCTGGTGAAGCACAATGTATGATGACAAATAAGGAGAAAGGAGCGGAAGTAGAAACAGTTTGAAGAAATTGAACCAAGAAGGAAGAAAATAACACACCATGACGGCGATGTCGTGGAAAATCGGAATGCTAGAACTTGAAATAAACTTAATGGATATGTAACGGAATGTAGAAGATGAGTTAAGAAAGTACGTTTTTTTGAACGCAGAGTGTTAATGTTCAAATGTTGAACAATCATGTAAGTCCCGTGCTAGTCGTATTAGAAATACGGAACGCTTTTAAGGCGTGTGCCATTTGACTAGTCCCTCTAGTAAAACAATGAGTCGTTTCAAGGATAGCTAATTTTACATACTTATATTTACAATTTTATTGAGACTTTATATGTACATGACCAAAATGTTGTTTTGTATTTTATTGCAATATATATTTTATTAAACGATTAAGTACTTAATGTTATTTATTTTGTTTTAACTATTCGCAGAACTTTAGATTCACGTCTTTCTTTCCTCCTTCGACAATTTAGAAAAAAAATCTTCATTAACCAGAATCAGAATTTACAATACCTCCAAAAATTTATCGAAAAAACTGAAATTAGTTTAAACTGAGGTGATTTTTTCAGAGCTTTCGATAAAGTGAGTCGTCAAGTATAGGTATACACAAACTGGAATGTTATTAGGCTATCTACGGTTCTCGTATCACCTGGTATAATTCATCTTTGAATGAGAAAAGTTTTAATCAGAGATTGTAGGTTTTTTTTTACTTACTGTCATGGAAAATCTAGGGTACTACAGGGTCTCACATGCGGTCCCCTTCTATTCGATATATTTGCAAACAATAAGGCTGTTATCATCCAACACCGATCGTCCGCGTGGTCGGGCGGTGGAACAGATCTCAGGTCACATGGCCTTGTATGAAATCCGTTTACGCCTAACACACGTACGGCGCCCGACTGCACGGACGAGCGACGATTGTGACCTAAAAATCTATGCCGCCTCCGATCGCAGGACTGAGCGATGTCGTGTGAGAATCACCTAAAAATATCAAAATTTGGTTAACCCTTTCTGAATTAATATTTCAAACTGAAACCATTTATTTCAATTAGGCCATAACAGGGACTTTTGAACGTCAGAATAACAAAGAATGCGAAGCTACAGTCACAGACACAAGACATGGTAACATGGGAAAGTACTGTAGTTGCCCATTCCAAAGCGTAGATCTCTATGGAGAAGAATGGACAAAAAACTCCATGGACACTCTTTTCAATCAAAATATTTTCACAAGATCTTGGTTACATCATTCATGTTGAGACTATACATACATAATTCTTATTCATAATTCCAGATGTTATTGTTTGTTTTCAATGTCAATTATTGTAATTCTAGGAACGTGTAATAATATTCAACATTTGTTGTTCCTGAATAACAGAACTACGATATCAAGAGAGAGAAAGAGATAGGAAAACGCTGTAGGTTAACAACAACCAGTATCCTATAGCATAAAATCTATTTATGTATCTAAATTGGTAGGTAAAAGCACTATGCAAATATTTTGCGACCCACACCCAGCCATTAAACGGCACAACCTTGACCATCCCGTTTGAACCAAATGGTTTGAACTTGTTTGAGCGAGGATTAACGAGGAACGCACAGGCTCAATTAAGCTTTCTTTATTATGGGGAGGCAATGGAAATTTATTTCACAAGTTTAGTCAGAACGACTTCGCGATCTTAGAGATAGTCAATCTTTGTTTTACAAGAAACTAAAATCGTCTTTTGTTCTTCATTGGCAAATTGTTTTCTTGGAGTGCCTCCAAATAAACCAAATCTAGTAAATATAGGTGATCCCGCCGGCATTTGCGCGTCAGTCTGAAACTAGCCTTGACCTAGACCGCATGTCGCTAGTGCGTGTGCCGCTTGAATTCGTTAGTAATACATATCTCAGAAGTCAGAGATGTAAGCATAAACATTGCTGCAATTATCACTAATTGTAATTTGAATAGAAGCAACGCAATCATGAACAGCCCTTTCTGCTGTGTCAGGAGATTGATTCATATTGTTATCATTTGATTTAATTTACTTTTCATTTTCCTCGCGAGTGACTGTCTTTTTAGAAATTAAAGCCTCTTAAGAAGTATGTAAGTTCAATGTTATCTCGGATTATCTGACGGTTACACCAACAACACAGTCTCGAAGATTAAAATGGCTGAAACTTCAGAGTTCAAAAGCAGTTGTTTGTGTTTCAAGCTACGTGGTAGCTTGTTTGCGCTGGCCGTTTTCAAAGTTGTAAGTATTTGTTATTATGTTAGTAAAAAGTGCGTATAAAAAGAAAACATCGTTACTTTATTTCTTGCAACTGCGATGAAAGATGACTTCTACCTCATAATCTTTATCGTCTATGATACAACTAATGCAACACATGTTTACCCTATACTCTTTAGTATTTTGTAAGTACAAATCAAAAAAGCGAGGAAAATCAGGAACTTTCGTGATGTTTTCCTATCAAGAATTCTGTCTTGTGGGGTATAAATAGGGCGTTGTTCCACAAATGATGGGACACTTAATATCTCGCCTCTCAAGGTCAATTTGGTTTTCATCTACATTACTCCACGACCTCTATCGTCGTGGTGTACACGTACAGCTGCGTCGATCAAATAGCACACTGAATGCGGAGAGCGGGCTTCTTCTTCTCCACACACTTTTAACTTGTTCGGAAGGGCCCTGGTTACCCCTCAAAGGTTTTGGTTGCCGCTGATGTTTTGCAGGAGTCGTGATAACGTCAGCGTAAAGATAGGGAGGCAGAGGGGAAGGATAGCGTCCAATTGTGCATCACTCGCAGTGACGGCGGCAGGCGACGACTCCAATTCTTTGTTGCGATGTGCCTAACACACGTACACCGACCACGAGCGGGCGCTCACCGCCTCTCCGCGCGGCGCTCTGCTTGTGCCCATACATCCGCTTCGCCACCTCAGCCCGACCGCGCGGACGAGTGGTGTCGTGTGAGAATCGCCTTACTACTTACTTTTTTATGTTTCAGATAGGAGACGTGTTGATCATACCAACACTAGGATATTTATTGCTACTTTCGTTAGTACTGGGTTTTTATGGAACCAACAAGACATATCTGATCTTGAAGTTGTTATGTATCGTTATGATATTCATCTTATTCATTCTATTCATAACGGATTTCTTGACGTCGATTTTGTTTATCTTCGGGGGTTACGATGATAAGGTGAGATGTCATGTGTAATGTTCACTTATCTTATTACTTATAGGTACGTACTTACGATAAAGGTAGAAACACACTACTGTGTTCATTATACACAATATTACTAGAATGTTTTTCTTACCATACTAAATGTATGAAACTGATGTGCTTCTGGCGCTCATCGTGCTTCTGGACACAGTAGTGTGTTTCTACTTGAACGCAGGTGTTGGTCCATGCGTTGGTGGATACAGGCGAATATTAGTATTATTAAATATTTTACACGGAGTGAAAATGACTGGGTAACATTACATTTGTACCTAATGACTGTCAAAAATCTCTGAACGATAGATGGAACAGCTTAACATGATTTCCGAGCCTCGACAACTGATGCGGTGAGGAGAAGGAATAGGTAAATACCTATTTTTTCTGCTTACGTATTTGAATTACATTTAGTAAAATTGTATTTTTATTAATCGTCGCTTGAAAATCTGAACGAGTTCACAAGAAGTTCCTCTAAGATGCGAGTGAAGCCATAGGCATCACGATGTGCAAATAAAAAACCTGTTAATGAAAATCTGAACGAGTTCACAAGAAGTTCCTCTAAGATGCGAGTGAAGCCATAGGCAACACGATGTGCAAATAAAAAACCTGTTAATGAAAATCTGAACGAGTTCACAAGAAGTTCCTCTAAGATGCGAGTGAAGCCATAGGCATCACGATGTGCAAATAAAAAACCTGTTAATGAAAATCTGAACGAGTTCACAAGAAGTTCCTCTAAGATGCGAGTGAAGCCATAGGCAACACGATGTGCAAATAAAAAACCTGTTAATGAAAATCTGAACGAGTTCACAAGAAGTTCCTCTAAGATGCGAGTGAAGCCATAGGCATCACGATGTGCAAATAAAAAACCTGTTAATGAAAATCTGAACGAGTTCACAAGAAGTTCCTCTAAGATGCGAGTGAAGCCATAGGCAACACGATGTGCAAATAAAAAACCTGTTAATGAAAATCTGAACGAGTTCACAAGAAGTTCCTCTAAGATGCGAGTGAAGCCATAGGCATCACGATGTGCAAATAAAAAACCTGTTAATGAAAATCTGAACGAGTTCACAAGAAGTTCCTCTAAGATGCGAGTGAAGCCATAGGCATCACGATGTGCAAATAAAAAACCTGTTAATGAAAATCTGAACGAGTTCACAAGAAGTTCCTCTAAGATGCGAGTGAAGCCATAGGCATCACGATGTGCAAATAAAAAACCTGTTAATGAAAATCTGAACGAGTTCACAAGAAGTTCCTCTAAGATGCGAGTGAAGCCATAGGCAACACGATGTGCAAATAAAAAACCTGTTAATGAAAATCTGAACGAGTTCACAAGAAGTTCCTCTAAGATGCGAGTGAAGCCATAGGCATCACGATGTGCAAATAAAAAACCTGTTAATGAAAATCTGAACGAGTTCACAAGAAGTTCCTCTAAGATGCGAGTGAAGCCATAGGCATCACGATGTGCAAATAAAAAACCTGTTAATGACAATATTAAAAACATTCAAATACTGGTGAGGTTCTTCAGAAAGGTCAGGTGCGTAGTACTCGCAACCGGCGTGCGTGTATGACCAGATGTATGAACGTGGACGAGTTAAAAGGAGTATGTAACGATCGTAGCTGGTGGCGTTCTACGGTTTCTGCTAACCCCGATGAGAAAGCCGTAAGTTTGTGAGTGTTAAATATCTGATGAATCTTTCTCTCTAACAGAAAAACGCGGAGCTGATTAGAAGATACTACAAGTACAACATCGCGGTGTTGATAGTGACGTTTCTGTTGATTGTGACGGCAGTCGGTCTAGGTGTTGCTGTATCACAATGGGTTGTCAGTGACTCGACACTGCATTTTATACTCTTCGGTGCATATCTCGTGATACTAGGTGAGCATTAATTTTAGTCCTTAACCCTTAAATGCATAAAGTTGTAAAACTGCAACATACCATTCAAACGACTATAAAATTATTAGTATGAGTTCATTGCATGCTGTTGCAGGATTATCACTATCATGGTTATATATTTAATCGAGTGGCAACACACTTTTTTTCTTCACGACTGTCAAATTTGTATATTTTTCCCTGAATCAGCATATTCATGGTTCCAAAATATTTTTTTTCTCGGTCTAAAAATAAAATCATGCATTTAAGGGTTAAACAGTGTTTACTGGTAGTCAGTGGCCCGAAAGTCTGACAACTAGTCTTAAGAAGGGGTAGCGATTACCCAGTACTAACGATTTCGTAGCATGATGTCCACTTTAACTGGAGGTCAGAAAGGCAGTGGCTCCATGTAAAATGTTGGTATTCATGTACATCCGGTAAGATTGGAAATTGGGAAAAGGCTAGGCAGATGATGAGACATGATAAACATAACTGTAATCCTCGAAGGGTTAGGTAGTTTAATTTTCACCTGTGCGTTAACGTCATTAGGCACAATCCGATCTCTCTCTCTTATTCCACCACCTGTATACCCTGTCTGTTCACATCTTTGACTCCTGCGTATCTCCTCATTTAGTCCTAGGACTATTAGGTCTACCGTAAAATCTCTACCGAGGGCGATTATTGACAAACAATTCGCGCTCATTGTGCATCCTTATTGATTAATGATTTATGGCTCTAACCATACGATTGTACTGTTCCTAGTATGGCGCTGGGATGCCTGATTATGAATTCATAATCAGTGCGTGGATTTCTGAGTCGGTGACTCAGGTCGTTGCGTGCATGCTATTATATATGTACCTAATTTAAACCAGGAACGTGAAGCTTGACTCAAGCAAAGAGAGGTCAATACCCAACAGTGGGTGAAGTCGGGCTGTGGTCGATGATGATGATCTAAAACTATTTGCATTTCTTTCCAGTTGTGCAAGCCTACTTCATTCTGCTGCTGAGGAGTGAGGTCGTCAGACTACAACAAAACAGAGCACCGAGTTCAGATTCGTGAACAATACAGCTGAAGCACAATGTATGATGATAAGTAAGGAAAGAGGAGCGGAAGTAGAAACGTTCGAAGAGAAGAAATATAACTAAGAAGGAAGAATTACAACACAACGTGTCGTTTAAACTTTAAATAGGAGAACTTAAGTGATGTGTGACGAAATTGAGAAAATAAGTTATATTTTTTGAACTCGTAATATGTGTTCGGTAATATTTTAGTAAGTTTTTTTTTTAAAGTTACGTATCATTTATGTTGTGATTATGTTAATACAAGAGTTTACCACAACAATCATAGACCTGACGTTCTCGTAACGCTTGGTATATATATATATATTTTTTTAAATAGTAAATGGGGCTACTGTTGAGCTAAATCTCGTCGTACCTAGGACTGAGATGAGGTCGACGATGGAACGAGCTAACCCAAAAGAAGCCTTTTAACTCGCGACTTACATAGATTGGGGTCATAATGAACTTGGGAACACCGACGCAGGTAGGGAATTCCACTCCTTGTGGATGTGCGCATAATAAAACATGTAGAAAAGCGCTTCTTGCGAATGTGTGGAACATCGACAAGGTATGAGTGTGAAAGACGTTTCAATCAGAGATTATACAGAGTTATACTATGTAATATAATATCGAGGGAAGGCATCACACTTTCTATTGAATACATTAAAGTTTACTTACAATAGTATTTGTAAGTTTGCGAATTGCCATAAAATAGGTGGTAAACATGTTTGGTGAACTAAAACGTGATTTTCCCTTTTTAATTAAATAATTCCAGAGATGGTTGTTGGTTGGTGGTTGGTTTGTTTACTATTTTGTTTATCGTTATACTAGGAATTAGTTCTAGTTTCCCATGAAGTTAGAAATAAACACAACAATAAACTGTTCATTGTCTGGATTGTGATATTTTTCTAAGCATTATTCAAGTGAAGTTTTCAAGTGAGCGTGGATGGTCAAATCCGAATCTATAAGAAATTGCGAAAAATAGTCGGAGGAGTCTCGGGCCTGAGTTTGATGAAAACTAAAGCTGCATTTTATAATGCAGAATTTGTTTTGTAAACAATCACCCTATATATTTGAATTTAGTATGGACAGTCACGAGTACTAAGAAGTAAAGTTTCCAAGACCTACCAAGATTTGAAAACAACCTTCTCGTGGAATTAAACCACAAACTCATCGTCGTCTTCTTAGCATAATCAGCCTATAATGTTCCCAGTGCTGGGACACAGGGCTCCTCTCCATGAGAGGGAATGGGCTATAATCCACCACGCGCGCCCAGTGCGGGTTGGTAGATGTCACGTCTTCGAATTTTTGGTTCTAGGACATGCCGGTTTCCTCACGATGTTTTCCTTCACCGTTTTGAGAGCAGTGGTGATGAAATAAATTACATAAAGTAATTGCGCCTGGCTGGGTTCGAACTTACGACCTATTGTTCCTAAGTCGGGGCCGCCACTATTGGGCCACCGTTGCTCTCGTCGTCTTCTTATTAAACTACAAATAGATCTAACGCCTATCTATGTGTATGGCCTACCTATGTCTGATATGAAAGAATTAAATGACGTGTCGAGTGATATCAAACCCAATATTTTAAAACTCTTATTTCATGCTTGAGAGATGCCTAAATTAGAGCTTTATTCACGTGGCGGCACAATGTTGAGTTAGAACCATAGAGCATATTGGCTTTATTTGTGAAAAGTCGGGCAAGCAGGCAAAACATTGTAGTACTACGAATGAAGATTTGGTTTTGGATTTCGTATATTATTTTTTAGATATAGATAGGATCTCGTTATTCAAGTGTTAAGTGTGACGTGACATTGACTGTATACTACAACAATCTATCTACACTTTTAATTTTTTTTTTCAGTTGCAACGAGTCATACCGTGACACGATTGGGTGTGACTCGCTGTGAACCAATCGTCTGTTCTTCTGTATTCATTATAGGTAACATTATTCTCATAATCTTTATATAGATTTTTTTTAAGTCGTGTAAGGTGGTAAGTAGAAAAAGTAGTAGCCAATCAATATCGAGAATCTAATAACTTAGAGGTAATATTGCCAGACTACCGCCGCTGCCGATGCTTGCTGTTTGTCAGACTATTATACCCTCCACATCGATGGTTACGCTGAGTCGCCCATTTCAAGTGAGCTCCGTATGTGGGACTAGTTCATCACTATCAATTTCAAAGACCTTGGCCCAGTTTCGAGTGGGACGAGTTTCCCTATAAACGAAAAAA